>JABWDB010000044.1:0-1200000 GCA_019614645.1 Stratiolaelaps scimitus | reverse complement strand
ATGGCTCACCTGACGACACCTTCTGGAATCATTTCGAGGTTGTTATTAGCCGCCTGGAATACCTCCAGATTGTGTAGTTTTCCAATTCCCGACGGTATTCCATCAAAATCAATCATGTTGTCATTAATATACAGACGCCGAAGCTGACTGCATTTACACAACGAGTTCTGCAATTTTCAAAATGCCAACAAGCAAACAATCAAAACGAGAATTAACCCATTCATTGCCTTTCTTCTACAATCAAAGACATGTATTCTATATTCCTTGAAATTATTTCGTTTTGCGGGGTCTCAATACAAATGACAGAACCCGATAAAAATGACAAACAAATACACATTTTGGAAGCTCTAAAAAAATAGTTTTCCAGATCGATTCTCAGCCAATGTCCCGAAACGAGGAGTGCTCCAACTCACCGGAAGTGCTCGAAGCTTATTTCGAGACACGTTGAGCGTCTCTAATTGTTTCCACGAATCTGCGCAGAAAAGGAAATCTAGCGTTAAAACATCAGGTAGGAATAAGAGGTTGGGGAGGGGGAGGGGGGTATGAAAACCTTTCAGGGTAACTAGTAAATTTCATTTTCCTATTAGTTCCTGCTAAAGGAATTAGATAGTTTGTCATGCCGTCGCCTGCAACAAACCTCTGCCGACGCATGCTCAATATATGTACAGCTTCTAGATATCGAATGGAGACCTTATACCGCACTTAGTTTATTGACCATTCCATAATTGATTGGTCATAATTGATTCCATAATTGGATACTTGGTTGACTGTGTCAGTTGTCTATTTCGTGTCGGTACAAGACGTACTGCTTTCATCCGGTTATCTCTTTGTATATAGCGAACCTGAGAGAACTCTCTCTCTGAAGATGGTTGTTATGCGTAGTAGAGTAATTCGATGCCAAATTTCATTGAGATGCTGATCAGCAGGGTTGCGAAGCGAAATATGCAGCATTTTGACACCTACATGATACCTAGAGTTAGATCTCTCCACACTCTTCCGTAGAACAATCATTTATTCGCCAGCTACATATATACTGGATAGTTCAGGTGGCCCATTCACTCGTTCACAAGTTAATGCTTTTTGTTCACCTCCGATTTCCGGTGAGAGTTCCGTGAGATTGTTGTCACTTATATTGAGCCGACGTAGTGTTTTGAGGGCATACAACATATCGGGCACGCGTGGGAGGTTATTTGAAGAAAAGTCGATATCTGAAATATATTCAAAGATAGACACACTTATCTACTGCGCTTATCGTTTTAGCAATAAGGTTGCTTATTTCCAAATTATTTAAATATAATAGAGAAAAATTAAAATTTAAACAATTATGAATAAAATAAACTTATTGATGTAAATATTTCTAATATATTCCATTATACTAAAATGCCAATTAAAAGAAAATAAAGAATATTATATATTGCAACTGCAGTGGTGGGCATAAACTTAAGACACCCCTGTATTTCAACAAATCGTTACAAAGAATACACTTTCGAGGCATTTATTTTATATCAGATTAATGCACGTATCAAATAACATACATGCCACAAATACCAGCGTATACGACGGCGCTAATGTGTAATTTTTCGTGTGTGCAAAATGATAAGTCACCCTCAGTTATCGAGTTTTTTCGCTGGGTCTAGTTGTCTCGCTTTGTTGGGCTAAGTAGTACTGTGTGGCACGCTCTCGTCAATTATAACGCTAAGGATTCGGTTTGGCATACAATCAACGAGATTTAGCTGAATCTCGGCGCTGACCCCTTTCCAGGCCTCCAACAACGCTTCTTTTTGTGCTTCTACAAATGTGTGCTGCTGATTCGACGCATATACTCGTCGGACAAGAATGCCTAGGAAATTTTCTATCGGGTTGAGATCCGGAGAACAAGCTGGTTACTCTAGGGTTTTAACTTTGTGCCGTCCTAACCACTCACGTGTACTCGCGCTGACATGAATTGTTGGAAAATAATTGGCAGTCAATGAAATCTGGCCTAAACGGTAGTAGATTGTCGGTCAAGATCGACTAATAGTCCTCGCTATTCATTCGAGATGAGATGAAAGCTAATGCAAGTATGCCAAGCTTCCCAGACCATAAAGCAAGCTCCGCCGAAATTTCGCTTCAAGAAGTACCGCGACTCTTTACGTCATCATGCCAATAACTGTTAAATCCATCTAGCCCATCCAAATTTAACTTCTTCTCGTCACTGAAGACGATCTAAAACAACATAGTACCTTTTAGATAGATATGCACCCTCAGGATACCATTCAGAAAACGTTGCCCCAATATTCACTAATGTCCAGTCTCTGTCCGTATTATTGCGAGCGAAGTTTAGTTGGGCAGTCATGTGGCGTTGTTGAAGACGAGATCTTATTTTCATTTGCGCCCGTATGATGTGCGGATAACGCTTAATTGTCTTTAAAACTGCCAATCTATGAATCTGAGGGTTTAACTCTTGCCAACTTGCTTCACACGTTATGTTCGAATTCGAGGCCAGTCGACAAATGTGTATGACAGTTCGCTGGCTGACCTTTTCTGGACGTCCTTTGGCCTCATTAGTACCAAACGTCCTACATTAATCTGATACAGAATAAATGCCTCAAATGTGTATTCTTTGTAATGGTTTGTTGAAATATAGGGGTGTTTTAAGCTTATGCCCACCACTGTATTATCGATACTCTTGTATTCTAAAAATATGGAGACGTTAAGTCTGATCGTCTTGTTTGTTACCTGACAGTAAACTTCCCATGTCCAAGGCTAGCGGAGTATTTGTTAGAGTCCTTGCGGAGTTCCTCACATGTAATGTTCGTAGAGAACATAACGCGTGCAATTGCTTAAGCTGGTAGTGTCCCAGGCGCGGGTTATCGTTCAATATTAGTGACTCCAAGAAGACAAGGCGTCTCATTTGGGGCGGTAACGTTTCTGTCGAAAACAGGATTTAGCTGTTAGAATCATTCCATGTTCGACGAAAATATAATGTTTGCAAATAAAATTGTTATTAGAGATATGATGATAGATATATGAAAAATATAGTGTTTGCAGTATTATCTTGGTAAAGCCACATACTGAGCCGTTTTTTGTATACTAAGAGAGTGTGCAAAGGATTTTGTTAATACCGAGTTGGTTTCCGCTAAGGTCGAGGTAGACAAGATCGACGAGGTTAATAAACAGATTTTGGGGGATCACTTCGATCCTGTTGTACGAAAGATTGAGAACCGTCAGACAGATCGCCTTCTCGAGATTTTCTGGAACCTCTCGCAGATCATTGTGGCTCAAGTCCTGAAACGAGAAAGCAAGATCAATATGTTTCATATAAAAGTTTAACCGTTTAGATATTTCCGAAGGGATATCTCCAAATAACAATAAAATATACTGCTCGACACGTCCCCCTTCACCAGAGGCTGAGCAAATAATTTTTTTAGGCTAAAGCCAACTATCGGCTGATGTGCTGGCATCACACAGGCGCTACCCTTCCGACGACTTTCGGGCATCATCTATTTTGACCCCTTAAATTAGCAATATAATCGTTGAAAGTTTAACCTGCGTGGACAACATCTTTGATACGTCAAAATCTTTCCGCCTACACAACGGGCAATTTAGGCTTTCTCCCGCTCAGAACGAGATCAATAATAGTTAAATATACCCAAATAGTGTTGTGTAATTGTTGTATACCAAAACTGAGAGCTCTTCGATAAGACCCAGATCCGGAGGGACCGACGTGAGTTTATTAAATCGGCAGTTGAGGTAGCGTAGATTCTTCATTGTGGGTATTGCTCCGAAGATTGTTGGCAGGTTGTTACGCTGCAAGTGAAGACTTTCCTAAAATGCAAATCATAGTCACAAGAACATGTGTTGTTTTTTCGAGATTTGTTACATTTGTTGATCGAGTCACTACTGGGTAATCGAACCATTTGATGGTTCGAACAGTATCTCCCATCTCTAAATTTCATGAAGTATATGCATCTCAGTTACATATCTCAATTGGTATCATGACATATTCTATCTCCAAATAGCATTAAACTTGAGTGCAAGTTTTTATACATATGTCGACGATCTCGAAAACGGCTCCAGCGATCAACACGAGGTCAAGTAGCTCACCGCCACCAGGACTATTTTATGAATAGATTTATGTTCACACACACACACATACATACGACAGATTAGTGAGCAGCAATGCAAGTGTTTAGTTCGTACACGAGCGCTCTAAACTCACCAACTTCTGAAGCCGCGACATTTCGTCAGGGAATCCATCCAGATGTGTCCGATTTAGCCGAAGCCATCGGAGTCCGACCATTTCTCCCACTCGGCGTGGAAAGTTATCCTCCTGACGACCCCGCAACAACAGTAGAACATACGTTAAAGGGAGGTCGACACTGAGCAATTTGAAAAGATACGCATTGTTACTTGTGCGATAGGCGAAAATGTGACTGGATGAAACCGCGGGCTGACCTCCTTTAAGAAGTTGACGTTGGTGTTTGGAAATGAATACCTAAAAATGTTACGAAATTTAGATCCCTGGATTGTTTTTCGACGATAGCCAAGTTGGGACGACTTGGGACAGGCTATTATTTTGAACCTTCATTAGGACTATTCAATTGAACTATGAAAAAAGTGAAAGACAACTTCGTTTTTCGTCTTCAATTTCGCAAGTCCCGCAGCTACGTTTTCATGAAACAAAAGGAAATAACGCGGTGAATTTTTCTCATTTTTACGTAAATACATATGATTGTTTTTTCGAGCTGACCCTCAGCTGTTCCCCTATGGGACAGGCCTCAGCTCTTAACCCTTTAGGTATTACTATGAGGACCTGTCGGACGTAAATACATATATTGATGGCTAAGTCAATGTATTTTAAAATATAAAAAAATGTGACAAAAGTAATTCCAGGCGAAATCAAGTTCTACTTAAATCTTGGAGCGCCAGTGTTATGATTTCTACCAATTCTCAATGCGGTTTTTAGAAGTTAATGTAAGAATTAGGTTAGCGGGATCCAGAGATGTCCCGGCGCCAACGGCCACCTAATCGCGAGAAGCCAGAGGAAAAACTCAAACATGGCCTATAGAGCTTGCCGGAAAACGACAGGTTCGGTAAAAAATTATGATGTTCGTTTGTTGATCGAAATCTGTTTTCTTTACCTAAATTACAATTAAATATTTAGCTGATACATATTATTATAGTTGTATCTGAGAGTCCCTCCTGTTATTCGCTTCATGTGTGCAATCGATACCATGCAGAGCCATACGGCGTCTCAGAGTAACCTTTCTCCTAATATCTGTAGAAAGGTTAATGATTGTATCCCTGGTCCGTCCGATGTTTCGAGGTCTAAAGTTGTACTCAATTATTATTAGGGCTTATTTTTTGTTCTTGGCTTGTTCGACTATGTTGGTTACGTGACCAGGCTGTGTTGCTCTGCGACTGACTCTGAAAGCACTAAAGTGTTAGCCGCAGAGCAATTCTGAACCACTAGAAAGGTGTTATTACATACCATCAGGACGCTTCCCATTAGAGCGGCAAACACCTGTTGGTGCACGAATGCAATAGATGGAATAGATGTGGAGCGAAGGGCTCTGGCCAAAGTCTCGTTTACTAGAGAGTTTCTCGGGGCACGAACCGCACTTTTTATACAAGAGCGTCCATGACGACTAAGAGAATCAACCTTTCCCTTTACCGAATATTTTCGGTCTGATTCTCGGCCTTAAATATTTAACGTCCACGATAGTGCTTTCAGCATTTGTTCATAAGACGAACCCCTTTAAATGCAAATGGACAACGGTGGGGATCGAACCCGTGCTCCTTCGTCCGTCTACTCCAATTGTAAAAAGCGAACACGAATGCACCACGCCACCGGGCTCGACTCCTAATTTAGTTTTTAAATCGCAAATTTAATTTCCTTTGTCTTGCTCGTAATATGACTTACAATCTGAAGAGGATTTAACATTGTTTATCCGAAAGGACCTAAATATAAAGCATGACACAGAAATTAAAAATTTAAAATTAACGAACTACCTGTTAACAAGCCAATGCTCAAGACAACACGTTTCCTATAGAAAACACTAGACTATGTAAACTCCGTTTACTTTATGCCGTGTTGCCAAACTCTTCATAACTTTAATGAGAACTCCAGAGTGTAGTGCTACGGGGCAGGCGGCCGGCGGCAGATTGCTTCTTGGTTCGGTTTATGACGATTTCTGGTTTGCGTAGGCTTATCGAATTGTCGGGACAGCGCGCACTGATTCGATCTTACCCTTGGAGAACCAAAGAATCTTTCGCAACTGTGCGAGTAATGGACAATGGTATTCAAATTCACTCACAAAATGTTCGTACTACATTTATTTGCAGCCTGTGACTTTACTTATCGAACTCCAACAAAATTATCAAGAACTATATTTGAGTTCGGCCGACACTTTTCATAATTACGGCGGCATCGTCCCGTGATCTATTAGCTAAACTTATTTTCGTTCCCTTACTTATAATTTACTCTATGTCGGATATGTTGATTGTGCATCTTAAAATATTCAATCAACAATATCCAGTATGCACAGTGGTACACGTACAAAAAGCTCAATGTTTATAAACCATGACTGATTTGTTGTCAAATCTATAACTTTTAGATTCGACAAAACGAGCAATTTACTTTGAATATGTTTAGCGTAAGATCCCGTTGGTCAAACGGCGCATTAGGTATTTCGGAATTTCTGAAGAAAAAGCTATTAATGTTCAACCATTATGATGTTATGTTACAGTTTTCAAACCGGTAAAACTAATTAGAACAAAGACTCATCGGTCAAACAGAACTTGATTTTTGACTGGAGACACAATCTCATCACAACGATGGGCGTGGGTGGTCTGGTGGCATTCCGAGGCCAGGAATTGGGTAGTTTGTATTTGACAGGGGACCTTTTTATAGAGAACACACTAATTTTTGGCCTTTTTCAATATATTCTACATGCGCACCACTAAACGTACAGCTCCTTAGTTCAATTTTTTCCCATATTTATTATCCCGATATACTTTACGACGTCATCGATACGCCGCTCGTTGTCGTTGACGAACGGAGGCAACATACTTCATAAGAAACGTCTGTTGTACGAAACGTCCCCAATAACTGTTTAAGTCCAAGTAAACAAGACACGAGCAGCTCAATCTTAGTTAATGAATGTTCATTAATTCGTTTAGAACAAGTTGGTCCCAACTTTACATTACTGGATGCACCCAGCAGCTGATCAGCGCTACCGTATTACAGGAAACTTGTGTCCAATACCCACAAACTACTTCCATTGAATAACAGTGTTGCAACAGTGTACTGCATAGTCGTCAGAGACGAACGATTTTTTATTTGCCACTATTTACGGAGAGTGAGTTATCAAACAGTTATTATTCGATCGAAGAAGTACTCAATCGTGTCCAAGATCCCTTCGTCATCCACAGCCGATTTCATAATCAAACGGTAAATTTCTCCAACTGTGTAAACGCGGCCAAGCGTTGAAATTGAGCCGTTCGCGGAACTCTTGAGCCTGAGTCATTCAAGGCTTCATGCCGAGTTGAGTGAGGTGGGTAGACCCACTAAGGAAGCGAACCCGAAAGGGTCGAATTTCTACTGCTGATCAGAGAGACATAACACACAACACCGGGCCACTGTTCTTAGTAGAAAAACGATTGAGTCGGCTACTGCCAGCTACCGGTCTGCGTCTTCTCCATATACAGCCAGTTACAACAGTAGGCAATGGGGAAAACGTCACTAGAACGTCCGGGGACATCTTCGGTGTGTACAGACGGTCAGAAGTGCACAGTAAACTTACTTGGAGGTCATTTCTGGCAAGATCTATGCCTCTCACGAACGGGAGCACCCCCGTGCGGGACATCGTTGACGAGTGACGCCCGCCGCGCTCCGAAAGAGCCCACCGAATGGTGCAACATTTTCGAAATTCTGCCGTCATACGACTAACCCAGCTAAGGCGAGGGATGCTACGTACAGACCGGGTAAGGAGAAGTAGAGCTTCGAAAATGACGTTGTCCGAGAATTTCTTCTCTTCCAGGTTGTTTTCCTTCAAGAGCCGTTCGGAAACGCCGTTGACTTGCGCAGATTGACCCCTCAAAATTGATTATTTCCCTTTAAATAACGAGCGTTAGCAATAAAGCTTAACGAGAAGAAAAAGCGAAAGACGTTTGCGCTGGTCGATCTGGGAACGCGTATTGATTGCCCATATACATATATATATATATTATGAAAAGAAAGCTTCGTTGTTTGTTTGAAAGCTTCTTCTTCGTTGTTTGTTTGAAAAGATACGTTGCTACGTAAATCTATAATAAAGGTAAACATCGTAGCGAAGATTACTTTCGAACGAGTCAAATTATCCGTTGTCTTCCATAGGGTTCCGTAACACCCTGTATATATCTAAATTAGGACTGACTCGAATGATAACAAAGTTGACTAGCTTAAATATCGTCTACGGGTTGGCTTATTATTGTGCCTGAACTGTATATTAATGCTTTGACCATCTTCAATATCATGTATGCAAGAATCATGAAAGCCTACATGTGTTTGTCGACAGGTTAACGAAATAGAGGCATTGAACTAATTTGTTTAGAATCCGTTCAATTCCAGGCCAAACAAGTTGTCTTCAGATGTCTACTTCTCTCAATTATTTCAGCTACAAGCACCTCTTAAGGAGAGCCAAAGTCTAACTCGCCTGAAAATCACAGGTACGCAATAAACATCATTGACATATTATAAAATAATTCCTTTCAAATAATGTATATTACACAAATTCTTATCATGTGTTGTAGTTGTATCTTCTCTCTATTTGTTGATAGGGACATTATACTCTATATATTACAGCTCAAAGCTTTTGATTTTACGATGGACTCTAAATTCACAATTAGACCCCATGAAGACGTAACATATCATATATTGAGAAATTAGATCTCTGATGTTCGTTTTGACAAGGACCTGTTTTTAATAAGGTAATACTATTTGAGTACGTTCAAAGCGTTATTCACTCACAAAATGTTCGTACTACATTTATTTGCAGCCTGTGACTTTACTTATCGAACTCCAACAAAATTATCAAGAACTATATTTGAGTTCGGCCGACACTTTTCATAATTACGGCGGCATCGTCCCGTGATCTATTAGCTAAACTTATTTTCGTTCCCTTACTTATAATTTACTCTATGTCGGATATGTTGATTGTGCATCTTAAAATATTCAATCAACAATATCCAGTATGCACATTCATATATACATCCATTTTATTGCTTGCCCGAAAAATCTGCCTCGGTTGACAGCAAACACTACCTATTTGTATGGACACTCTTTCTCTCTCTCTCTCTGCATTTCCATCACCACCCCGTACCATGTATTGCCTTCCATAGCAGCTACCCTCTCTGCTTGACGGGAGTCGCCCACCCGCAAGTTTCGGACGGGCTCTATCAGTGCTCAGACAATGAATGCATTCATTCGTCGAAGCTTGCCGCCCGAAAGTGTTTGTGTTTCATGCCCCCAAGATTTGATGTTGCTTGACACTTAACGCTCTCCGTTTTATTTTTCCACATTTATCCCACCCCGTCGATCGCCTCAGCCAACGGGGAGCCTGCCTCCACAAAGGTATATACATGTGCTATTCGATGAGAATCGGTCCAGCTGCAAGGATGAGGGCGAAATGTATCAGATGTCCCCGCCTGGTCTCCCCCCTTACATCAAATGATGATGCAGGTTCATCGGTGTTCTTATCTTGTATTGTTACTAAATAGCCCAGGTGGATATGTTCCGATATGCCAGCATGTTCTGCTTTATGTGGGCTGCAATTCATTAAAACCAGTCGATGTGTGCAGTAAATACGTTGGAAAAATTTGAAGATATTTAGTTCTGACGAACGTGTAACTCCCTTCTTGGATTGAGGTTATCCAATGGTTCAAATGTGGTGTTGGTGAAAGTGCCGGCTGCCCGGCTTCGGAAACCCCCGCGTCCGTTCGCCGTTGTGGAAATTGCCACAACGTCCTACTTTGTATATACGCTAACATATATCAAAGATGGAATACGTTGAATGACATAGCTGTTTATGTGTATAGGGGAACAGTGCGGGCGGAAAATTAATTTGGAAGGAAACCGCCAATTGAAAGTAAGGCATCCGCAGCAGCATGTGTTGACAGAGTGAACTACCTTGCTGGTTTACAGTTAACACACTGTCGATGATGTTATCAAGATTAAATTCCACTTAGAATGAAGCTAAATTAACAAATTCATAAATGCATATAGTGTAAAATTTAAATCCTTCTGTCCAGAACAGACGCAGAATGAAATATGGCACGTTGAACGGTCCTCTGATAAAAGTGGACTACAATTGTACCCGCAGAATGTGAAATACATCCATACGGTCCTCTTTAATACGCTAGATATGAAATTTTAAAACATTTTCGGCTGAACAAAACGAAGACAGTTGTATATACAGAAATATTACATACTTCCTCAATGTCAAGGTTTCTATTTTCTGGAAACTATGATACTTTAATAAGTTGGGAAACACTGGGCTATGTGCGACAAATATTATTACATTAAACCGTTCAGAATGACCGTTGCCGCCGGAGTAAGCTTATTGAAAATTACGTCAGTTCATTCTCCAAAGACTCTATCCTTTCCAGACTTGCTTCTACCTATTAGGTGTGTTTTTATGCTATGTGTCATAAAACACAAAAAAATTGTAAAAATTTACTTCGCTTCTACCACTTTATGTAATTTCTTTAATAATCTCTGTACCACCCCTTTTGGTTAATAAAGGTGTATTTGTATTGTGTATTGTATTGTAACATAGCATAAAAGCACACCTAATGTCATTGTTCCAAATAGACCCATTAAATGTCTTAATCAAGTATCCCACTCTCAACAAAGACCAAGCTTTCAGCTAGACCAGATTATATTCTGATGTAATCGCTTATTCCCTATATATATATATATATATATATTGTATAATAGAAAAAAATACGTTACATAGGTGTAAAATACGTTATATCTCATTGGTGTATGATGTGATATTTATTAAGGGCATAATATATACCGCAGCTGCAGATGTAAGAGGTGCTGAAAGCTTTTAGACATCTTGAAAAACAAAAAAGCAAAAAAGAATACCTACAATAAATAAAATTTCCACTAAACTCTGCTTTTGTCTTTCGTATATTGAAGACGGGCGAAGATGATTCTTCGTAACGCGAACCGCGGACACCACTATGTGGAGGAGGGCTCGAACCAGGATCGCGACAGCAACTCGTTGTTGGAGGACGACTTCTTCAACGAGGAGGACTCGAACGATGACAATAATGACGTGTCGTATGGGCCGTCGGTGTCGTACTCCTCGCAGGGGACTGGACGGGGTCGAGGAAGAGGTCGCGGCAGGGGCCGCGGACGAGGCCGTGGCCGAGGACGTGGTCGTGGCCGCGGCAGAGGTCGCGGTAGAGGCGCTGCCGCTGCGCACGCCCACATGATGGCGCATGGTGATGCCGCCCTCCCTGAAGAACGAATGGAAGACAATTTCCCTGCCGACGTCAATCCGCGATGCATATTTGATGTGCTGTGTCGAGGACGGACGAATATTACCTATATGGTTGACGAATGGATCACGAACTACAAGACAAACCGCGAAGAGGGCATCCGAGATCTGATGCAATTCTTTATTCAGAGTGCGGGCTGCAAGAGCCAAATCACACGTAAGTATACGAAAGAAATTTGACGGCGTGATTCACAGCTAACGTTTAACGTCCACGGTACAACTGCTTTCGGCATTGCTTCATAAGACGGACAACCGCCTTTTTTTTTAAGTGCAAACGTGCAACGGTGGGCGGGGAGCATTGAACCCGTGCACGACTACGTGTCTCCTCCGGTTGCCTGTACACTACTACTACTAATAATAATAATAATAATAACACTTAACAGTGTGTTGAACAATAGGCTGATATGGTTATAGAACAGCTAATTAGAGAAGACCTGTTAAAATAATAATTAATATGGCAGCATTATAAGTAAGTACATGGAAATGTGAGGTATTTAATGTGTACATGCGTCAGTGGCCTCACATCCCAAAGTAAGAAAAATGTCTTTAAGAAGCTGAATTCCTTGATTTCCACTTTCAACGATACCATACATCTGTAATGGCCTAATACCTGGATTAAAGAAACATGAACATTTACTAGTTGTGGTTAACATTGAAATGTGAAATCGTACTTTGGTATCTTAGCGGAGATGCAGCGCGCGATGGATCATCCGCAGATAATCCGACGAATGACAGAAGAATTTGACGAAGACTCCGGCGATTATCCGTTAATCATGCCCGGACCGCAATGGAAGAAGTTCCGCCATCACTTCTGTGACTTTGTGCACCAACTCGTCAAAAGCTGTCAATACTCAATCATTTACGATTCATACATGATGGACAACATTATTACGTTGCTCACCGGTCTCTCCGACTCTCAGGTATAACCTTACTTCTACTGCCCGCCCCTCTTATATATATATATATATATATACATACACATATTATTATATATACATACAACTTTACAGTGTGTTCTTCAGATTCTAGACGGCAATTGATGCTCTAACTACTGTACCGATAAATGCGGTGGCTTCGACAAATGTTTGTACCAGCAACCCCTGATCATATTATCATATTTAGTTGTCATCATTTATTTACACGTTATTCTCTTATACATACCTAGGTACCTAGTAAAATGGTTTCAAAACAACGAAAATGCTATAATACTTCACAGGTGCGCGCATTTCGCCACACGGCGACGCTGGCGGCGATGAAGCTAATGACTGCTCTGGTTGATGTGGCACTCAATCTGTCCATCAATCTGGACAACACCCAACGCCAATACGACAACGAGTGGGCCCGTACCCGTGACCAACATTCGGAACGATTGCAAATGCTACTTTCCCGACGACGTGAACTCGAAGAGAACAACGAGGACATCAAGAACATGCTAACATACCTCTTCAAGTCGGTGTTTGTTCACCGCTACCGGGACATGCTTCCCGAGGTCCGGTGTATCTGCATGGTCGAGATCGGCAACTGGATGAAGAAGTTTCACCAGCAGTTCCTTGATGACTCGTATCTAAAATATCTCGGCTGGACACTCCATGACAAGGTCGGAGAAGTCAGACTCAAATGCTTGCAGGCGCTGTTGCCACTGTACGCTAACCAGGACCTCTGCCAGAAGATGGAGTTGTTCTCAACGAAATTTAAAGAGCGTATCGTCGAGATGACCCTCGACAAGGAGTTCGATGTGAGCGTACAGGCTGTCAAACTCGTAATCTATATTCATCGATACCACCCAGAAGTGTTAACGGACAAGGATTGCGAACACGTGTACGAATTAGTATATTCCTCTCATAGGGCAGTTGCCCAGGCTGCTGGCGAGTTCCTCAATGAGAGACTCTTCCAGCCAGACGACAAGACGGTTATCAAAACGAAGCGCGGCAAGCGAATGTCAAGATATACCTCCGCCCTTCGCGATATGGTGCTCTTCTTTATCGAGAGTGAACTGCACGAACACGGTACAAACATAAGTCACCCAGATTGCGTTATTATTATTATTATTATTATTGTTACTTTATTTACCTATTTGTTGACGCTACTTGTACTACTCAGCACGTATTTATTATTGAAATTTGTGGAACACGTATTTATCCTGTTGGCTCATGAGTGGTTTAACTTACGAATTTATAAAGTTTATCTAGAGCAATTCACGCCCTCTTCACGAAATCAATTGTATCTATTTGTGCGTAACAACTATCGAGGGTCTAGTGATAATACCAAGTGGGGCTAGAGATTCGACAGCAGAATATACCCCCATATATGTATTTGTCAACGCTTTAAATACAATACAGATGTAAACAAAATAATCATTAATATACTTGCTTCGGATCTGCAGGAGCGTACATTGTTGACAGCCTAATTGATAGCAACCCAATGGTAAAGGATTGGGAATGCTACACCGACCTGTTGCTCGAAGAACCCGAAGATTCGGAGGACGCTTTTGAAGACAAGCAAGAGACAACTCTCATTGAGCTTATGGTGTGTGCCGTTAAACAAGCTGCCACCGGCGAGCCCCCCGTGGGCCGTGGAAGTCGACGCCAATTAACAGCCAAAGAGGCTAAACAGGTTCAGGATGATCGCACGAAGCTGACCGAGCATTTTATTCAGACGCTACCGGCTATTCTGAACAAATACGTAGCCGATGTTGACAAAGTGTCCAATTTGCTTGTGTTGCCTCAATACTTCGATCTAGAAATCTACACCACTTCGCGGCAGGACCGCTCACTAGATCAGCTACTGCACGCAATGAACCGACTCATCGAAATGCACGTTAATGATGAAGCTCTGGTAGCATGCGCTAAGACGTATGAAGCGCTCTGTAACGAAACGTTGGCGATCTGGTCAAAATGCAGCGTAAGCAGGGCGACGCTCATTGACGGCCTCCGCAACAAGTAAGTATTATAATAGTTTGCACAACTATTCGATGATGGTGAAATATATCACAGTGTGATAATGTCGCGTATTCGTAGAATTCGAATTGGGTTTGAACCGCGGCATTTTGAAAAGGACCCCAATGATTTTCATTATTCTTGATTAGACTTGCACTTACAGAGGAAACTCGCTGCTGCTGAAAACGAGAGACGTTTTTGAAATACTTTTCTATGTTCAAAAAAGTAGAAACGCAATCCTGACCGATGCTCTATGGCTTTGGGTTCACAAGTTTTCAGTTGTTTCAGAGTTTTGTTTCAATTACCTTGTTTATGCTTTGCCTTGATGAACTTACCCACCATAGCAAGCACCATAGTAATACCGGGACAGTATTTCAAGAAAACGGATATCTATTATAGAATAAAGATTATCAAATATCGAAATGATACGTGTACGCAATTTGTGGCACAACAATATGTAAGGTATGTTCAACAAAACCAAGTATGGGTGAAGCCATTTTCCGCAACATCGTTGGATAGTATACTGATATACTTACACATAAATCCGCATACATATAAGCAGTGAGAACTAGCATTCGATACAATGTTTACAAAACCATTTCAGCTATCAAACAGCGTTGGCAGATTTCCAACAGTACGCTGCAGATGACACGCCAGACGCAGAGACGGTGTTCCGCATCACAAACGCGCTAAAGAAGCTTGCCATCTTTTATGATATCCACAACCTTGGTCCGTGGAGAATTTGGAATCTTTTATGGGAGCCGTGGGTAAAGGCGTACGTGAGCCAACAAACAGCCGTCGAGCTTCCCGTTGACGCGGTTCGGTACGCCATCTCAGCGTGCGAATGCTCTCTCATCTGGGACATGAAATCAATTGTAGACGGCGGTGGTCATCACGGCGCTGTTACACCCGCACTCCTCCGGGACAGTGTCTACGAATACATGGCCTGCCTTTCAACACTTTTAATGGACAACCAGCTGAGCGAAGAGGCGTTTATGCGCCTCTGTGATATGCTCATCTATTTCTCGAGAGAGTTCAAGAACGTTCCGGGTCAAGATGTTCTCTACTACGAGCCGTCCGACATGATGATTGAAGATTTGAAGCGTTTCATCGAGAAGCGCGTATTCGTCGCCGACGATCACGACGATGGAATGGATGAACAGCAGAAAATTGAGAATCTTCACAGGCGGCGTAAGTTCCTCGCCGCCTATTGCAAGCTGGGCATCTACAACGTTATTGATATTCCCCATCTCAAGCTCGTGTTCCGTAACTATATGCGCTTCTACAACGACTACGGAGACATCATCAAGGCGACTCTCGGCAAAGCCCGCGAGATCAATAAGGTGATATGTGCAAACACGATGGTCGAAGCACTATTCTCTCTGTTTCGGGACCTCGACAGAGACCGGAACGGTTGCATCGATCGCGGCTCAGAGCAGTTCAGCAACCTCAAGGAGTTGGCCAAACGATTTGCGCTCAGCTTTGGTCTGGATAACCTCAAGAATCGCGAGGCCATTGCAGCGTTTCATCGGCGCGGCATCCAGCTAGCGGGACACCCCCTCGAGAACGAACTCAACTCACAGTTGACTCATCCACCAAATCTCGCATTTCTCGAATTGTTACTGGACCTTGTCAACAAACTCATGAAACAGGACCGTCGAGTCGTGTGCGCCTATCTGGAGAAATCCATTCCCGCCCGTCTGCCCGTGAGCAAATTCGACGACTGGGAGCCACATAGACTTTACAGGCAAGTACCCACTACTGATCTCGTGTATACAATAGCTTCGATGTGATCATTCTTCCAACTCGACATGTCTGTAATAATAATAATAATCATTATTATTATTGTTACTATTACGTATTCGAATGAGAAGCTGGTGACCAACAGGCTGATTAGCTCATGGCAAATGCCAACTGTTCTGTTTTTGGCCACTTCCAATATCCAGTTTTTTCATCTACCTAACTTGGCGTCTTCAACGTTTCCACATATACGACTTTTTTCCCCTATTTGCAACGACAACTATTAGGTGAGCCCACAAGAGAGCATGAATGTAATTTAGTTCTTAACAGCTCAAAATGCTGTAATTGCAATTGTCTATTTTCAGCGAGTATTGCGCACATGACGATATCTTCTCTTGCGTTATCAGCTTGGCATAACATCATTAATTAATCCCTTACTTTTTTGCTTGCGTCCGACAGATCTTGTCTGCTGCAAGGCGAGGAAGCGCCGCCCATGGTTGGCGGTGGTGGACGTCAGCCCGGCAAACAATACCAGGGTCGAGGCCGAAAGAGACATAGGGATGAAGATGAGGTCTTAGACTTCGACGGGGACGACACTGAAGACACGATGATGTAGATCTCATGAGTCGCCCTCGACGTCAGTCCTCAGAGCGCAAACCGCGAAGGACAAGAGCTATTATTATGCTTTACCATTGGCTGATTCCCGCATTCGCATTGCCCTTCTGACAGTCGATTTTTAGTGAGAACAATTATTATCGGGTCGGACTTCCAACAGGTTTGAATTGGATTTCAAGCCACATTTCAGTTTTGGCTTAGGCGATTGCCGCGAAAATTATGTTCTCGATAGCAACACAACATACCGTACGTCTTTAGACGAAAAGTACTGCTTTCGTATCCGTTGCATCAAACGCCGGGCGTAAACTAGAGATAAAACGAGCGTCAATCGTCCGAACTGGCGAAATCCATGTCCATTGACAGTGGTGTTATCCGTGGTAGTTGTAGCCATTGGATTTGTAAAAATAGTCGATTTCGTTGAATATTTGGGTTTCATGAGCGATTTCTATGAGCGTTGATGGAAGGAAGATCAAGTTAAGAATCGAACGTGTTTTTTTCACTGTATGCAATTCGTTTTGTTCGTTGCCAAAATGAAGTTCTTTTATGTGAATATTTTCTATTTTTTTTTATTAATTAGGAAATAAATACATATTAATTAAGTACACCTTAGTTGCTAGTACGGTAGTATTCTGTGTTCATTGAGTATCGTCATCATAACTCATGAATCATCTAATATAGTTTATTTCACTCTGTATAGACACATATATATATTTGACTCGCGAATGGGAAGAGATTAATTGATTTGTACATATATATATATATATATAGATCATTTAAGCTTTCCCCGTTCGCAGATCAAACTATCTCTTCTGTATATTTATGCATACACACACACATAATGATGCACGTATGTACGTACGTGTCATACAGGACAAGCGGAGGAGATGACCGCAAGTATATATTATACACCATACACACTCATAAACAGCAATCCGTGAAAAATCCAGACTGGGCGTCATATGTATTTCATGAATACGAAAAAACGTGTACATCGCTATTCGGTACAACAACTATTCTATAAAGTAAAACACAAATCACACAACATATACGAATATAATAACAATAATAATAATAATAATAAAACAATAACATATTGTGAGCTGTACGTCAATCATATTGTCGTTCTTAATTTACTATTCGAGTTACGCGAAAAATATTCTCCGCAGATATTCGCTAACAGGGAGAATAATAATCATTTTTGGTCTTCAATTTCATTGGATCTGTTCAACAGTAGCAAGGAACACCCATTGGAATAGAGTTGTGCTGGAATAAACAAAGCTATATGATTTGGTGTCGGATGTAATTTTTATACATATAGATAGTGTCCTTGCCCACCTGCTTCAGATAAGTAAGATTCAAGCATGGCTTGTCATGTAGTGCTTGATAGTCAATAATGATCGCCACCACGCTGCAGATCTACGATTGGTGAAATGTCGTCACGGTTGGGACAATGCAGTGGCAATTCCTCTACATGGACTACGGGTTCTTCTAAGGCATATCTGTCCTGCCACCTGGAGAAACTTGGCGCTACATCATAGCAAGGCATTGTCAAACAAATAAGGAGCCACCGAGTAAAAACGGCACACCACTTTTACCATCTGTCACTGTCTCGAATACACGAGATCGTTCTTAAGAATAAACGATTCGTCGCCGTCTAGACAGCCACCGTCGATCTTTGAATTCGCCAAAATTCCAAAGGAAGAGGAGGAGAAAAACAAGTAGCTTTTGTTTTTTTTGTTTCGAATGTAACCTATATTGTTCCGACTCTGCAATATTGATTTCTAATTACATATCAACTTTAACTATGCAAAAGCGTCCAAAATTTTATTTTACATTGTGAGCTATCTTTGTTCCGATTTCCTTTGTGACCTCCATAAGCGATAAAATTACCTTAGTGAAAATCTCAGTATAAGCAAATCGACGAACTCACTTAGACGAACTCATTTATTTGCTATTGACTCACATACGAGAAGTTCGGAACGTACGATATCTCGTTAAAATTCTAACTATTTACCTACATAATTGAAAATTAAAATATCTCGTTAAAATTCCTACTATTTACCTTATATATATATATAAGCTGACCGGATCTCTAGCCAACTGCGTCATGCAACTAATTAACAATGAACATACCATGTAGATAGGTGTAAATATTACTATACCTTTAATTATTGAGTTTGGTAAAATGGAAATGCTATGATTTCACTTTTTCTTTTCCCATGTATAACTCACTTTTAATCACTTGTAATACTATGGGATACGGCTTTTGTCATTACAATGATATTTCAATTCTTGTCATATGGTAAGACTGTATATGCCCGAATCACAAGAAGAAAAAGATCACTGTTTCAATCAGTTTTTTTATGATCCAACGTTCTATATATATATGTATATATATATGCATGCTGAGAGGACACGTAATTTGTTAAGTTAAGACCGATTTCCATCGTCAGATCACCCCCCTGTGACCTATTCTAGCATTCCCATGCCTATTTCGGCTTGACTCCATCCCTGGCGGGAATTACTGTGTACAGTGCTATGTATAGCGTGTATTAGATCAGTTGTTCTCAATGTTTCTGTCGCCTATGATACAGAGATGCTAATTCATTCTGCTCCAAAGAACGACCGCCAACGATACTCTCTATCTGATGATCTAGCTATTTACAGTTCTCACGTGACAATAATTCTATATCACTTCACGTATAACATCCCATACAGCTTGCATTGGGTCTTTCACATGTGTGTCTTACATCTATTCATAACACATATATATATATATATATATCCGTTTGAATAATAGGTGCCATTGTATTATATATATATATAAAGCTCAATTTTCTAAATGTCATGGCCTAGTGTATTATCAATTATTCTATTATTGATATATTTACATCATTCAGGTGAAATGGCCTCCCGGTACATGGCAATCAATCAGACACACGGCAAAATAGTCTGATACTTTTTATATTATTGAATCGGTGCTGCTCTTCACTGCCTTATCATGGCATACAACTCATACGCACACCGTTCTCTGACGGAGAACACACTGTGCTCATTTTTTTACTTCTGGTATCTTCGAAACACCATGAAGCGGTGGTATATAAACAGCGGCTGAGATTCTTCTGTCTTCTTCGAATCTTCCAGGTGATAGTGTAAAACTCTTCGAGCCTTGTCAAGTTGAGCTCAGCTTGCGGGAAACTCCCTAGCTCTCTTCGGTCGAACTGTTCGTCAAATAGCATCGTAACTTCGAGCTGTCAACTGAAATTAGCATTCTTCTCGAGTTCATGCTCGACCCGTCGCGCCATGTCGACGTTGTCGAGTACCTTCATTACGTGACGTTCTCCCCATGCATATAGCGACTTCTCGATTCCACTTATGGGAAGGACCATGCGGTCCACATGCATCGTACTGTGGCCAGCACGCTGGGAAATAGTCCCCGAAGTATAACGACGAGTCCATAAATTTCGAAAACAATGCCAATCATCGGAAATCCGTACAGTACTACTGCCATGCCCAGAAGTAACGCTCCTGTCGCCTTCGCTCGACTGCGCTCAAGGAAGTAGGCTACTGATCGTTGAACTCCAACGACAAGCGTGAGTCCAAGAAGCAAGAAAATATTGGCCAATGCCATAAGGCCGCCATCAAAGAATAGCATCACTGACAGGAACAGAAAGGCCACGCCAAACGTTAGGAAGCCCAGACCGGCCTTCTGTACATCGGTGAACTCCAACATCGTTGCGAAGGCAAAGAGAGCGCTATTTTGCCTAGACTATGTCCCAGCTGTTGTCCTTCACACTCAACGAGCCACCGCGTTTGACAAGACCACGATGATACTTAGGCCGATCGACCACCGCAGAAATCGCGTTCGCCACCGCACGTACCACATGTATGAGTGAGTAGATTGATGGATGTAGATTGATAGATAGAGCGAGAGAGACTAGCGTTTGCTGACAACAGAAGCCGATCAGCTGATAACGCTCATGAGGGAGTCAAGACACATCAAAATTATGTTGCTACTGATTGCGTGCGTCCGATATGGTTGACAACTGCCTCAGGACCGAACTACAATCGATATCACAGCATGAGTAGCAGCAGCAGGTAGCAACAATAACAAACACTTCGTCGTGGCCTGTGTTGTCCTGACCTGGTAGCTCTTTCCACCTTAAGACACTTGGTATATTGTAGTTCCAGCGTGGCCGGCTGACATGGTAAGCAAGCAAGCAGTGGCCTACGTCAGCATTATGGGGTCAACGTACACAATCGCGATGGTAAAATCCTTTTCGTCGCCTGCTTCCGTTACTGGCTCAACTATACGGTATTACCTAAACGATAATAATAATAATAATTATTATTATTATTGATATGACAAGCAGCTCTTGAACAGCTATTTGTCGTCAATCTCATTCACTCAATCATTTCACTTCGCCACGGTGACACCTGCTGGTGGTTGTTACAGCAACTATCTCTCTCTGTTCATGCTCAACAGACGGTACATATTCCGCTACTGCTTCTGCTGTTTCTCGAGAGCACCTTTTTCTATTGTTGACTACTATTAGTTAGTTAATTAGTCAACAATACACCACTAATAGTTAGTTAACTAGATTAGCTAGTCGATTCGAACATCGCCGAGTGCTACCGCCACCTGGTAGCCACCACTGTTATTGCACTTGGTGCTCGAACCGCTACTGCCAGTCGCTCGTGTTGTTTGGCAACTAGCGAGCGAACGGTGGCCCTCCGAATTGACCGGAGGGAGAGAGAGGAGAGAGAGGAAGGAAGTTGAGACGATCTTTCGATGATGATGATGCCACAATGAACAACAACAACTGTTCAGTTCTGTCTGTAGCTATCTCTCTCTCTCTCTCCCTGTTATATGTCTATGTGAGCGTATGTGTGTGTGTGTACCTCGGTCCACTTCTGCCTGTTAGGGTTCAGACGATGTATGCCGTGCCGTAGCAGCATCAGCGGCTGAGACAGGTCGACACAGAACAACCACCGACAACAATGCCTCCCCTCCGTCCCCCCACTGCTATACACGAATCTGCTGAGGTGGTTACCTGGCGCTGGTTGGCGCTCTCTCGTTAAAGGTCCCCTCGTGGCCACCCTAGAGTCAGAGAGTAGCCCTTTCTCATATTTCGATATTCCCCCCTCGCTCTCTCTCTGTCTGTGTTTACATTATTCAACAGCAGCAGCGCTGTTGGGAATGTTTATCGAATAGTAAATTTATTCGTCATTTATGCTGCTCTGGTAGGGCTGCTGCTGCTACCAGTACCATTACTACAACTACTATTGCCGCTGTTGCAGCAGCAGCAGGAGCACAACTGGCTGTCGTGTGCAGACTTGACGGCCACTGTCGGTCCCTACCTACCTGTGCTTTACTCTATTCTGCTGTAGAAGAAAGAGGAGAACAGTGTCCGCTATCGCCTCAGAAAAGAATTTTGAGGTTCGACCCCGTCCGCCTTTGGATGAAACGAAAGTGATATCGTCTTTTGTAATTATCTCTACTAGTTAAGCCAGCTACACTGGTCGGCACCACGATTGCATACTGAACAATGAGTACACGAGGGAATGAGAGAAGAAATCCTACACAGACGAGAATTGTGTAGTTGTTGTTGTTGTGTGACACAGCTGAAGATTTCATTTCCACTTGTTCCTGGTTGTTTATATCTTCTTTTGTAGGAGCTAGTTATTTATTCATTGTCGTTTATTTGATAGCTACATCATGTGGCCTCTGAGTTCAGCCGCCAGTCAGCTACGGATTAATTCCCTACTACGCGATCGCATGTGGCTCATATTCTCTGAAGGCATTCGTTCGTATGACAGTGGACGGATCTCAAGTCTCAATACGATCATCAGCTGTGCATCCACCACCACCACCATGATTAAATACTGTGATACCGTGTGACTGTCACAAGAAAGCTTATTACGATTATCTCTAATCATTTGCGCTTTCGTGCGAGTAGTAGTAGTAGCTGATACAGTATTTGTTTGTTATTGAGTAATTCTTGTGTGTGTGTAAAACCGATGTTTTGGTCTCGTCGTCTTCATTTCTATCTCGTTCTGTTCTCGTTCAATGGACTTACACAAATTCACCGTCCGGATATCATCTCTCTTTGTCTGGGCGTGTGTGGTGTGTGTGTGTGTGTTTGATCGCTCGGGTGGTTTGCCGTGTTTAGTGCGAGTGTAGGAGGGGACGTCTTGTGCAAAGTGCGCGCAGTTTGTGATGCTTCTGTGTTTCTTGCTAGCTCGTTCCTTCTCTGGTTTTGCTCTTCTCTCTCTCTCTGTCTCTCTCGGTCTCCGTCCGTCTTGATTCCGCCGTATTCACTTCCGCGAGCGTTGGGCGCTCATCGAGCTCTCCGACCGACCGCCTGATCTCGTCTATCATCAACAATAATGGTGGTGCTAGCCGACCACCAATACTGAATAGTGAGCATATCTAGTTATTTTCCGTTCGCCGTTTTAGCGAACTTTGCGTTTAGCCAGAGAGGCAACAATTGTTTTACGGTGACGACGAATACAATGACAGCAGCTCAATTTATCCTTCATTTAATGGCACACCGACTCGAAGCGAATCGAGACACAGAAGATTGATCAAAGTTTCAGCTAAAAACGCGATCCAGTGTCGACAGGATACCTACATAGAATATCGACATCTGCATCAAGAGTTCCTATGCTTCAAGCAGTCGGTTGAAGATATGCCGTGTTGTGTGGCCTGTGTCATTTTATAGAACGAGAGAAATAATGGAGTGGGTGTTTGAGCGCGGATTACTGTGTATCAGCTCCGTATGTAATAGATCATTGCTTCTATATATTTGTTCTTTCGTGTCAATTTCGTCCTGTTTCTGGTCTATAAGCAGTGATTTTCGTATCCTACGGGCCGTATACAAATTAGCTATGGATCAGAAATGGTATCTTCTCTCATTGTAAGTGTTTAGCTTGTGCGTATGCATATTAATTGCTCTTATGTTCGCGCTGAGAGATCGAGAAGAAACGTCACCTGGCGTATGTTGTTCTGTTCGTATCGGTTTTGTATGTTGTTGAACGCAAGTCCCTGATCATAATAATCGTATACGTTTTTAATGGCTGTGGCTAGAACGATAGTTGTAACTAGGATGTGAAAATCTACCATAGACAAGGGTCTCACTGATGTTTGGATAAATCTGCCTTTATCGAATTGCGACTGTACGATTTGACATCATACTTTACACGACTTCACCCACGTTGATGCTTTATTTACATGTTCAGCTGTCTGCCTAGCTAGCAAGTGCTGAATAGTCGAATATAATTCTCGAAATTGGCTTGCGAATTAGTTGTAATTGGATGGACACGGTGTGGCGTTTCATGATGAAAATGAAAATAATATAAGTGCTAACCAAATGTTCCTCTCATAATCCTACCCTGTTTTGTTAGAGGACGTTTTGTGACGCTCATTAATCACTACTACTGCTATAAGACGACCTCCCTATCACACTATCCGATAGTTTTACTCTGTTTGCTATATGTAAATGATTTGCAAACGTTTTCCTCGCAGTCCGATTTTGCGTAGCTGTTTGAGTAAACCGACGCTATGTTTCAATATCTATCCTTCATACAACAAGCCGAGTCCGTCAAACGAAATTCATTTCATCGATCATTGAAAATACAAACCTGACCTCTGCGTGTTCCAAATGTTAACACACGGGTTCTCGCTGCTATTTCTTCTTGATTTGTCCTCTGCTACCGTGTGACCAATAATTATTGCATTCGCTAGACATGCCCTATTGCTATCCGACAGATGAGTGGTTTGTTGGTTGTCTTTGCGACTCTCTCTGTGTGCGCGTGTGCTTTGAACGGTGGCCATATAGATATATATAGTAGTAGCGCTTGTAGTATACATGCTTGTTACTTGTGTGATCGTTCCGTATATCTGCTTCCTCTCCTGCTTCAACAAACATGAGAAAGGGAGAGAGAGAGTGAGAACGAAGTTCAGTTAGCGTTGCCGCTACTGCTACTTCAGCGGCTTTTGATCAAATGCAGCTCAGTCTAATCTGTGGAAGACAATGCCACGCATGAAGATGCGTCTGCAGTCTATCAAATGTGTACAAAGAGAGAGAGAGAGAGAGGAAAGGGGGCTCGGAATGCGAAATCGAAGGGAAGCGGATGAGAGTCGGGGATGGAAGAAAAGTTTGTTACATGAAGACGATGATGACAATAACAGCAACAACAACAACAACGGCCAGGGGCTGAGCGGAGGATACAGCAAGCGATGGAAGGAGGGTCTCAAGGGCTAAATGTGGCTGTCTGTTTGCATGCCCGCCCGCCCGCCCGCCCGTCCGACCTTCCTTTCCTTTGCTTTGTTATTTTGAGCTGGTTCGTCCGTCCGTCCGTTCGTTCGTTTGTCCGCCAGCGCGCGCGCGCGCGCTATTCCTGTCTTCTCTGTCGGTCTGTGCAGTCCAACGGCAATACCAGCAGCAACAGTGGTAGAATTCGTTAGCTGCTGTTGTGTGGCGCGCGAATCAGCGAATTATTGCTGGTTCAAGCAGAACATATATATATATATATATATATATATATATATATGATTGTATAGTTCTGTATTTATTTCTAATCGAAATTCTCTCGACGACGAGAACAGAATAATATATTTACATTTAACAGACAGGAAATATAACCATCGCGCACTTCGTGCATGCTATTCGTTCGAATGGCACTTGTTAAGTACTTCATTACAATTGAACTCGGGTGGGGCTTTAATGAGTGACCGTGGCGTTTATTGTTATTATTATAATAGCGTTTATGACTCCGGCAGGATTCCCAGTTTGACTAGAGCCGGGGATAAGCTGCATTCGAACTAGACAATCCCGTGTAAAGACGAACGTGTGCATTGATGATCAGCATTAGGATTTGGATATTCCATACGGGGAACAAGAAACATGATGGCAAAGATGGTTACACAATATCGTTCACTGCCTAGTGAATAGTTTATTACTAGTTATTCGACGTCACCATAGCGATAAGTGTGGCGTACAAACAGGTGTTGGTCCCGGTGTCGATTCACATGTAATATTAAACTGCGATGTAATTAATAACTTGATAGCAATGGCAGTTGAGTTAACTTAACGTCAATAGCAGAAACAGTTTATCATTTATTTAACCTGAATAATCATTTCAAATACGGATTCAGGAGACTCAATCGAATGCTGCAGAGAGATAAGAGTCGATAAGTTCACAGAAAGTCTTCTTTTCGAACAAGCAGATATGATAATGTATCATAAATTGCTCCGATTCGGATGCGGATCTCAATGTTTGATATTCGAACAAATACTTTGAATATAAGCTATCGAATCCTTTGAGAAGCGATGTAATGTATCAAATGCTGTGACGTAGGTAGTGCCAGGGGTATAAACTGTTCGTTTTTATGGATAAGAATATTTCTATGGCGCTTTGGCGTTCTCAGGTTATTTCTGCTTAGTAAATATCACCCTCAATGTACACTTTATCGTGAACTTGTGACTGTTCAAGGCCTTATTTCCAGTGCGTTTTCAGCAATTAGTTTCACTATTCTATCTCAATTAACTTTAATAAATCATGCTTCGCTTCAAGTGTCATATAACTCTCTTATGTTTATCTTGAAATCATGAAACATGAAAGTGTATTACACAATGTAAACATATATATATATATATATATATCATATTATAAATACCAGCGTATTCACTAACACGTGATCTTATTTCAGACGGTGACGATCGACTTCAACAATTTGTCCGACGCGAATAGCCACTTCAACGTTTCTTCTTTCCCTTAAAAATATCCAAATGAAGAATGTAGAATACCGGTTCAGTGCTGTGTGAAGAGTCATCGTATTGAGGGCTGGGGCAGGCCGCAAATTTCTTATCGCCCAGGGGGGCCGCTGTGGCGCCGTCGCCGCCACCGTTATCTCAATTTGTCACCCATACTTACCTTAGTTTACCACAGCGGGTTTACTGTGTTTCACTGTACCAATGCGCTGTTGCAGCGACCCCGGCCCGCCTCTGAATCCTGCCGTAGTGTTCTCTGAATCATTTTCGATTTCTTCTCGACCTTCCACCCCTACCGCCCACACCCTAATAATTCTCATCATAGTTTAACCAATTCTGCACTTGTGTACTTTGCTTCCTCTGCCATCTCGTGCTAACGCGATAAAACATCTACCATATCGATGTAATTCGTATCTGTTCGCTATATGTCAATGGTAACCACCAACTTTCGTTCAGTTCATAGAGAACGCAAGGAAGCGAGCACTGAATGTTGAGTTTACATTAAAAAAAACGCCATACTGGTCTATATTCGTCAATCTCCTTTGCATTCACTGTATTATTGATAACCACCTCTTTTGCTGACTACCATACGACCCATTATCGATTTCAAATAGAAGTAGAACATACGCTTTTCTTTCAAATCGAATCAGCCTGACCAACATTAATGTGCAAATTGTCTTTGATGGACATTTAATGAATATCTGCGCACCTATTAATTATAGATACGCTATATGTTTGTTAGGAAAATATTTGCCCTACAACAACAGCCTACCAGCACTAAATGGCAGCGACCCCTTGCATCCCCTGACCCCCCACCCCCCCAAAAACTAGTTGTAAGAACAATAAACGCACTGCTCTTGCTGTAAACAACTGTTGCACTCTTTTTAACCCTAAGAATTACTTTCCATTTGGTGTTTGTGTGTGCGTCATGAAATTCCTATAGATTAACTAGTGCGCTTTTGGTGGCCCTAGAGAATGATGGTCAAAGTCTCGGTGGCGGCAGAAAAAGCAAATATTCCCGATAGTAGACGGATCTTTTTTATTTCATTGCTGCTCATCCGGAATGATTTCAGGTCTTCTACAAGCATTAGTGGATGCCTCGCGGCGAACACGAGTCAGCGGGAACGGGAAGGCTTTGTACAGGTTAGTCATTCTTGGCCAATATTTGTTAAACATTTACCCACTTACTCACATACAGGGAGATTCATCGACTCCCAACTAAACCACGAAACGATCTAATGCGGAGAGAAACCTGACTGAATATAATCAAATCTAAGCGGTGCTGCCGCCTGTCTTATACTCGTTAACTCTAGGTAGAGGTAGTCAAAGAGGATTGAGAAACAAAATCAGTAAATGCTTCTCTCTTTCAAGAGTTGCATAGACTGTTATTCGTGTTTCGTTTACTCAATTTGAACCAATGGGAGAATAACGTCTACGAAATGTACTCATATATAGGTGAAGTTTTATGTGGATAAATCAATAGCATAACCTTAGGAATCCTGCAATTACGATTGGCCACCGCTGGTCGTGGACCGAAAGAGGCGGCGATGATTATATGGCCACTAAAATTTGTACGGCTCCGTCCACGCTGGCCCAACGGGCGCAATTTTACGAGGAAGCATATATGGTTAGATCCGCCTTCATTATAGGCAACATAGGAACATCTCACTACCTAGACTCATTAACAAATTTAGGTTAACTCGTTAAGACATAGGACGTTGGACAAGCTCTTATTTCCATTGCGGCCGCTGTAGTTCACGTCCAAGTGCACATCCGCTGCTTACGAGACCTTGATCACCTAGATTATCAATATTAATCGAGGATTCATTACTTCTACTAAAAATTAGAGATTAAATCTGAACATTCAATGGTGGTGATTGTTTATCCAATCAATATAAAATCAAAATGTATGTCCTAAACTATACGACAGTAAATGTAGTATAGTTGGTGGCTAATCAAATAGTTTCATCTGACACACGGGCTATATTTGGCGTGTGATTTCACTTGAATATTGTCAAAGTCATACCATTTTTCCTTCTTAGTGCTACGTCCATCCTGAACACAATCGGTTGTGGGTAATTAATAATCCGGAAGTATTTACTACGAATTACCGGGACTTCAAATTATAGCAGAATAAATGAATAGCTGAAAGTCCGGGTACTTCAATCATTTGTTGCACCGACTTTAGTGCAAACCCCATGATTCTCGTTCGTTGGGGCATTCCCATGATTAATCTTTGCTTTTCTATTATTCGACAACTGAGTGCATAAATGCATTACTATCCAACAGATATCCTTTTGATCCAGATCATTTTGACACCCTCATTGTATTTTCGTGTCCAGCTCCACACGTCTTTAGTATAGGACAATATTTTGCTCGCCAACCGAAAGTGAATTGAATATGCTCTGCACCGCTGTGCAAGATCACGGAACACGTTCATTGTATGAACATAGGTATTAGTGTAACAAGTCATCATATGTAGGGCGCTTGTGTGATTCTCTGATTTTATTGGTCACCCAACTTGTTGATAAGCCTAGTGAATTAATAGAGTTTCATTTAAGCTTGGCACATTTTCTCCTTCGATAATTTTGCCGTTTGTGCACCCATTCATCCGCTCGAATGGTTTCTGTTGAGTCGACCTACGTTGAGCTGTCTACCTACCTACAGCTACCGCTCTTTCTATCTCTACTCGATAGTTAGTTATTGTTACACATATTTCTTGTTAGAGGGCTGTCGTCTCTGGCGAACGCGCCGTTAGTTATGTTGCGAGCAGCTGCGTCGGTTGTCCAAACTCTTCTTCCTTTGTTCGACGGAAAAAATCGATCAAATCACAACAAATGCGAACGGGCCAAAACAGTCAAAGGGGGACACGATGCTGGATATGGACGGCGACTATGTTAATGATGATCTTGCTGACGATGATGTCAATGTTGATCATGACGATGATGATTGATTGATTCAAACTCAGCGAGTATCTTGAACAGTACACTCAGTCTGCTTATTCGCTTCATCCCCCTCGCCGCTGTGTCACTTACATCGATGTGCTACCATCAGATTCACCTGATTCACCCATCATTCTATGTTATATATATATATACGAGAGTCCGCCCATCCGTGTATATTGAATAGGAAATGTTCGTAGACACTCAAACAAAATGGCCATCCCGTCTCGCATTTGCCGTGAATCGTTCACCTCTGTTTGCTCTCTCTGTCTTACTTATACAGACTCGATCATTTTATCGAATCGTAAATTTTCTCCGTACGGCGATGGCAGCAGCGGTACAGCACATTCTCCCGTTTATTCCACGTTGTAGCCTTTTTTTTTGCTATCGGTTTTAACTGGCCGTCATGAGAAAAGCACGAGCGGTCCAAATGCGAATGCCATCAGATCGAGAACCCCCTGTTCTGGCTGCCGAATCTTTCTTTCATATTTTCATATATCGATAGATCTTGTTAGCGCTGACAATTCGTACTGAGATCGACGCTATCTCTTTAGTAATAAAAATAATACTATGCTTAACTATATATATGGAATATATAATTTCTGACATGGGTCTACAGTATATATATATGTATGTAGTATTATATGTAATATGAATTTGAGCATAGTATTATATATATATGTATATATATATATATATATATCATATGCATGGATTTTACGTCTCTGAATTTTGTTTATTAGGACGAATGCCTTTCGTTCAAGGGAAGTAGAAAACTTTGTGCAATTAGGGTAGGTATGGCTGCCTGATATTTGAACAGTGGGCCCCCACCTATGTTTGGATTTAGGCTCGCTCGAATGATTGCGATGTCGTGTTTGCCTTCTATGCTTGCTTTGTGGTTCAGGCCAGTAACTATATATATATATATATATATATTACTCTAGGAATCATAATGAGCAATCAAAGGATAAACAGAGAAAACGGAGGTAAAAGCGGGAATGTTGTATATTCAATAACTAAAACGAATGTAGATTGTTATGTTTGCAGTTTCGGCTTCTAAAGTTTATTATTACTAAAATGTGCTTGAAGTGGTACGTGAACTTAACCCTGTTACTTCGGTTAAAGCACGTCCTAAATAAAAAAGCTCTTTCGCGATAGACCTGCCTCATTTATTATTAGGAATCTTTTTTTGCTCCAGTAGCGACCTCACGAAGAGAGAGAGAGAGAGAGATTTTGTAGTTCGCAGGAGCAGCAGCTACGTTTCGAGCTGCTGCAAAGCTCTCCTAGTTATCATCATATAATATAATACAAAGTTTTGCTTTATTAACGGAACTGTAGTTTTTTTATAAGGGTTAATAATAATCGTAATAACTGTTGTTGTCGTTGTTCGTTACACTGTCCCTACTTCGGTCATTCACTGTTGTTCCGTTCGACCAAATGAATTCGAGTCCAGCCGTCTCGACCCTCGCCCCTTTCGTGTGGTCTCTTCCTCCATATCGGTGGTTGTTCATCTCGTTGCTGTTGTTGTTGCCGTTTCGTTTTAAATTTTCTCCAATAGACATATCCAAGTTGTTGTTGTTGTTGCTGCTAATGCTGCTGCGTTTGGTTGTCATAACCGCAGCAGCAGCAGCAGGAACCATAGTGGCAGGTTCGATGAAGGCGCACTTCTAGAAGCAGCAGCAGCAGCAGTAGCAAAAGCAGCAACAGAACTCTCCCCCACCCGTTGATTCTGATGCCATTTCTGTTAGGGCAGTTATGGCTCTTATTCTGTTTCGTCCTGTAGGACTGAATCGCGACCACTATAGCCTCCTGAGCTATAGCTTCCAACACCACTGTGACCACTATCGCCCGGCGCTGGCAGTGGTTCTGCTGTAGCAGCTCACGTTAGCTAGGCAGACAGCTATTATATCTAGATGACGAGGAGTGGGCCCAGTCAGTCAGTGTGCTAACGATGGTGCTGCTGCTGCGGCCACTGATAGTGGCGGTGGTGGTGGTGGTGGTCATAGCAGCGGCAGTTAGCGGCGATGGTCTATGTTAGTGCCTTCTGCTTGTTGGTATGTTCTCGGCACAGCAGCAGCAGCAGCCCGCGCGGGAGAAGGCTGCTTCCTCGGTCGTTACCACGGCTGAAGCGACAGTTGTGTAAATATTAGAAATGTTCGTTGAGGAACGTTCGACGTCGTTCTTCAACGCTCATTCGTAACAACCGAGTTACTCTTGTTTCTGCGGCCACTGCTGCCTCAACCACCGTCGCATCATCGTTGCTTTACTCCTCCTCCTCCTCCCTGCTGCGGCTGCTGCTTCTGCTGCTGCTGCTCGCGTAGTCGTTGATTTGGTAGTGGTTGTAGTAACACTACGACTTACGGCAGCTGCGTCCGCCTCTGACGGTTGGCTGGCGTTCTGTTCTGGCTGGTTGCTGCACTGGCACTTGAGCTGTTGTATGCACGCGGCTCTGCTGGTGGGTGTCGCCTGGATCGATGATGTGTGATGTTGAAGCAGGGCGCGCCGCATGGCCGCAAAGGTAGTAAAACTGAGCCCGGGTGGGGGGAGCGCGAAACTGAGCGAGGAAAAGAATAACTCGGCCAGATCAGTCCCAAAAAATCACCATGACGATGATGTCGGCCAATAATACAGGCAACAAATGACGCCAGTTTTAATAGCAACTAACTCGAGTCGTGGCGGTATTAATGATGATGATGATGGTTATGGTGTTTGAGACGCGGAGAAGGGGTTGTCAAGTCAATATGCCGGCCAAAGGAAGACGAGAGGGAGAGAGAGGCGTCATGTGGAATAAAATTATCAGCAGGGTCGCATTAACATTGCATATTTATGAATAGCTTATGGCATTTCGCTTTTCCCAGGGATATATATATATATATATGTGTTGCAATTTCAGCTGGTTGTTTTGCCACTGATATGTACAGCTACACAGCAACGGAAGTCTTAAAATCAACACTGCTAAGAATTACAAGCATCTATACAGTGATTGAATAGGGTCAGGGGCATGCGTACGCTATTTCGTGACAAACTTTTCACCACCAAGTGTTTATAATAAAAAAATGCGCAACATTTGTGCAAGGAGTAGAAGAACATTTAACAGTTGAGCCAATACGTCTATTAAGTTGGCTCAAGACTTCGAAAACTGCTGTAGTGACGAAAACATCTGCCAAATGAAAATATACAAGACAAGAGGGGTTGGACTTTGATGCCAGTTGAACCAGAGTGTCCCATAATATATACGGCTTGTACATGCCAAGAGATAAATAAATCTATAATTAAGAATATTACAATGCAAGGTTTTCCGTTAATCTCAATCGATCATCAGGTCAACCTGTTGCCCATCGATGAGAAAGTTGAACATGCTCTGGTTCATTCACTGTGCTCAAAAACTGCTCCGCTTAACAAACAATGAAAAAGATAAGGAGTTCATTTTCGACCGAAAATAGGTGGTATATCACTAACGATTGTATAAAGCTATCATGCGTTTATCTCACGTTCATTATCGGTTTCGGTTAATGGTGGTAATTCGATTTCAGTGCAAACGTAAGAGTATGTCAGATCGTTTTTATAGATAATACTATTTTTATGGGTTAGTGGATGAAAGTTGTCGACGGCTCCTGTGGGACAAATAGGGCTACGGTAGACGATGTCCACATTTGTCCTGTACAGTTTTGTCAAAGAGCCTTTTTTGACGCTCTCCAAGCCCTCCGTCTTCTTCGTGCTTATCGTAAAAAATACCGAAGAACAACGAGGGACACGGCGTCGGTGACTGATACGATATTCGCTACCGTTGACATTTACTACTACTACTATTATTATTATTATTATTACTATTGTGTAAGTGAGTCCCATTTATTGGCATTTCTTGCAGATGCGGTCAGTGCGAGTACACGACATCATGGCCGTCCTGGCTGAAGACTCACATGCGAGTGCACACAGGCGAGCGGCCGTTCAAGTGCACTGTGTGCGACTATACTTCTTCACAGAGTTCGAATCTCCAACAACATCTCAAGAGACACTCGGACGAGAGACCGTACAAATGCGACCTTTGTGATTATCGGTATGACGAAAGAACACACGTTTTTGAATGGTAGTTTAGTTATTTGGTTGAGATTTCCTCGGTGTTCACACAGTTGCACCCGTTGTTAGCTGGTAGAGGGTATTGAAGTTCACGAAAACGTTACCTCATTGCGATGGAGCAACGAGGAACTGCAAAACTTCATGATCGTGGCAGCCTCGATTCTACCTGTTGCTAATAATAATTGATAATAATTTTTACTTGCGATGATTTTTATATCAGGTACGCCGGATCAGAAAGCTGGCACCAAACTATACTAATTTGAATTTGCTAACTCGCTTAAACTATGATCGGCGCAATGGTTTCCAGCTGCAAGCGAGGCCATCAGTTGGTGACCCACAAGCGGTGCCATCTAAACAAACTCCGAGCGGCTGGCGTCCTCTGCGACCTCGTTGAAGGTGGCGTGGGCGTTGAAAGTTTTCTGTCGCCTCTGCTTACATCGCAACTGCCAGCATCACAACCGCCGCCATATTCGTCTGTGTCAACCCAGCTCGTTCTCAGCACGAATCAGCTATCGTACTCAGTTACGTCTCCTCCGGCTACAACGTCACAATCCTCTGATGAGCAACAGCATCAGCTACTTGAACAACAACAGCAGCAGCAGCAGCAACAACAACAACAGCAGCAACAGCAGGACTTGTTAACCCTCCAGCAGCAGCAGCAGCACCAACAGCAGCAACCCCCATCGCAACCGTGAGAAGTTCAAAAAGAAGAAAAGATGTTGATAAGGACAATTTATCTGAAGAAGAGGGTAATAGCACTTATGGAGGACAAGGTTTCGTATTGTCACCTTGGCTATTGGTGTCAAACATGGATGTTCATCATCGACAGAGCTTTATTATCATTATTATTAGTTAAGTTATCGTATACGAGAAAGGCGGCTCTTTCCGGATACATTGTTAGGGAATTCAAGGGACAGATTCCCCTCTCTAGAATAGCGCAGAGATGTGTATACCCGCGCCACAGAGGCTTCGACCAACAGATGATTATATCCCCATATGATATATGTTGATGTTTATAATACATGTGAGAGAGGTCGACCGTGATGAAGAGACGAGGTGGTTTCGGAGGAATCGCTGAAAGACACGGGTCGTTCTCTTGGTTAGTTTTTCTGTATTCGCTATTTCGACGAGTGAACTGAATGAAAGAATGGAGCATTGTATAAGTCAATAGTCAGTGGTGAGCTCTAGACAGCGTCATGTTGATATCTGTGCGTTTCTGTCTGTGCGCGTGTCTTTAGCAGAAGCTATGAAGAAGAGCTATTAGACAACATTCGTGTTTCCGAGATGACAGAGATATAGAATGATATTCATATATGGTTATTCATACATACATATATAGCAACAGAATGCCGAATATCGTAGAATCCAGTTTTATGGAACACGAACGTACGGTCCTTGAGGATTTGTAATGTCCTCACGCCTTACGAAGTCTCCGTGTTCCAAGATCCTATGCTCTGTAGAGAATCAATAGATTGATAAATGAGATCGTGGTGGATATTGGCCATTGTCCATTCGCCCACCGAAACAAAGAGAAGAAATCGTAACCATGTTGATAATGATGATTCTATTCCTTAAAGGACTGCGAGGCAAATCTATATATACACATATTAATATTGATTCAATTTCCGATCACCACCTCAATTGCTGCCGCGGTGTTCGTTTCTAATTTGTACATATATATATATATATATATATATATATATATATATATATATATATATATATATATATATACACATTATAAGTTAAGACATACATATATATATTAATGTATAGAATGCATGTGACTGTATGCTGACCGCATGCATAGTTGTCTGATGCGTGTATGATGATGATGTATGTTAGATTGAAGGTGTCATCCGCAGATTGTTGTGAAAACGAGAGAGAGGAACTACGTACTTCATATATATATAAGAGAGAGAGAGAGACTAGGGCACATGAGGGTGTGTTCGCTCCCGTGATAGCCTTCGAGGAAGAGTGAGAGAATGGGTGAGTCTAAACAATCAGAATGAGCGTCAACAAAATGTGTAGATATATATATATATATATATATCATATGTACGCGATACAACATTGTCCTTTGTCTTAATGCAATTTCATCGTTTCCTCGCTTTGATCTGTTTGTGTTTACAAATTTTTCATCTGATACTGCGCTTGTTATGACTTTCATCATTTGATTAGACAAAAATCCTCATTGAAGTGCCCTTGTTTCTGAGAACAAGTGAAATATATATATATATATATATATATATATATATATATATATATATATATATATATGTCAATCAATCAAAGGTGCACATCCGAGCGAAACATGCGTCTACGAGACAATATCTACATATAACATATACATATGGCGAAAATTGCGTCTCCCGTCAAGCGACAAATGGCAAGTGCGGGACTTCGGCTAGAAGAGAGCACATTCTCAATCGATTCTCGATCACATGCTACTATTCAAAAATGTGATTAGCATATTGGTGGTATTCCGGTGAACCAAACTGTGCGGCTTGAAATCAGTCGATCGATCAAGGTGTCGAACGACTTGATTGGCACGATAACGTGGTTGAGTGTCGCTGCCGTAATAGATTCATCGAGAAATTGAAATTCATTTCAACAATTCAACAGCGTCGCTATTCGTCCCTGAACATGAACGCATGGAGGGGGGGGGGGGTGATTGAAGATACTGTGAAGATCCGAAGAGCAGCCAGAGAGAGAGAAACGAACGAATCAACCTTGCGTGTATGTTGCCGCTATCTACTAGAAATCTACTGGACTGGAACTGTTTTTTCGCGTGATTTCACGTTTCAACGACGTTGTCGTCGTATATCCCTGTACAAAGTGAATTTCCCATTTTTCCCTCCTACGATTCGTTAGAGATGAGCTCCAAACGCTATCTCATAGCACAATTTAGTTATTAGATAGCCTATAGAGTACGATGTACGAAAAAATATTGATTGACTACGTTACGTAAAGTAACGGGAATACAGCCAGAGATGAAGAGGTTTGAAAATGAGCGGGCTAATGAAACTGACACAAGCAACATGGAGCATACCCACTGTATACATATTTGAATTGTTTGGATGATGACAACCATAATGTCTTTTTTTTTTCGGTTGTCTTGGCGTGAAGGCAGCGAATCGAGGAAAATTTGGTCACTGAAAATTGGGCATTATCCAGATATTCCTTCTTTTATTGAAATGCACCTTTGCGAAATCCGAGCTTTCGTTATCCTCTTAAACATTACTGGAATAACCTGTGATTGTGCCATCTCTGATCTTTTGGACATAATAGGTCTCTCGCGGATGGGTTGCTCCAGACATTTTTGTATTATAGAGTCTAGCAAGAGGAATATATATATATATATATATATATATATATATTAGTTGAACCCTGTATCGCATATGTCAGTTATCCTGCGATGACTGTTTGGGAAACTAGACTATATTCTGTATTATACCCTATAACCTTCACCTTGAAGGATTGCCCTGTGATGTCATGAATGGTGGAGATGGACATCTAACCAATGGACGGATCTGTTACCGCTTCGAAGACCCTGGGTTATCCATTAATAAGCAATGAATGTCTCTATTTCCTGGCTAATGGTTTTACTAGTAGTTGTTTTACATGTAGTGCCCACCGAGCTTTTACAACCCTTTCATTTGTATTAATTAATTACTCGAATTCGAATCTTCACTGAAGTCGATTGCTCAAGCCAGCAATAGACCACGACCATTATCTATTCTGCAATAGGGCGCCTCTCTAGAAAGCCCCAGTAGATTTCGTCGGCTGAATTTCATCCCATTTTCTTCATCTATTTGGTGTATAGTACTTATGATGTGGACAGATCATTTTACTTTGCGTATGGGCAACATTTTTTTTATTTCACGTATCTCACACACCTCTCATAAATATAAATTCATTTTGTGAATCGGTGGGGTGTTGAATTAATTCATTCATCTAGCCTATTTTTCTTCTATTTCTTTAGTTTTCAGTGCACGCTGCACTGTCGATTTAAATGAGGACTGCTCGCTCGGCACGAACTGTTGTTATATACTGCGTCAAACGTCCAAGATGAGATTATGTATACTCGTGTTGCGAACATGTATTAATTCTTGATCTTCGTGTTGGCTAATATCGCTGAATTGTCTTGTATGCTTCTTAGCAAATTTCATATTTGCCTAACTATTGCTGAGATGGCATTTTGCGTTCTGTTGTCATTTAATTAATACAATAATTTCTCTTCTTCTGTTCGATTTTAGATGTTCAAATCGCAGCTAGTTGTTACTACCGATAATATTACACAGTTGTGGTATGTATTTGGTTTTCGATGAAAAGCGTCCCTTATTGGCGCAAATAATTTTCGACAGCAAATTTATCGAATCAATTGCGTACGAAAATATTGAGTAATTATTATTATTATTATTACTATTGCTATTATGTTATTATGAATATAATTAAGCTTCCGTTGCTGACAATTTCATCCAGAGTACTGCTCTACTGATGTTGTGAGATAGTGCCCAAGGCATTTTGATTGGATCAAGTTTGTACCGCTTTCGAACGACAGACAGAACTAGAAGCAGTAGTTTCAGATCACGAACAGCATTTCACAATGAATAGGGTACCTGTGTAACAGCGTCACCTCTTTTTTTTTGTCAACTTAGTTGTCTCGCTAAGTTCGTGGGTTCACAAAAGCGAAGCAGTGATACCGAAGTTTCATGACATTTCCCAAACGAGATTGTTTGAAGAGCGCAAACAGAAGACGTTTTTCAACGGCTAGATCCAAAAGCAATTAGCCTCGGCAACTCGTTGGGGAACCCTCGTCTATCCACAACAAGAACAGCAATTACTTTATCATCTCGACAATGGTATAGGACAGTGGCAGCAACAATTACAATCAGATTTCTTTGGTAATCTGTTACACATACGAGGACACTGTTGACACACAACTATTGCTATTGTAGTAGATGGCCAAAAAGGAAGATAACCCCATTCTGTTTAGCATGAATGCGAACATGTTTCTACGCAGCGTTTTGCGAAGCCCTCCAGACGTAATGCATTAGACCTGTTTCACGTTTGACAATCGAATGGTTATTTCTCGCATTTTTAACCTGTTACTAGCTCTGCCTGTAAGGCATATCTAGAACGGCTTGTTTTTAATAGGCCCTTCGCTGTTTTCGTTCTGGCCATTGGGGGCCCATTTCAACGGAATATAATGATTTTATACATAATACATACAGCACACGTATAGTTCCTAAATGATGATGTATATATCAAATAGACAAAATGACAAAAATGAAAAAAAGATCGACGAGCTGTAAAGACAAAGACGTAGTGACAACAGGCTGTCGGATGGGTCAGGTCAGAGTAGTGTTTAGTGTAAAGTGAGTTCACTGACCAATGTTTATTGCTACAATAATATGGACAATAACAGCAACAGCTAACAGACAAATGGCAAATTGTTTTGGCCGTGTTTAATATAACGATGATCCTTATAATGATTATATAATTAGTTATTATAAAATTATATACATATATGGATAGTAATTTAATCATGTAAAGTGTATACATGTGCAATATACAGAGAAGCAGATAGTGTGTATGTGTGTGAGTGTGTGCAAGGGAGAAAAAACGGTGACAATATTGCTATTATTAAAATTATATTAATTATTATTATTCATATTAATATATGAATCTAAGTATATATATATATATATATATACATATTATATCATTATATTTATCAAGGCGTATTACTGCGACTAAACAGTTTACCCCTTCCTACAACATAACTAGTCTGATGATATTGTATATTTTCTCATTGTTCAGAAAACAATAAAATCATCCACAACGATAACACTACCGTTTGTGATGTGTTCTCTTTTATTTTAGAAGAAAATCGGCGTTTGACTCCGCCGATTTCAGAAATCGAGGAATCCACAATTAGCGGATTAAGAATTGTGCCCCATAATTAATTTTCGTTTCTGAGGTGAACGAACGAATTAGTCTGTGTCCTATACAATCTTTGGCGTTGACCCCCGACTGTGATAAGCCACTACAAAGTATTCGAAACGTGACCCAAACCTAGGAAAAATCAAAACTCTAAACTATAACTAAAAATTCAAAGTTTAACTTAGGATTGTGAAGCGAAGTTTCGCGGGCATTCTTTCCTCAAGATACATTTTTCAGATAGCAGAGAGTAGTGCTGTAAAAAATAGAAGGAGATATATTTGTCGTAGGCAGTAGCGGGCTTGACTTGATAATCGCGGTAGCGTGCTTTAGAATGTTAGAAAATAGTTTGGTCTTCTCGGAGATTACTTTTGTCGGTTGGTTTATTTTTCCTGCCATGTGCACTCAATTCCTTTACAGGGTGTCTGGCGCGGATCTACTCTGTTCAGATTCTTGTCTGCTTAGGTTGACTGAAAACTAACGAAAACGGAAACCGTGAAACATCTTGAAGAAAGGTAGACCTTAAGTACCTAAGCATACGTAGTCTCAATAAATAAACCCTTGCAGATGCGTGTGAGTGGATAAATAATACCACCGAAAAGACAAGAGAAGTACGCTAGCCTCATCGTGTTATCAATGTTAAAGAGCGGTGTAGGAAGTCCTGGATGAGATGGGCGTATCAGCAGTGGACAGTGAGAATCTCAATAGCTGTACAACATCGGGACAACACGAGTATGTAGACTATCAGACACTTTTGCACATTGCGAGCTAACTGCAGTATATTCGCCGAGTGCCATCGAGTCGGATAGAATCTCAATTGAGTATCTATAGTCGAATGATGCAATACCTGGTGTGGTGGATTCTTTTGTAAATTTCCGGTAATGAAGGGCCATCTTTAGAAAACCGGAACGCAACAACTTCGAAATTTGGTTCAATCGCTTGAGTGAAAGAAGTTCACGCGCTGGTAAGGTACTTGAGAGGATGTTCCTTAGAACACTGCTAAGTACTTCAGTGCTACGCATGCAAAGGAAGCAAAGCCAATCACTGAGCATGTCTTAACGATGTTTTTTTTATTAAAAAGGGGTTCATTGCCCGGTACAATGTTCAGCTGTCAGGAATACATTGGTGTATTGTGGCATCTCAAGAAATGGGACCTTCTACCGTTTCATCATGCCATATATTCAGGGCGGAAACAACTATTAGAACAAACACTAGCGTATTCTGAACCTGTATGGCTCAAAAGTTCCGTGCCTGGTCAATAACCGAGATAGATTGTACATCAAGGAACCGTGCCATTGTTGGAACTATGGATTAAGATCCGGCTTCGAGTGTTTGCTGTCGAATTTCTTTCCTGGGAAGGGTACTATCAGCCTCGCGAGCGGAGTTCTCAGCCACCCGGAGGTCCCAAAGTGTTCGTTCCGCCGATCGCTAGAACTCTGCTGCGTAAGTCAATGTGCCGAAATTCAAGTATAGATATTTTCAACATGGTATTTATTTATTCCTCACAGAAAAGATCCTCACAGATGGACACATGAGGAGATGGGCTCGCCCACCTCCACCCATCGCCGTATATTGAAGCCGTTCTTTGAAATCCGAGGTCATTTTAGCGAGGTGTTGCAGAGAGGTCAAAGCATCTCTTGAGCTCCTCCATGAGTACATACGAACGTGTTTCGAGCCGTAGATTGGAGCGGCACAACACGTCTGGCAAGGGTCTGTTGTACTTGAAACCTGTTCGAAATATGGCTGTCTGAAAGGCCGGCTACGGGACCAACGAGGGCATTAGGGTGACTGGCAGCTCCTGAGTAGTACCTCTGTGAGCTAGTCAATGGGATAAATGGCTTCAATGGTTCGTTCCTTTGACACTCACTCATTGTTTTCGAATCTGTTAATTGCCACCGTTCTGTCAAAGTATCTTGTGTAACGTACGATCTCACTTTTTAAACCGTGTTAAAGCATCGATTTGAGAGAGAGAGAGAGAGAGAGAGAGAGCAAATGTTCTCAGTTTTCGGGACAGTCCGGCCGGAAATAAGAAATTATAACTCGAATTGGTGTTGTACTTAACGTCGGGAGTGAGCACCCCTAACCTGTTCATACAGGGTTAGCCAAATTTTGGCTGACAGGTACAAACTTTAGAGGACGCCCTATAGGTTATAGCTATCGATCCTTCGTGATCCGACAAGGGAAACATGGATCGATAGCTATAACCTATAGGGCGTCCTCTAAAGTTTGTAGGGGAACATGGATGTAAGGCCTTCGCTATAACAAATATGTCCTGTAACTAAAGGCCTCCTCTAGAACGAAATAGGTTCTGCAGTGATAGCTGACACCTTAAACAGGCTGTTCCCCTACATTCCTTTCAGAAGTGTGCGGTGCGCAGAGGTGTTGCGCTTTTAATGGGTTCAGTCACACATTACTGCGGGCATGGCGTGGTGGACAAGGCAGGCAGTACCAAAAAGGGAGTTTTGTGGAGTCAGAGGTTCAAATTTGAGTGGAGTCATATTTACTTTTATGGGCAGTATCTCCGCAATAAGATTCGTTAAGTAGTAGTGGCAACTAATGTGGTCTGCGGCATAGCTAGCACTGTGCAGAAAGGAAGGCACCGCACACCCCCTGTATGCATAATAAATACTGCATGTTTACATACACGGGGCTTTCTACAGACACCCTATTGACCACAGTAGTTGTTTACAGGCGGGAAGTGGACAGAGGTATTGAGAGAAAGTCTGGTCTTGAGAGAGTGAGAGAGAGAAGGGAAGCAACTGAGAGTCAGCTAACCACGTCATGTCCGTACGGTGAGAAGGATGTAATGTGCTCGTGGCTGGGCTTGTACACATCTCACCACCCTTTCCTGAAGAATGCGATAAGCGATACCGGGAAGGGTGGTGCTGTTGAACATCGTCAACAGTTCCATAAGGGGGGCCATGCACTAGCATGCCAACACCCCCCCCTTTTTTAAAACAAAAAAGAAAGAGTCACACACTACTGCGCCAGATTCCTTTGTCATAAAGACCATCCAGTGTACATAATGACTGTCCCACCTCTGTAAAAAATGAAGCTAACGCCGTCAATGTTCGATGTACTGCTAGGGCATCACTTCTAATGAAAAGTAACTAGCCTGAAAGCTGAATATCTGTAAAAAGTGCTCCTGAGAAGAATCAATCTTATAATTAATTGGCAGTACTACTCATGCCCTCCTGGAAGAATGTCAGGTAACGGCCACGAAAAAAGCATTTTTTTTCTCAAACACGTCTTTTACTTACTAAATCTCATAGAAATTAGTACTGATCTAGTCGAGAACTTATAAATTCATATCGACAGCTGTCAACCATAAGTAATTTTTCCTAACTACTACGATAACTAAGCTGTATGAACCTTTTCAGAATATAGCGTGTTAGGCAGCTAAATTTAGAAGCATCAATTTTTATCTATTTCAGCCATATCCAAACAACCTAGTAAATTTTCCGGGCGGACTCATAGCCAACATTTGTCCACGGCAGTGCTTTCGGCATAGCTTCATATGATGACGGCCCCCTTAGATTTAAATGAGCAACGGCGAGGACTCGAAGCCGTGCACCTACGCTGATTGCAAGGCGCAGACGAATACACCACGCCACTGGGCTCGACATAGCAAACCACCTAATCCAAGATAACGGGTACCCACCTCGATGATACTATTGCCTAGTGACGACCATAAGCGATGTACTTGCGCATGCAGAAATTTACTGGGGTGCACTGGGTTCTAAGTACATCCGATGCTTAAAAGATCAGACTGTTGGCAGATTAAAGGTCTCAAAAGTTTAAAGGTTCAGACAATATTGACAATGGTCTAATCAGTCCGTTATGTAAATAGTTAAGTTTAATGTTCGACCTTAAATAAAATAAATAAAAACCTCCTTCAATAAACCAATAAACCTTTAACTTTACCTTTACCCGAAAGATCGGCAACACATCTCCGTTAATTCCTACATCGAGATTCCGGGATAATTAGCAATGAGTTTTCGCGCCCTATGATATTTGGAGCACCGTTGGCATATGAAAGCCCGCATAGCGACTGGGCAATAAATAAATCTAAGCCGAAAATCAGTTTACCCAAAAATGGCGGATGCCATGCGCCCCGCGTGAATACTATCAATAATAGCGGTCTCCTCCTCGTACTTCGAACACAACGCTCCTGGATCTGTCGTGCTGATAATGTTTTCGTTGCCGCCGATGCAGTGGATTTTCTCTAGTTCCTGTTAGTAATGCAATTATTTCATTGTGGGCAACTTTAAATAAATCCTCACTTAGCTGCAACCCGCAACTCGTAAGTACTCATCAAGAACAAAAACAAATGCATAAAGCTACTTTTATACTAACATACAATAGTGATTTTATTTTTCAATTTACAGATATATAGGGGTCGGTTATTAAGCTGTCAATCAGTTATCAGCTTCATTCTTCTCCTCCGTTGCTTTTCTATCACGCTCTCTCTATCTGTCTGTCATAGCACACACATTCAGCTCGCGTATCTCCGGGATCGTCGAAAACAACAGTCTCACTTGATTGACATCAATACAAAGTGATCATCCTGAAGCGACCGCCGGCGACCCATGGCTGATAACAAATTAAACTGCACAAAGGAACTCAGAAACAAGCCAAAAAAAGATATCCATTGCCACACACACACACACACACCCCCACAATTTTCTATTAATAATAATACAAGTAATAAGTAACCCATGACTCGTTTATGGAAACGCCAAAAATTTTCAACAGGTATTATTGTTATATATGAGCACTTCGTATCATCAAAGTTACATATCTAATCTATCTCTCTCTACATATCTCTCGATATTCACCTTTTCAGGAGTCGCCCTAATCAATTACACACCGCACACCAATAATGTACGTTGATGACCACTCGAGGCCATTTTTTTTCCGTATGTACTAAACCAATTAGCCTGTCTACGTCAGGACATGTCCTTGCGGTTGAAGACAACGAACCCTCTCTTCAAAATCATGAACATAAGCATATTATAAATTCCTACTTTGACCACACCCCTCTCAATAGCTATGTGTGTTCATAATGAATGAAATGGAAAGTACAAATAGGCTTCACATTTGGTTGTCTCCATCCAGCGCTGTGACGGCGGCTCGCATATCAACACTGACTGATTGATTGATTAAGCGCTGATGATGTATTGACCTCTCGGGGGTGTAGCACACGATGAACAAGCCCCATATCTTTGGGAATTCACCCTTGATTCGTTAGGCGAATATACAGAGGCCCTCGTTGACGCGTTCGGGTGTTGCAATTCTTCCGGCGTGAAAAAATCCAATCACATTCGCTGGTTGTGTTCCTTATCTATGATGATGATGCCTATGGCAAGCATCCCTTGTGAACAATATTATTATTCTTTTTGCTTCGTTTTCGTTACATTTGAAAATGCACCGCACTGAGTTGCGACCACATATATTCTGTATTATCCATTGTCCATTATTACGGAGTATCATAGCAACAATGGTGGCAACAAGCATTGTTTCTGATTATTCGGGGAGATTCAGTTTAGGATCTCGTCATTGGTGTCAACGCATGGCAGTACATAGCAGTTCCATCTGGAGGCTCGTTTCTCATCATCATCGTCACTATTATTATTATTATTATTATCTACCTATTTTTGCATTGAGTAGCAGAAAAATCGGCAGCACAATTTTCACACAAACTGGGGTACGCATCATACGCTTCCTCATCACTTCGCAACAAACTTTGAACTGTTCCCATCCAGTTATGACTTCATATGCCTTCCGCACCACCACCACCACCACTACTACTATCACCATGTCTAAACTGAACATTATGTTTATCTGATCAGTTGTTTTTCGTATTTAACTATTACAATTTTCGTAGCTCCTTTATAAATTATTTCATATTATTATTAATATTAACACCCGCCCCCCATATTTGACCCCAACTCAACTGTGCCCATTCATTATCATCATCAACGCCCGTTCAATTCGTCTGGCGGTAAACATCTGAACAGCTCCACGTTCGAATATCCACGCGAACTATTTTATCGACTAATTTTTTCAATCGTCATCATTATGAGAACATCCGCTCTATTCGCCAAACATTGTTCCTGTTGCTATCGTTACATAACGGTAAAATTTACGAATTAGTTTATTTTCATTGACCTCTTCGCTGAATCAATCCATCAATCGAGCAGGAGCTGTAATCGCCTTTGTCGTCGAAATATATCTGATACAAATTGCATCGTATCGACAAATTGTATCCTGTGATTCACCCAATTGACCGGTTGACCTCCGAAATCAAGGTGTTCCTCGTGGATAAATATCAATGGCTTGGGTATTTATTTGAGTAGCGATACCCGTACGTTTTACATGCTCGTTCTTAGTTCTATCTTGTTCTTTTTGTCCTAGATGTGTGGCTCGTAGCATATCTCGCAGTGGCATACGAGACCGGTGGTTTTGAGAACAACTCAATAACAACAACAACAAACTGATATAGTATCCTTCGTGGTGTTGCTGCGACTGTTGTTTGCTTGTGTGTGTGTTTGTGTTTGTTAGCGGTGCGTTGTTCAGCGGTGGGTGTCGGCTGCAGGTTACGTATACATCATTTCGGCCATTGGGGACATTTTCTTGGGCAGATGCAACAGCTCGTCCAGGTATCCAGCTAATTCCTCGGCCGTCACGTCATCCGGGGCCATCGCCGACGGGGGTCGTAGACTCGTCGCGTTCGCTGCTTGCGCAGAGCAGCTGAGGTCGCGTCTGTAAAAGTTACGAATCAATACCTTACAAGTCTCATGATAGTACACAGGTCTGTCTGGTAGACCCAAGAACGAAATCGATACAAGCAAAACATTTATGATACCCCCCAAAATACGATTATGCAACTCTTGTTTGCCGTTGGATAACAATTGCAATTTCGCTGATAAGTGTATAGAAAACAGGACGTTACCTGAGTAGATCTAATCGGGACTCGTCGGCGCGATGGCTGAGGAATGCCTTTGTTTGATGGGTTAATCTAGACGGAGCTACCAATTGTCCCTGTGAACCTAAACCCTCTGTGGTATTTCTCGCATCCTCGCTTATCCGAAGGCTGGCGAAGTCGCTCATGTTTTCCGAGAAGGCGTCTCCGAATCGTTGCTCCCTAGAATAAAATTATTACACTAATTTTTACTGATTAGTTCATAAAAAAAGATTACTAATCACAGTGAGACTAGGAGGACAAAGAAAAAGGAAATGTCCTTAGACGCACACACGCATCGAATCGCGTTATATTGTGTCTCCACTAGTGAATAGATGATTTTCAAGTATAATCAGATACCAAACAGCTTGAGAGCCCAGAAGAGATTACTCACCTTTGATATCGTGTATGCGCCGCCACATAAACATTCAAATGTAATACTACACTACACAATACGACACTACGATGAGACAAAGAAACAATATCATAATTTCAGAGCAGTTCAGAGCAGTATATATATATATATATGTATCTATTATACCCGACTTACTCTCTGCACGCAGTCGAATTTGGCGTTGCAACGTCTGTTGATGGCACTTGTACCGGAAGCGCAGATTCTTGACCGGTGTCAGAGCTGGTAGTTGTGGCGGTTGTAGAGGATATGTCTGGCGACCCAGTATTCCTTCCTCCCGAGACAACAGCAGTAGCTTGCGTTTGGTTCCGAGGCGGTGATGGGTTGTCCTTAAGTTGGCCGCTTCTACGTGGACCTCCACAGGCAGGGTTACCTTTCCGGCGATGCTGTATCGACCGTAGATGATGAGAGGGAGGTGACATTAAATTAGACGCTGATGCCCTGAAATGTATGGAATATTTGAAGTTTTAATTTCATAGTCTGCAATTGCTCTTATATAGCCATTTCGTCTATCTGATACGAATGCTGACCCCAACTGTGATCCCTACACAGGCTAGTTCAGTTACCACCATTGTGTAGCAGAAATAGCGATGATTAGTCTTTGCATGAGAATAACAACTACACATGGTACCAAACTCTTGCTCATCTACAACGCAGTGAATTCGTTGAACAGGGCATCCCAAGGAATAGAACGAGAGTGAACCGAGTACATATATTAATTTTATAAAATTACAATGAGGTCTAAAAAGTAGTCTTTGATCGACACTACGAAGCTTAAACACTAAATCTAAATGAAAGTTCAAAATAATAATAACTTCTGTTGTATTTTAGTTGATTTTATTTTCAAGCGAAGTTCTCCTTAGGTTCACCATTATAACTGATGACGGAAATGTCCCCTGTTGTGGATGAAATAAATGTATGTTTATCGTATAACGGTATAACTGTGCTTCGTTCGAAACTTCCGAATGAGAAGTTCGACAAATTGTTGAACCCTCTCTGAATTGGCCACACTTGAATATTTGGACAAACTAGCACGGCAATTCTGTTGCGTCAACAATCGTAAGTGTCACTATCAAATAATAATTCTGAATGAACTTAGCTTAACTTACGCAGATTTTAATGGTTAGATCAAGCGTATAATAGACTCCTCTCTCAGGTCACTTATATTTTGTACACAGTTCCGTCCTGGACAATCTATCATTGTTAGCTATGACTGGAATAGCCATTTGAGTGAAGATTAGGCTTCCAAAGAAGCTCTATAGCTCTACAAATACATGATATATTTATATCACTTCTACATTTAAGCTTGGTCTATCGTGGCTCTCCGACGCGCAACTAGGATTTCCTAATATACATGGAAGACAATGGCGTAGTTATTATTATTTGTATTACGTAATTTTACTTTATTTATAAATTTCTGTCGACGAAATAATTATAGATTTATTACAATCAAGAGCAATATCTCTGCTTCTCCTTTGCATATCTATTTACTGTTGTCAACATTGAGAAACTGGCTGGCCCACCAGTTCTAGTATTCATATATACTTAGGTTTTGCCTATCAAATTTTCGCAAAACACTCGCATTGATATGGGTACCCCATTTTATTTGTTTTTATCATAAATTGCATGCGCGCGTGTGGATAGGTAATAATAATAATAGTATATACAACAAATGTGTACATCCACAACTGCAGGTATGAACTCGTCATTCCCAGGACGAAAAAAAAAGACTACTGTCGACTATTTCCGATTATCCTCGAGCACCGTTTCCATGTTATGTTTGAGGTTCTCCTCTGCTTTTCTGGTGAGTAATTGCTGGACGTGGAGTAAGTGAACCTCGACTTCGTTCTCATAGGCGGTCATTACCCGGGGTGAGACCTTCGTCTGAAGCTCGTTGATTGCATCTTGTAGGGATCGTAGCTCGAAAGTTGAGTGCTTCTTTTCGGTCGCGGCTTTCATCTGTAACATCACCACGATGAGACTTTGAATGAGGTCAAGGTGTGCAGCGTTTGTCACCATCGGCGGATCGCCATTGCTCAAAGCGACAACGTTCTTCGCTTCCTCAATTGCCCTCGCACGAAGTGCCACCGGATGTGATAGCATAGATTGCTGCTCGTGTGGCTGTGGTTGTAGATCTTCGCAAAATTTGTGTATACCTTCAAGGCATTCTTCTAGATCATGGTTCAACTGCGAAAGGTCCAACAGGAGCATGGCGTACCGTTTCTTGAACGGCACTGAAACGAGATGTCGATTAAGGACGCTTTTTTCAGCGAATGAGTTCATTTCCTTCAGCTTTTCGATCTTGCGCTTCTTTTCACTTAGTACACGCGTCAATGTTACGATTAAGGTTAGGAAACCCATTGGGAAGAGGCTACCGAATCGGGAGTCCGTGATCCCTGACGATAGTAATGGATCTCCATCGTTCTTCAGTGAGGAAGGGAAAAACGACCGTGGCGGTGGAAGCGTACGTGGTCTCTGGATAAAGTATTCAATCGGCATTCTCTCCACCCTCTGAAGACTCAGCACCTCGAAGTCAGGGCAGGTCAGCGTGCCCAGTTCCGGGCGGTCAAATGACACGCGATACGTGGCGCCCTGCGTGTCCACAGCGTCGATAGTGCCAACAAATATGCCGTCCCGTTCATGGACGTAGGCCATCACTTTAGTCCCTATAACGAGCGATAACGGTATCTCGGCCGGTAGATGCTCTACGAGTTCGAGCTTATCAATGAGTCGTTGCTGCAGATTACGAACTAGCTCACGTTTCTCATGCAGCGACCGAAGTTCCTCCTCGAAAAAGGCAGCGGAGCATCGTCGTGGTTTGCCCATTGCTCGTCGGATGCGCGACCACTCGGTACGAGTTAGTTGTCGAGTCCTCAGAAATGGAAAGCTCTGCTTGAGGTAGCTACTAAATTCGTTTTCTTGATTGAACAGGCAGTCATCAATGTTGCTATAGAAGAACTCGTACATAACCCATTTATGGGCTTTCGGCAATTTAAGGAAGTTCTTTAATCTGTTACTAGCAAGTCCCATGGAAACCCGATCGGGCCCCCGAACACTGCTAACTCGCTGTTTTGTTTTGACCACAGACCCTGTAGGATGTCCGGAGGGCCTATCACGTTTGTCCGTCGAAAGGCCATCTCTCGAGACGGACGAGGATTTCTCCTGTTTGATCGAGTTACCGCTGCCACCGGGCACACCGGAAGACCCAGAGGCTGATGAGGAATGATGGCTTTGTCGAGGACTAGCGAGTTGACCAGGTTGACCCCCGCGTTTCCGAGGAGATCGATTGCCCCACGACGTGTCTTGATCATCGTTGAAGACCCTCGAGTTTCTTTTGCGGTTCCGAAGCGGCCTCTCATTCACATTCGGGACCGGCAACGACTTGCGGGGACTATCGTCATCGTCTTGAGACATCCTCATCGGTAAAGCACTTCAGAGCCGAACTCAGGGCGAGCTTTCGACTATTTCAAATTCCACGCCAAATTGCCATCCAAACAGACACCACATACACAAACAGAAACACAACAACAACCTTTTCCCTTGGTGCGAACAGCTCCCAGCTTTCTGCCACCTAGTAACGCGGCCGCTGTGGCGCCAACAACGTTCTGTGGTACGCTCCGCGGCACCACACAACAAAACTCGCAACGATTTCCACAACTATAAACTCATCACGTCAAACGATAAACTGGCCGACTACAAATCAAGTCGCATGAGACATTATTCAAAGAAAATACCATTTATACCGACGGTGAAAAGATATTCAATGCGGAACTTAGTCGTTCATAGTTCGTGTGTGGTACCTTTTGGTACCACGGCGAAAAACAACAGTGGTGCAAATCAAAATAGAACATCAACAATATGTGCCAGTGCTCTCTGTCTGTGGTGTGAATCACAGACTCCTGAACGAAATTTGGAACTAGCAGACGGTCAAAGGTAAGCGCAGCCAGCCAAGTTAAGAAAAAAGTTCGATAGAGGCATCTGATTACTTAAAGATTCGTTCGGTTCATTCCCAATGCCACCTAGCAAAGTTGACATGAGAGAAATATGAATTGAAACGAGCAGGTCTGCTCTTTCCTATTTATCGATCTTAATGTGGAAATATAAAGAATAAGTAATGCCTAAACTGCACACATGCATCCTGCAACGAGATATTGAAAAATTCTGTCGATAAAACTCATGCTCATCAGACAGAAGTGCCGTCTAAATGGTCTACATTGGGTAGGCTGAGTAAACACGAACCACATTTTATCTACACAGGTCTCGAGGTACGAGCTGCTAGATCTCGAAGCAAGTGCCCGTTTAATCCAGAGAAAATGGACGTTCTTAGGATTCGTGAGGACAAGTTGACTTCAAAGCTAGACCGGGATGTGGCCGTCGAAGCAAGAGCTCGATTTCTTGCCAGTGTTGCAAATCAGTTGCACCAGGCAGAGCCGGCAAAAAGTGATCTCCCCGAAACGCAAAAAGAACTACCGTTAGAAGCTGTGTACCTCCATCGAGCGAGTATGCTTCGCTATGAAGAGTATGGTGAGTTTATATCTTGGAAGTTTAGAAGTAGTATCGATCAATAATCAGAGTCACTAGGAGATATGGAGTCGGCTGGAAAACTCCAGGTGTTCATAGTAAAATTAGCACCCGCTATAGAAATGGGATGTATGGAGCGTTAAGTCATTCAGTTAATTGTTTATTGTCTTCGTTCTGCACTATAGGTGAACCGGGCAGCATCTTCCCAAAGGATGTTGTATGCCCGAAATGCGGCATCCTGTGGATACCATCGTATGTCCGCGTGGAACTATGGAAGAAAAAGCGAATCTCTAACAGCAAACTAAAAAGTCTGCAGGAAAAACAGACTCATAGACCTTGGATGCTTTCTAAGTACGGTGAAACGAACACGATATATTGTTTACGATATAGTTATTGCTAGTCATGTATCTGGGCCGGACAGAGAATACCGCTCCCTTAACATTTCTATTAACACTGCTTCGTCGTTGTCATATCCTCCCAACACAGATTACAGAAGAAACTATTGAGACAGCACACAAGAATGGCCACAGACCCCTATCGACTTCGATATGAATGCAAACTGTGCGGAGGAAAATCCCTTACAAAACTGCCCACTTCTCCAAATGCCACTGGCGCTGCAGGAAATTCGAATCAGTTCATCGCCAATGCATCCGCTCCCGGTAGGTGCCCACATAATGGTATTAGTAAATTGCGCAGTACTTCATTCACCATGCGATATTGTCATGTGACTATCAAACAATCAAATACCGAGTCGGTAACCCAAGTCGGGGCTTCAACAAATTCAAGGGTATTTCCAACCCACCGCTTATCAGATCATACTTGTGTATGGTTTTCAGAGGAGGTCAACGCATCTGCTAGTGGATTAGACGCAAACGCAGCCCCACCACTGGTTCGAAAGTCGTTGTCTTCCACGACTGGCTCAACGCCAGGTCCCAGCCGGAATTCTGCTCGCAAATGTCATACGAACAAAAACCGCAAGAGTCTTTTAAAACAAGTAACCGAGATGAGTGGGCCATCAAAGCTGAGATCGCCACTCCACGAGTTCCTCTCTCGCCTATGAAAGGCGAGCCAGCCGAGTCCACTCAAACTTAATAAGGGCGTTCGAATGTGATACTTGCGCGTAGTACAACTAATTTTCACTCAGAAACAAATGAACAGACTGCTTGCCTGTCACGGACACTGATCAACGAAGTTATTTGAGATAATACTGGGTGGCGTAAGCTTGACACGCCGTTTCAAATGCTTACAGGATGTTCATCCAGGAAAACTCACTGCGTGAGTGTGCACGCGTGTACATACAGTGTTCGTATTATATGAAATGGTTAGTTAATATCCGTCTGTTAATTTAGTCATATGAACACCATCCGACGAGTGATAAATTTTGTAACATAAGAAGCCTGCCAATGCCAAGTAAAATCTCGTATCATTCTTAAGCGTTCACTACAATTGAAAGTACACAATATTGGAAAGTGGCCGCGGACGGGCAATAACTGTAAAAAGCACTGTACAATGAATAGGAATGCATTACGTAGTATAATACTGCACCTACACTAGACCGCTATAATGAAACAGAGGTATTTCCCTCTTTCAATGGCTAAGCGCAGTGGCTGTTCGATTCACGTACAGGTACCTCCTAGAAAATGGTACTTTTTGGATCGCCTGTTTGTACAGCACCTCTAAGAACACTCCAAGCCGTTTTGAAATGACAATACCTAAAGACTAAGTGTGAAGTAAAATTAGAATACACTATTTCTACATACATGCATTTGTCTTAAACAACACTTCCTTAAAATCGGCATAGACGTCATGTACAATTCCAACCACTACTGACACATCTTCGTGGAAGCTTAGAGGCTAATCTCCAAAAATAGGAATATTAAACGCTATAAATTATTAAACGCATTAGCTTGCATAGTACCTAGAAAATTACTTCGGTGCTTATGTCACACAGTTTCCAGTTTTGTATATAGATATATAATAGAGGTATGATTAACGTCAGCACTGATACAATGGCACTTACCGGGATGGGTTCACCCGGAGCTTCTTTATTCCAGTCTCGATGTGATCCATACTGAAAACGACACAATATAAAAAAGTAATAAATATAAATCTCAATATTGAAAGGCTGTCATAGATGTCTAAACATAAGAAAAATCCAGAGTGAGTCGACTCTTGTTGACAAATTGGGTTTCGTTATTTTTCCAATCAGTTATGGGAAACAGTAGCAATAGAGCCCAGCGCATTTTAACCGATATAGAACGGATCGCTGTAACGCTATACTCGCTACACATGGTTCCTTGCGCCAGTCAAGCGTGCGTCTGAAAATATCGTATGTTTGATTCTGTTTTGTTAATCTAACTAACTCAAGTTAATTTATGGGGAGTAGAACTATGTATTTTTAGTTCATATCAGAGATACTCTCATTTATAATTTACGCTGCGGAGCCAGCGCTCTGATAGGTTCTGAAAGGCAGTATACTTTCCATTTGTATTACCATGCCTAGTTTCATTCTCGATAGCTTCCTGAAGAAAATCAATGTTTACATAATGAACACCACCAATTGGCCTTTTTAATGCGTGGAAACAACCGTCACTAAAAGGGCTTAAATCTAGGGAATGTGCAAATTGAATCTCTCGATGAATATTGTTGGCCACCCATCCAGTTCGTTATTGCAGCCATATGGTGAGATTTCGCGTTGTCATCTAAAAGCCATACGGCGTGCTTACAATTCGCATGCCATTAATTTTCCATTCATCTTCTCAAGAACATGGTATGTCGGGTTGCATTGATGTTCTCGTTTTTATAGAGTAACTCAAAATATCAAATGCTGTATCAATTTCATCCACAGCAGGTCTAATCATCCCTTTAGGACCAAATGTAGTCGACACTGCCACTGGGGACGGTCTTTCGTCTCTTCGAAGCTATTTTCTTGCCTTGCCTCACCCAGGCGGCCGGTACAGGCTCATTCAAGGCTCTTAGATCGGAACGGTGTGCGTAAGCAGAGGTTTTTTGTTGTTTCGAGTCCCGTAGGTTTAGTATATTTCACACCTGTTTCCATCTACGCAGGAGTCAATTCGTCGGAGACCCATATTGATTTTTTTTGGCTCAGATTCCGTGTTTTTGTTAGAACTTCGTGGTGCGCGGAACAGCCCAACAAAGAGGTTATAGTCGAACCTCTAGTTTGCTCAAAAGCTGCGGTAATTGTCGCACCTCATTGCGCTCTTGAGATGTCCTAGGGTGAAGTCACCTCATCTATGGGTTCCCAAAGTTCAGTCATTCCTCCTGAATCGCTTACACCAGCAGGAAACATTTTACCGGATGAAGGTCCCTCTATCTAACATATTCACCAATTTTCGATGAATTTCATTCGGGCTTCTTCCTTCAATGAACAAAAAAATTGATTACGAAACGCCGATTTTCAGCGCTAAACGATTTTCTGCTTCTAGATTCATGTCTGCTCTAAGACAGGGAACCTAGAATATCGAGCTAGAAATCGTAAGCAAAAGATTCAGGTATAAATAGGTGAGATTTCAAGTGACCATAACGTGTCGCTCGAAGGTTATCAAAGTTAGTTCGATGTACAAAATAGCTTCGAACGACTTAATAACAAGCAGCACCGTGAGGAGATTTTTTTTCCCTATTTTTTCGAAAAATAGGAATGTGAGGTGCACTCTAATTCGATGGGGTTAGAGTACACGCTAGAGCACATTCACTCTGCAACTAAAGTTAACAGTATAATGCAGTAAACAACATAACGTGCACAACTTTATAACTCGCATGCAGCTAAAGACAGACAAACGTGTCCCACTGCGCCTAGTTGTTAAAACAAAGGAGAAGGTATTTTATAGTTCTGATATCTACAGGTAGCGTACGACAAAAATCCGTCTTCTGTATTTTCTTAACGTGTCGCACTAGTTCAAATAGTCGATTACACCGCACAGCGTCTGAACGTGATTGACAATATCTTGTCTTGTATGCGTGAGATGTAATACTTCTTTGTACGTGTTAAATGTTCTCTGCCATTACCACTCAGGTGTGTTTGTTTTCACGGTTACAACCGCCCGCATGGTGGTTTCGTTGTTCTATCCTTGAGAGTGGACAGACACCCTTCGCACACGGTTGGCTGCAACTGCCTTTTGCCATTTGGGATAAGATATTAGAGAAAGCTTTTTTTATAGCATAAAATCTCTTGGTTTTCACCACGGATCGAATCCACGCCAGCAATAGAACAACGCAAGATACAGTGCACGTAGATGCACTGGTTCGATCCCCACCGTTGCACATTTTTATTTAAACGAGTCCGTCTTATGAAGCTATGCCGATAGCAGCTGCTGACTCACAGTCAAATGTTAGCTGTGACTCAGCCCGGAAAATTTACAATGACTAGCCGCGAATGCAAGCTGGCGACCGCCCCATCCCATCGGAAAAGAAGTTATAAATGTAAAACTAGTGATACTGCTTTCAGCGTACCACCATCACGCCGAAAATGTTCCGTGGATGGTTGTTCTTTACCAGTCGAATTGATATCATGAGCAAAGTAGAGCAAGTATATGTATTCTGCCAAGTTGCTCCGATCTACGACAATGATAAGCTGTTGAAGTAGTTCAATTAGGTGCACTGGTACATTCCACCATCAGTCTTCCTCAATATGTAAGGCTTAGGTCAGGACATATGCGGTCATGCGATTGCATCATGGATCGTTGAAGGTGGACGTCTGCATCGTAGGAGACTGGTCTGTCATCAAGTCCATTCCGCTGGTCTGCTGTACAACCTAAACAACTGAGGAAGCTGTCGAAAATATGACCAGGTCGGAAAAACGCCTTACATAGAGTGCGCATGGTACAAACAAACATCGGAAATCAAGTGCTAGTTATGCATCCCCTCATATTTCTATTTATTATTAGTTTTAGTGTTAGTTATAGTAGAAGTACATAGCAAAAAGACTTAAACGCATAGGAATGACATCATCATGAAGTGCTTAATTAGAAAAGCAAATCATTTCGTTGTCTGATCACCCACTGTACTGTTCTCAAATATTCGGGTTGGCTTGGTGACGTCATCGACGACCACATTTGACGCAGTATTTTACGCATAGAAGGGGAAGACCAGCGAGCAGCCTCTCTCTCTTTCTCGATTATATATATATAATATCAGCTGTTGCTACGTGTTTACAAATTCCACTATTAATTGATATATATATATATATATATATAAATAGTTCTGACTTGAGTTAAACTTGATACACTCGTACTGGTTTCCAAAATTTCGAAAGTGGATGAACACAAAACTGGCATAACATAAACTGCGTGTTACAATTTGTGTAATTTTGTAATGGCTCTAGTCGATTGTACAAAGATACACTCCCCATCCTCTCTCTCTCTCTCTCTCTCTCTCTCTCACTCTCAAATCCATCCTTGATCGTGAATTTCAACTAATGGGCAACAGTTGCGCACTCGTTGGGCAACCGTCGTGAACCATTTCACTCTGCGAGCCGCTTGTGCTACTGCGGTATGCGAAGCTGCAGAGAAATTCACCGCGAGGGCTTCTGACAAGATATCAAAGAACGAGGGATACCCGCCAACGAAGGCCGACTGGACGAACACCAATGTACTCTCAAAGATGGTGGCCGCTTCTGGGCCAGGCTCACCGCGCAAGGCCCGCCGCGGCCAGTCACAGAACGCATACACAGACAGTCAGACGGTGACGGCGGTGAATCGCGCGCCTAGCGTATGTCCGCAGCGTTTCAATGCTAACTATCATCATCATGGTGGTGGTGGTGGGTCACCGGTCATGCGAGTTGTGCGGAGAGTCACACCGCCACGGCGGCGGCGGCGACGGCAAGTATTGCAATTCGCAACGACAACAGCAGCGGATAACAAGGATACGGGGGCCATCGAGAGGACGTCACTTGGCGGCAGTGTGGTGACGCCGGCGGTGTCGATGTTGATACTCTGCTCGTGGCGCGACAGGCATTACATTGTTAAGCCGCCGGAACGACAGCAACATCAGCATGGACGATGAAATACTCAGCACTGCTGAGCACATATGTCAGCAGCAACGAGGGCCAACAGCTGCGCAACAACAAGGGCATTGCATTGAATACGAAAAGGCAGATGATGGAGGTGGAGAAGAAGACGAAGAAGAACTAATAGTAACGCAACGCCGGAGAAGAGAAAGAAGAGAAAGGGGGTCAGTCACTGTTGCTGCTGCTGCTGCCGCTGATGGCGGTGTTACTGCGCTGTTGGTCTGTCAGTTGTAGTGGTGGAACCAGTACAAGTGGCCGTTCTTGGCCAAAGCTCTTACTTATTGATGCGCAGCGTATACTGTTGTTGTTGTCCGTTCAACGGTACCTGCTTCGAGAATCAGCAGGCTAGCACACACACACACACACACATACAAACAAACAACAGACGGATGGACCTAAAGACAGACATGAACAACGTTGCTGGTACTGCTGAGGCGGTAGAACATCAACAACGATTTGACGACGACGATGAGGACCAGCACCATCGCCACAATGATGCTGATCGTGTTGGTGATGATGATAAAGCTGGTGTTCATCGCAAGACGGAGTTGTGTGTATCGTAAGCACAAACAAACAAAGCAACATTCACACAGAGTTACACACACACATGCACATCTGAAGAAACAATAAGCCAAACAGCGCTGCTGGTGGTGATACATGATGGCACGAAACCAAAGCAGCGGCGACGGCAACAGCATCCCCCGGCAATGGGAATAATAAGGATGTGGCAAAAACATACTATTATATTATACGGTATCAAGAAGATGATAACGGTAAACTGATAAGGAAGACTACCTCGATAGATTTATTGTTTGAAGTCTTCCAGAAGTCCTAAACTAAACAATATCTTTAAAAGAACTATGTCGTTACGTGGAGCATATAGAAAATATATTTCGAGTTTAATGCTTTTATTGTGGGAACGATCCCTTGGGGTTGACCACATTTGGGGTTGAGGAAAACGTGAATGAACTCTCGGTGACTCACGATCTTCGCGTTCAGACCGCAAATATGGTCGAAACAATGAAATACTGCTTTCTCACTGATGGCCACGTATGGAAATCAGCCGTCCTAAACTCTAAAATGAAATTGCCTAACTTATAGGAATACAGCGCTTTCACGCAAGTGACAAACAATACGTTCGTATGTATAGCATTTTGTAGGAGTTTGCCAATTCCCACGGGCGAACGGTGTTCATGAACAATGTTATTCTCAACTCGAGAAGTCCCAAATTAGATTTGTTTTGTTGATTGTTTTGCACCGCTCGATCAATGCGATTATATCATACTAAGGTGAAGCAACGTATCTTGTAAATATATATATACCTGTATCCAAGTTAAATATCTGTTATTTGAAAAGAAACCCGAGCTCGATTGTAATATTCTGCCAGCCTATGTATCTTATGCATATTGTTAGATCGCTTGCCCCAGAATGCGAAAGTGTATCTCAGTTAAATAACCGCCACACAACAAGAATAACCTCATAAATCAACATTTCGCATTCTAATTGCTTTTTGACCGTTGTTGTTATTGTTGTTGGTGTACCAGTCACCGCTATTAGATCATGGCTCTGCTGTCTTTCGTAGCAATCCCCATCATCAGCTGGTTTCCACGACCAGACATTTAGCCAGCTATTCAATGCTCTCTGCGATGCAGCTGCGCTATAAGACTGTACAGCTCTTACTTGCTGTATAGCGATTGGGGCTTTCCATAGCATTCCGCTAGGCTTCTTTCTATATATTGCTAATATTGATAGCAACACAAAATTGCATCGCCACAATCGCGTCCGACTGATGATGACCTGTCTGTTTGTCCATGAGCCAGTAGCACCAGCAAAGTGTAGCTTATATCAATCGTTTAGCGATTACCGTGTGTTGGCGCAGTGTAGTAGCGTAGTAGTGTTGTATACAAGCAATGCAGGCATCAACAACAGCAGCAGCAGCAGCAACATCAACAGCACGAGATGTGGGGAGCTCTAAGCCTAACTGATGTTCGAACTTCAAGTTCCTTCGAACTAGCACCTCTGCTGACGGTGGAGACACGCTGGAGAAGCCCACAGAAGGGTTCCCAGTGCGAGTTTCAATCGGATCTTGACTGAAATTCGAATTCGCGATTCTTCCCTATCTCACATAACGACCTGGCCCAGTTCGAACGGCAGTCAATGTCTCGGACAAACAGGCTGACTGACTCTGGCTGTTGGTTGGGTCGGACGCATACTCTGATCGCTCACCTTTCTGACATCGTCGCTGGCTCGGGTGACACACTTGGTTCGAGTCGACGTCTGACCAACGCGGTAGTCATGGACACATCGCACATGCACGCACAGAGGAAAACGGCACTTCATTCGTGTTTTCACATCCAGCCAGGACACACATACACAGGCAGACAAACACGACAGGGGAGGGCTAACTACGCTCGCTTATTTTGACATCCACCAGCCGACATGGCGGTAGCACACGGGCGGCTCGGGTCGACATGGCAGTAGCGCGCGCGGGAAGCGCTTATACGCACTTATCGCGCGAACGATATCTGTGCAGCAGGAAACAATGAAAGAGGTTATTGATTCGTTGCATCGTCTGTTCGAACACTCATAGTTCGATGTATTGCTCTCCGTCACTATATATCGCAAAGGAAGGGGTAATCACTGCAAAGCGTGTGTGCAAAGAACGCAGCAGGATCTCGACTCGTAGAAGGGCGCTACTATATTCTGCAACGAAGTGAATTACACTGCTTTTGCATTTCTGTGTGTCTCTCTCTCTCTCTCTCTCTCTCTCTCTATATATATATATATATCAAATGCGTCTCTCCTATCTTGATCGATTGCTGAAATGGCTGATTTATCCCAAATATTACTAGTTATTGTATATTTATTAAGACACATAATAATATGTAAAAAGACTATGCCACTACACGAGTATTTTAATTAATACCTTTTGCTAGTGTCGTATATCAATTGAAAGCTGATATTCGTGCCTACACTTTAGGAAACGAAAATGCGTGGCAAACTCTCAGGAAGATATGTGACGTGCACGGAGAGTATGCCATAAACGAAAGTGGTTTACGAAATTTCGTTGCGAAAATTTCGATCCGAACTCCTAGCAGAAGGCATGGGCCGTGCCAAAAATATGGAAAACAGCAAGTTGTGTTCGGTAATCAGAGTAGAAGGACAGGTACTGCTCGATGTGGAAGAGGAGATTCAGTAGAACTATTGGAGAATGTGTGCGGTTCAGCCCGGCCAAGGCAACGAAGAACGCTCAGAAGGCATCGCCCAAGTACTGGTGGATAGAGGAGATAACAGCCCTCCAGGCATCCTACAGCCGCCTGCGGGCATGGCGTGGTGAGCAAGGTGGGCAGTACCCAAAAAGGGAATCCTGTGGAGTCTGAGGCTCAAATCTGAGTGGGGCCATATTTACCTTATGGGCAGTATCTCCGCAATAATATTTGTTAAGAAATAGTGGTCACTAATGTGGGGGGGCGGTCATGGTGTTGGCATGCATTAGCATCCCCTCTCGACGGCAAGAGAGGTATAGATAGCTATAGCCACATTCGCAGAAGAAAAGCGTCGGGGCCAGACAGTATCCCATCGGAGGCGGTGAAAGTTCTCCTCCAGGAGAAGCTTGAAGTCCTTTACGGATGGTGGACAAAATCGAGCGAGGGAGAGGTACCCTCGAGTGGAAAAAGCCACGTTCATAAGGAAACCAGAAAAGCCTCCAACGCATCAAGGTGCTTACCGCCGAATCTGTCTGTTGGCGACGCCTGGGACGGCATCATCAACATGAGACTAACAGCGGATCTTGAAGCCACAGGAGAGCTGCCAGATCACGTACGGCCTCCGGAAGGACAGGCTCACAGAGATGGCCATCGACAGGGTTCTGCAAAAAGCCCAAAAGCAGAAGAGCAGAAACCAGTGGTCGAGAAAATTAGGCGGTAAGGTACCCTCACTAGAAACACCCACATCAAGATAGCTACAGGGAAGGCAAGTAAAGGTAAGGTAAAGGTTTATTGGTTTATTGAAGGAGCTGCAATTTCGTAATGCTTGCTCTTGATCCTCCGAAGAAAGCCCAAAATGGAGTATGGTTTAGAATGCCAAGAGGTCTACCCAAGGAGGCCGTGGAGGAGAAAGAGTATACTGCCTTCGGCTGGAATAAGTGCCCAATTTACATTTTGGTGCATGCCCCCTGCTGTGGACGCTCTCAAAGAGTAGGGAACTATGCCTCCGCCTGTGGGAACCCACCCTCCAGCAAGAAGAGGTGCCGTAAATGTAGTTCGGAAGAGCATGAGGCCAAAGGACGCACGAGGCCCCCGTGCTGCTATAACTGCACAGAGAAGAACGACAACAAACGCTTAGCACTATCGCCTGAGTGCCCAGTATACAGACAGGCTCTCTGCTCTCTCAGAGAGGCAGAGAGCGCAAAATGAGGCGCTCGTAAGCCGAAAATTACAGACATTCCGGCTTCAACCCAGGAAGAGAATCAGAAGAAAGAAAGGAGACAGGCGGACAAATAGACACGGGAAGCATACCGAAAGTCAGGCCCACCCGGAACACGGAGGAGACAGCCGAGGATGGCCCTAAGACTCCACCATCCAAAAGGACATTTAAGTGAAAGAACAGCTCACCAGACAAAGAAGAAAGCAGGATAACGCCACGGAAATGCCATGACCCCCTCAGCACGACGGCAAAAGATATTGGGGCGCTTATTGCCCCACTGGCCAAGCATACAGGAGCAATAACCAGGGCTCTGTGCCCACTTCCCGATGGCAATTAACATCACGGTGCCACTCGCCTCGGAGCGGACAGCCAAACACGAAGGCCCCCGCGGAGGCTGGATATGGTCAAGCCTATGGAACGCGCTCACGAGGTGCTCTCAGTGCCTGGCGTGGTGAACACAGACGAGTATGCGCAACAGCTCGTCGAGATCCCACAGGCAAGTGCACCCCTTCTCCCGCCAGAAGGAAGATGAGGCACAGGCCATGGCCTGAAAATACCTGCCCTGCTGCCCGGAGGGCACAAATCGGCCTCCCGCTGCTCGCAGAGGCTCAGCAGATATTTTGCACGCTAGCCTCAGTCCTCACAATGATCTTCCGGAAGACGTACGAAACGCAACGGAATAAGCATCAAGAGCTCCTGGAGAACCGGCTGATCACCGAGGCAGAGAGCCCGCCATACAAATGGCCATCGAGCTGCTCCAGGACAACGGCCTGCCCGATAATTCGCGTTGTCTGATACAATACCTCGCGCGGTGCCACACCCTGCTGCCGTGTGGGACGAAGACAGTGCAGGCAATCGCGATAGCCCTGAGAGAGAGCTCACAGTGCGAGAACTCATGCAGTGCCCAGATAGCCTACGAAACAATAAGGCGGCCGGTCCCGACAGTGTCCACAATGAGCACCCAAAGAGCGGATTTGTCTTGGCCCCGTGGTAGGAGTCCCAATGAAGGTGTTCAACCTCCTCGCAGAAACTCTCCAGGAGAACAGGATCACCATCAAACTAAGCTCCAGCCCCTCATGCAGAAAACGGGCCTGGCTCAGGGCGATAACCTAAGCCTAGCCCTGATCTCCATCCTCCCAAACTACCCTCCGAATCAGATAAAGGGGTCCGGGGACATGATGAAGACCATCCAGTACGCGGACGATCTAGTTATCCACGGGCCCTGTAGGCCCCAGGCACAACAGGCAACAGCCCGCTCCCACAAAGCGGTCGCCGAATTAGGCCTGATAATGAACCTTACCAAATCAGTGGCCATGAAGTTCAGAAGAGGGGGAAGGATAGTAGCCGACGACCCGCTACGCCCCAACAGAACGCCACCCAAGTATGTCAACAGCCCCCCATACCTAGGGGTGATCTTCTCTGCCGGCGGTACCTGCCTCTCCGCGCACATATCCGAGAGGCACAGGGAGGCCCTGGCGGCAGCAAGGGCGATCAAGTCTCCGCATCGACTATGGCTGAAGACGGTACTCAGCCCATTCGAATTCAAGATACTCTGTGTTGTTGCTCTTATTTATTTGTTTGATTTGCTCATTTATTAGTTTCGTTTGTTTGTTTGTTCATATATATAAGTCATTGTGTAAGTGTTTGACTGCTACGGACAAAGGCGAATAAATGAGTGAAATGAAAATATACAGGAGCCATAGTGTACATAAGACACGTATCTGGAATAACTTGTATATATATAACACAAAGGTAAAGGTAAAGGTTTTATTGGTTTATTAAAGGATCTGCAATTTTACAATGCTTAAGCTCTCTTATATGTCACGCAGCGGGGCTCGAACCTGCGGTCTCTGGCTTCCGATAACCAGAGACTTAGCCGTCCAAGCTAACAAGAAAAACACAAGTACCAGGAGAGCACACTCCCACCGCAAAGACCCCCGCACTGAAGTGATGCTGAAAGGCGGTACCAGCGCGGGTGGGTAATAAACTCCGCTCTGGCCGCTGGTTAAGCGGCAGGGAAAAGAAAAAAAAAGGAAGGTCGCCAACAACCAGCCGAGAGCCTGAGGAGCCGCGGAGGAAAAGAGAAACCTCTTTGCCTTAGTGTTGGGTAGTCCACGATGCTTTACGCGGAGTCCACCTGGGAGCCCTCGGCGATAAGGCTGCAATACAACAGAGATAAGGTGTTGAAAGCGTAAAGGGCCATTGCAACAAGTGGGGCAAGGGTATACTGAACGGTGGAAGCCATGTCGGTTATAGCCAACGCGCGTATAGCCCCGTGGGCGAAATTAATCAAAGAGAGGTGTAAGCTGAAGGCGGAACCTGTGCTACGGAAGAGAGAGAGACGTGCGCGCAAACACTCACGGAGTGGCAGGCTGAGCGGAGCAGCTGGCTAGATAACTCCCACGGAGCCCGGACACGGTCGCTGATCCCTGATGTGAACAAGTGGTTCAATTGGGAACACAGAAGTAGCACGTACTCTCTGACTCAGGTCATGACCGGTTACGGCTGCTTTCAAAAGTACCCCTACATAACCAGGAAGCCGTGTGTGTGTATGTGCGACCAATTGCAAGTGCAGTTGGTGACTTCGTGGCATATTGTACCAGTGCCGCAGTGAGTACTAGTGTGGCTGCATTTACAACTAGTAGAAGGTTCAGATTAGCAATTATCTAAACTGTCTCAGCTTCCTTCAGGTTTGTTGAGAACATCGTCACACACTTATTTACAATTAGTTTAATTCTAAATCTTGGCTTTTTTACAAGGTGATCATGGGATGCGCTGGTGATGTGTCCAACGAGCGAGTTCAAACAGAAGTTTCTGAATTATAATAATTATAATAATAATAATCTGACGTAATAATAATAATAATAATAATCTGACGTAATAATAATAATAATAATAATAATCTGACGTAATAATAATAATACGTAATATCTGACGTGTTTTTGCGTTGTACGCCAGACCGATCCCGCACGTCACAATTTCTGTTGGAATCTCCTTTATTTTGGCTAGCCCTGTTGTATTGCAGTGATTCGTTTTTGCATTGCTGCGCCTTCTTCCGTTTGTTTTCTCATTTGTTCTGTCAACGGGTCTGAGATTCTGTTGTATTCGGGCTGTTTTGTCTCGCCTATTTCTACTCTGCAGATATATTCCGTGCCGGCTGCTTTGCTAGAGTGTCGAGGCTCAGTAGATCAGCGATTAGGTTAATCTTTCGTGGTATATATTTCACCAGAGAAAATTTTCTTTCTTCTTCATAATTTGTTGCATGTCAGGACTTGGCCAGACGTTCTTTTTCAATTACAGCGTAATTCTTTTCGACTGCGCTTAGCGAGTGAAGCGTATCGGCCACTGGTTTGCCGTCCTTTATGAGTACACCCCCTAGGCTGTAATCACCAACGACTGTGTGGAGTACGATAAGTTTTTTCTTTGTCAAACTAAGCTAGGGTTGGTGTCTTTGTAAGCTTGTTCTTGATGGCTTCGAAGGGCTCTAGTTACTTGCCTTACCAACTGTTTCCAAATCGTTTTTGTGTGAGTCTGCGTAATGGCTGCGTGAGTTGAGGGAGACTGGGTATAAACGGTAGCAGATAATATATAATAAGAGATAATTGGCGCACCCTTAGAAACCCATAACGCCGTTACATTACTTGGTGCTGGCATCAAGCGAATGTCTTTAGTATTCTCTGGCTTGGCCTTGGACCACGCTGTTATTAATCACATGGCCCATAAATTTGACGTCTGTAATGCCTTGTCGAAGTTTTTTGTTTTTTTGAAACGTAACTCCAGTGTGCGTGCTCCTTTGAACAAAGCCTGTACGTTCCGATTGTGGTCCTCATCTCTCTCCATTAGTATCCACCCTCCCCCCAGACTACCTGATACCATGGTCACGGATTTGAGTCTGTCGTACGCTTATACCTGTCGTCTTTGATACTCTTCGGATGCTGATGCTAATCTCTGAGGTACTCTACAGTATTGCTATCGGGCGCCAAAATGTTGTAGTTTTACTGTGACCATGAAGTGTGTCATTAAGTATGGGTATGTATGAGTATGGGTATCGCAGTTTGTGTATGACCCTATTTGGTGCGTAGGGATCCAGGACAATTCTCAAATTAAGGCCCTGCCGATGTACGGCGACAAGGTTTGACACCCATTCTGTGGGGAGCACCACCTTTCACCACCTTTTTTCCAGTTCCTTGATTCGGTCGATGATAGCTTCCACGAACTCTACGGGTGGGGTCCGTGGTTGCTGTTGTATAGGCCTTGCGCCCCCATAATTCCCTGAGTTTTGACCGGCTGTGGCAGTTTGCCTTGGCATTGGAAGATGTCCTTGCATTCTTCGTTAAGGTCTGCATACCGTCCTTGTCCCGCTGAATCACCATTGCACACTTTCTACTTCTTGTGACACCTGCATTAGTTCCAGTTCTAGACACGTGATCGATAGCCGATAAAAGCGATTCTAGCTTCTCGTCGACAACCTGGAACATATATTCTCAACAGTGGTCATACACTTTCAATACTCACCAGTCTTTGCCATCTAGTTTTAGGGCTTTTGTTTTTAAGGTTACGTTTGTCCCACAGCGGGACATCTTCATGGGGATGTTGTTCGCCTGTCGGGTCGATTCTGTCTTCGGAACTATGTCGACACCGACGCTTGGGAGGACGATACGATGAGCGTCACCGGACGCTGCCTGAAGTAAGCTAATTCTCTCCTGGGACTAATCTTGAACACGTCGTTTATCAGTGCGTAATCTGTCCAAATATCCAAGAAGATCGACCAGTTTTCACTGCAATCGACTTCGCGGCTCATTGATCTCAGAGTTGGTTCTTTGAGACATTTTCGCTCTATCGGGGGTGTGTATTCGATTGGCCGTGAACTTGGTATGGCATAACCTATTCAAGTTCAACCTAGTTTGACTACGTTTGATAACACGAGAGTCGCACAGTGACTGATGGTTTATTTCCGATTGGTGATTGACAGTGCAACCGTGCAGCCAGGGCGGCGACACCGCAAGGTCCCCTTGGCGGGCACTTTGAAACTGTGGAATCTCACATCAGTGTCGATTATATTTTTGCGTTATCAGCGTTTTTCTTGATATATATATATATAATATTAGGTCGATAGATATGCAATGTGTATCAACTTTGAACTGCTCTAGTTTTGACTGAAAAAGTAGCATACCTTGAACCCTTGGGGGCTCATTCCCCCATTCAATTAGTGTCTGCGGGTTTGTTTAAATATTTGTTGGTTGTCGCCAGTAGAATGTCAGAGCGTTCGAAACATGGAGACCAAAAACGATCATATCCGACATTTCGTCCTTCACTATATTCGTGGTGGAAAAATGCAGCTGATATCGCCAGGATTGTGTGTGAAGTAGGAGCGTGATCCGTAGTATCAGATCGAGTCTCTCGAAGATTGTTTCAGTGCAAGGAATGATCCGGCCGGTCACGAAAGGCAGATGATGACGAGCTGTTCGATCCCCTAAATGACAATCCGGCGCAGTCAACTCGAGAACTTGCCCGCCAGCTGGGGGCGCTCCAGTCAACTATCGCGCGTTGTTCACATGCGCTAGGAAAGGTTCAAAAGGAAGAAAATAACGTGTCTTACCATCTGCTTCGTCGGCAAACAACGAAGAGCTTTCTGTAGGAAATCGTTACGGAACATGACAAATGGCTATTCTACGATAATACCTAAGAGAAAAATGAGTGGTTAGACATAGATTTGATCAGAAAAGGATGCTCTGTTATCAACTGCTTAAACCTGGTTAAACGGATAGTCAATTAATATTATTATTATTGTATAGTGTATCTTGTCTCCTAGCGAGAGGGCAGCGTTTCGACCAGTTTGTCTGGGCAGATTCAACTAATCAATTGCCACAACACCAACAGCACATGGCAATTTATAGTCAGTGGGTGATGTGTTTCAGATTCGTTCTATTCAAGTAGTAGAGCTTCCAGCGTTTGTAATATACCAACCCAACGGACGTAGTTCACTTTCAGAACTCAGACTGTGTATGGCAAGCGTATATCTTATAAAATGTATATTCAGGTAGCCGCATCACCCTCGCCAGTCAAGAGGCTGACCGGACTGCCTCCCAACATTTTTGATGTGATACACTCCTCCACCAAAGCATACGCCTATCTATTGGATAACGTTATCGAAGACTAAGGCAAATCGACGCTGTTCGCGATATAGTTATGCATCTTACTGCCGCTTGATTCCCGCTATTTAGTTGGGGCTGTGGCCGCCGCCTACTTGCCGTCGTAGTGGACACGAGGATGCTCAAAAATTGCGAAACACACATAAATGTCGCACAGTTCTGTAAGACCGCTAAAAGTCGTCGTTACAAAGTTATCATAACGCTGAGTTACCTGCCTTATCTTAAAGTAAATGGTGACAAATTGTTGTCTAGTTGTTGTGTTCTTTCACTGATGGTCGTGTAGAACGAGACAAAATGAGAACAATGTTCAAGTGCGGTTCATTTGCGGACTGTTTTGTGTCGCCCGGTTGCTTTGCTTTTATTCTTGTAAGATGGCTAGGTATCGTGGAAAGGGGTGTCGTCAGGTTACCTAACACTTGTGATTATGGTGGACGCTCTACGGGTCCTTGTTCTATGGTCTATTCTATCTTCACTTGAAGTGACATTTGTCACCTCAAGTGACGTCTGACATATCAGGTGGCTATCGGTTATTTAAAGTGGCGATTGACACATCAGGTGGCTATCGGTTATTTATGGTGACGTCTGACACATCAGGTGGTTATTGGTTATTTAAAGTGACGATTGACACATCAGGTGGTTATTGGTTATTTAAAGTGACGATTGACATATGTCATAGTCAGCGTCTCCAACACCTTCCCCACGTAAAAAAAAAATTAGTCCTTTTTTAAAGATTTGTATCTTGGGGAGCATGTCATCGTAACTTCCAGGAACGATGGCTGTTTTCGGACTCTCTCGGAACGTCGTGGAAGTAGGTCCTGTTGTGGTTGGCTTTGTTGTTCGCTTGTTCGTCCTATTCCGAAATCAGCGCTCTCGTCGTTGTCGAATATGGATTGTTCCAGTGATTCCAATTCTTCGACGGACTCGATCGGTTTTGGTTCTTCATCTTCGGGTGGTCCGTTGGGATGGTTTTGGATGAAAAGTTGTCTTCTGGCTGATATTAATGCTTGTTGTTGTTCTTGTTGTTGCCTGATGATGGTGGTTTCAGTTCTCCCATCGTTCTGTTTCTCTGCTGTTACCAATTCATCGGCTAGGGATGTCGTGGCGATTTCTGTTAGTTTCTCAGCAATTTGTTTGGGAGATGGTTGCTGTTGAGCGGGATCTATGGAAAGGTTTTGTAGGAGCATTGAGACCTCTTCTGCTTCTTTTTCAGTTTGTTTGAAGTTTTGGCGAGTTTGACTTAAAAGCGCCTGAATTTCCGGGTCTGAATCTCCGATTTCCTGTTCCAATTGGCTGATCGTCTCCATTAGCTCGTCTTTTTCGTCACCTGAGACTTGACGGCCCTCCATGGACCTAAGTTTCTTCGCTAGGGTCTCAACTTTGGTTAGAAACGGGATTCCAACTCTCGGTGTTTGTGTCGTTTGGTTTTCCTTGTGGGCCTCCTCCTTCTTTGGAGTTTTGGTCCTTCTTCTAGATGGAAGTGGCATTTCGAATGCCAGCATGAACCCGTCATAGATGTCTTCATTTTTATGTTGTCTTGGGTTGTACCGTTTCCTTAGTTGGTTAGCATGGCGAGATGTTGTTTGGTTGTTGACTTCGACGTCATACATAACGTTGTTTCGTCGTTGAATCGTTCCGTGCGTCCAGAACTGTTTGTTTTGTTTTTGCATGCGCACGTACACTTGTTCATTTACTTTGAAGTTTTTCTCTTTGCTTCCGTGGTGTTTGTCGAAGTGTTGTTTCATTTGATTTTGTTGAGTCGTTGTTATTGAAGCGATATTTTTCGTTGGTATCAGGCGTATCATGTCGAGGTCGGTGCGAAATTTCCTTCCGGTAAATGCCTCTGCTGGGGTTTTACCATTGAGAGCTGGTGATGGGATGGTCCGGTAAGTCCTTAGAAATTTGCGGATGATTGTCGACGTGTTTCCTTCATTTTGCATTTTAGTTAATGATCTTTTGAAGGTGTCTACCATCCTCTCTGCGCGGCCATTGCTTTGTGGGTGATATGGTGCTGAGAAAAACTTCTTGATACCATATTTTTGGCAGACTTCGATGAAGTTTTGTGCGGTGAATTGAGTACCATTGTCAGTTACCAATTCTTCAGGAATTCCATGTTGAGTGAAGATGTTTTCGAAAGCTTCGATGGTGTTAGCTGTGGTGATCTTTTTCATTGGAACCACTTCGGGCCAATTTGAAAAAGAATCGACTATTATCAGATAGTACGTGTTGTTCATCGGCCCGGCAAAGTCGGCGTGGATGCGAATCCATGGTCCTTTTGGGTGTTCCCAGGGGGAGAGTGGGACTTTGATGGGGTTTTTGCTTGCAAGTTGACAATCGTCGCATCTCCTGACGAAGTCTTGGATGTGAGTGTCGATTTTTGGCCAATACACGTAGGATCGTGCTAATGCTTTCATCCTGTTTTCGCCCGGATGTCCGTTATGCAGTGTGGTTAATATTTGCTGTTGTAGTTCATTCGGGATCACTACTCGATCGCGGTACATGATGATGTCATCTGTGATGCTCAGTTCGGATCTTCTGGAATATAGAGCAAAAAGCGGGTCTTCCCGTTGAATTTTCGGCCAGTGGTCGTTGATGAACCTTTTTGCTCTTGACAAAATTGGGTCGGTTGAGGTTTGTGTTTTGATTTCATTTCTTGTGACCGGCAGGTTTGAGATGTCTTCGTCCACTACGTTGTCGTTGTCCAATTCAATGTTGGCAATGACTTTGTCTGGGAGTTCATTGCTCACTTCGAGAGCGGTTTGTTGTGTAGCAATTAGGCGGGAGAGTGCATCTGCTTCTCCGAAGGTTGTTGTGCTTTTGTAGTTGATGGTAAACTGGTAGTCCAGTAGTATTACAGCCCATCGTTGTAATCTGTTTGCTGCGTGAGCTGATATTCCATTTTTGGAACCAAAAATTGCTAGTAGTGGTTTGTGGTCAGTGTTGATGGTGAATTGTCTCCCGTAGACGAATTTGTGGAATTTTCGTACGGCGTAAACAATTGCTAGTGCTTCCTTTTCGATCTGACTATATTTTCGTTCCGTGTCAGACAGGGAGCGTGAGATGTGCATGACCGCCATTTTTGAACTGTCGGCAGATTCCTGCATCAGGACGGCGCCAATTCCGTATTGGCTGGCGTCTGCGCTGATGATGAGTGGAATGTTTGGATCGTAGTGAGTTAGAAGTAGGTCTGACTGCAAATATTGTTTCATTTTCTGGAAGTTTCTTTCGCATTTGTCTGACCATTCGAACTTCACGTCCTTTTTGAGAAGGTTGTTTAGTGGTTCCTTCAATGTTTTCATTTCTGGAATGAATTGACTATAGAACGTTATCATGCCAAGAGCTGCACGAAGTTCTGAGATGTCTTTTGGAGAGGGCATTTCTATTATTGCCTTCGTTTTCTCTGGGTCGGGTTTTCGTCCTTCCTCGTTGAGGATGAATCCGAGATACTTGATTTCTTTTTGGAAGAATGAGCATTTTTCACCACGGATTTTTAGACCGTGTTGGTGTAATCGTTCGAAGACTTTGTATAGTCTCTCCTTGTGTTCGGCGATTGTTTCGCTAGTGACCAGGATGTCATCGAGATAGGCGGTCGTACCCGGTAGTCCGTTTGTAAGCATGTCCATGAATCGTTGGAAGATGCTTGGTGCTGTCTTAATTCCGAACGGTAGTCTTTTTACTTTATATAATCCTTTCACAGTGTTTATTGTGAGAAGTTCTTGAGATTTTTCCTCCACTGGTATCTGCAGGTAAGCTTCCGCAAGATCCAATTGTGAGAAAAATTTCCCGCCGTTCAGTTTGGCAAAGATATCCTCTGCTGTTGGAAGTGGGTATTTGTCCTCTTCAATGGAGTTGTTTAGTCCTGTTGAATAGTCAGCACAGAGACGGATGGTTCCATTTTTCTTTTGTACTATGACTACGGGTGCTGCGTATCTTGAGTGGGTAATTGGTTCAAGGACTTCTTGTTTGACTAGTCGCTCGATTTCATCTACCACTTTAGGTAGAAGTGAGTAGGCTACAGGTCGTGCTTTTCTGAAGCTCGGTGTGGAGTTTTCTTTTGCTTTGAAGGTAGCTTGGAATGTTTTGCATTTTCCCAAGCTTTCAGTGAATACTTCTGGAAACTTTTTCGAGAGATTATCTTTTATCTCTTCTTTTGTTTCTTCCAGAGAGTTATTGATTCTTTGAATCTTTCTTGAAGGTGTGTTTTGCAAAATCTTCTTTAGATTGGGGTCCTTTTGGATCCAGTCCAACCCAAGGAGTTCGCACCTGTTTGTTACGTGACATTCCTCCTGGAATTTTATTCCATTGATATTTACAGAACAACGTAGTGTTCCTATCACGTTTAGTGGGCTGCCGTCAGCCAGTGTGAGTTTCACTGTTGCTGACGTGAGAGTTGGTTTTCCTAGTTGTAACCAGATTCTCTCGGAGATTAATGTCACTTCTGCTCCGGTGTCTAATGTCAGATTGAACTTTTTGCCATTTATGAATACTGTCTTGATTATACGGTTGGTAGCTTCATGTAGTTGTACTTGCTGAACATGTTTGTTTATTTCTGGTTTCTGGTTCAGTCGTTTTGATTTACATGCTACTGCGATGTGTCCTGCTTTCGCGCAGTTTGTGCATGTAGCAGTTTTGAATCTACACTCACTGTGGTGGTGATTTGTTCTTGTGCACCGGTAGCATGGGACGCTTTTGGGGCTTGTTGATGGTTTGTGCTGCACTTGATTGATCTCCATTCTGTTTCTTTGGGTCGTCGTGATGTCTTTTTTGAGCTGTTCGAAGTGTTCCAGGTCATCCAAGATCTCAGGGAAAGTGAATCCGTTGTCTGTTTCCATGAGACGTGCTGCTCTTGCACGGATGTCGTTGTCTTCGCTACCCATGAGTGAAAGCATCAGTATGTACTGTTTCATCTCATCTAGGGAGATGCCTCCCCATTCAGCATCTTCCGCGACCTCGTTGATGAGCCCTGTTAGTTCTTTGAGTGGTCGGCCTGAACGTCTGATACTGAGTGATTTTATGCGTCTTTTGAATAGACTTACCGAGACGGAGAACAGCTTACTGAGTTGTTCGATGGTTTCGTCTGGTTTCAGTTCAGACACCTTTTTTGGCCTGATGTAGTTGATGAAGGCGTCATATTCGTTTGTGTTTAATTTGCTGACTATCAGTCTTCCTTTGTCGGTCGGTGATAGTGCTTGACCTTCTGACTCGAGTATTGGTAAGTACCTTGTGTACCACTTCTCGAAGGTGTGTCCATCCTCCGGTTTGAAGGTGAATCGTGGGATCCTTGTGTTCAGATGCTCCATGATGGTGTGTCCGGATATGATGTTCTTCTGTCTGGATGTAGCTTGAAGAGCTTCCTTTACTGCGGTCTCCACGATTTGTTGGACATCTTCTGCTGTGAACGATGCCATTTTTCACGATGTAGTAAACTTTTAGTAGAAAAACAGCACAAGAAGGTTTCACAATTATGACGGTAGTTTGATGGTCGTGTGAGCTCGAAGTGTCTTCGTCGCCAACTGTTGTGTTCTTTCACTGATGGTCGTGTAGAACGAGACAAAATGAGAACAATGTTCAAGTGCGGTTCATTTGCGGACTGTTTTGTGTCGCCCGGTTGCTTTGCTTTTATTCTTGTAAGATGGCTAGGTATCGTGGAAAGGGGTGTCGTCAGGTTACCTAACACTTGTGATTATGGTGGACGCTCTACGGGTCCTTGTTCTATGGTCTATTCTATCTTCACTTGAAGTGACATTTGTCACCTCAAGTGACGTCTGACATATCAGGTGGCTATCGGTTATTTAAAGTGGCGATTGACACATCAGGTGGCTATCGGTTATTTATGGTGACGTCTGACACATCAGGTGGTTATTGGTTATTTAAAGTGACGATTGACACATCAGGTGGTTATTGGTTATTTAAAGTGACGATTGACATATGTCATAGTCAGCGTCTCCAACACTAGTAAACACCACAGATGAGTTACTTGATAGAAGTACTTTCTCTATCGTGCTACCTCGAAGTATTGCTCTATAGGATTGTTTAGTGGGTGCCAAATCGGAATTATTTTCAGCGTAAGTATGTGAAGGGGTGATGTTTGACAAAATCGATCCAAGCGGTGACGGGACGTTAATCGGTTCCAAAACTATAGCTTCCACGAGAATTCTGTTACGAAGATGAATAGAATTTAGATTCGCTCACGAAGATAAATAGATATTTTGACGACCCACCACGGCGAGAACCTTTGTAAGTAGGAAAACGAGACGGACTTTGCATAAGGCAGGCAAGTGATCAGGTTCGCCGCAATCATTACATGCTGTGCAACGTTCAGCGATGGGGTTCACCCGACGACAATTAAAGCAAACAGGTGGACGATCAGCTTCAAGTACGGCAGGGTGAGACTTGAATCGCATGTTCCCATTGATTGCGGAGTAATTCTGGGAGTAGAGATCATAGTTGTCCTAGCAGAAGTAACACCCAAAGAAGATAGTTAGGACTGAACTTCTATTCGTCCGTGAACACTGGGCTAACATTGTTGATTTGGACCTTAAAATATGAAAGACTAACACAACAATATGTTGAAACCTGCTTGAATGCCTAAGGTTTTCGGGCTGACTCTCAGCCACCATTTAACGTCCACGGTACTGCTTTTAGCATTGCTTCGTAAGACGGACGTCTAAATGCCAATATGCAACGGTGGGGATCGAACAACCGTGCACCTACGTCTCTACTCCGATTGGAAGGCGCACACGAATGCACCACCAGGCTACCGGGCTCAACCCCACCTGAATACCCCCCAAAACGGTTAGTGAACAAGCTTTCTGAGCCAGCTTAAGAGAGCATCCCCAAATGATAACATTATCTGTGTCACCCACTTGTGTGCAGCCTGGATGTAAATTATGAATCAGCTCGAATAACTGAAGTATATACTATTAATATGAAACCTCATCCTCTGGGAACCCATCTTCTAATTCAACATCACCCAAAATTTCATCTTGTTCACCACTTGATGAGTTTGGCTTCCAACGCTTCGCGCAAATTAGTCGACGCAGGGACTTGACATGTTTACACACTGACAGTTTCACCCACCAAAATTGGTCAGACAACATTCGAATCAGATGACACATAACCACTTGGCGAGTACTAATCTCTCTCAGAGGAAGAAATGGTCCCGGCTGACTGCACCAACTCACTGTTGAGCGAACCTGCGCAGATAATACTCATCAACCGGGATTACTAATTTAGCTGCTTTACCTGATTCCATGATGAAACAGAACTCTAAGATATGTCACGTAAGGATTGACAAACCCTCTAGGAGTGAGTCCAAAGGCAAAAAAATACTGATTAAGGCCATGGACTTTAATGGAGTAGCCTTCTATTGACTCCTACCAGATGTCAACGTGTAATACATTCTTAGCGATCATATGTAGGATACACAAGAAATGTTTCATAAATATGAATAAAAAACTTTTTTATTAAAAAGTAATCCGACTGCTTTGCCTGACTTAAGCTAATATCATAGTTATTCTTAACTAGGGCACGAAGTCATGCATCTTGCCCACAACTGAGACAGTCAACTGTCAATTGACAGCCCTTGTAGCCTAGGTCACGTTTTTGTATGCCCAATAGTTTTCTCTAATCGATCACAAACACATTTTAAAAGGTTTTTCGTCATCAGTCCTTGACCCCCAAGCCTCACAAAGGCAACAGGTGAAAAAAGTATTTGTCGTGCAGGTTTGAGTATTTGCGTAGTTCGCCTTATTCTGTTGAGGTAGTAGCATGGCCTTGTACTGTGGAATAACAGTCGACGTACGATTTCCTTGCCTCTTTTGTAAGCGATCAGCGTGAGTGCGGCATCTCCATGAAGAAAGGGAGCTTCCCTTGTACAGGTAATATAGGTTGATCTCAGGGTTCTGAAAGTGCTTTGGACTCCTTTTTGAGCTCTTGAAATCTGATAGACTATCACAATACTTTCATTCAAAACGTAGTGAGTGTACCAAGTCCTTTATTCTCGTGAACTGTCTCATATCAACAGTAGACACAGTCTTTTTTTCTGAGAGGAGGAAATTTTCTTCAAACGCACTTTCCCCTACCCCAAGTACATTGCTAAAGCTGCTCGACGATTATGCTTTCCACACTTTATATTCGGCTGAGCAGTCCCCATCACAGTTTCGGAAATTTTGGCTACGGTCTTACGGTTGGCTTGTACATTTGTCTTGAGTGTAAAATTGAAAATAACAATCTTAGTAAGTAATGTGCAAATGTATGGTCTATTTATGCTCAAAGTAAGTGACTGTCGAGTTACTACGTCAACGTGTAGATTTATTCACCGTTTGATCTGAGCATGATGTTACAATCAAATATCATGTCTACATTAATTTATCCATTTCTTCAAGGACCACCTTCACCTCCATTACCACCGCACAGTGTCATCATGTACATGAGGTAGGTTGCGGACAGGTCGCGTCACGGACGACTGATCCTATTGGATCTCTAGCGGATAGCACAACGTGGAGCTCATTTACATAGGGATGGCTGCTGTTTCTCAACGACAACTGTTGTTGCTGCCACTACTAGTGTAGACTTCAGGCACTTGTGTAGATAGATGGCTTCCTTTGGGGGTCATCCGGCAGCGCCTCTGGCTTTTGACAGCGGACGACTATCGACCACCCGAGCCATCGGGGGAACAACCCACATGGACACACTTGCGAGCTCTTAGATTTCAGCGTGTAAGTACGCAAGGCAAGGCAAGTGAGTGCCATTAACTAGCAGCCGGGCACCCGAAGGGCGAGGGTTGGTCGTCCCGTGCCATCCGCCTACAAGCGACCCACTCAGTGAGGTAGTAGGTAGTCGAAGTGCACTAACTTATCGGAAGTATCAAGGGGGCGCCGTCGCGTCGAAGCGAAAGAGTGGCCACCCGGCTAGCCACCCCCTTTACGGTCGCGGCCGCCGAAGCCGCCTCCACGGCCATCTCGGCAAACGCAGTCTCTCGTCGGAGACGTGCGGTGGATCGAGGAATCTGGGAGACGGCAGTTCGCGGTGTGGCTAAGCGCGAACTGTCCCTCGGCGGCTTTGCTCTGCAAGCAAACGAAGTCACCAACCGCAGTAGGGCTCGCTAGAGGGGCCGCCATATAGAGAGGCGACGTATACGTACGAGGTACATACAAATATACATAATATACAAAATTTATGCGTTAATTGACTTCGCCAATGGATACCATCACCATCCCGGCGGCGAGCGTACAGCAAGGTGCGTCGTGCCGAACTGGGCTGTGAGACTCTTATGGGTGGCCTGTGTTGTGTTTGGATTATAGTAACACGTGTGAAGCTAGGGAGGCTTGTCGGTTAACTTTGGAAGAAATAGTGGGCCTTCTACGACTGTCTTCATGAGCGTATTCACACGCTTCTTGAAGGAGCCGGTCCCGGCCTTTAGTGCCTGTTGCTATAATGTCGTGGAATAGCAAGTTCGACTTCCGCTCCATAATGGAGAAGTTGTCCAGCAGCGGGCCCTTTGCCAACGCGTACTCAAAGGCCTTCAACACTTGGGAATCGAGGGCCTTACGAGCGCGGAGGCACTCCAACAGCCGCACGCTGAGGGCAGATGAAGTTCTAGTACCGTTTCGAGATATCGACTACGTTCTAGTATACGAAAAGGACTACGAGATCGAGGTGAGCACCTCATGCTGTTTAAACCGTTCGCTTAATTATAAAGTAGAAATTCGTAATGAATTACCTTGCTTCTGGATTTTTTTCTCTCGATCGTTAATCAACCTCTGATTCCTATAAACTATACATACTTCACTTCTGAGACCAGTAGTAGTCGATTTGCCTTCAATAGAAATACCTTCCTTTTTCACCAAATACGCATATCACTAAACAACTGTACTCATATACCTTGACTCTCACGATTATAGCCATTTTGTGACATGAGATCTTAGCGCTACATCGTCATAGATACGATTGCGCCATAGATGTATCCGTCATCGAGAAGGATTACTCACTTGCAGTCAAATTTGAAATTTAGTAGCCTTATTGAAAATCAATAAATACGTGCTTTACCATCGTATTAGTTTTGAGGTCGCAAAAGCCATTGTAAATTACTGCAAAAGCATTGGTCGCTTGTTTATCTGTGTCTATCAATACTAATCGCTATCAATATAAGTGCTAATACCCAGTCCGCCCAAAAAGTAATTTTTCTCAAAATACAAAAGTAATCGCATCCATCTCTGGTGTTAGATTTTCATCTCCAACCCGATCGTGACTTGCGTTATGCTTATTACACTTGTATGATATTTACTAGATCGACTATAACGGCATTCGGATACGTATTGCGGACATTTTGTGTTTCGTTCATCGCAGTCGACGATCACATCTTGTAATTCGCAGCATATCAAATCAGCGATCGACCTGCAAGTTGGCGGTACACAGACTAGATATACCACCGTTCTCTGTCAAAGCTACCCGATTCAACACGTCATCTAACTATCTAGCTTATTCGATCATATATGATACGGGTTTAACATATGAGGCGATTTTGCCTTGGAGCACATTTAATGTTTGCGTTGTTGCTGTTGTCGTATAGTTCAGATAATAATTAGGCTATATTTTTTTAGCTTTGTGTGAAATACTTGTGAGTTGACAAATATTGTGCGTAATCATACTCATACGAAGCTAAGAGATACATTTGACTGATCATACATACTCATCATGTATTTGATCATTTTTAAGATCCGTTATTTATCTTATTAGCAGCACTGACCATGCGCCAAAGGGGCCAAAATTGTATATAATCGAACGCATTGAACGCCTGGGACGGTCCAAGTCTGCTGAAATTTTTATTAACTAACAAGCACGTATTTTATCTATTATTATTATTATTATTAATTTATTTTTTAAGTTGCTGTGTTTGCTCTGGAAATCGCCAATTATCAGAGACATATCTTAACTAAAATTATTTTTAGCAATTATGTTCGACTGCATGGTATATGGTGATAAAATGGCTGGTTTAAGACGGGCGAATAGATGTCCATTTCGCCGCGGGCAGATAACAACCGTGTGTACGACTAATGTCAGCCAACGTCGAGAGACATCAGCAGCTGAATGGATCGAACTCAAATGCCAACAGAACTTGAGCGTGCTGCGGTAAGGGGGAGGTCCCAGCCAACGGCCACAGCAGAGGACTAACTACGCTGTGAAACACAGACGTCCCTCTTCAAATGATGTTGCCGCTAACAATATTGGCGGAGAGCTAACACTCGCGTTGTTTGAGAGAAGCGTAATGTGTTGTTATGGAATTAAGGAATCTTGTCGGTGTTATTGGTAAATAAATCGGCACACGAGAGATGACTTGGATATCAGTTTACATTTGCTAAGGCGAATAACGTTTAGCTGTACGATACAATATAGTCCCAGAGGGGATTATTTTTTACTTGATCGGTAAATTTCGTGGGTGTGGCCTGCATTTCTTAGATGTGCCAATCGAGTTTATGATATATATGTATATATATAAATTTATTTGAGTATATAGTCCGCCAACTAATCTACCACGCAAATTTCAAACAAATTGGGCATATCGCTTTTAGGGCCATTGTGAAAAAACAAATTCATAAAAAATATTTCAAACATTGCAGCGAACGCTGCAACGAGTTATTGCGAAACAGCTTTTTATCCCAATGCAGATCGTGTGTTAACCGCCGCTAACTGATCACCGGCATATACAAAAATTGTACACTCTATGTGGTACCTGAAACAATGTACTTCTATATGAAGGACGCTGTCAGTTTAGCTTGACTTACAATATACATATATCAAAAGGAAATTGCACATTATGATACGTCGTGGGCTACTACAGAAGCTACCTTTGGAATTATGCACTTTGCCGCCTGAAATAAAACTTGGCCTTAAGACGAACATAATTAGCAACGTCTCCTTATCTCGCGTATTGAGAGAACTAATGCGCTGTGCACGATTCCAAATAGCTAGTCAACTGTCAGAACGGAAGTTTTCTCAATGCAATCTATCGAAATTTCATTGCAGAAAAACGAACCCAACATATTTTCAGAACAAAAAACACGTTATTATCAACAATGTTATTTCGCGTTTTATATGACGCCTTTAAGGTTGATAAAGTTGCGAAACTCAGTTTCGTTATCAACCTGACAGAGGCCGGAGTTGCCCCTACGCGTTCCAGTCATACAGTTCGAGCCGAGTTCGCCGGGCTCAAAGACATTTCGGCCGAGATAATTTCCGCCTTTGGCATAATTGCACGCAACAATAGCATCGTACGAGCTCGTTCTCTGATAGATTAGATAGCAACAACCCATTCGATAGGATTGTGCCCACACCATCTGTGTATAATGTCCAATTTTCTGCGTGCTGCTCGAGAACGGGAACATTGACGCCTCCGTTGCTTGGTTGATCTCGGCGTACCTTGAACAAAGAACAATGCGTTCGTGCATTACGCTAAATGAAAAGATATTATCTGTGGCGTACCATGGATCGTTATTCGAGGATAGGTTTTTGCATTTTTGAATATGAAAATGATTTTCTTAAACCTGAGTTATTTTCACATCGACAATAACGATGACGCCACAACATGGATTATTTACAAAATCGCGTAAGTGTTCACAAATTGTTCGTAAATGTTGCGAGTTCGTTGCTTGTATTTATCTGTTGATACCGTTTGCCTTTATGTGCGTTCACTTCATCAAATACAGTTTACATATGAAGTGTGTAGCAGTGTGCCATTAAGGTTTCCAGTCATTATAGAGTTATTATTATTAAGGTTTCCAGCATATATAGAGTGCACACACCGTCCGTCTTACGAAGCAAAGGCGAAAGCGGTATCGTGGACGTTAAATGTTGGCTGAGAGTTAGCCAGCCAAAAGTTTAATTTTTTTCGAGTGCACACACACACTCAACTTTAATGTGTGCCACAGAACGTCCCGCTTCTCAGACAAAATATGTATTGTATGCTGACGACTCTGTATCTTAGCCATAAAGTACCTGACTTGGATTGTGTTGCATGTAGGACTTCAACAAACACAAACCTGTCAAAGCAAAGGCTACCATGGATGGTGACTGTGGTGGTTAGTGGAACGTCTTCCCAGATTTCTACGAGGGCTGAAAGCTACCCCAAGGTGGAGTGGCTTGCAGCTATCCATGTAAAGGTGGTATTGCGTACATTGGCAATGCTATTTCTCAAGTTCAAAAGCCTGTTTTTGACCCTCACCACCACAGTCCGAAGAATGGCGTGAAAATCCTCTCTCTTGTATCCGGCACACTTATGACGATTAAGCTCTAGACATGCTCTACTCCGATATTGTGGATCTATGTAATCACGTGTACCTTGCCTGATGTTTCCCATGGGCTCTCTCGTAGTGACAAGCATAGCTAAAGGGCGTCAGTCGATGGGTCGTTTACAAGATCGAGGTTGTGAGTCGCAGTTAATGCAACTAAGTCAGCATTTTTACACTTTCGTTCCACTCTGAAGGCAGCTTATTTTGAAGATGGTACTCTTAATATTCCTGAGGAACCTATTACACTTATAGGCCATCCAGTGCTTGCTTTTTTGGTTTGGCACTCTATCACAGGCTGAGCGCTGACTTGCATATTGCCGAACTCGGATCGAACGTCATCTGGTCCACCACGGCTGGTATTGCTGGAATCTAGAAGCGCTGTCTTCACGCATTTTTTAGCTCTTCTTGTCATATGGCCTTTAACCTGTGTTTGGGTAACCTATTTAATTTATTACGAAAACAATTAATATTCTGGGTGATTTATACCAGCCGCATAAGCTTTATATTAGCGTATGGTTGTGTCCAATATACAGATGATATTTAACATAGCGAATATGTGCACACTGTATATATATATATATATAAAAGCTTTAAGTAATATTCCCTTTGTTTAATAAAATTTGATATGGCCCCATCCTACCTGAACAGTATAATTATACATGGGTTTCGAAATTTGGAAGCGGGGAAAGACCATATTTGTATTTTGACCATCTTTGAAATATCCCAGTTGCATGTACACTTGAACCGCTTTTACGTCATACTTAATAATTGTAAATAATATGAGTAGCTATAGCATAGTGCGAGGCTCTGCAACAAATTTGAAGCCTTCGTTTTTTGATCAAGGATTTAAAATAAAATCCCATTTCTCTCTCTCTATCTCTCTCTCTCCATTGCACCATCAATCGATAGCTATTAGATATACCCTTCAAATTGTAACCAACCTAGGCCAAACAGTGGGAGTATGTTATTATATGAAAAAAGGATTAATCCTACTGCCTAATCAGGCTACTGACAGAATCTTTGGACCACTCTAGCCGCATACACAAGATAATGAATGGGCTTATTTTTAGTTAGTTAGGTTTATGATGCACTCGACAAGTGCTTTCTTTCAGACTGTTTCAAGTAGTAAAATCGATCCTTGTGTTACAGTTATTTGCACGTCGTTGGCTTAACTTGGATTGCCATCCAAGTTAAACTATCCTCATAAATAACTTACAGAGCCAAACTTGCTCACAAGAAATAAATGCATCTCCAGAACCTTCGGAGAGTTACGTAACGTCTATGGGAGATCAAGTAAACTTTCACCGTTTTGAAGATACCCGTCTATACGACTTTTTTCTTATTTTCTTCTGCAAATGCCGGTTCAGACAGTAGCATGTATTGACAATAATGAGGAGCAAACATGAACGAAATTATATCTCAGAGGGCAATCTCTCTGGGTGGTATTTTAAGAGCAGTTGACCGAAGCCCTCTAAGAAAACTTCTTCGACCTATTTTTCTATTTCTTTTCTCTTTTGAGTGTACGTTACTTTTATATATTTACATTTAATGAGAAAGCGATTAACAGAACTACTCAGCGAAGTTGTCCACGAGTGGCTCATGGTCTATCTCAGTAATTTATCTAACTATAGTAACAAAAGATGTGATTATTATACGAGGTCCATGCGACTCACCATGCGTTCATAGCCAATGTACCGATATCTTCACCCGAGATATTCTGGTTTTTACGACTGCGGATGCGGTACAGGTTTTGTCCTACAGAATCAAACAGGGGTGAAGTCCTACATTCGTGTTGCTCGTGCCGTATCGGGTTAGCATTTCTCTCGCAGAGATATTGAATATAGCGACATGCAATAGTGGCGAGACCATCATCCCACTCAATCTCCATCATGTTACTTCCTTTTTTGCCGTGGAATCCCTCTTTCCTACAATGTAATAGGGTGACACTTGATAAATAATATTGACTAAGCATTTAGTGTATGCCCCTGTTTTTATGATGTTTATCCAAAGAGGAACCTATCTGAGTAGAAAGGGAGACGCGTCTGCGCAAACGCTAAACGTCAACTTGAGTAAGTGGCGGCAAAGCTGAAAGAGCTGCGGGAAGAAGCCAAAGCAAGGAACAGGGAGGCCCTCCTTCGTGCCTCAGAGACCGCAGCAGGGACGGCTCAAGCGTCACAGTCCGACGGAGCAACTGAGGCAGTGGCAGCACCAGTGGCGGATAAAAACCGTGGGGGAAAGAAGAGGGCGACTGTAGACAAGGATGGATTCACCACGCCACGAGTGTCGGCTCGTTGCCCAAGCAATGACGGCAGCGAAAGTGGCGGGGTCCCCCTCCCTCACCCCTAAAAATGATTAAGGTTCTACAGGTTAACCTGAACAGGGCCCGGCTGGCACATGATCTACTTGAGGCAACAGTCACGAGGCTTCAAGTGGACATGTGTTTGGTCACAGAACCCAATGTGAAGCTGGCCAAGAAGAAAGGCTGGCTCTTAGACGAGCGAGAAGATGCGGCTGTCTGGATAGTGGACAGAAGCATGACAATAGAAGAACAGGGAAGAGGTGACGGCTTTGCCTGGGTAAAAACGGGGGGAACGACAGTGTTCAGCTGTTACTTCTCCCCGAATAGATCCCTGCAGGAGTTCACCGATTTCCTGTCCAAAATTGAGAACGTGATGCACCAAGGCGGAAAGTTCGTCGTCACCGGTGACTTCAACGCGGCGGCAACGGAATGGGGGAGCAGGGCCACAAACCCGAGGGGATGGGAGCTGCTCGAATGGGCGGCTACAGCAGACCTGGAGTTGGCAAACGACGGGCTAACACCTACTTTCTCCAGGAGGGGACAGACGGCATTCATCGACCTGACGCTTTATTCTGGAGGGGTGGGGGTAACAGACTGGGTGGCGATGGACGATGAGGAATCCCTCAGCGACCACCACTACATCAGCTTCGACTTGTCTCTGCAGCGGGCCCCCCAACAACAGCAGCGGCGACAGTGGCTAGCCAAACGGCTTGACAAAGACAAGCTTAGACAAGCTACCCGAAGATGGTGCGAAGCGCATGAGGACGAACGAACAGAGGGGAACCTCATAAAGATCCTCGAGAAAGCGTGCGAGGAAGCAGCACCAGTGACACACTCGGCGGGCCGCAACCGGAGGCCGAAATACTGGTGGACGAGGGAAATAGGAAGAGCACGACGGGAATGCAACACTGTAAGAAGAATCTACACAAGACAACGGAGGGAGACTTCCCGAGGAGGTACACCACCCCCGATAGAACAAGAATACAAGCTGAGGAAACACGAATATGAGCTCCTAATACGGAGAAGCAAAGAAAGTAAATGGAGAGAACTAACCGAGCAGGTAGAGACAAATGTATGGGGAGACGCGTACAAAATTGTCATGAAGAGGTTTGGCGCGGCCCCTCCCAAGATGGCGAGGGAACAGGGAATGAGGGCCATCCGGCACCTCTTTCCTACCCATCAACCCAGGCTGCAGCAAGACGACCATGACACGTCGCCGCCACCCACTGTTACAGAAGAGGAGGTACGCGAAGCTGGGGAACGCATCGCCGCCCGTAAAGCGGGAGGCCCGGATGGTATTCCCCCAGAAGCGATCAAAGCCTTGATCAAAGAGAGACCGGACTACTTCGCCACGATTGTAAATAAGCTTCTGACAGAGAGGTCCTTTCCTACCCAGTGGAAGTCGGCCAAGCTAGTACTACTAGCGAAACCGGGTAAGCCGTTGGACTCCCCCTCGGCTTACCGACCTCTCTGCCTGCTTAGCGTCGTGGCGAAGGCGTTCGAGGCAGTGATAGCGAGACGGCTAGTGACCGAACTGGAGGAGGGCAACCTCCTCTCGGACGCCCAACATGGTTTCAGGAAGAGACGATCGACGCAGACCGCTCTGGAAAGCGTAATGAGACTGGCGCAAGAGGAGAGAGAAAGAACGCCGAGGACAAGGAAATTTTGTCTTGCGGTGCTCTTAGACGTGAAGAACGCCTTCAACTCCATCCCCTGGAGCACGGTGTGCGAAGCGCTGGAGAGAAAGGGAGTGTCGCGATACCTCCAGGAGGTGATCAACAGCTACCTCAGCGAACGGAGGATCAATTGGGACGGAGCAGAGCACGAAATGACGGCGGGCGTACCACAGGGATCGGTCTTAGGGCCGATACTGTGGAACGTGGCCTACGACGACGTGCTGAGGCTAGACTACCCAGAAGAGGTCACACCGGTGGCGTATGCAGACGACCTGGTGCTCATTATCAAGGACAAAAAGGAAAGCGACATTAAAAGGAAGGCGAACGAGGCCATCGCCCAGGTGGAAGCTTGGATGACCGCCCACGGGCTTCGCCTCGCACCGGAAAAGACAGAGGCCATCTTCCTAATAGGGAGGAAACGGCTGAATGTCCCCATGGCCCTGATGCACGGGACCCAAGTGGTCACCCCGAAGAAGGAGGTAAAGTATCTGGGGGTCATGCTGGACCAAGGCATGACCTTTAGTGCTCACATACGATATGCCACCAAGAAGGCGGAGCAGGCGGCAACAAACCTCTGCCGGCTCATGCCGAGAACACGGGGTGCCAGCGAGGGGAAAAGGCGTCTGTTGGCAACCGTTGCAGAATCGGTGGTGCTCTACGCATCGCCGGTTTGGCGACAGGCGCTGAAGAAGAAGTGTAACGTGAAAGCGCTAAGAAAAACGCAGCGTGTCCTGGCACTGCGCGTGTGCCGTGCATACAGGACCACGGCCACCCTCACGGCCCTGGTCCTGAGCCGGATGGTCCCCTGGGACCTGAAGGTAGAAGAAAGGGCCAAGTTGGGCAGAGACCTCAATACCGGCCCAGTCGCTGTAAGAGAGGAAAGCATCAGAGAGATGCAAGCAGAGTGGGAGCAGGGAGGGACGTCGAGGTGGACCAAGTCCATCATCCGCGACCTAAGCGGGTGGTTCCACCGAGAACATGGTGAAACCACTTACAGACTTACCCAGTTGCTCGGCGGGCACGGGTGTTTTGCGAAATACCTTCATAAATTTAAGAAGGTAGAATCGCCGTTTTGTGTCCACTGCGACAGCGGGGCAGAGGACGACGCAGAACATACACTGCTGAAGTGTGAAGCGTTCCAAGAGGAAAGACTCAAGATGGAGCGGAAGATAGAAGACAAAGTAACCACCCAGAACTTAGTACAGCACATGCTGCAGAGTGCAGAAAAGTGGGAAGCAGTGCAAGAGTTTGCAGAGGAGGCCATCTCGCGCAAGGAGCGTGCGGAGATGGCCCGGCAAGGGCGTTCGTAGAAAGAAAAGAAGAACACAGCCAAAAATTACGAAGTAATCATGTACATGTTCCGTAATTTTGTCTTAATAAACTTGCCACCCACAAGGTCGTGGGTGGTCCAAAAAAAAAAAAAAAAAAAAAAAAAAAAAACTTGAGTAAGTGGCGAATGTCTTTAGTGATTAGTACATAGCAACTATATAGCACCGATCCCCTAGAATTAAAAGCATACAGATGCTATAGTAGGTAATATGAGGTGTTATCTGTATGCACCGATAATCACAGACAATGGAGATTATTGAGCTCGCAATGATAAACTCGCATCTGCCGACTGAAAATATTTATTGTTTATGAGATAATTTCACATACATTTAACAACACGAGGTGTTACCTACCTGACCTGGTTGTGAAACTCAAGCATTCGCTTTTTGAAGGCATCACCAGTCTCATTTTCATACGAGCGTATTATGTGATGGCAGGTGGACCTCAGGCACGCGGAGGCTTTACTTGCACCGGCATTATCGCACATCCCTTGTACAGCTGACGTGCACAGATGTACTGAAAACGAACCTGGACACCAAATAGATAGATGACTTCCAACAAGCAATATAGCTACCTTTGAAGCTAAACGGGCCATATTACGTATATCGGTAGGATATGTGCGGCAATATGTGACTTGTGTGAATTGCTTCAATTTTTTTCTACGTTCGTGATGGGCGCGCGCGCGTTTGCGTGGCGTCTCTGTCTTATTGAGCGTGTTTTGCGCCGCTCAGCATTTCTATATAACGGAGGCCGGTAGAAGGGGAGGATGACTGGAAATGTCCCGGAATCACTCCTTTTTGAACTTACACCGCAATGTGTTTGAAATGGCTAGTCGCTTTGTTATAGGTAGATTATGAGCTGATTCATGCTGCGTAGGCAAATGCTCTCTCGCTCTCGCTGTTCTTAGAATAAATGGATACAGAAAGTCTACCCTTCTGAGGTTCGTATATATGATTCTACGAGGAATTTAACTCATCATACCTAGGTAACTTGCTGCCTTTCTCCTTTAGGACACTACTTCGCGAGTTCTACGCCACACAAACTACCTGATTTATAAGTGTTATTCTGTTGGTCTCATCCACGCTTACGATGATGACGCAATTATAATTTCGTTTGTTCCGGAGCCGTAGTCAGAATTGAACAATGTGAAAGTTTATTGGTGTCACTGAATTGCCCTTAAGGACACATGCAAATCGAGCCTTCAAACGATCATCGTATGTCATACCATTGTTCTGAATTTGGGCAATTTTACTAGATATTAAAGTATTCGTGACATTTCGTATGAAGTATACGTATTCTATATTTATAATAACCGCTTGAGGATAGTTCTCTCAAAAATGTTCCCTATAATGGTCGAATGTTTTATGGGCAACAAGAAACCACTTGAAGTAGAGCAGGAATTCTAGATTCTGTACTTGATCAGAGACAAGCGGCCTCTCCTTCGTGGCACATTGCGGAAAGTGAGGTCAGTTTCTTACAGGAGTTCAGCGTTAACAGTATTACCCACATCAGTGGGAACCATTCAAATGTCAAATCCGTTTCAGCAACGAAACAAACAGAACAGGCGTCATGAGTTTTGATGATGTGCAGAATATATAGGCTGGCCGACCAAGCACGAACGGCCACCTTTAACGAGAATCGTGTACTGACTATGCTCAGTATATGTAACAAGCTGTAACAACTGCTTCAGTTAAACATAACCACTCCATATGATGTTTATCGCTGACCACTTTGTGACAGAGGTGTTCGCCAATAACTCCAGTTCAACGCTATGATCTGCAAAGGCCGAAGGAGCCGAACCCTCCTTATACATTGGTGTTTACTAGAGTGCTAACTCATTTTCTAGTATTTCTATTAAATACTGAGAAAAACGCCTACATGAAACGTCACCTCCACCAGCGTCGAGTGTTCAACCAATGAACTACTCAAGGTATTTATTTGCAAGCAGCAACATGGAGCGTTTTCGCCAGAAGGCTCCAATCGTCTCAGGGCATTCGGTAAAGCAAAGTTACATTTGTACCCGGTACGGTGTATATTTGAATGGATACATTGCATACGTCGGATGCATTTTTCAGCGAGTGCTATCACACTTCATTGGCTCGAGCGGCGAGTGATGTGTTCTTTTTTTGCCATGAACTGTTATATAGCCACTGAATAAATACTTGGCCATGTATATGTGTGCTTCAGTGTTCGACCAAGATCGAACAAATGCAGATCGATTATACATTCAACACAGTCGCCTTCGTGTTCGTGAGCTTGAGGTTGCTTACTACTAGCTTGTAATAATAATAGCCAGCTTCATCGGTGAATTCTCAAAAGCCATTCGTCGTCCAACAGGATCAGCATGAACATGCACAAGAAACAGATCAGTCGCAACAGACAGCAGTCGATTACAGAGAACACATAACCTATGTATGCTGGCCCATCCCAGTTGAAGGTCGTGAATGAGATCTATGCAATGAATGGGAACGCTGTCATGTACAATACCTTCCTCTTCGATCGTCTTCGTATTATTATAAAGAACATACATTTTTAGAGCAAGGGTGAGAGACGGAGATGGGAGTGAGAGTACTTGCTTCACTCGTTTTTATTGTTAGCTCTGGTTACAACTTCAAATACTGAGAGGTCACTAACAACATATATATGTTGTATTAGATTCGTCAAGAGCGATGGCGTGGGGGTAGCGCTGAGAATTGGGGACCCCCGAGTGTCTCTGGTTCGGATCCCGCAGAACATGTCTAGTTTGAAGGGATTCGAACGTAGTTTCGGACCTTTGGCCTAGTGAGAATAGCTCCAGGGTCAGAAATAATTAAAAATAAATTAACCAGAAGTAACTCGGTTAGAAGCAACTGTATGCCATGAGGTGCCTCCAGACTTGTTTGTTGTGTACAATCGCGCGCGCCATAGTCATTCGTCGTTGTAGCAGAGCAGAGAACATTCGATGGAAATAAGCTCGATGATCCGTGACACACAGATCGCATATGTTAATAAACGATCTCAATATATTGTTATGCTGTGGCGTATATGGACCCAATTATCCTTCCATGGTATCTGTCTAGAGACAGATATTGTGATAGAGATACGTGTGGAATAATTGCGTACAACACCTAAGCAAAATTACTGTGTCATGTTATTGCCATTCATATTTAGGCGGATTAAGATCATTAAGATTAATTGTATGATGACAACTGAACATGGCCGTAATGCAATTAATATATTGCCCCTATATGACTATGAAAATGATGGTCAATTATGCTCCTTTACTTCGGTCGGTGTCACCATGTTTAATACTAAGGTAAAGTTCATTAGGTCGAGGCGGGTTTGTCGTGTTCGAGGGATGTAATGCGCGACGCTCTCAAACGACAAATTTGAATGCCATCAACCCACATATACGTGTATTTCAAAAATGGTTAAAAAAAAGCAGAGATCTATCCTCTTGGTTCAAACCTCTTGGTTCGGACCAAATTAGGATTTTTATTAAATTTGAACTTAATCATAATTTATACACTATTACCATTGTATACATTATACATTTATTAAAGAATTTGTAAGATCTTTTGTGGCTCTACTGTGAACATTTAATGTAGCAGCTGTCATTAACACTGCCCAATATGCAGCGGACATACAGCATCAACCATTGACTCCATGGGTAAACTGATGAAATACTTCGTGCATATGAGAGGGCTACATCACACAAATACTGTTTAGTACTGTAGTGTTATTGAATGTTTTTGGTTACCAAAAATAATTAGGTCGTCTGTTTTTCGTAAAATAATTTAAACAGGTCCTGTGCTAATCGATTCTAAAAATTCAGTGCACATTTTCTTGTAGTTAAGGGACATACTTTTAATCTCTTAAAAGACTGACATGGAGCTGTTGGTATTTGCATGTTTTGTAGACTTCTTGTGAGGCGTTAGCGTAATCATAAATCGATATTCCACGTGACCACGGAAAGACCTTCGAAGTCAGTTCTAACTATCACAAGGCTTCACCGAACATATGCAGAACATACCGGGCAGGTCTTGGAGCAATTTATTTCCATTGCAGGTGTCTGTGACCACGTGTAAATCGTTCTGCTGCATTAGGTAGACGTTTGACACAAGGAATTAATTAATTCGATAACATCGTCTAAGCAAGGGTGGTAACCGAATGCATTTATTCATATAGGATTCAACAAAGTATTGATATTTATTGCATAACGGCGTTAATTGTTGAACTCTGTTCACTTATAATACATTTGACTAATTCCTGCCGATTCCTACCCCTGACCTCGTCTGAAAACTGTTGTCTCAGGTTAGAAGCATTTCCCTCCAACCGATTTCAATGGTATACAGTGGTAAACGCACCCCATCAAGGACCTAATATATTTCGAGCGTCCCTTGTAGGGACATGTGTCAGTAGATTCACTCCCTTCCAGGTACTACCATTGCCGACTCTCTTTCATCGGAATCGCAATTTTATTTTGATAGTTTTGCTGATGGCATTATACAGTGGTGGGCATAAACTTGAGACACCCCTATATTTTAAGAAATCATTACAAAGAATACACATTTGAGGCATTTATTTTCTATGACACCGGCCATGACGGATGACACCTGGAAACTTAGCGGCAGAGCGTACAGGCACCATATCACTAGGTTCGCCGTACACGGCTTCCACCACCTTGTATATCAATCCGAGGGATACCACGACGCAAATGATCGTTGTAAATGTAAATTTTGCGGAATTAAATGTTGTAAATATCATGCGGGCGAGTGCAATCAAATAAGATCACTGAACCATTTGATGAAATTGAGTGTAGATAACAAAAACAACGACCGAACTCTTTCCACAGCTACTAGCGAAAGTACATTGTAACTATATTTATAAACTTACCACACAGTTTGTAAGATAGGTATATTATAATATTACACAACTCGTGTGAATAAAAGAAAGATATTTCAGAGTGTGTGTGTGTCAAATAACACACATACCACAAAGAACAGCGCATATGATAGCGCAGACAGCCTAATACAAGGAAATGTATCGTTTTTCGGGTGTGCAAAATGATAAGACACCCTCTGTTATCGAGTGTTCTCACTAGGTTGGTTCTCGCTTTCTTGTGCTAATTAGTACCGTGTGGCACGCCCTCGCTGATTATAACGTTAAAGATTCAGTTTGGCATACAATCAACGATATTTGGCAGAATCTGAGCGCTGATCCCTTCCCAGGCATCCAACAACGTTTTCCATCGGGTTGAGATCCGGAGAACACGCTGGTTACTCTAGGGTTTTAACTTTGTGCCGTCCTAACCACTCACGTGTACTCGCGCTGACATGAATTGTTGGAAAATAATTGGCAGTCAATGAAATCTGGCCTAAACGGTAGTAGATTATCGGTCAACATCGGCTAAGAGTCCTCGCTATACATTCGAGATGAGATGAAAGCGAATGCAAGTATGCCAAGCTTCCCAAACCATAAAGCACGCCCCGCCGAAATTGCGCTTCGAGAAGTACCGCGACTCTTTACGTACATCATGCCAATAACCGTTAAATCCATCTAGCCCATCCAAATTTAACTTCTTCTCGTCACTGAAGACGATCTTAAACAACATAGTATCTTTTAGATAGATGTGCACCCTCAGGATACTATTTAGAAAACGTTGCCCCAATATTCACTAATGTCCAGTCTCTGTTCGTATTATTGCGAGCGAAGGACAGTCATGTGGCGTTGTTGAAGTCGAGGTCTTGTTTTCATTTGCGCCCGTATGATATGCGGAGAACGATTAGTTGTCTTTAAAACTGCTAATCTACTTCTATCTGCCAGTCGAATTCGAGGCCAGTCGACAAATGTGCATCACAGTTCGCTGGCTGACCCTTTCTGGACGTCCTTTGGCTTCATTAATACCACCCGTCGACGGAATGCGTAAATAATTTTGCATTACACAACGATTTTTGCCAATTTCGCTGGCAATTGAAGCCAGGGCCCTTCTTGCTCGGTGTAAAGCAGTAATGAGTGCTTTTCCCGTATCAGTAAGGCTCGAAGAGGGGCCCATGACTACAGTACAGCGTGAATGCTCAACACAAACTGGATCAACTCAGCGAAAACACTCGATAACTGAGGGTGACTTATCATTTTAGCAGGCTGTTTGCGCCGTCATAAGCGCTACTCTTTGTGGTATGTATGTTATTTGACACGTTCATTAATCTGATATAGAATAAATGCCTCAAATGTGTATTCTTTGTAACGATTTGTTGAAATATAGGGGTGCGTTAAGTTTATGCCCACTACTGGATGTACGAAATAAAATACAAATAATTTAAGTTGGCGTATTTGCTTGAAAGTAATGCTATAGATCCATGACTGATTGCTGCCATTTGCCGTCGACAGAGTACTGCTGCTCGAATGCAAATCAAATTTCGTATAAACATGACTGATCACTTCTTTGATATAACACACAACAATTTGTACAGCAACAGCACTTACACTCATACCAGCACCAAAGCTACAGCTAGAACTGAACCCATCAATAACGTTTGGCTCTCGTGGCTGATCTATTAGATATAATGCACTCAAGAAGCTTACATGCTATTGATGTAAATAAAACGGGGTGATTGTCTTTGGGGTCAGCCTTGAGGCCAATTTTGTGCAATTGGCACATAATTACTATGCTAAAAATGTCCGCGATTTCAGAGTTATCAATTCACTTTCTGAAGACTCGCGAGAGCGGTTCACAGACTGACAGTCCGAGTTTTTTCATCACGAAAACATTCATATTAATAATAATAATAATATTCAACGAATAGAGTCAACACAGCGAGGAATTCTATCGGCTTTTCTCATTATAACTTCAGCGTACAAGTTTTAATATATAATAATCACGCCACCGAGTGTGTACATGTGACTGGTATTTTTTATTTGCTCATTAATTTTTGATAGCATGTCCTGAGAAATATGTTTTTGTGTGGGCATTCATATTTCAAACAGTGTCATCAGGTCGTAAGCAAGAAACATATAAAAAGATATCTGCTCAATCGATGGTTTAATTCAATACATAGTTTAACTACAATAATAAAGTTGATTTAATGAATAATTCACTGTGTAGCACGTAGATACTCGGTAGTCCGCTTAGCTATCTACAATTTTTTTTCGGTGACCACTATCTGGGCGTTCACCGCTTTCAAAAGACGACTGTTTCGAATGTTCGAAGAAAATAGCAAATTTTACTAAAAGAAAAACTACAATATGAAAAAGAAGGCTATATTCGCCAGGTGATCGTCACTCAAATGGTGGACAGTAATAAGCCATATTTGAACGAACATAAGCCATATTTGTAAACCTTTCGTCTACCTATAAATATAAGCTAATCTCTAAATAAAATGTATTCTATATTTCTTGTTTGTATAAATAATTATAATTGCCTAAATAATTAAAAAAGCCATAGAGCATCAACTTGTGACTTAGTAAGTCATGTTGTTTTTATAGACATTAAATAATCTACAATGGTAATAACAGTAATACTCCTTAATGCCACCATATAAGCAATTGCTAGAATAAAAATCATTAAATGGAAACCTACTAAAAAAAATGAATAGCTAATGAAAAAATTAGTTATTTTGAATAGTACCACTTCATTTGTTTTGAAAAATTTTTGTTTACCAAAAACGTGTTAAATGTTGTAGGCACTGGACGGTTTTGACTCCAGTGAATTTGTAGCGAGAGTTTCGAGGTTTTTTTAGTTCTTGAAATCATAGTATTGTAATTAACGTTGTGCCCAATAAGGCTGCTTCATATTTCGAAGACTTTGCCCACAACTTATTGATGAATGCCCAGTGAGACTGGGATATATTTAGAAATCAATTAGATAACTCTTCAAAATATATTGAAGAAATTGATACGAAAACTCCCTTCTGCGCGTTTCATAGCTAACGCCTAATTTGTCGTTTTTGTAGCACAGGGCCCTAGCCACCCTTCCTATCTAGTATTGGTTATGATAAAAGTACCTGTCACAAGCCAAAAGGGATTAAGTGGTCTTTTGTTGTTGTTTGCTTAGTTTATCAATGGTGGCTATGTGTCAACGGAGCCGGGAGAGCAGTCGGAAGACTACGAGACCTCTCTGGAACAACATCGGCGGTCTGTATTTGAGGCGCCCCTCACCAAACAACGAAGGTGAGTATCACTTGACATCAATGTTCACTCCATTTCGTGGAATAAGCAGAATAATTAAGTATAATGAACGACTACTAAGCTAGAGAGAGAGAGAGAGAGAGCAATAATATCACTTACCATCATATTTTGCGTGGAACGATTTCTAGGCACCGTCGCCTGTTCGAGTTGGCAATGAGGCAGGAAGGTCTAGCGCTCGAGGAAGAAGTTGTTGGCAATTATGTGTTTATCAAAGTGCATACGCCTTTTGAGAGACTATGTCAAGAAGCTGAAAACATTCGACTGGATATGCCACTGGACGGGGTAAGTATGAACTTGAAGAAGAGTTAACGATATTCAATTTACTAAACAAATCGACACTGAACTACGGTTATGGTACTTGAACTTTTGAAACTGAAACAGATGTCCACAAAATCACCGTCGTACGGAAAGGTATCAACAGCGAATCCAGATGAGGATGAACACTAAAAAAGCATGATATACTAAGAAATAACGATATATACATAACTTAAAAAAAACCATCCACAACACTATCATAGTCAGAGACTCGTTTAAACATAAGTTTTGGGAAGCTTTTTGAGGGCTACGTATCCGTCAATGCAAGAACTTCTTCAACGCTATCCCAGACATCCCCCAGCCTTGTCGGAAGCCCCAATATGTCATGCATGATGTAGATGTTAGCCAATATATATTATATCCTGTAAACCGATTTATGAAAACACAAACAAGCAGGGTTGTATATTCGATGTCCAGTTTGCGTGCAGCCGACCAGGACACAACACCACATAACAGTTTCTAGAGACACAGTTCGGCTTTTGAATGTATCACTCACATCAAGCTTGAACAGATGTCCCGCGATTCGGAGTTGACGACCCTCTCGTGAAGTCGATTAACGACCTCGGACCGGGCTGTTCTGGTACGAGTAAATGATCAATGGTCGGCTTGTATGAAAGTTCGAGTTGCTCTCAAGATACCACCCTTTGATATGTAAAATGCAGATAGAAACCCTGAAAAAAATGTTTGAAGATAATTAACATGCAACTTGCACAGAAAGCTTAAAATTGTAGTTCATATGTACCATTTAATACACGATGTGATACACATAAATGAATCAGAATGAACTAACTCAATCCCACTGGTAGTTTACTACAAGAATAATACTTATAATGAAATCTTAATGAGTTGGCCGAGAGCGCACTGTTTGTTCCAGTATTTGTGCGACGTTTTTGAGGGATCACTAAGTTGAGTTACTAAAAATAGGTTATTATTATTATCATTCACAATCATGCTGTGGAGTCAGTCTGTTTTAGCTACCACAATCTCGCGTCACGCCATCTAAAGCGAACAGAAAGTTCTTGGACTCCAAAGATAGTCTGTACTTAAAAAGACAGATAACTCATGCCTCATGCCTCTACATGAGGTAAGATGACTTTCGTTGCTCTCTGAGCAATCAAACAGAAGGTTAGTGCCGACGACAGAGGACATTGGAGACAGCGAATAATTGTGTGTACCGATTGACATTGATAGATGACTTCAATTAAATAGTTGCCATTTGCACAATAAAAAAAATGTCTCATTAAGGAGCTACGTTTGTCTAAGAAGTGATTTAATTGAAACGCTGTATAACATACAATGTGTAAAAGTGCCATTAGTCTTCCTTTCATGTAAACAATACAAATGATTCACGTTACATACACACGTTTAAGCCAAGTTCAAGAGTTTTAAACCCACATGTGACTCTCAATCACATATCCCCTTAGTTAATCTTCTCGAATCGTCATCCACCTGGCAGTAGTGCAACAGGGAACTCGCGGCATAAAAATATGAGACCGCTTTAATACCTGAAACCGATTTCGCATTACTCTATTTCGACTGTTCATTTTAAGGTAATTGGTCCTAGTACATGTCCATCAGGGTGTTGTTATTCTGTATGCGTGAAAATGAGTACGCCTTTGCACTGGTTAAGTTTGCTGTTAAAGTCGTCACCACTGCCACACGTTGTTGTAATTACGGTTACGGCGGCCGTCCCCACTACCACACTGGTTTTGTTGTTTTATGCACATGGTTGCGGTTGGCTATCATTGCCGAGCCACACGGGACGAGATACTAAAGGAAGTCTTTGTAGAATATGGCTTGTGGCCCTCGGCACGGATCGAACAACTATATACTGATGCAAGATACTATACGCGCTATCGACTGAGCCATCCCATAGACAAATTTACACGTTATATCAGTTTCTTGTTCCGAAGTCTGCATTAGCTTACGGTTATATTCGTTAAAATCAACAGGGTCAAACAGACACATCTGCTTATCGTTGATGTTCCTATCGCAGCTATGAGTAACTGTGTCAACCAGTATCTCCATGGTTAAGTCACTTGCCAGTTGATTTGAAGGGTAAAATAGAAACGTTTAATAAGTCATCATCTACAGGTTGGTCGTTTGATTCTCAGCTGCTACCAGAGAGACAGTGGCATTATTATCGATAATGGTGGTGGCGAACGGTGACGCGTTTACTATCGATTAGAGTCTTCCAGATACCACAATAACAACAAGATAACAACAACAACAGCAGCAGCTGAAGCAACGACTCCCAGCCACTCTTATGCAGCTAAGCCATTGACTCCGAATTTCTTGTTGTTGTGTTCACGTTGTCCTCCATTAGCAGCCAGTCTTACTGCGGCTATCTCCCTCCCTTCGTGTCATAGGACTAATAGTAAGGCAGGTCTGTTGTGGTCACGAAGATCGCCGTCAGTTTAGCGCGATTGCTATCGGCCTCAACCACCAACTACACGTCCACGTTCGAATACCGCAAAGTCAAGCATCGCAAAGGATATGCCATATTGCGGATTACGTTATTGAGCGGTGCTAATGGCTCCCCCCCTCTCTCTTTCTCTGCCTCTCTTTGTGATGATCGCCCTAGACAACAAATATGGGCGACTACGACACCGACAGCGGAAAATGAGCTCATGTCCTGTCCGATCTTGACCATGCAACCACTTAAGGTTGATAGGTACTGGGTCATTCAATAAATTTTGCCGTGAGCCAAGGATCTTTACATTTAGCTATTTAAAACATAGTCAAAAAAAGAGAGGAGCCTCTCATCAGACCAACGTCATCACTGGCGCTTCATGGCAACGCGACAATGCTTTCACATGAGCTCATTTCTCTTGTTCAATGGCAAGAAATTGAGAAACATACGTACGACTGATGGTCCTAGAATAGCTGTTAGAGCATTTCTATGTGCAGTGCAGCGCTTTCGAACTGTAGACTTGCATTCATTCCTCAGGTCGATCATAGGGCTATTTTAGGGCCGATGCGTGAGATGTACATAGACCTCCTCAAGGTATTGGCCCACTTCCCATTTCCGTCCGTTCCTTAGTTAATGCATCTATGAAGTCCCAGATTTGCCATCTTGTTTCACCTGTTTAGCGCGAATCCCGTCGGTTGTCGTGTGGAGGGCGTTTTACCTCGGTCCGGTAATGACGTCATCCGAAGACACCGCGAAAGGGCAGGCACGCTACGCACATCCAGGACCGGGTCGATGGCGCAGAGGGAGTTGACCCTCTCTCTCTCTCTTCTTCGAGTAAAGTTAAAACACAACAAATAGTCTTGGAATGGACCCGATGATCGGTCACACACAGTCTCATTGTCGTAAGCGGCTATATTCAAGAATTATTTCTGGTAGCATATATTCATCGTCGTCGACTTTAACGGAACAGAGCTTGATTGCGTCAACCGAGTTCGTTTATGTTCAACACGTAGCGTCGGGGACTTCCAGTCACAAATCTCTAGGTCAAATCCCGCGGAGCACATATCAACTGAGCCGTATTTTTATATGTAACCGCTTATTGACCATGTTATGATGATAAGCTGTAATGCTGAGAAATTCGATTTTATAATTTGGGTAATTAGATTATAATGCTAGAGTAATAGCCTCGATTTGGGGTACGGGTTAATGTAAAATTGCTTGGGTTTATGTAAATTTGTTTACGGAACTGGAATCAGCTGGACCAACCCCAACTGAACAGCAAACGCTCGAATTGACTAGGCCGTATTTTCATTCAAGATCTAGAAATCCATCGTCCGCTGTCGTTTGCGGTCGTCCGGAACGATCTTTGCACTGGAATTATTTCAGATAGACTCTTGCGGATACTGCACATTCGCCCTCAGCTGCACATACGGTTTTTCGCCATTTCGGCAGCACTTTTTCCAGCACGGAAATAGTGTAATGATAACGTCGGATGTTCATGTTTTTGGTCTCTCTTCAGATTCGATCGCTTAGGCAACTGCTGCTAATGTAGCTAGCGAAAAGAGAGAAGTTGGTCTGATGCAAAAATGGTGAAATAGGCCTGCCAAAATTGACTCTCATAGCGTTTATTTTAGTGAAACTATAAAACTTCAAACATAGCGATCATTATTCGACCAACCTGACAACTTACTCAAGTCGATAACCCTAGAAACCGTATTCCGAATGTGGCTTCTTTGATACCGATCTGTTAAACTCTGATTGAAGATTGTGGTTTCTCTCCTGCATATTCTCTGGCTCTGCCAGTTGCTCCCTGCGTCTACGCAAACGTTCTAGCAAAGTCGTGACGACGATTCAGTTTGATTGGTGGTTGTTAAGTGCTGCCGTCTATACCAGTTAGATCAGACAGGTGTCAAGTGTGTTTCATAAGCCCGACGCATTGGAATACAATAATATTTTTCACCATATAATTTTCAAAAGGTTCGAGTGACATATAAGAGAACTTAAGCATTGTAAAAACTGCAGTTCCTTTAATAAACCAATAAAGCTTTACCTTTAAAATGTCGATCGAGAAAGTTTCATGTAAACCCTACCACGTGACTTGCCTGTGGCTGAACTGGCCCGTGGTTAATTTGCCCACTGGGTCAAATGAGATCATCAGGGCAACGTGCGAAATTACTATAAATGATAGAGACATAGAGCACACACGTATGAATATAGTATGGTGTATATTGCCCCCTGGATGGTCTAGTGGTGAGCGTCTTAGACTACTAGACCGGAGGGACACGTGTGTGTTGGGTTCAAATCCTGTCAGACGCGGAGAATCTTTGGAATTCTTTATCATCTTTCTTTATCTGAAGATTCTTGTCAGGTACGAATAAGGCAGAGAATAAGCAAAGGTGGCCCCGACAGGTCCTCATAGTAATACCTAAAGGTTAAGAGCTGAGGCCTGTCAGATAGGGAAACAGATGAGGGTCAGCTCGAAAAAAGAGAGTATGGTGTATATTGGATATGGGGTGTTTCTGATACCGGATATATGTATAATATATGACAACGTCCTCTCCTGTGCTCATTTCTCTGCAGCGATCAGAATGAGTTCTTGGAATCATAATCCCAAATTGTGATGATAGTTAATACATGAAACGTATAATAGTAATGAATGATAGATTTTTTTAGTGAATTTTGTTGAGAATTTATTACGCGTTGACATCTGATCCTTCATATGACCTCCGTGCTGGAGGTCAAATACGATCTCTTGAGTAGTTGCTTGAACTCGTTTCATTTTTGGTAGTTGGTAGCCTTTAGTCTACTCCACAAAACTGAGCAAAATAATAGACAGTTTTGAGGCATTATGTTGGTGGTGACTGATGAACATGACTTTCGTTTTTATTTAAGATCTCGCTGGACGACGAACCCGACATGGAGGATCTAGATCAAACGGTCGACCCTCAGCAGTGGCTCCAGGATAAGATGGCCAAACTCCTTGATCTCGGACAGAAAAGTAGGTGACTTTAAACTATCACCCAAAACCAGCAAAGTGTTGCATCGAATAGCCTCAATTACTAATCACAACTCGCTCTACATTAGCCACTCAGCTTCTTCCTGCTTAAAAATCAGGACAGGGAGCTGACCCGATAACGACGCAGGAATACTACATTGCCTTCGGCCCCAGAGACTTTGTTCTTTTCGAAGCGAGTGTTGCTTTGCTTTGGAATTGATTTGGCTCTCAACTTTCTCCTATCCTTCATCATTCCTGCAAGTCCACAGGGTGTGGAAAGCAAATGACTATAATAACAGTTACCGCCATTCCAGATGTTTTGCTCGTGTGGATCTCTTTCATGCGCAATAGTGGACACAATTATATAAATAATTCTACCAACACATTTCGTTTCATCGACTCCATTTTTTTTTGTCTTTTTAGCGAGGAACATCAGTGCACCGTTCCAAACAAAGTGCAAGGACTGGTTCATAGGGCTTCGTGATCGGGACACCTTCTTCGGTAGCGCCCTCAGAGGATTACTTGTAAGCTAGCCTTGAGGCATTTTCTGTTTGAAAGTAAAGTTCTGCTATTATTATTATTATTATTATTAATTATTATTATTATTATTATTATTATTATTATTAATTATTATTATTATTATTAATTATTATCGATTTCCTTTCGTGTTCCTTAGATTTCGTTAGTTTACATGAGGACATAAATTATGATCATTAAAACGCGGTTTGAGGTAGACGTTACAATTGGTCTCGAAATTCTATAGAAGACAGTGACTGTCACGCACGTTCAACCTTAGCGAAGAATGAGCTTGTTTAAAAGTGTTTGCGTGAACAACGGAGATTGTCTCGCAGGAGAGTCATAGCTGTACTTGTTCATAGTCAACAGCGCTTAAACAGAGCCTCCCTTCCTTCGAGTCGATTTTCTAAAAAATAAGGCGAACTTCATCAATTGATAAGGGTATTGTATAATATATGTATAATTTATATATCATATAATTCAATTTACCATTCCGATCTTGCTACGCGTGTCTGAAGTCTAGCCAGGTATTCGTGTGAGGGGATCTTGTTAATCCATGTTTTAGCAAAAAATTCAATCTGATGACGTTATACAGTTCCATTGCTACTGTTTCCTACGCCCGTAAGTGTAAACTGCACGCATAATATCCGATACCCGACATACAGTCGGGTGAATCAATACGTCTACAGGGCGTCTCCACTGGGCTGGCTCTGTGGAGATCCCGAGTTCACCAATCCCCAAGAATTGATCGAACAGTGCCATTTAGCAGTGATATTTGCAAGGCTGGCAAATAAGTAATGGATCATACACATCGAGGATATCTTGACTTTGTTGTCGCAGTTCGCATACAGCACCCCGACGCTCGTGTTCGTGCTGGATGTGCAAGAGGACGGCGGATCGATTTGAACAATCAGCGAGAATCAGTAATTATCCCGACCTTGGCCCAGCAAGGATGCCACAGCCTAGGTCACTCGTCTACGACAATCCCTCTCGAGATCGCCGTTATAGCATATACACTCAGTCATATGGAAATTGTCTAGGAGACCACGAGCCCAAAGCCGTGCTCTCTGCGAGCTCCGCTGACTTTAACCATAGAGCGTTAGCAATGGCCAAATGCTCAGAATACTCTCTATAATATTTCACAATAAAGCGTAAATTTGCTCAGCACGGCAAATATCAATAAGCCAATATTCACGCATGACAAGTTCATTCTTTGGATCATATATATATATATATATATATGTGTGTAATGATGGGGGTGTTGCACAGATGAACTTCTTAAAAAAGTTGTTGTTTTGTTGCTTGTTCATGCTGTTTCGTTATGGCAGAGTTCTAAAATCAAAGAGATGAGCCAAAGTGTGCTGTTTTGAATATACCGAACCAGAAATGTTTCGCGACGTAGTAACCCGGTGAGGTGTAGAGAGCACACCGCTTTGGCAAAAAAGAGAAGTTCAAATTTTCAGAACTCGTTTCGTTTAATATTGTCATGGGAAAATCATTAATTTTTTTTACATACTTGCCATTAAAGGGTAGCATGACCTTTTCACGAAGATGGTAAAGTATTTAAGGAACATATCAGGACAAAAACAGCTTAACGAGACCAAGTAAAAGACATTCCGCAATAAAATCGTAATTGTGTTGAAGAGCGATGACGACCCAAGGGCAGTACACGTGAGAGAACTTAAATAGAGAAACAGGCTATTGTAGATATGGCAACATTCTTCTATCGTTGCATCGTATAACCATTACGTTGTATGGGGCACATTTTTTACGGTAGCTATCAATACGGGAGAGCAATTTTTAACATGATGTTGGCAGTATCCACAAGGAATTGGCAAACCGCTAAATAGATCCCACCTCGATCAGTTGCCTTACTCAACTGTCTGCATTGCCATTGGGTTTTCAGTCGTTCTTAGGCGCGTTTATTTTACATTAACAGACAATTGACATCACGTCGTTCTGTCTATGTGGAAGGCAGGTATCGTGAGAATGTACGGTTAAATTTTTAGAAGAGATAGAATTAAACCAACCTGCTTTTAGGGTTTAAGGCAGTGCGATTTAAGTTTGATGTTTTTGCTGACTATTCGTGTCATCTGTCATCTATATTCGCCAAATGCGATCTCGTTCTTGCAGACACACTACATCCTTAGCACCATTGACATCTCTCTGCTAGAAGAGACCAGCCAAAGCAAAGCATTTCACACAAAAAAGGGTAAGTTCTTACCACCGAACGATGTTGGAGTTTCTAGACTGGCTTGTCTTGCTAACTAAGTCATATAAATACTAATGAAAACACTACTCCATTCCATAGCACTGGGCACGAATTATTCTAACTACACAGGCACAGAATAGGATTTGCAGATTATGCTATCTAAGAGAGGTAGACGATACACTATATATCTCTGAACGATGCACAACCCTCGATATTAAACGCCGGAGACTAAGTGCCTCCCTACCATATCCAAGACACCTGGCATGCAGAGAAATGGTTACTTGCATGACAAAAGACTCTCCCGTGTGGAATACCATCAGAGACCAGGTCAGTTGTCTTATAAGTTTGAAGGACATTTCGCAGACGCCATCGAAGCACTGACCAACATGGGCGCAACTTTTATGAAATAGTCCCGGACATGTTCCGCCATCGATGGTGCGAGTCAAGGAGGAAAGAGGTGGCATGGCTGACGTTTTGAGCCCGAGTCTCATATTTTCGGGTGATTTTTTATGTGCTTGAGCTAGGTGATTTTCGGGATAGGGCATAATACATTTTGATCTCGTAGCGTGGAGACTTCCGTCTTAAGGCTATACTGAATAAGTCCTTCAGAAAATGCTTCTCCCAAGTTTGGCTGCCTCATTAGGGCTTACTAGGAATACTCATAAATTCAATTCACTATATTATCAGAAGTATATTTACGACATATCTGCTTGATAATTTGAGGAGGTCAAAAATAAGTCTTTTGTTAGAGGGACCCCAAGTTGGACCATTATGAAGTATGGGCCTAGTGGCGTACACCTTGCCCTTCAAAAAACCACACAGAAAAAACAAAAGCGATGTGGATTGTGGGCACGGGTGTTATTGGACTGTGTTTTGTCGACAAAACAGTGAATCGCTACCGACAAATGTTGACGATCTTCCTCTTGCCAAAGCTTGCTCAATTAGACTTGGACGGTGCAACCTGCTACACTGAGGGATCCAGAAGCGAGTTGATCCAGCAGAAGTTTGTTGGACGAGTAATTTCCATAAACCAAACGTTCCTTGGCCACTTCGTTCGTGCGACCTAACCCTCGTGGATTTTTCATATGGAGTTCGTTTTGACGAACAAGATGTACGCCAGTAAGCCCGATTCGAGCTGAAGGATTTTTATACGGCTACATTTAAAACGAGCTTGTAATTCCAGTGGGATACGCCATTTGGAGAAATTGTGTTTTTATATTAGTTATATGCCAGTCACAGATTTAATCAATCACTTTACAACATCATTCATAACTCCATGCTATCGATGACAACCGTCCCGTCCGGAGTGACCATAATAGGCCACGAAATATTGGCAGGTATCGTCTTTAGCTATTTCCAATCCACTAAAACCTAATTTGTCGCTGTGTCGTCAGAATGTTTCAGTGTCCATTTCTGTTTTGCTACTTTTTGAATATATATATATATATATATATATGTGTGTGTATCTATCGAGTTAATGACTTAACATGCCTTGCTTATTTCGGATCGCTGTTTTTGGAATCGTTCGCCAACAACAGGCCTGCCGTATCTTCTGCTCCAGCGTGTGTATATCGATGCTTTCATCTTACACGACACTTCAGTGTTTGAGCCATCTCCCGTCGTTCCATTTCGATTATCAGCCTCCATCAAGCAAAAAGGGCAACAGCACACTGGGTAAGTATAATGCTACATTAATCCGTTCAATATATCATAACCTGGAAACATCGAGTTGTCGCCGAATGCGTCCCATTCCATTCCTTTGCGGGATTTCCACACAATTCTCAAGGCGTGTGTGAAAATCGACCTTCGATTACATCGTGACTGGCTTAGTTGCGGACAAAACAATTATACTGCACAATTTTCATCTTAGTTGGAAAAAGCATAACCCCTTTAGCTTAATAGATTCATACATATGAACGTCATCACGTGGGCTATATTGAAGAAAATCCTTCGTAAAATGTTCCACAGTGGGTCAAACATGCACCCACTGTCAGGTTATACCTTAAAGGTAAATTCATCTGAAACATCACACCGGTCTTAACCAGAAAGTTTTGTGGCCTGCGCAATGCAATCGTGAAATTTATTTTTACCTAAAAAGGTGTTTTTATATTACGAATGATAAGGCTAGTCTTGCCGTTGTTATCCTACGGGTAGGAGTCACAACGCGCCATTCCACGTTTTATTAATGCCCCAGATCGTTGCGGTTAGAGAATTCTGCTTGGGACACATTTACTGCTGTTACACTTTCCTCAGGCAGGAGTTCTCATTTGTCTTCTGTGTTTTATTTATTTTATAAGGGATAAAATTTTAAAGGATTTAAGAAGACCTTTGTTTTATTTAGCCATAAAAGGTGTGTGTTTCGTCTTTGTGGTACAATTGTAAGGTTGATAGCAGTTAGTGACTGAATTCCCTGCATATGCTTTGGCAACTGTCACCCGCACAAACACCTGCCACTCCCCAATGTCTGTTTGCTACTGGTACTCTCTCATGGATGGGTGTTTCTTTAGTAATGAAATTGCCATACTTGACGCACAAAGTCCTGACAATTTCAACGGATGGCGTTCTGGGTGATCGGTTCTTCAATCGATACTTCGGGTGTCGATTGTCATCTATACTTCAGCCATGAAATATAGAGAACTATCAAATATCTACTTTGCTGAGCTTCGAAATACAATCGGCTTACTATCGTGCAAGTTGATTGCAACCTGAGTGCCTATCTTATTTAAACTTGTCTATGATTATTGTGTAGGTAGAATTATACCAACGCGTAAGGTCTACGAGGGGACACGCCCCAGACCTGTATAAAATACAGTCTCAAATAGTAGTAAGTTAAAGGTTTTATTGGGTTTTTAACGAAAATACAATTTTTACAATGCTTAAGTTGTCTGTATGTCAGGTCGCGGGACTGGATCCTGCGGCCTCCAGTTTTTTTCTTACAGCTTGAGCTAATGAGGACGTTTCGATAAACAGTTGATTTTGAGTCGTTGTTGTGCGATGTTTGAAGGAGGAATATAGATAAGCGGTTGCTTCACCCAGTGAGACCTCTTCGAGCCAAACTAAATACGTTACATTTATCCTTGAATGTTATCAACAAATATTGTACGGAAATTACATGTGGAAATTACACAGCATAGAGAGAGGCATTTGAGCGCGCGCCACTATGACGTTATATGAATAATTCTCGCCATATTAATATGGTGATATATATATATATATATATATATATATACACTTCACTGTGGCGTTACCATTACAAATGTAATCACCATTTGACCTTCGTTGGGTGTAAACTCCACGAACGTCGTACGAACTCATCGCTGTCTACTCACTGTTTGCTTACATTGCATTTGTTATCATGCAGATTCTGTTCTGTCATTGTGGATTATTTGGGAGTGCGGCTGGTACTCGCTGCATATTGCGACGTTTGATTTTACGTTTGCATAGATATGAGGGCTTTCATGAAACCCGTAGTTTGACTATATCATATATCTGATACTATCGTCATATCGGGAGTGTTTAACGGGCCATCGAAAATGTCGCCCAACGAATCGAGTTCGTGAATCGATCTATTAGGTTTTGACAGCAATTTTACCACGAGTTGTGTTCAATCGCTAGTCTCATATATTAAGGCCGGATTCTGTGGCTTGCGCCAAGCGTAGTATAACTTCGCACATAGAACGTCTCGCGGGGTGGGGATGTTAGCGATTTCCGTTGGACGACGCTGCCGTCAAAGCTAACCGCTGGGCCAGGCGCCGACCAATAGAAAAGATGTATTATGTAGATTCGGCTTATGCACGGGATATTGCGGAACAAAATATAGATTACTTGGCAACGAAATATTTGTACGTATATATATATATATATATGTTGCTGTATATATATGTAGCTGTTAAAAAAATAAAGGAGCGATGAGTAGAAAGCATTTCGGGGAGAGAGACAGTCACAGACGTTCAATTGCTAGCCCTAATATATCGGCCCTTATTTTATCTGTCGGTTAACTTGAGTTGTTGGTTTAAATCTATACTGAAGTAGGCGAGAGGCACACACGCCCATATATATATATATGGGCGTGTGTATATGCCCAAGTTACTGGGTGTTTTGTATGTATCCTCTGCAGAATGTTTTGCTTTCACTATTTACCGCGTTTACCAATAACAAAAGATCTCGGGAATCGCTATATAGGCCATTTATTCTAATTAGAATACGTCTTGCTGGGGACTCCTTGGTACTATCAAGGTTGCCAACTAGTGTAATAACGATGAGTGTCTGAATTTGGAATGGGCAGTTCTTCGACGTCGAGACAACAGGCTACAAAAGTAGCGCCAGACACCCGGGTGATACTCGATCGAGAGTGGAGACAGCTGCTCAGAGGACAACCACTTGACGCGATACGGTACGAATTAACTCAGGGATTGATTAATTAATAAATAGCACAAACCGGGTAGAAATCGATCTGAAAATGACTATCTTACATGAGCGATTCTCCTCGCTTCCAAAGCGACATATTACGAAGTCTGAAATTAAATAGCTTTATGTTACTCTCATTAGAGATTTCTGAATAACGTTGATTTTAATACCACAATTGGTGTAAGATTATATCTTGTACTTATTCGACGCACATTGCGGAGTTTAATTATTATGCATTGTAGTAATAACACTGTTGTAGTTTAATTATTATGCACTATGTTTCGTGCTGTTCGTTATAGCTTACCAGTATAGACAGCACATTGGGTTTCCTACTCTAAGCCACACACTTGCGCCATGTTTAGTTTACAACGGACACCCGTTGCATCAAAACAGACCAGATGTGTTCAATTTGCCTCCAACTGACTAACTCTCGTCAATGTTTCTTGCTAACAACTGCAGGGACTACTTAGGAGAGAAAATTTCGTTCTACTTTGCATGGGTAGGAACCTTAATAGCATCGCTGGTTATTCCAGCCGTAATTGGACTTTGTGTATTCTTCTACGGAGTCGTACAAAAGTGAGTATTTATAAGCGGGTACATTATCGATAGTTTGGTCCTAGATATAGCTGGATCCTCTCGTATTGTTCTCTAACGAGTATTCGATATAACACTCAAACTTTCGACCCTAGTGTAACCAGGGTAGCTCACTAGTTCCATACAGGTATACTACACACGAAACAACACTGAATCTGAGCTTGTCTTTGTTTCAGAGTTCAACAAGACAGTAACTTCGATCCAAGTCGAACAAATGACACCAAGTTGGCGCGCTACTATAACGCGACAATGAGGTAACAATCCAATTTTCCTAATTACTGAAATTGAAGTTGAAATGCTCATTTGTCCACATTTTGCTTATCCCCCTGTGGAAATTCATTGATTTATCGATTTTCGCAACAATTTAGATATCAACTTCGTCAGGCGCATTTCACACGCGTGTGTTTGTACTCGAAAGCAGTGGGGGGACGCTCGTCTACATCGATTCAATATGATCTGTACTCGTTTAGTTTGTAACATAACCATTGTATTTAGGTTAACAATGCTTTTCAATTGGCTAAATCGTTGCAGCTCTTCAGCGTTCGTCTATTTCGTAGACACGATAAAGGTGGCTGGCGACACCGAGCTCACGCCCTTTTGGGCATTTAGTATCTGTTTATGGAGTGAGTATTTATGATCTCTAGTAATCCCGCTTGAAATTTGTTTGTTGTTTTCTAATCAAAAGAGATACTATATTTACTTGTCGCTTGACCTGTACGGTTAGTATTTTTTTTTCGTTTGAGAGGAGAAGGACGAAGAGGTATACAGGTTAGTTTATTACAAATTTGAATGCTGCAGAAGCTAAATGCTCCATATGCTGGTGTTAAAAAAATCATCATAGAGTCTAGTTATGATTTGCCAGGTCTGGCTAGATGGGAATGATATGTATATAAAATCTATCAAACTTACAATCTGCCAATCATTAACACTGCCGTTATTATCTTGTGTATCACGTCTTTAGGTACAATCTTTCTAGAAATATGGAAACGTCGTCAATCTCTGCTTGCGCTCCGCTGGAACGTGGATCATTTTTCTTCCGAAGAGCCGGACAGACCCCAATTCTATGGGACGATTTCGGAAACCGATCCTCTAACAGGCGAGGTGCGGTGGCACTATCCACTCAGGCAGAGAGCCGTTAAGTACGTTGTATCATTCGCTTTTTTCACCCTCATGGTAAGTTCTCTTGGAGGGGCGCTATAAATTGTTAATAGTGTACATATTGTAGTTTGGGCTGAATATATAGTGGTAGTTTGACAACTTTGTAAAAATGAATTGACCTGTCTTTGCGTGGGTCTAAAAATGGATACGAATTCCTCCATGTAAAAAAAAGTAGCATATACTTGTAAAGGCAAGATACACTTACAATGGACATAAGGTCAAAACAAATCAATAGAAATAAATGTATGTATTCTTATTAGAACAATAATAATAGTAACAATCATATTAATAATAATAATACTAACAAGATATTTTGTTTCGAATCTCTGTAGACTTGCGTGGTTATAGCATCAGTGCTTTCAGTTACATTGTATCAAGTTTACATGGCGAATGTGTACTGTGGAGGCGCCAACAAAACAGAGAATCCACAATCGTTTAACGCAAATTGCGAGGCTCTCCATTCATCAGTCATTGGACCTAGCTTGAACACCGTCTCAATCATTATTCTCGGGAAGTGTTACGCTTACGTCGCCGAGAAGCTCACCGATTGGGGTAACAGATGATTACTGTACTTTCATTCTCGATTTCAGGGGGGGATAATCTAACTTTTCTCATTGCAGAACTGAATTATTGATAGTTCCATTATACTGACTCTGAACACGGACTCCCTTTTTCTGGATAACTATTTGACACATGTAATCTTTGTCGTACTAAGTCGTTGTGCTCGTTTGACCGTGACAGAGGATCGTAAGAGTGAAATACCCCCAATATGTAGTATCTAGTAAATCTGGAAATAATTAAAATTGGGTATTTTTCTCATTATCATAGTTCGGGATTGGGGTAGTATCTGTATAACTTGAATAAATGACACAAACTGCCATCAAGCTGCGCTAGGTTACCCTGAGATTATTACCAATAATAATTCTACGATTCGATCTTCTTTGATTTTGATTTCGAACAGAAAACCACCGAACTCAAAGTCAGTACAATGATGCACTCATCATCAAGTTGTTCGCGTTCCAATTCACAAACGCGTATGCGTCCTTATTCTACACTGCCTTCTTCCGTGATGAACAACAGGACATCAAAGGGGTTCGTTTATACATCGTCATTATTAGCAGCTAATCGTGATGACATAATAGCGAAAAAATGTTTGGCCAAGGAATAACGGCATAATCTTAAATAAAGACATGGAAACTATACCGAAAATCTATTCGAAAGAAGAATATGACTTTCGTTTGTGGCTGACGTGTACCCCCTGTCTTTCTCTCATGGGATATACCCCGACAATATGTTGCATTGACAGAGCTAACATATTACGTAAAATTCAAACTTAACATAGCTTTCATATCGGACATTAACATGTCGTTTGGCTTCGAGATTCACCTGAATGTGCAAGAGGTGCAGATTCCTTTTTAATTTTATTCACAAGAAGGCTGAGCACAATTGCGTTGTTAAGGTATATGAAGATAGCGATCGCGAGTTCGAACAGCTACGACGGATTGAGAACGAGAAACCCCAAGCATAGTAGATAAAATGCATTATTTATTCGACGAAAGTTTGTATAATAATGTTTAAGCTATCGGTAATTTTCTAATACGAGTTACTAATTGAGGAAGTTCCACTTATCGATTTCAGAATGGTTCACTATTTGATCTCGGGGACGATTTCAAAGATTCGTGTGGCACCGATAAAGACACCTGCATGTCACTATTATCCCTCCAACTTCTTGTGCTGATGATCGCCAAGCCATTACCCAAGTTCTTCTACGATATGGTCTGGCCGTAAGTAACGACGTAACGCTTGAAGAATCACATAGTGGAGATCAGATGCAATAAACTCTTATGATGCTATGACGATAGTCAACGGGACAGATGAGCATTGCTGGTGTGCTTGTTGAAATCATTGCGTGTGCTTGTTGAAATATTCCGTGTGCTTGTTGAAATATTCCGTGTGCTTGTTGAAATCATGCGAAGCATTTTCTTCTAATCTATTTGATCTCTGTAAGGCACTACTCATTAATTAATAATCGTCCTCATAGGTTCCTGAAGCAGATCTTCCGGGGCCATGGGTTCATGAAGAAGGTGACCGATGTCGAGGGGAGCGAGACGGATCAGCATTACCTCGTCAAAGAGCTCTACAAACAGGAAGATGCTGAATTTCGTCGAGACGAATTCGCTGAAAAGATTATACAATACGGTTACCTTGTGGTGAGTTAGATCAGTTCTCTTCTAAATGACAAATCACCATCAGGGAATAATCGCTGTTCGAAGCATTCGATAAGTATGCTATAAAGCATAATTGATTGACAAATACAAATACAAGCTGTTCGGATGGCAAAATTTTTTTTTCCAAAAATTTCCAAAGGAAGATCGCGATATGTCTGTGACGTACTGATATGTTTATGTATTGATGTACGGAGTACATCTGAAAACGTCCGCTTTTTGGGAAAACAACTACAAGCAACATCAACAAAATAAATGAATAAACAGGCTGAAAGAAAGGCACGAACTTTGGGCTGAATGAGGGTTCGTCTATTACCAATATAGCAATGTTTGGTGAAGAGATTCTTTGATAAGGCATGCGTATATGTAGTATGCTGTGGTATTCTGACTGACTCGGCAGGATTGAATCTATTGAACCTGTTTTTTAGTAAGTGCAATATGTATTTGTTATCTTTGATAAGTATCTAGAGATAAAGTGAAAGTATATTGTAAATCAGTATCACACTTTCTTCGTCGTCTTGTTTCCTATTATTTTTATTGCAATTTGTCATTTGTGGTTCCTGACTTTAATTTAATTTCATATCTCATGGGAACGGGGTATAACGATGCCTGTAGACATTGGCTAATGATTATCTATTATTATATTGTTTCTGTTTATAGCTATTTGCGTGCTCGTTTCCGTTAGCCCCTCTGTTGGCTCTTGGATATAACGTGTTTGACCTGCGGATTGATTCCAATCGCCTCCTGTGGATTAACCGCAGACCCGTGCCGTTCCGGGATGACGATATCGGTATGATCAGTTATTGTTGTACTGCACTGCGATTATTCATATCGTATATATATATATATATATATCGCTCTTGATCGACGTATAGCAAATTCTTAGAGATAAGAAAATTCAAATGGTCTACAAAGTGGTTATTATTGATTTATTTTTGTGTGCCATTTCAGGAATGTGGCTGCATTTATTTAACTTTATCAACTATTTCGGAGTTGTCACCAACGCATTCCTGATTGCCTTCACATCACAATTCGGTGCTAAATATCTCAGAACAAAGTTGACGAAATTTATGTTCATCGTCGGCTTTGAGGTTCGTATTTACCGATGAGTTTTGGGTGTTCGGCTGCATAGAATACAATGAAAAACTATTGCTTCGTAAGATACTATACCGTTTTTTTTTAGACAAAACCAGACCTCCGCAAATTTTTTTCGGTCCACCCATCCGTATATCTTCTTAAATAATATACAACAAAATCTTTAGTGGGTGCAACAGATTGTCTCCTACAGCAGCCCATGCACTTCTGTAATTTCGTTGTAACGCGTCCGTATGAGGAGCTGCACATTTCTGGCGGGGTCGTAGTAGACTATCTGACAGTGCTCGTAATTGCAACGGAGTTTACTAAAAAGCGGCCGATTTTTATGCTGAATGCACTGGGCAGATACCGCTGGTCAAATACCGCATAAAACTACTAGCTTAGCAGACGATGCAAACAAGCGTTAACACTTGTATTAATACTAATCTTGGTTCTAAAATGTTGCTTTTTCTCTGCAAAAAGAAATCTTTATAACTTATTCTAATTCTTCGTTAAATACGATACTAATGTTAATGCTGTTAATATATCTGCAACTTTCATATATGTATAATAAATACAAATCAAACGCTGAAATTGAAAAAAAGTGCGGTTGTATATCAGAAATTATACCTAATTGCGTTTTGTCTCTCTCGACTAATGATCCGTAAAAGACATCGTTGGCTAACTGTTCATTATGGCTAATAATGCGTACATATTTCTCCAATGAATATTAATATTTCAGCATTTAGTATTTGTTGTAAAATACCTCCTGACACTCCTCATACCTGATATACCCGAAGCCGTAAGGAACGCAAAAACTCGGGTAAGACCAAATTTTAATGAAGTCTGTTAATTGCATTTAGTCATCTTCTTTGTGACTATGAAACGTAGCTCCTGCCTATATAATCTACATCTAAGCTACATTTAATAGGATTACAAACAATACAATTTGACAATTTCCTGAGTGGTACTATGATAGAGATATTAGCTTGTGGCTACGGTTGACAAGGTCAATGTCTTTCCGTAACAGTTCTTGGTCTAGCTTTTCATATAAGCTAAGTACTTTTCGAAAGTGATAAGCCTCGCGACCCTGTGAGATGGCATGTGCATATATAATTTTAAGGCTAAGTATATATGTAAGGTATAATTATTTGAACGTAGAGATGAGAAATCGCATTAACTTTGCGACTCATCTAATATACTAATGTGTTAAATCTCCTCACACAGGAGCGACAGTTACTTACGTACATGATGAGTCGGGTGGCTACATTAACGGCGGAACGCCGGCCCCCGACAAATGCGTCACAGCACTCCCGAGATCGAATCCTTTCCCGAGCTTCAAGGCACTCTGTCACTCCCATGGATATTCAGGCCGTACAATTAGCAGCCAACAAGAAACCTCTCAACTCAGCCAACAGCGCTCAGCATGGCGGCGGCGGCGGTAACAACAATAACAACAAGAATACAGCAAATAATAATACAAATAGCACCATTGGACCACTCAGCGCGAACCCGACCAGCAACAACAATAGCAACAATAATAGAAGCAGTAGTAGTAATAGTAACAGCAACGGAGCTGGTAAAGAAGGTCGCAAATTGACTCCTATACCCGACGACTGACGATCGTCACGTGCAGCAACAGAGATCAGTCAAACAGCAGCAGCAGCAGCAAATGGAACAGCAACGGCCCGCGCGATGATGGGAACTGCTGCTGCTGTTAATTCAGATGCAGCAGCGGCAGTATCAGTAGAAACAAAAGAAAATGATGAAGAAGGCGACGAAGAAGGAATTGAATCCAGAATTAGACTGACATCTGCGGTAATTAATGGAACAAGAATATCATCGACATCTACTTCATCACGCGGTGCGTACATAGAGACGCACTGAGTCACTCATGGATTCATGGCGATATATGATATAATATACAACATATATATATATATATATATATATATATATATATATATATATATATAGGCTATATATTGACCATAATTTCCTACAGAATTTTGCTGACTGGTACACAGATTACGATATCCCCTTCGTTCAGGTGTACAACCACCGTAACACAGTCTCATCTTCACGTGCAGGTGTTCCTTATCGTGGTTTTCGCCGTCTCGCCTGGATTCCTGTAGCGACAGCCGTCCTCATGAAGCCTGCCCGTACTCGTTCCTATCAGACGTCGAAGGCCGCTGCCGGCACCCAGTTACGCCATAGAACTCTACCTGTTGCAGCTTCTCATGCGGGTGGCTTTCATAAGAAAGGATTGCCGTTTGCAAGTGGAGGTGTAGCTCTTGTGCCGGTAGCCATGGGCAAGCGTGAAGCGTGTTCCAAACACCCGTCGACATCGTCAAGTTCACTTGTCTCTATTACGGTCTTGCCAAGTTTCATAAGGCCTATACCAAAAGGAACGCCTCTTGAGCTTGATGACCTTCAATAATCACCGAGGCTAACTGATTTGGGCAGTATTTGAGATCAATTCTTGCTGCTGCTGCTGCTACTGCGGCTTCCAGAATATTCGAAACACAAGAATGGGATAAAATGATCTTGAATGTGTCAAATTGCCATTCTGGAAACAGGCAAACCCATCGATTTGGCCTAATCACGTATCCGATTCGTTCAAACTTAACGCGGGGCCAGTTACAATTAGCCTCTCAAACATGTACTGTTCAGATAACGAGTATGTTACATACGCAACAAATGTTGATATATTCTACTAACAGATTGTAGAGCATGTTAATGCTTAGCTCATCGACTGCAAGTATTCTAGTAATTCATCCTTTACCACGGGCCTACAACATTCCACCATGGATGTCCGTGAGAGGTCCCATAAAATTCGCTAGATAAATAGGTTTTTACGTAGTCTAAATGCTGGATACCTGACTAAAGCGACTTCCCCGTCTTTCTGTTTGATAATACGTATGAGTCGTTTCTGCTGTTATAGTTTTGCGGATATTATATTACTATTACAACTCATGACCCAATCAGCTGTTAGGGATTCCTTACAAATGTTCCTGATGTTGTTTATTAAAATAATTTAACACGACTATTCAAATGTTATATGTACATTTGGCGAGACATCTGATTGCTCGATTCATTGATATGTTATCTCTGTGCGTCATATTTGCTGCGCGAAAGGCAAGCTCAGTTTTTGAAAATTTGATAAGAACCAAGAAAATCGGATGTGTTTCTACAATATGAGAATTAATTGGATATTGTTTATTCACCACACTTGGTTTACTATACTAGAGTGACAGCAGTAGTAGACTTTTTTAGGTGTATCCTCGCAATTTTGGACGACGACACTGCCTTCTCTTGAGGTAGAAAATTTCACAGCGCAAAACTAAATTACTTATATGTATGTTCAGGATGCGTAACGTGTGAAAAAGACGAGGTTGTCTCATTGATATGTGAATGAATATTGTAACCGTTAATAATGTTAACAATGATAGATATATATCCTCTATGGCTCAGTATTGATCTATTATTATTCTTAGTATAATTATGTCTAAACATCTCCTCCCTCTCTTTCTCTCCCCATGTTTATCATTGCACAAGTGTCAATGTTTCGCGTATTGTTCATAATAATTTATAGAAGGATACCTCATGCCGGATGTAGTGCCCTTTGTGTGCTATCTGTGGAGTGGAGGGTTGGGGATTCAACTGCGCTTGACAAAGACGGCGCAACGGACAATGATCTCAGGTGATCTCGGAACGACACGAAAACCTGGTGGGCTTCGTTGTACAAATGCGAGTTTGTTCAAAATGACGAATTTGAACTATCGAAAAATGCCACTTAGTATTTTTGTTTAGGCATCTTCCAATGGCCTGAATACTAAATGGCAGCAGAAATGCCTGCATCGATCAAAGTATGGGCTTTTTGTGAATAGATAAAGACCTAGTTGATCCTCGGAGTTGTTATTAAATATGTCGTGTTCTACGTTGGTTAGTAGACCACGAACTGGCGCTGCTCTAAAATACAACAATGATAAATATACTGAGTTAATCAACATTGGCACACACATATTCATCATATGTACCCTCAAAGCATATACCGAGATGTTCGAATGTTCATTAACGAGCATATCGACCTAAATACGTTTATATAATACCCAACATTATATATATATATATATGGATATGTGTTCATGTGCCATGGTATACCTACAGATACATGTGTATATGTAGAGCTCGACGAGATTGTCCCTTCGGTTTACTCTATGTGCGCACACATCGTTTATTACTAATTGCTAATGTTATCATTGACTCCAACTGATGAGTAACATAAATAAGTAATGGATATCTAACTGAAACTCCGGCGTTAGTCAACGATGCGGCGATCCGTTATTGTAGATTAGAGGTGGATTTGAATAAATGATTTAACATGAGCTACTCTCAGATGTGGCTGGGAGGCGGCTATTACTTTGTTCGACCGATCTCAGTTGCTGCGCAGATTGCAATCAGTCATTGTGAACGTTTAACTGCGACTGAGGAAGCAACCGCTGGCCAACGAGGGTTCCTTAGCTAAATGAGAAAAATAGTACGAGCCATCATCATCGAGCATGAATCTCATCGTTTAATGAACAGATATATAAATAAGTCTGCAGGTATCGTGTACTGAGAGGAGCCAGAAAAGCAACAATAGCAGACCGTGCCGAGAGTAACTCCGACTAGAGAGGGAGTTTCTCTTCGAACAGTTTTTTTACGTGATATAAAAATTATGAATTTATGATCGTTGCTATTACGTGATAGTACTACAGAAAATAAATCGAGTTACACACACATATATATATATATATATATATATATATATATATATAGTATTGTATTTATCGTGCTTAATGTAATTTGCTTAGGGGTCGTTTGAAGGTCGTCGCTTAACTGATCGACAAGTACGCAGTCAATATCACCGTTTGTTCATATCACATCACATTGAAAGGATAATAAACTTAAATAAACAAAAAATATCGTGATAATTGTAGTGTAAGTATCTGATGTCATTATGGGATCTTGTTTTGTTTATTTCCAGCTCAGCACAGGATGGCGCAGAAAAAGCTCCTCCTCTGTTTCGGAACACGCCTCCTTCATATACAATATTCAACTTGCCATTTTCGATGCCAGACAACACACAACTGATGTTTTTTGTAGAAGGCACATTATAGGCATAATGAATCGTAATTTCCGCGAATACGGGACAATACATAGAGTTAAATTACGGTCGGGATGATCTCCTCTAAATAATAACCATCAGAAAAATAGTCCTTCCAATTTACTTTAAATAAGACCTTTAAATGTACGTGATTGTTGTCCCGTATTCACGAAAATTACGATTTCTTATGCCTATAATGTGTCTTCTTTCGAACAGTACACGTCAACTTGATATCATTATCAGATTATCGTGGAGCGTCGATATTCACATAACAGAAATAGTTCAATTGTTTCGATAGCACACAACACGTGTCTCTTGGCTGTTTCAGAGCCTAACGACTTTTATTTGAAGGTCTGCACAAGCTTAATGTAATTATATATTACCTCCGTATTGCTAATTATTATTCTAAATACTTCGTAATATTACAATATGTATATTGTTATTGATTCGACATTCACGTTTTCTTTCCAAGTCGGGCGAATCATAAATTCAGTAAAAAAAGGCTGCACATTCTATGATGAACAATCATTAACATTATGGACAACCTAGGTACACATTGACGCTGTTCTATTGTTTTTGCATCGTCAAATATAATCACCCAACTGTTATTAATTATGGTACGATCACGTGTTCTGCAATATACACATGTACGTATGTATTTCGGGTGACGTCTTCCGAATAGTTCGATCTCCTGGTGTGGAGAGACATGTTTATTTCTAATATTTATTCGCAAACAACGATACTCATTTTGTTGTTAGGGAAATGTTATACCATGTAGTGCATTTTAGTAATAGTCGTCAGGTCAGCAGAAAACAGGAGCGTGTACAACATCAAGAACATGGACACGTTTAGGACCATCCTACAGGCCACTCTTCTGGACGGAACCCCGATAGAGAACCCCGAGGCCCTCCACAGAGCCCTGGCTACGGCCTGCTCACAGGCCTTTACCCCAGCGGTGCACCCAAGACGGAGCAGGCCAGTCACGCCGGTGTACTGGTGGTGCCGGGAGGTACGAGACGCCAGGCAGGATTGTCTCAGGGCACGGCGAGCCATCACGCGCCAGGGGGGATCCTCAGAGTGGATCCCCCCTTTCGATCGGGAGGTGCTCAGAGAGGGCCGCCTTCTCACGGCCTGGAAGAGCGCAGAGGTCGTCCTCCTCCTGAAGGGCAACGGATACTACCGACCCATTTGCCTCATGAACTCGCTCGCCAAGGCTTTCGAAAGCATTATTGACAGTCGGTTCCGGGTGTACGCGGAAAACAATGGCCTCCTCTCTCCAACTCAGTTCGGTTTCAGGAAGGGCAAATCTGTTCACACAGCGATTCAAACGGTGGTCCAAAGGGCAGAAGAGTTGCACTGCGCGACCCTGAAGACGCGCCAGGTCCCTGGCCATCTTCTTGGACGTTAAAAATGCTTTCAACAGCCTGCCCTGGAAGACTATTTTGATGACGCTGAGGGACAGAGGAGTCCTCGGGTGCCTCGCAAGGGTTATCTCGAACTACTTGCACGAAACGAACATCACCAGCTCGGGCCCCGAGATTGCCATGACAGCCAGAGTGCCACAATGGTCGATACTCGACCCCCTGTTATGGAACATCTCCTATGACGGGGTCTTCAGGCCCGACGGCATGCCTAGCGAAGCTATCACCCTAGCATATGCCGACAACCTGGCTCTCACCGTGCAGGCGAGAACAGTCGCGGAAACAGTGTTCTGGGTCAGGTAAACGCAGCCTGACAAGGATCGTCGAATGGGACCTGAAGGCTAAAGAGAGAAGACGGATGTGTAGAGACGGAATATCAATGGAGGAGACGAAAGAAGAGACCATCGCGGCATGGTAACAGCAGTGGGAGCACCTCTTGGCGGGGGCCCCCGGAACATACGTCCGGGCCCTCGTTCCAGACATCCGTACATGGCTCGACCGACCCGGCAGAGAGGTCGACCACCTAGGCGGATAGGCAGAGCGCCTAGTGCCTCTTGTCTGTACTGCGAGACCGACGCAGCGGACACAGTTGCACACACGCTGTCTGTGTGCGAACGTTTTGAGGACGCACTGTAATGGAAAGGTGGGTGCGCGAAGGCGAGCCACGCGGAGGAGCCCCACCGGCCCTCCCCCGTACCGACATTAAAACTCTTGTAAAGTTTATGACGGAGCCCACGTCGGAATGGGACCATCCAAAAGAAAAGCGAGCTCCAAAAGAAGAGCCAGCTCGGTCGGCTTAGAGGTACACGCTGGAGAAGAGACCCTGCGGGACCGCAGGACGACATCGCCGACCGGAGGATGAACCTGGGATAGGACAAAAGTAGCCTAGGGTTGACGGATGGTTACACACCATACTGATGGCTACTAGCCGGTCCTTGCAAGTATTGTGCCCGAAGTATTATAAAAACAGTCCCAGGTACCTGACCCAGTTATAGGTTCGGGGATTTTTAGCAGGTAATGATCCGGCACTATCACAGCGAATACCTAAGATGTGAAACAGTGGTGCCTTTTTAAAGATTTTATCCCTCAACCCCTTTAAAAAAAAGGTCAGCAGAAACTGCACTGAACAAAGCAGCAGACAAGACACAAAATTCATCACTAATTTGTGACTAACTCAACTAATTATGATGACTGAATAATGGGCATCTGTAAGCGACACCACCTCTAAAGAAGTACTTCTAAGGACAGACGTATCTGTAGTGCGAAGTTGGAAAGTCTGCGGGTGGCATAATCCAGCCCAAATTGACGTGTGACAATCTTGAGTTAAAACGCATAACGGGAGCGACGACTTGAAATGCTACGTCTGTTGGCTTAACATATACAGTGTTTCAGGTTCGAGACCAGTTCCACCATATCGCATTGAATAAGGGTGTGCTTGGATTAAGCGCAACTAAACACTGGAAGGCGGTTCAGGATTTCAAAGATACTTTTGGTTATAGCAATACCAGGTACAGCTTTGGTCTCAAAGTTGAGTTCGACGGAGAGAATGTCACTTGCGTACGAAATCACATTGAATGACTGAAAGTCTTGAAGACAGGATATTCCGGGGGTGACTCCTTCGGGGAACTCTGCAACTCCGACGACTTTTATGTGCTGTGCACGACCGTCCATGAAAAGCGTGTGTCGAATATATGATTGCTCGTATGTATATGGAATATCTAGCAACGCAACGGGTCGAATGTATCTACCAAAATAATTTAGTCTTAGACGGATTTTCAAGCCACCTGAAAGGACCTCAGCATAATATACTGTAACAACGCTAATTATATTTTACGTTACTGTGTGACTTGCTTGAATAAATTCAAGTTAACTTACTACATCAAAATGACGAGACTTTGCAAAAGAATTGACGATCTATTGATCAAGCAACTGATCAATCAGGAACAATTCGAATGCAATCCAGGTGTCAGTGAATCACTTGCGCCGCTTGGGCGATCTGCGATTTATTATTATTATTACTGCCAAAAAATGACTTCTTAAGCAAAGACTTATCACTCCTTCAATGCCCAAAGGTTAGCTTCATTAAAACTGCCTTTCTGTTACGGTAATAGGAGAAAATATAGATAGATTATTATACTACAGTATTTAGTGTCTCCAACGAGCCGAAGACATTTGGGAGGTGCGAACGTATAAATGACAATGGAGTGAGACCCACATCCCGTCCAGGAGCCCAGGGCTCGCAGAGGAGTATGATGGCAGATTTCATTTCGAACTACAACAATGAAACTTCGTCACAAATAAGCAATAAAGAATATTGCTAATAACGAAAAGCGATCGTCCAAAACGATTCAACCTATAAAGCACCCAATTGCAACCAATGAATAAACTATTGCGCAACACCTAAATTGTGTCGATCCCACACAAAGAAGGCAACTCTTCACTCAACATCGAAGCGCCGGCGATATCTGATGTCTTTGTCGGATTGAACGCTAAGGATAACAGATCCGATTGTACCAAAACACCATATTATATTATATTAACATGTTTATTTCACCAACCACTTGCGGCAATTTGCTAGCTCAAACTTAACACGGTCTACGCACTCATATTCTCAAGCATATTCTAGCCAGTCGGTCACGCACTAATCACGAATATGCCGTTGTTGTTCTATAAATAGAAGAATCACGCGTGTCATTATAAAGTTTTGGTTACATCAATCGATTTTGCTTAGCGCATCGATATTTTCTAAACATTCAGACAACCCGCCCAGTCAATGATAGATCGAAGAGGAGGGCGGGAGACCAGGAGAGAGAGACACACACACACGCATAAGGACCCTCTCGTAATACAGCCATAAAACAGATTCAAATTTTCTTGAGGTCATCAGTGAACTCCCACCAATCCTTCTCTTCACCTTCGCGGACATGAGCCAACAGGGCACGACGTCTTCTTTCACAGTACCTGGCAGAGTTAGGATAGAATGTTTATTGTTAGTCATCTATTAGGAACTACTGTATAATACTGTATAAGCATCATGTGAAGCGAGAGACGACTATGACATCGGTGAAAGTGAACCTACTCTTACGAAAGCATAAGACGGGTTAACTCTTTACGGTGAAGAACACATTAAGCATTCAGTTAGAAGAAATAATGAGGTTACATTTAGCTCAATAGAGAATCTCCACTGATCCCAATGTCGAGTGGGAAGAAGGCTGGCTATCTCGACAATGGTATTGAGCACGTGTGAAACACGTGAAAGAATGTGGAACAATTTCGAGACATATCCAACAACAGCGTAGAATCTCCAGGTATTTTCAGATTCAAATAGTTACATTGAAAATTGCGTTTCGAATCCGATAAATATTTCTCGAAAAATATCAATGACGCTTTATAACATTGTTTATTTTTTCATCGGTATATTTTGATGTCAGCAGTCCTTTATAATAACTGAATAATAAACACAATGAAGCAGCTTCAATTGGATGGCGAGTTAACGTTAATCGTGTAACTGGTAAGTTTCAATGGGAGGAATAAATAGCTACAGGTGTGATGTAACTGGAGCGATAACGAGATGACTGAAACAATGTCTGGGCTAACTATGACAGAGTCATAGGAGAACAGCAGTAATAAGATGAATTGCAATAAGGTAGAAACGAAAGATAACTTCCTTATTTAAATCGGTCCTTAAATACATCCCTCTATGCAAATGTGTATGTAGTATATGCGACAGAACGTTCGTGGGATTTTTGTCCGTACGACAGTTATCGCGCACCTTACCTGTGCTTGTCAACAACCTTGATCTTGAGCTCCTTTAGAGACTCCTTCTCTCGGTCGGTTGACTCATTTACATTCGCAGTAACGGTATTGTTAGCGCATACTGAGGGGCTGTTTGCCGCAGACGTGCCACTCCGTCCGAGACTCAATGATGCATCTCGTTCGAGATACTCGCTGAGCTGTTCTGTAGCACTCTCTAAATCTCGTTGGTTGTCTTCGAAAATTCGACTCTGATTGTTCGGACGCAAGTAGAACGCGAACACATACGTGTACATGAGGGTCTGTCGGCAGCGGAGAAGTGCGTTAACAGCCTTTGGCAGGAAATCCAATTCCAGGGGTGAGAAAGCACCACGTGGGCCAAGATTCGCATCCATACCCCAACTGCGAACTCGTTCTGGTAGCTGGCGACGTAAAGACAATGGTCGCACACAATTACTATCTAGGTGAAAATTAGCATATAAAAACCTTCATATGATTCATTGAAAGTTAGAGGTCATAAATGACCAAAAGATGGAAATATATATTGGTTTCCTGCATTTCATTTGTAGATAGTGATTTTACGACCACTCAGGGTGTTCAAACAATACCAACCCAATCGGAGATAAGCACACGTGTCTCACTAGATATATAATCTAACTATAGCGTATTCCAAACAAAACCAATGAACTCGGCACCGATAGTACAATTTTACATTATCAGCGTCACCCGCCACTGTTTAGAAACCTCGGCAAGGCGGCTCCCGGGTAATAGCTAACACTAGACCCTTTTTTTTGAGACGCTGTCTGTTTCTACCAACATCCCGCGGAGGGTCACTAGTGTGTCAAAAACAGCATGCTCACGAGACACGCTTCGAAGCTTGGTGAACAATCGCCCGATTGGTTGGGGCGAGGTCCCACGACAGGAACACCCGAGAAACACTGTCAAGTGTCGAGGCGTTGATTATGGCTAATATCATAGCACCAACGAACTTTTGTGGTTTATCTGAACTAACCCTCCTCTAATCTAGGTTTGTGGACACTCTTTCTTTGCTGACCCCCTCGTCTACCGATTTAGATGTGATTTACAGGACATGGAAAGATAGCTCCACGAAAAGTTGCCTCCGAAGACACCACGCGCGGGTTAGTCTGTTAGGGGTGCGCCGCCTGAACATCCTGTGTGTGAGTGTGTCTATTGTATGCTATACAGCCTAACGGAAAGTAAATGATCAGAACATATACCAGCAGTGCTACAAGCATTTGACTATTCAGTGCAGATGGGCGTATCTAATTCGTCTATCAAATTAGCAACAACGGCTTTGCAAGGGCACTGCAATCAGAAGACCGGGTTTAGGGGATATGGCATTCGCGAGCTGGAGTTGTTTTTGTCTAGGTAGCTGTAAGACACGTACACGTGAAACAGGCAGGACCGATCAGTGATGATGATGCTGATGAAAGGTAGAACTTGCAACAGATCTGTCTCGGAAGGATTAGGTCCGCACGGAGAGCGGACTTCTGTAGAGGCTTCGCTTCCTTCAATGTCACACGCATTTGTCGGTTACTGTCTCGCCATGAATTAGTGCAGCAGGGCGATTAGGAATTGGCCATGGGACGGACGGAGTGTTCCCTCTCCAACCAATCGAACACCAACTCCCGAACCCCGGTCTTCTGATAGCGGTGGCTTCCTGCAACCATTGTTGCCAACGTTGCACGACTAAATGTTTTAAGCGGCTTAAATATAGCGTCAAGAAGGACATACAGGCATCAAGCAGCTACTATGACTGAAGGGGAAATAAGAACAAGGAGCACGATATTACGACCAGCCTCAGCCACAGTGATGATCTATCGATGACGAATATAAGTGTGTGAATATTAGTGGGCCTCGGCCCCGTTGAAGTTCTCAGCCAATGATATTTGAAGTAGCAATACCGGAATAAAACAGACATGCATGAGAAGGAATGCGAATCAAGGAGCGAACGAGATGGCCACCCCTCGTGTTCCTAGTCCATCCTTTCACTATTCCTCCAGACAATATAACATCATAGCCGATCCGTATTGGATGGCATCCCCTCCGGTTTCGGGATTGGAAGAGATAAAATTCATGAGAAAAAAATTGATTTGATTGCATCAAGAACACGACACTAAATGATGATGGGCGTAAGGCAGCGCTAGGCAACGAGCCATATTGTTCTTTTTTCTATGCACTTGCATTTGTGGCATATATTCCCATTGGGATTTTATAGATTTAATGATGCTTATTTGATGCTTATTCATAGCCCTAAAGAATCGCTTTTAGATATTTCGTTTGTGCTCTTTCATTTATTGGCGTTTATCTTTTCGGCGCTGTACTTTTGACTTGAAACAGTTTCGTAGAAGTCAAACAGGACTATTTCGAATGAAAATGTTCAGAAAAAATGTCACTTAAAATAGAACTAACTATAAACGAGAACAAAGAAACTAATAATTATGATCATACCTGCGTTGTTTAGTTTGCCAATACGCGATCTATTTTGTGCCTAATATAACATACACGCTCAACAAATGAGCTGTCAAATTGTAAATCAACTACTGACTTAGGTCCTTTATCCCGTTAGTGTTCATTACCTTACAGATCTGTGACAAGTGCGATAGTGATTACCTTGCTTTCGAATTTCAGCGACTGCATGTGGTTATAATATCGGTTGAAATAGAAGAGATATCGAGATAGTGTGGCGCGTGATTTCTCCTGAGCGTCCCGCGCCTTCTTACTTTCCTCTTCATTAAAACTGAGAAAAAAGATATCATTTAGTTTAGAACATCTCTTCTTACAGAAATTAATGTTTTAATTTAATGATGCAATTGCGCTATACAAAACGATCAATGGAAGTTGCCCTTTTCCTGCACATGGAATCGCTCTCCTTTTGACATATTGTATTAGAAAAATTACTGCTACGTGCTGAAAGGAAATAGTTGTAGTGCAAGTTAGAACGTCATGCTGAAAGGCGAAATTACCGATTGCAGTTATACCAAGCCGATCCGTGGGGTTCCCATGGACCCAAACAGACCCAACAAAAGTCCATACGGCAGTTTTGGTTCCGACAGAGGACGTGATTGCATCCGCCGTCCTTTTGAATCGGTACAAAACACTTCGGGCATTCTTTGGTATTGGCTGCGAGCCAGTTGGACGTTTCAGAGTCGTCATTACACTGCAAGCATTATAAATAGAAGAAATGGCATTTTATCCAGAAAAGTTCCCCTCGCGATGTCATGTAGGATAAAGGATAGAAACACTTCTCAGAGATGTTTTCCTTAGCGGTGACCCCTCGATGACTTCAGAAAGCGAATTAAAATATACTACCTTCTTGTGCCAACAGCGGAGGATGTCGCAATTCACGGGGTCATGGTATTCCTTGCCACAGCCAAAACAGAAGAGGTGGCCACAACTGCAGCGAACCGGTCGCACGTCTGAACTGTTCACCTGGACGCACAACACAAGACGGACAACAACTGACAGATTTTAAACGTAAGGAATTTGAAGTGAACGAACTCAAATGGAGTAATGCATGGCACCATTTTTAAAGGAATTCAGATACATGAACTCTGGCCTGTAAGGATTGATGCGAACATTGGGGAGGATAGTTCCTTTAAGCAGATTCCGGTAAAATATAGAAAAAAAACTGCATATATATGTGTGTGTGGTCATAATTAGGCTCTGCGTCCGTAAGCATCCGAGTGCCATATATCCGCAGACTCTTTAATATGTATCTCCAATTATTAGGGCTTTGGTTTATATACAAAGACTATACATACCTTCACCGCGTTGACGCATCCAGGGCTGGGGCACCACCTCAGCAATCTATTACATTGAACGAAACTTTCCGTTATCTGTTTTTGATAGTGTATTTTCACCTGGAGTCCAGAAACAGCATACCCAAACGTTCGTTAATATTGGCCAGGGCTGGCAGTAATATAATCATAACAATTACATTACATGATGATATTTTGTGTTATTATGACATGACCTACCTTCGGGTCAGTAAGAAGTCTTATTACAGTCTGATCGTCCACTAGAACGCCACACGATAGAGCTGGACAGGTGATCATCTGGCATCCTTAGTTTGACGCAGAAACAAAACGCGAGACATTCGTCATTAACTACAGAATAATATATAATGCAGGTAATATTGTTCATATTGTTTTTTAAGCAAGTGTCGTTTCCTGTAGCTAATATATAATAACAGATCGTTCATAGGTGCCGCTTTGGGTTGCCATTAACTAAACCAAAATTTAGGCAAAGTACCTAATTTCTATTAATTCAGCTTACCTTCATCCATTACCTTTGTAGTCAAGTACATGTTCCAACAGCTGGCGCAAAACTTGTGTCCGCATTCAAGGCCAGCCATAGACTCCGCTGGTGATTCGCAGATACAGATTTGGCATTCGTAATTCGGTGCACCGCCAGTTAACACTGGTGCGGCAATCGGGCTGTTACCACCAACATTAGCCTGAGGAATTTCTACCTCTAAAAATAATTTCTTGAGGTCGCCGTCGGCGTCAAAAAACTTCTCAAACAGCGTCACCTTTTCCCAGTGGAAGTGGTTGAGCAGAAGTCGCGCAGCCGTCGACCTCAGCTGGAGAACTCCGTTAGCCTCGGAGATCGTCTCACCCATGAGCAAAACAATTTGCTCAGGGGCGAGCGTTGTATAGTCCCGTATGGCATCATCTTCGCTGTGCACCGAGCCCGCTCCGTCTGTTCCTCCGATGCCCCATCTCATCTCGCATCCATCCGATGAGGACCGACCATCTATAGAAGACGAACGATAAATAGCACCAGTGGCAGTACACAAACTGTACATTGAAATGGTGTATGTTTAGAAAAGCTCTGCAGTTTGGATCAGCGGATTTGTATCCGGGTATCATATATGGTCTTTCCTCGTGGGTTATGTATTATACACTGCCTACTGCGCGGTTCGAATAAGCTCTCTGTGGTGTTAGTTATAATCAAAACTTATATTGTAGTTAAGTTATGATTATATGAAATAGTAAGTAATTATTATTACTATTAGATTGCTTGATCAATAGGGACGATTATGTAGGGACGATTTTTTCTAACGGTATTATTAAATTAATGTATATCGAGTGATCACTCTCGGTACTCCAGATATTAAAAGTCGCCCGTTTGAACGTTCTGAAGTTAATAAATAATGAGGTGAGGTGAGGTAATGTTATGACCATTATGCTAATTTCAGTTGCAACCGCAACCATGAACACACCTGGGTGGATTCAGCGACCGTCAACGTGAGTGGTGGGTTCTGCCAACTTGAGGCATTCATGATAGTTAATCATTCGCCTCTGTTGAACACACATGCTGTGTGTGTGAGTATATGTGTTTAGTAGTGTTGAGCTTCTTACGTTGTCTATATATACCTTTTCTTTTATTTACGAGGAAAGACGGAATACCTACCCCGCTTTTCCCGCGCCTCCCAAGTGGGACGGCGCCCCCCGGAAAACCGCCGCAATCCGGCATACCCTCACGGAGTCCCTGAAGGATTCCTGTCCCTACCCCCATCGTTTGACACCCTGAGAGATCGTCACCCTTTTCGCTCTGCCGCTCTAGTTCTTGCTTGTCCTTGAGCACCGCCTCGGCGTATCTTTGGATGTTGGCCCATCCCTCTCTGTCTCTCATCATTATGGCGGCCATATCCTCGCACGAAATCGGGAGGGGCCGTGCGACTGTGGCCGCGAGGTCTCGCCGGCGGTTCTCGAGACGAGGGCATGCCTCGAAGGTGTGCCGCGCCGTGTCGTCGACTTTCAAAGTGCAGAGCGTACACTTTGGGCACGCCGCCTTGCCGATCTTGTGACAGTACTGCTGGAATTGCCCGTGGCCGGTGAGAAGTTGGGCCAGCGGGTAGGAGAGGGACCCGTGACAGGCTGCTAACCAGGCCCGGAGGTCCGGTAACAGTGACCTCGTCCAGTGCCCCGGTTGCCCGGGCTGGATGGAGGACCACTTGTTCGCCCACCGATCAGTTGGACCGTCCTGGCTTGAAGGCGTGCCCCCTCAGTCTCGCGGCTATGCTCCTCGTCCCTCGTAGACTCGGCGATCGTCAGCGACCACGGGATCTGGCGGGCCAGAACCTGTAGTGCCGTGGTCGCCACCGTGTGGTGGGATCTCGCGACCCTAATCGCCATAGTCCTCTGACGGCTGTCGAGCATCCGCGCAATCGCCTTCATCTTGGCTGCGTGCCCCCAAAGGGGGGAGGCATAGAGGGCAATGCTCTCCGCCACCTTGGCCGGCAGCCTTCTGACCTCATCCGCAGCTCCGTGTGTGCGTGGGAGGATCCTTGCGAGGTCCGTGACGGCTCGCTCCGCCTTCTCGGATGCGTAATTTGCATGCGGGGCCCCGATGAGGTCGCTGTCGAGAATAACCCCTAAGTACTTGGTCGTCATCGTTGGCTTGAAACTATGGCCGGCTATGGTGAGCTCGATGCTCGGCTGACGTTTCCGTCCGTTGAGCTCCACCGCCTCAGTCTTGGCCGGCGCAAGTTCCAGTCCCAGGGGGCGGAGGCACGCACAACGTTGGCCATCGCTGAATTCGCTGCATACTGAAGGAGCCGGTCATCACATTCTCTGATTATGAGGGCCAGGTCGTCGTCATATGCACAGGCGGTCACAGACGCGGGGTCATTGAGCCGGAGGACGCAGTCGTATGCGACGTTCCAGAGCGTCGGTCCGAAAACCGAGCCCTAGGGGACTCCCGCATAGACCTTGTACCTCCTGCCCACGTACACTACGCTGCGGTCTGAGAGGTAGGACGCTAGCACAGCCCGAGGTATGGGGAAAGAGAATTGCCCGCTCGAGGGCGTTGTTAACAGCATCCCACGAGATAGTGTTCAAGGCGTTCTTGACATCCACCATGAGCACCAGGCAGTGGCCCCGCGATGATTGCGGTCTCGCCCTCTCTTCTGTAGCGCTGCCAACGACCTTCTTGATGGCCGAGTGTCTTTATTTACCTTAAGCTATATCGAGTACCTTGAACTGAAGTTAGGCATGTGTCATCAATCAACAGTGTACTCCGCGGGTACTAACTTCTTGGTTGGACTGAATTTTCCCGCTGCTTTGTGCTGACATATACAACTCCAAAGCTGTGGTGGCTAGAATCTGATAGATAATCTCGACTGACCCAGAACAGCTTATAAGCTAATGCCGCATTAGATTAACTGCCTCGTATGTGTCCTGCATCATGCTGAGACGAAACGCTCTGGGGTCTGGATGATCATGAGAGCACGGAATAGCAATATCTTCGACGCAAGAAATTAATGCTGCTGTCGCTGCTCACAGTCTTTGGCACTGCTGCACATCGATGTAGATATTTACTGTCGATCAGAGTCGAAAATTCACACATTTTCAGTGAGAATTTAAGACAGACACTTTCTTTACTCACATATTACGATCACTCTATCCCGCGAAAAGACGACATTTTGCAGGTATTTTTTGATTTCCGCCCTTGAATATGATAAATCCGCCACCGAACTGCGACATTACAGTGGTAAGATACTCCAGAGCTGTTTCTTCCGAGGGATTTTCGAAAGCCCTCGTGGTTATTAGTCCACAAGACTTACGTTTCACAAATATAAATTCCCTCTCCACGCAGGCTACAACCACACGCCGTACTCCGTGAGTTGATATCTTGATGAGGAACTAAGCCGGCTGAAACCCATGTCTTCACACGCTATTGAAACTATTTTCAATAATTAATCCTCCTCATGACTTTCACAATGATACGCTCAGAACGAAGATTTCATTTGTGCTTGCAGCTTACGTGCAAAGTGAATCATTGTATCTATGCTTTACACGGCGTTGGGTATCCTCGGGAATTTTACATATTTTGTTCAATAATCGGATGATAAACAACAATTCAAGGCAGTTTTATTTCCCGGGATGTCAACAATTTCGATGTCGGTCCCTGTAATTATGTTAATGAGTGATTCGAATAACTCATATGCCAAAGTAATATTCGATGCGAGCTTTGTCTCCAAATGCACTGTCCGCCAGTGATACAGTATATGACCAAGAGCAACCAGCCAGCTCTATTCAAATATTACGCCATTCCTTGCAGGACTGTTTCTGGTACACCTTGGGGTAATCTCTCGAAGTGACAATTCATCATAAGGGTATGAAAAGAAATCTACTAACCTGGTTCATTCCACGCATTCATTTGTGTTTCTAAATGTTTTCTAAATGCTTGATAAATTATCCACCAGAAGTCTGTCGTTTAGCGGCGAGGTGGTTGGACGTGTCTGTGCTTGATCCTGTAAAATAGTGCCTTCGAGCTCACTAAAGTGACACATCCGTGTGGCATTCGTGCTCAACCGGCGAGATCTATTGATCGTGGTCACTCTTAGCGAGAAAAGTACGGCATTTGATCCATGAAAAGGTGGCTTCAGAGTGCACCTTCGCTCTGGTGAGTGCGCGACATTGCCAGATTGATCTAGAAGTTCCAAAATCACATTGCAAGACACGCTCCACCTCTCTGGGCCGTTTGCGGGTCCGTTGTAATTACACGGAATATGAACGATCGTGTCGCCGATAATCAAAACAGGCAGCAGTCTTACCCTTTCCTATAGAGATGGCTAAGACAAGTGCAACAAAGAGGAAAAACGACGACATCGATGGTGCCGAAAACATCAACAAACATGGAAGGCGCGCAAGACACGAATGCTTGAACTGTACAAGTGTAATCAATGGCAGAAAAGAAACGAGTGTAAAGTGTACCGCCTGTAGTGGCTGGATACACCGAAGATGTAGCCAACTCAAATCTTCCGATGTCAACAACAGCACAAAAGTGAACTTGGTTAAGTGCTCCCTATGTGAACGCCAGGAGGATGTAGAAGATGCCCACTCGGAGGAAGATACAGAAATGGCTGACGGAAGAAGCGATCCATTACTCCACAATATACTCGAAGAAATTAACAAGCACCGAAAATCCGTTAAAAATTTACAGGCAAACAATGATGATTTGAAAGAAGGCGTTGAAATACTCACAAAGTCAAACCAACAACTCGTAAAGCAAGTGAAGAATCTTAGCAAAACCAATAACGGAAGCGAAACGCCTAGAGGGCGATCAGATAGCTGAAATCGGAAGCCCATGCAGGGGCTGCGATATGAGTAAGATAGGCGACCCAGTAGTAGGATACGCTTGCCGGAAGCTTCCAAAGAAGCAAAAACCAAAAGATCTGAAGATAGCAAAAAAAGTGCATTTATAAAGAGAGTAATGCGAAAGACGGATACACCGAACACTTTGACTGAAGAGGTGATTCCACCCAAGTTACCGTCTGTGAAAGCTAGAATAAATACACGACGACTGCACATCTCGCGCATGTGACCAACGGTGACCGCAGAAGCATTATATAATCATCTGAAAAGCAATGCTAACGTCCACCCCATCACAGTAAAGAAACTAAATGGGCGTGGCAGCGACTCGAGGTTCTACGTGGAGGTACTAGATGTCGACTACGACAATGTCATCGACGACAACCTATGAGAAGCGGAGACGGAGATCTCACACTTCAGAGGCCCACTACGAGAAACATCGATAGCGGCATCCCATCCAAAACCATGACCCGGCACTAATAAAGACAATGACGACTCCCATCATTATAATCAATACCAGAATAAAACGTCAATACAGACAATAACAAAAGCTAGCTGTATCTGCGTGAAAGCGCGATCCCTCCAGAAGCAAGACGCCATAGATACACTTCACTCATACCTAAGAGAACGAAATATAGATATAGCAATTATCTCTGAATCGTGGCTATCCAAAGACACGGTCACCTCAGCAGAGTTAAGGAATGGAGGTATCTTTGAAGTGTTTCGCAAAGACAAATCGACGCGTGGAGGAGGAGGAGTATTACTGCTAATCAAAAAGGATCTTCCCAGTGCCGAGGTTGGTATGCTCATGACGACATCTGAAATTGTCGCATGTGACTTGATATTCTCACACAGAACAATCAGAATGATATCAGTCTATTTCTCGCCGACAGAGACATCCGCGAAACTGGTACATCGTATGAAACTCCTTACTGGAGAACTCTCTAAACTTATTGAGACAGAGCACACAGTCGTTATAGCAGGTGATTTCAATCAGACAAATAAATTGGGAGAAGCTTGATAAGCCGGGAGCTAGCGACGAACCCACGAAAGAACGTCTTTTGCTGTGCAACACACGGACTGATGCAACTTGTAACCGATCCTACCGGACGCGTCGGAACCACATCGACAATTCTGGACATCGTCCTATGCAGTGAAGATTCTGTCTCTGAGGTAAAGGTTCTGCCGAATCCTCTGCGATCAGATCACCACATTGTTCAATTCTCTCTTGCAAGCAGCTCTGAGACCCGGTATCACAGACCCCTGAGCTTAATTATGCAAGAGGAAACTTTTGTCGAATGAAATGGGAGTTGGACCACACAAATTGGATGTCCTTCTTTGCAAGATGCGAAAGCGTTGATGAGATGGACAACGTACTCGCACAGTACATTCGCGAACTGATAGCAAAATATACTCCAATACGAATGAAATATGTACATCTAACGACTGCACAAGTACGGAAGCTCCACGACTCCCTCAACGAAGCCACAGACGATTAATTTCTTCAGAAAGAAATAGCCAAGGTGTCGAAACGGGAGCGAATCATAAGAGAATATGCCATCCTCCGCAACCGCAGCAACAAGGCCATCCATAACTATGTACGTAGACGGATCGTGATTAACGATACTCTCAGCTCACTACAGCGCAGCGATGGCAGTTTTACCACTAACGACAAAGAAAAGGCGGAGATACTAAAAAGGCATTTCGAAGCAACGTACCCAGACAACGATGAGCTGAAGCGACGTCAAACTAGAGAACCACCCGCTCTGCCAGAAGGGCCCTAAGGCTCACTGTTCACGACGTACTCGTAAGTGCGGAAAACATTCACCGTCACCTACGAAAACTACAGTCGAAGTTGAACTTCCACACCAGACGACATACCGTCCTACGTGATGAAGAAACTGGGGCTATTGGTCTGTGCCCCTCTTTCTTGGGTCTTTAGAAAGTCAGTCGATAGCGCCACGATTCCAGATGTCTTCCGCTCAGCAATAGTATGTCCAGTGCATAAGAAAGGCTCTAAGACCGATGCCAGAAACAAGAGGCCGGTTTCGCTAACAGTTATAGCATGCAAACTTCTGGAAAGCATCATATCTAAGGCTATCCACGACAATGCCAAGGCCCACGGCCTCATCAGTGAAACCCAATATGCATATAGGCCCGGATACAGTACGGTGTTCCAGCTGATAGACACACAGTTCGATTGGGCCTGCGAAATAAACGCGTCGCGCTGTTTTGATGCCATCTTCTTCGACTTCAAAAGAAAAGTTCGAAAGAGTCACACATACAAAACTAATTGCTATGCTTCCACGCTTCGGAGTCGGAAAAATTCTAGTTGACTGGATCACTGATTTCCTTCGAAATAGAACCTTTCGAGTTCCGAGTCAATGGACAGTATTCGGAATGAACAAGAGTCACATCAGAGTGCCCTCAAGGAACGATTTTGGGACCCTTATTGTATATAATGTATATAAACTCTCTTATATATGCTCTTCCTCCCTCTGTATCTGTTAAAGTCTATGCTGATGATATTAATAAAAACGCCCCCGTAGATACGCCTCAGCAGAGACCGGTGCTACAAAAGGCACTACACGATTTTTATGAATGGGCAGGGCGGATAGATCTCATGCTTTCGATCGAGAAATGAGCCGTGCTGCATTTTGGACACGGAAATACTAAACAAAAGTACTCCATTGGTAGCGTAGAACTTAAATCACAAAAAGCTATTAGAGATCTAGGTATAATCACATCAACAGTCAAATATAGTAGTCTGAACATACTGCAGACGTTGCTCTTTAAGCTAGCCAGCGAAGCAATTGGATAATGCGTACGCTCACAATTGCCGATCCAAACCTATACGTACTACTGTTCAGAACCTACGTCGAACCTGTGATAACCTATGCTGGGCCGGTCTGGCACCCAGGTCTCAAGAAAGATCAGGATCTTTTAACGAAAGTGTATAAACATTTTATAAGACGAGTGGCATACAAATTTAAATGTGACAAAGAGAACGTAAATATTGTAGATGTCCTCCAGTGTCTTAACGCCCTAGATAAAGTCTTGCTTCAAAAAATGATGTTGAAACAACCGGCGATGGTTGCAAAAATATTTGATATTGTCGAAACTACGACTAGATCCAGAAGGAATATACTCCCAAAATTTATAGCCACGATAAAATGTGTTAATGATTTATTTCCCTGGAGACTATCACGCGCACAACACGGGCACGCAACGTGCGCAACCGGAGCCATAATTGAACATGCACATAGGTGAGACTTGTGGCAATTATATTATACCTTTGAATAAAGTGTTCGTTATTATTAAGTCGCGTTCACCAACCCGGTAGATCGTTTGAGTGAACCACGGGTGAGTTGATCAGCCAACATCACAGGTTGGCATTTTAAGTCAGATAATAGAAGATGGAGGCTACATTTAGCAGTTTGGAGACCTGTATATTTGACAGAGATAACGCCAACTGTTTTGGGCGAGTCTTTAAAAACCAAAATCATGTGGAGTTGTTTGTGTACACCATTTTCTGTCTTATGTTTGCAGACGAATAATGTGTGACACGAGCTGATTAGTACGCACATAACTCACGATCAATACATCTTCTGAGTCTACTATGCAGACCAGAATTGTTTCGAATTCAGAAGTATTTTGAATAAGTTGTTTGCACTGAGGACTTGAGAAGGTCGGCAAATGGCAGATACCAGTTGAAACACATGTCTCTAGATGGGTAGCCACCTTCACATATTGTGTTGACGTTTGTATATATAATTATTATTATTATTATTATTATTATTTGCTGCTTCTGAAAGATGCTACGACGAAAGTAAGTGGCTGGATGAACGAGCCCTTCGTGTTACATTAACATAGTAATTTATTTGGGCGACTTGCGGTTCGCATAGGTAGAATATTATTATTGACTTGCTGAAAGACGCACTGTACATAGACTACATCGGTAGCTTCTGGTTGAATTATGACTAGCCCTCGGTACGCTGCAAATATGTATGTTCACGTCTGGTAATGCAAGGTGACAAAGACAAAACAAACAGCAGAAAATGACTATTCTCATTAATAATTTTACTACTGGGGAGTAAGGCTGTAGCTTGACGGGGAAAATCTGCATACATCGCTGAAGACTCACCCTGGAGACTCTGAGAACGGCTGGCAGTTGATGTTCCCGGAGAAGATGCTGGACCTCCAGGTCCTGCCGGCCTTTTGCGCATACCACACGGTAATTGCGTTGTCCTTAAACCAACAATGGGAAGTCTGTACCGAAGTATCCCTGTCAATTGTATCTATTCAAATATATTTTGTCCAACAATGCCATTGGAAAGATCCAAGCCACGACGGCGACTACTACTACGACTACCACCACTTATAGAACAGAATTTGTGTAAACAGAATTTCATGCAATTTATTTATAATAAATTAGTTACGCGCTTGGGTTGAACGAGGGTAGGGACAGGTTTTCAGGTCGAGACGGTCAGGGCCTCGAGGGAGGCGATGGCATTGCCTCACAACTAGGGTAAGGCGTTGTAGGAACCCGGTGCGCTTGTCACCCGTGCGCCACAAACCCGCGCGTGAGAGAGCTGAAATGTGGCAACTTGAGATGATTCTAATTTCGGCTTTGCCGCTATTTGAACGACTTCAAGATGTCATCACATGCATGTGGTCAAGCAGATCATCGGATCTGGTTAGTGAACTTTACGAATTGCCTTTAGCTTACAGATGTGTGGGGCCTGCGTGCGTTTTCAAGTAACAATAGAATTCTAGTTCGGAGGGGTTGCAATGTCAAGATGGACGTGATTGGCTGTTTGACTTGGCGCAGCTTGCGTGCGTGTAGCGAATGCTGCTATTCATGGAAAAGCTATGGTCAACGATGAACCTTCTTCTTTTTTGTATTTACCACCACCTGTGCAGTAAGGGGTACGTCCCGCGCGGCGCATTGCTTACCTCTTGCACGGAACCAACGATCCCTGGTCATTTAAGCCGGAGGCGTACTCAGGCAAATCCCCCCCATGTCATGAATGACAGAAGTTTTGTTATCATGAGACTTGATTTCATCAGATTTTCGTCGAATCTGTCGTCGCCGTGAGACTAGACTTCTTTCCGTCAGTTCCCTCTCATAAACCGATACTAAGCTTGTTAGTTTTCGTCAGGAATCTAACAAGCTTGAAAAAGAATGCTTAACAAGAATGAAAAATCATCAGGAAATTAGAATTCGCTCATTACAATTTGTTGACAGTATGTCCACACTGTATCTCGTTACAGTTTTGGACATACGCGTCTCGTATCTCAAGTAGTAGTATCGGGTTGCCCATACGCATGTGTATCTAGCAATATCCTGTAGAATGGCTACAGTGGCTTCATACGTTCCTTCATTCATTGCATACCGACACCACAGATCGTATTGGTGGAAATCCTAACCGGGAGGGGGCTCAGTAGGGGTTCCCCTAGGTGTTGGATGGGCTTAGCCTTCTCTCCGGGCATTGATTCGCGTCCCGTCTCCGAGGCAACGAGGACAACACAGGACCAAAGGACCGTCGGCCGTAATCGACAGCCTAGAGGGAGGCCGTGTGCTGCAGGCCTCGCTACGTCGACCAACGGTGAATGGTAGCCAGGCGAGAGCCCCAACGAGGAGTTCGGGCTGAATGCCAGCTGCGTGTCCGCCGCCTCCTTACTCATTACGCCGACCGCAATGACCACAATTTGTTAATAAGGTATCCGAATTAGCGCTGTGTGTCTGGCACGGCTAGCCAACAGCCCGTAGACGACAAAGGGGAACTCACCACAAGAACAAAGAACAAAATTGGCCCCGACCTGGAAGGGCCCTCGTGTGTCTCCTTGGTGAGTACGACACCCAACGACGGTGTACAACGAGCAACAACAATGAAGTGTCAGTGTACTAGAACAACAGAAGCTGCTGAGCCCGAAAGCAATGAGGATATGTTGCACTTCGTTCGAACGCCCACCGAAGTAGTGAATTTTGTTATCTAGAAAAGGCTAACCAGCCTAGCTTAATGTTTAGACCAGGTCATCTAGGGCCTTGAGAGTGACGTTGTCTACTCGATAAAGATGGATCGTTGCACAATGGTCGTGGCACCTGGTGAGCATACGTCACAATGTCAACGTCACGGATCATGTGTTTTGTCAATGTAATTCAGCTTTCACTCTGTACCGAAAGATCTTTGGCTCCTGGCCACGGTCAAATAGAAACCACACTGCCGAGGATGACATGGTTGTTCTTAACCCAAATTCAAACTCCATCCATGGTACGAGTTCGAAGTGGTGGATCCACTGTGCGTGTTTGCGTACGCCTTAGCTAATCGGACATGCGAGATAAGGGCCTACACGATTGTCTATTTGACAACGTCAATGGACAAATAGTCGGATTCTGCTGTTATTTCTATGAAAAAAATAGTGCGGTTTGATTACATTCATGTGTCTTGGGTGATGTACATATGAGATCAACGTCCCATGGCGTGCGAACACGTATTTACGTGCCATTATTAAATATCGGATTATTGTTAAGCACTCAGAACGAATGACATTTAGACCACTGGATCCGTCTTGTTTCGGAAACAATTTGAATAGAATTGCACAGCCTCTATAGGCCTTAGCCCCGGGGTACGAGGGTGCGAGGGGCGTGCGAGTGAGGTTCTGATTTTGTCAAATTAGCCACCATAGCTCTGCAAATGTCTGCCGCACACGAAAGCCATCCAGAGAACTATCAAGATATTTGCACTGACACTATGATGTGACATCATACCCTCACCTTCTGTTAACTATATTACACACGGGGTGTTGTAACCCACAACAATGTGTTATCTTATAAAGATGCATTATATGTGTATAAAGCCTATCATTATTAAGTTATTGGTCGTAACTTGATAAACGCCATCACCCGAGAGTCTTACAATGAGTGAACTGTGAACTGCAACAATAAGAATCGGCTAACTCTCTTTTTTACCTAGTAGTACGAGTTCAAATCGTAAAACACTTATGCTGACGAATTCTCACACAACTCGACTACGGTGACTTTGATCGTATAAATATAACAAGACAAATGATGAGAAGACAACCCCTCTTGTCCGAAGTTCCTATGCTCCAACGCTACCGCCCAGAAACAACAAAAAAAAAACCCCAGTCTCCTCTTTTCGTTTATTTTTGTGTAGTAGTCCTTGTTCTTTTAAGGCAGTCCCCGTGATGCCTAGTAAACAAAATACTCCGGAGATAACGAATTAGGAAACTAGCGTTTTTTTTCCCATCATATGAGTTACTTGGCTTGCAAGCTGACCCCCGTCGAGTGCTAAGTGATTTGCAACGATTTTTAAAACAGGTCCCATTGTTTTATCACCGTAAGTTTGTCCTCGACACATTTAGTCACTTGTTTAAATCTACTCAAGTATTAAAATTTTTTTTTTTTCATAATTTTATTAACCCAATTGAAATTTAGTTCAGTGCCGTATGCTACAGTTTTATATTGAACTAGTTTTTTGTTAGACGGGATCGATTGAGGGCATAGCTCAAACTTGGCATGGTTTTATATTATAATGACTGACTGTGAACAACAACTACGCTTGTCTCTTCAGTGGTCGCACAAAGGCGCGGTGACCCGGGCGACAGTGCAATGGAGAAGTATGAGAAAATTTCAAAGATAGGTGAAGGGTCGTATGGGGTCGTCTTCAAATGCCGGAACAGAGACACGGGTCAGACGGTGGCAATCAAGAAGTATGTTGAAACCGAGGACGACATCCTCATTAAGAAGATAGCCCTCAGAGAAATTCGCATGCTCAAGGTAAGACTTGCAGTATCAAACAAGCGTTACACGTGATTATGTTAATGTTCGTTAACCCATCCGGAGTGTGTTCACTTTTTAGAAATAGTTGATACGTAGTCGTTACGTACAAACAGTATTGGTTCATATGAAAATTATTAATACTGGTGACACTGATGGTGACGACGACGTTGACGGTCCTTGTTGTATTTTCGTCGTCCGTCAACATTTACGTCACAGCGTAAGTAACCAATGAACAGCTATCTACTACTATGATTTGGCCCTTAAGTATTAGGAATATTTGTTTAAGGTATTCTGCCACCGGGGTTCAAATTACCATGTTTTTCAATTTTACAAATATTCTACATTTCCAGAAATGCAACTTGAACCCGAGTATTCGACCATTACGTTCAGATATAATAGCAACTCCAAGAACACTTCTCTTTGAACTTGTAGATTCAAATCACGCTTTAGTAGCAACAAATATTTAGTGACATATATATATATATATATATATATATATATATATATATAGTATAGTTAAGCTTGGCTTGATCGTGAATCTGTACGGCTTGTGACAATATATCCCTGTTATTTTTTCTTTTAAATAGTAGTAGAGCAAGAAATATTGCATATGTGGATCATTGATGATACATATCATTATTGAGGGTTGCTATTCGGCTAAGCTTATGCAAGTGTGCATGTAATGTCTCTATTCATATGGCGACGCAGCTCCCTTGAAAGAGACAAAGAGTTACTAGAACCCGCAAATTTAGCGGGGGAAACGTTTCCCGACCATTGACAGCGACCAGATACTGATTGTTATAATCGAAATTGATCTGAATTAATTGTAAATCCTATCTGTGAAGGTGAAGTGAGTTCTATTTAGAAGCGTACCTAGACCTATCGACCTTGTATTGTAGAGTAGCTGTCACAGTATTTCGTGGGTCATTGTCTACCGACCAACGATATTGTTTACTACTCCCGCATCTTTAGCCGCTTACCAGTACCACTACAAAATCCAGAATCCCCTCCTGGACGAACCCAGGAGGGGATTCGTGGTATATATAAGCCCACTGCAAAAAAAACAACTACCACCGGTTTCGCATCAGTTCATTTCGACATTTCATTCACCGGTTATTTCCATTGCACCAAACAATTTCCACGCAGGCGTTGTTGTTTTGTATGAGAGGTGACAGTTAATATTCCTTTGAATGTGGGTACGGTTCGCTGCCGCTACCATGCCGGATTTGTTAGGGGTCTGTCTTATCAAGCACTGAGAAAGCAATTCCGTCGACATTAAATATTGGCGGAAAGTCAACCAGCCCGAAATAGTTTAGTGCTTTTTTGCTTTTCTTAGCGTTCAGCCGGGGGAGTTGAAGTATTTGCAACCGTAGGATAACCACCTCCAATCTCACCGAGAACAAGCTAATTCATGTGGTCTCGTACTTACTACTGATGTATCATTACAGTTCAAGTCAAAATCGCCTGTATTGCACTGAAGGGTGAATTCTATACAGGAGAGGGGCAAAAATAGACGAAAAAATATATTCATATTTAAGAAATAGTAGCATTACATGTTTACTATCAACTGTATGATGATTATTCTTATTACTAGTCCATTAGTATTATTATTCATAATATATAAGGTTATTATTATTTCATTAAGATCACATTGGAGCTTAGCCACTGATTCGACGTATATTTTTAATCACCTCATTTATCTGTTATATATATTTATATATAACAGATTAATGATGTGATTAGAAATATATATATATATATATATATATATATAGATGCGATTAAAAATATCCATCGAATCATTGGGTAAACTCCAAAGTGACCTTAATAAGTATGAGGTCACTTTTAGCTTCTCGACATATCGGAAACGGTTCTACTGCGAACACGACGTACCCTCACATACGTTGAACGCCACATCACATAGTAACCTTGTACAGTCCCGTAGATCAGTTATGTGGATTCGATGTCCATAGAGGAGAATGAGAGAATGACGAAGCGAATAGCCACCGGCGGAGAGGTCATCGGCATTCTCAATTGGTAGTTGTCCTTCCTATGTTCGGAGATGTATGGATGCCCCCGATATGGGGGCTTGACTAATCCTGGCATGGATAGGACCCACAGGGGGAATTCATCCAGCGGAACGTCACGTTGGGATGCAGGAGCTCTATGGTGGTGTCGTTTTCGCTAAAGCAAATCCTTGAATCGCTCTTTTTTTTTAAGATCAATTTTATAATATATCATGTTTACTCTCAGTGAAGGAACGGTAATTGAATGGAATTGCCGATATTACCATCTGGTGTATAATATTAATTGGCCGAAGGCGGATATGGCCAGCCTAAGCAATGTACACGTGTTTCTGCTGGCGGCTAGCACACGGCTCTTGAAAGAGCTGCATATGTATTGTTGAATTTCGTCGGATGCAGTGTGACACCACAGCATGGCTATCTGGGAGGGGCCGGGCACTTAGACGAACAAATACTGCGAGGCTGAAGTGTGATGCCTTAAGTGAATTGAGCAAGTTGAGGATTCAGGAGCTCAATGGTGCAGAGAGTACACGTGATCTCGCATTTGACATCGAAGTCTGTCGGCCGAGACCGCGTTTGCGACGCTGACAGTGTTTGCCAATGATGCCCAAAGGATGGCGATCCCAGAGGCGTGCGGGGGCCGGCCTTGAACCTTTACACTGGCGACCTTTAACTCAGTCAAGGTCGATAGCTTTGTCACACTCCTCCTTGATGACTGTCGGTAACATACGTTTGAACTTTGTCTTAACAAATACTAGAAAATGCTAGTTTTAGCTAATGTGACTATGGTTTCTACTGACATTAACCGTTGTTAATCTCGATTAACGCCACTAATATATAGTCTATAGTTGTCTGAGCAACTTTCTTTGATTAAAAATGGTCGAGGCAGCAAACGCACACAAACTCGTTGGTATAGAATTCACATTTATGATTTTTCTACTCATTTGCATCGTAACATTTGATTTACTTCCCGCCTGAATCGGGCGACCGCACTGGACCGCAACCCCGAGGCATCTTACCCGGATGAGAACGGTACAGCCCCGAACAACCTGGTACAAACTATCGCTGATTTCACTGATATTGCTGCCAACAGCGCAGGTATAGCCGCCATCACAGCTGTCATTACGGCGGTCCGTGCACAGACTAGTTATGGACAAACTCCGCCGTGTTGCGAACGCGGTCGGCAAACGCGGAGCTTTATGCGGCGTCATTAGTGAGACGTCATTATGGCAGCATACAGGCCTCTGATCTCGAGGGATGTAAGAATATAGCAATGAAAAGGCTCCTGGGCTCTATGTTAAAAAGCATGGAATACCTCGAGAGACTGGCTGCCGTCATGGGGATACCTGCCGCCAGGCAAAGACTCGAGCACGAAACTCCTCAACTGACAAGTCAAGCCATGGAACACGGCCACGTTCAGCATGCAAAACCGAAAGCTGCTCTCCTTCTCGACGACGCAGCGGTCAGGAACCTTTGTTGAGGGGTTTCGTGCTCTCCCGACTACCACAGAAGCCTTAGCGCAACGTGTCGTCGTGCCAAGGCCAGTTCGGTCATGGGGACCTTTGTTACAGATCTGTCCGCCAGGCGAGTCGACCTTCTGGGTAGTGAGAACCGGCTATGAGAACGAGATAAACGTAAGTGGCACTTGTGTAAAGTTAAAGCTAGACGCTACAAACGTCAATAATTCTCCCAAAACAGCTTCACGGCCCGCGTGTCTTATCATCCGTGCTAGGACTCATTCCAGTTCCGAAAAGGATTCAGGTAGACGCATATCCGTCAGAACTTAATGAAATACTGGTTGCCTGCAGGATGTACCGCTAACGGCGTTACAGCAGGCCGGGGTTCAACAAAACATGCAGAACAGCAAGGCATGGATGCCGGGCATGACCGGCAGTAGGGCCCCTCTAAATATTCATGAAATGGCTTATCGGCGCACACTACCCATTGAACGCAAAAACATTCTCCACAGACAAGAGAAACGGTTATTGGAAGAGGCTAATTGATATCGCCACGGCCAGTTCAGAACGTACGTTCTCGTGCAAAATGTTCGAGCTGCATTTCCTCGTGCAGCATTTTAACCGACCAAGGTACCGTTCCGCGGAATCGGGACAGATACTTTCAGCCTAAATCTTTTCTCCGTACTCATCAGTGAGCTGCCGGACGAGATCAAGAAACACCACTGACAAGCGAAGCTTCTTCTATACGCCAACGGCCTGCTACAGTACAGCACTAGCCAACACCATCTCCAACTGACGCCGGTTACCTTCAAGGACTACGTGGCCAACCAGTGAGCTTGCGACAGACCTAGGCGACGAAGTTCGGTCTAACGACGGGACAATTCAGCATGTTAACTCCATTTCTTACTTTGGACTACGAGGAGGCCTCGAGCCCTCTTACACGCTGGTGGAGCCTTGGAAAACGCGGTGCTCCAAGGATACGGAAGGCACTTTGTGGCGGCCACAAAGATACAGAACCCACGGAAACACTCTCTCGAAGCAGTGCTGGGCCTATTCGACTTGAAATTTGCTCATTGTGGCTCGCACGGGGTGCCGCTAATATGGGACCATCTCGAACCTATTCATTTGGGAAACCTCGACCGCGTAACGCCTGCCTTTCTAAAGCGCGTTCAAAGTCTCCACATCTCGGTGAGAAACAGGCTTGTCTACTGGCTCTGCGGATCACTCTTTATCAAAAAACTAAGTACACAGTACTTCGAGTTGCCCAAGGACAGAAGTCTACCAACAATTAATTGCCAATTAAGAGCCGAAAATGAGCGACACAGATCCGGAGTTCCTCGGCGTTAAAGCTATGACTAACTTCGTGTGGAGGGAAGCTGGCAGGACTAGCGTAGTGACGTCGCTACGCAGTCTACAGATCTCACTTCGTGATTTGCCAGATGTCGCGACACTACGACACGCTGGATGCGGTTGGAAGCCGCTATGAACGATGCGAGGGTCCCTTAACTCGATATCATATACTCAACATCGCCCGCCACCCTCTTAATAACCATAATACGATTCGGCATCCGCTGTTTTGCCTGTCTGTGGCATCCTCTCTTGAATTGAGTTGGGGTTTCGTAGCTTACAAATGGCCACACATTTGCAATTTTGTTCTGTGCTATTAAAGAAATGGTTTCCTAAAACAAACCGTGTATATTTCATTATATCTTTGTCATCGTTCAACGTTGGAACAAATTTTGACCTCTTCACGGGTAGATTTGTTATAAAATATAACAAAGTAATGTATCTCGCCCTGACGATAAACATTTATTTATTATTTATTCGTTTATTTATTTAAACATTTATATTATAGTATTTTCGCTTGGAAGCATATCGTTCTTAAGCCCCACAGTAGATATCTAGAACGTTCGGTCCTCTGATAACAAACACTGATGACATCCTCCATCTTTTTCTTTCTCTCTCTCTTCCCCAGCTTCTAAAGCACCCGAACCTCGTGAATCTGCTGGAGGTTTTTCGACGAAAGCGTAAACTGCATCTCGTGTTCGAGTTCTGTGATGCTACTGTTCTTGACATTCTTGAAAAACACCCCAAAGGGTAAGTAATCACTTCGATTACGCAAACTTCTTCATTGATGTCGTAGGCCGTGCTTCCACAATGCCAATAGAGCGATTCGTTTGTACTTCAATAATTTTAGGTCTTTCATCAGCGTGCTATAGCTGCTACGCCGCTCGAGCCGTACGCAAGGTCTCACACGGACTATACAGGGTCATTTTATATAATGGAATAGAATATCAAAGTAAGAGTACATGATCAGCTACTGTTATCCGTATGTGACAAAAAGATAACAACATCAAATTATCGATGATTGTTACAAGCAGAATCCATACAAAGGCGGCTGCACTACTTAACATCCCTAATTACAAAGCATTGTCATTATTATTATTATTATTATTATTATTATTACCAACCTATTCGTATTCAGAACGTAATAAATCCATAGTTTACCAAAAACGTTCACTTCTTCGATTCTATCCCTAAACTCAACGAAGGAAGGGATACCAATACATCCAAATCCATGCAGGCTCAAGTCGTACAAAAAACGGGACTATTCTGCAAAATAAACGCAATATTCCTCTGGGAATGATGCCACAGAGGCAATTTGAGATAACAATGGACGCAATTACAAGCCAAACGTTCACCACTGATTTCTCGTTAAAAAAAAGTACCAAATTCTGTTATATATTTTTGCAACCGGGATTCTCTCTTTCAGCGTCCCGGAGCAACTAACGAAACGGATAACGTGGCAGGTGATTCAGGCCGTCAATTTCTGCCACTCACACAATGTACGTTATAAGATGTGTATTCGCTTCTAAAAAAACCGTCCTAATCGTTGATTGTATAGAAAGCATTTTCGAGATAATTCTACTAATTCATTATGAGTATAAAATATTATATATATTGCTATTTCGTATTTCTCACTAGTTGGCCTTGAGTTGTTGTTGTTGTTGCTAATGGCTGAGAATGAGGTGATGTAGTGAACACGTACGACTTGTAACTTCGTAGACAATCTCGACGACTCCACCGCCGCTCGATAAAACACCGCTGGGGCTGCTTGTTATACGTCATGTAAATTATTCACTCCTATCGGCGAAAATTGTCAGGGAACTCCGTCGACCGATCTCCTGTGTGACACTCGAAGATATCATTCTTATGACAAAAATAAGAGTCAGTTCGAACATTCTGCATAGGGTAGTCGATTTGCTTGTTTATTAGACAATTCTTCTACAGCGACATTGCATTCGGGAAGTCATAATCATAGAAATAATATTAACGAACGATACTAAATAAACTAAATTAATATATAATAATATAGATAAATAGTGCGCAGGTTACACAAGCTCGAACCAATACTCAAGTTGGATAATAAGACCTAGTAATTAATAGCGGAATGATTTGTGGCTCTGAAAGAAAGTCCATATGTCGACTTGCATTTCTGCGTTAGTTTGACGGCACTAGCAGCGTTCTATGATCACTGCTATTTGTCGAGAAGGCTGACGGAGGTAGTGGTATGAGAAGTTTCAATCTTTGAGGGATCCATATATAGATTAGTGCATTCGATCAGAGCCCTGTATAGCTATGAGACAGCAACAATGCTATTCTCAATACAAAAGACGTGTTATTTTAGGCCGTTTAGGTACCCCCAGTGAATACGGTCGATTCCGCCGGACCGTTCGTACAAGATTTTAGTGTTTTGATGCTTTTATGTCTTAGATAAAAACAATATAACACATATTTTCAGCATTGTCTCAAGGAGCTCTTTATAAAGAAGGTAGTGTTCGGTAATACCGCTGGCTAGAAGATGACCCAACATAGCAATACAAGTATAGCCTTTCTGGAGTATTTTGAAGAACTGGTTGACGTTACCGTCTGATTACTCGGCACTATACTTCCAATGGGCACACTCAGACGCTCTTGTTAAGATAGTATAGCGTGAGAAAAGCAGCAGCATAATATGATATGATATCGAGAACTGAGAAATGGTATCAAATCATTTGGGGACGTCAATCCTGGGCTATGAGGAAAACCTTCCTTCTATATTGATTGAAGATTTATTGAGATGAAAGCAAACTTTATTGTGTGTTTGAATAAAAATAAATCAACGTTGTTTAAGTTTACCTTAAGTTGGCGTTTACGGCACTTCTCAAATAGTTTAGCAGACCTCATCTCATTCATTTAGCGTTTCATCCACTCCTTTGGTCGGCGGTCGCCAGTCGCTTTAACCGTCGTGTTTAATACCCATTGTTGTTAACGACAAGCGTAGATATGATCTCGCCTGCCGCCGCTTACCGTCACTCTGGAGATCCCTTTTCCTCAAGATACAGCTCACTTATGTCAGTGAATGCAAAAAGTGTGGATAGTATGCAATGTCAATAGTCTTGTAAGAATATGTTTAGTGTGAATGATAATGTTTGCATCTAATTACAATGACTACTACTGTTCATGACGATGTGACACTCCTTTTAATTAGTGTTTTCACGTGTACGTAAGCGTTATCACGACTTCAGATTCGTTATTATACCGAAAATTCGTATTGTATTGCCGTCTGATTGGCAGATTTGGAGGAAAGTACAGTTGGCTTTAAAAGGATATACACAGAGCAGGCTTGAGTCACTATATACATAGTTAACAATCTGGATACGCCCACTACTGCCATAGATGGAAAAATATTGATGTATTTGTTTTGGGACAAATCCGAAGATATTTGTCATCGGCGAGACGGTTCTGAAAGCTGCGACTGGGTTCAAACCACTAGCTTAAACGCTGTTACAGGGTATCACGTGGTATTCTGAAATAAAAATATATTTGTATTATTGTATTATATTGACGACCGAATTGTAGTCATGTTCACGGTTTGCGAAGAGGAGCTAAGGTCGTCACGGGAAAGCTCTTAGCGGGCGTATTGATTGAGGTTTCAGCTTTCGCCAAAAAAAAATTAGTATGGTGGGTCGTGTCGTTGTTCAATACGTAGAAGACGTTCGTCAATATGTACCACCATGTATTTGATACACAACCTATTATTGTCAATTATATTTGAACGAATCACGATAGGCTATCCATCGAGACGTGAAGCCGGAAAACATTCTATTGACGAAAGAAGGTGTAGTCAAGCTCTGCGACTTCGGCTTTGCACGTACGCTTAGTCCAGGAGAGAACTACACGGATTATGTGGCCACTCGGTGGTATCGGGCACCGGAGTTGCTTGTCGGAGACACCCAATACGGTCCAAGCGTCGACGTTTGGGCTATCGGGTGCGTAGCTGCTGAACTCATGCGTGGTACGTAACTCCACGTTTGAACAAATTGCTCCTCTTCTTTGCAAACTACTGAATTGAAAGTGTCTGAAATAGCCTAATGGGATTGAACGTTTTTATGCATGGAGTTGATCAGCTCATATGAAGCAAACTAGAGCATAATTATTCTTTTGGAGAAGTAATTCAAAAGCAGTAGATCGCACTATGAGGGACTATATGGTCCAGGTCAAAATTAGCCAGACGAGCTAAAGAAATAACATTCGAAGAGAACCCCATTCTTACGTATGATACGCTTGCAGGCGAAGCCTTGTGGCCAGGAAAATCAGACGTAGATCAGCTGTACCTTATACGAAAAACGGTCGGAGAGCTCATCCCACGACATTTACAGATTTTCAAGAGCAACGATTTCTTTGCTGGAGTCACCATACCCGAACCTGATCACATGGTATTTAAAATACGCATTTGAAATTTGTGAATCATAATTCATTATCGAAGAATTCTTACACAACTACAGATCAGACAATCGAATAGCCAGTTTTCCTCGAGTCCGAGACGAAGACGAGGGCGAATCTACACAGAGATACAAGCAGAATATCGAACCAATATTTCTTTTTGGATATATTTCAGGAACCCTTGGAAGATATGATCCCAAAGAACAACGATAAATATGCCATTGATTTCCTCAAGGTAAGTCGTGCGATGATTCTGATACTCTTTAAGTAGCTTGAGGAAAATTTGAGAACACTTTCGCTATTTACCTTCAAAGAGTTAGAGTCTCTAGGAATAATTAATATATAGAAGAAGAGATATAATGGCAACGTAAATGAGTGACCTCAACTTTCTTTGTTACTTAGAAATGTTTGGATAAGGATCCCTCTCGAAGATCAAGCTGTGAACAGCTCTTGCGCCATCTCTACTTCAATGGGAGTCACGAGGATGACCGCAAGGATAGCTCGGGTAGAGCGAGCTCAAAATCGACACATCAACACACCTACAGCTCTTCGGGAGGCACAGGAAATGCGAACTCAACGGCGACCGTGTTTCCAAATCTTGGTAAATATATCACGTTATCCTTTGCCTTGTTCTTCTCATGTTTAGTGTTTAGAGTACAACAGCGACATTCGGCAAGCAAAGCACAACTGAACAGCTTGTTACTTTCAACGGGTGATTATATTTTCTATATAATCTAATGTTTACCCACGTTGATATCCTCCACGTCTGTGAGCAGTAACTACCGCTGAACGCTGCGATTCTGATGATTTCCAATGTCATTGAAACATTATAGGAACTCCACCAAGTGGCGGTGGCCAATCGACCGGAGGCAGCGGAGGAGGCGGCGGTTCACTAATGCCCGAAGCAAAGGCGTCACAGTTGTATTCGCGGACCAGGATGCAATCCGATCATCTGCCACACATCTGACGGTCGGTATCGAGTTAACTGTTAATAATGAAAACTGTAGAGGCCACGAGGTCGAATGGAGAATGTTGAATTTTAATTCAGATGTTGGCCGCATTAACTCTCCTCGGCGATGCTACTTCAAGTGTATTCCAACTAGCTAGACTATAATAGGCGCAGAAATAATCGAAATTGATCTCTTTTTCTCACGGCCTTAAGTGTATCTTTGGAGATTCTGTTACGGCCTACGACCTGTTGGGAAACTTCACCATTGATTCAGACACGCCTCTCCAAACACGTGCACTCAATATAATCCAGTGAGACCGATCTAATAATGATGGGGTCAATATTTGTTTAGGTACGATCCAGATGCCTCCGCATCGTCTTTCACTTCGAACAAAGCTTCCCCTCACGCCCAGCAATCGAACAGCTCGGCCTGGTTCTGGAAGTAGCCGCTGTCACAGCCTGTAGCCATTACCACCACCCTACCCCCCCCCCTAACGTTGAGCTGTTGAAAGTGGCGCGTGGCATCACTGCTACAACGAAATGTCCATGTCCCGTGAAACAACAATGAGTCGTTCCAACTAAAGCGAGACTGGTGTGAAATAAATATATGGAACTTCACCTAATGCGAGAGTGATTTATTGCGTAGCACGTATGTTTTATTCAGCCAGACGCCGACATTTTAGATATGAAAAATAGAAAAAAAAATAGACCACTTAACAGAATATATATAGAGGCGGAGCATGAAATCGCAAAAAGCTGTATTCATAGGCATCGTAAAAGACTTGGACACGGCCAAACAAAAAAAAACAAAACGAATAAAAATGGCTAGATGACCGGAAACGCTGTAAATTTGTGTACACTACTTAAATCGTCGAAGGAGGCCGCGAATCGAAGAAGTGTTCTCATCATGAGCCTATTATGTACAACGAGATCATGTGGCGAGAGTTCTCGGGACGAGCGAGCCGCTAACATAAGACACGGTCATCAATCGATCAGTGGAGCCAGTCAGCAAAAGTGGTGCACCCATCCACCTCAATAATATGTTTCAAACACCCCGACTATCCTTCTAAACCCGAAATGAGCGACTGCTACATCCCACTTCAACAATCTACAGATAGAGAGACATAATGAAGCAGCATCTGATAGCTGTGTCCTTCTTCTATGATGTGTGCTATTTATAATAAAGGTCAATTCTTGTTTCATGCATACGATATACATGGGATCGTTGTATTTAGATTGCTTGAATTGAACAAACAACGTACACGATTTGTCAGAACCGGCTTTTATTTACTTTTGATAACTCGAATCGATTCTGCAATGGATTGAGTTATATACTCGATTCGGGGAAGAAACATACAGTGGGCTCTCTGTTATGTTCCCAAGGAATACACATATACACACGAAGCCCCATGTGGGGAGGGTTATGTTCTTATTACCTTGTCTGGCCATTCATAAGTAGCACGTAAATGGTGACTATCTTTACGAGAGGAAAATGTGTAATATGTTCGCACATCTAGAAGCAGAGCATTGTCACATGCAAGTGGCAAAATGCATCACCGTATAACATATATATATATATATATATATATATGGACTACGGTATATATATATATATATATGTATATATATATATATATATATATATAACGTACTGTACACAAACTTACTTTAGATATAATGATTAAACAGTATATAGATGATAATATACGTGTGGAGACACGCCTCTTCACATAACGGCGATCCCAAATCGCGAATTTCTCTTATGGGCAACCACAAATAATGACAACAACAATAATTCTATGGACGGTGATACTGCTTGCAATTATGTTCGAATATTCTTCCTGCTGCTCGGAGACTTCTGCTTTGAATGCTTTGCTCTGTCCTGAACATTGACTGCTCCGAAATCCTTGTGTCCCTTTTTCTGATCGGAGCTCTTACTCTCGGGAATAGCTCCGCTTTTCACACTGCTGGCTTTCCTTTTACGAGACTTCGGCGACTTACGGGAGTTCATCTCGTCAATTTCCATCTCGATTCCGCCGATATGTTCGCTCTCGGAGTCGGACAACGTATCAGCCCCCGCGGCACGTTTCTTTGCTTTTTTCGACGCTGCAACATAGTGGATATACAGACGAGTACAATACGCCATTCTTAAAATGTTCAATTATTTTCGTTATCTAATCACTCGTGTTGACCAAGTACGAGTCATGGACGGGTTTTAATCTGCGGACTTTTTATAGCCAAAAAGTGTCGAAGCCACCTCGCTGAGGTTTTATTGACGCGATGCAAGCACTCTCTGGGGAACATTGTGTCTACATATTATTATTATAATATAAATATTTAGACGCCAAGATACATGACTATATTGATATTGTATGCATATTGAAGACCTGCCTAGAAGAGACAATATAGTCACACTAAAAGTATAACAATTGGATACAACTGAGCATTCAAATGTCAAATTTCACTTAGTCCAAGCAACGTTTAGTCAAATAGAGTCACAAACTATACGGGTTAATTCAGTTGACAAACAAATACCTTTTTTACTAGTCGGCTTGCGGTTCTCTTGTGAGGTATTGCCACCGACGAAAATCTTCTCAAATTCTTCAATATCACCCTCACCGCCCTCCATTTCAAAGTCATCATCGCCATTTCCGCCATTGCGCCAGTCGCGCTCAGGGATCCTGGCAGATCAACACGCAAGTTGTTATTGTATCAATCGAAACTTTCAGCATGCAGTACTTCGATGTAGTATTCATGTTTGCCAACAGCTTACATTCGCCTCGCCCAATTCAAGCTAAGGGTAAAGGCTTATTGATATATTAAGGGAACTGCAATTTTTAATTCCATGGGGATCGTTGAACTCCATGCCTAATTAAACTGCACCAACCAGGGACCCCATGGAAATGACAAACGGGAATAAACAAATAGAGATCTAACCAAGTGTATGAATGAGCCAAGAAGCGCCTGGCATCGATTACACGAGCGAATCAAGCAACCGTTTCAATCAGAGGCGAAGTTGAAGTTTATGACAGATATGTGAAAGTGAAATTGAAGTTGTCAGCTGCAAGAATACTATTACAGATGATGAGCCTTCACTCCGTGAATGATATCTAGTATAAGCGAGAAATCACTTACAAACACTTTTCAGCTTCATCTGCACACTGTTTTTGAAGCAGACGGAGACGCCTTTCCGCCATTTTGAGTTCTGCATCCGTTAATTCGATATCGGATCCGCTATCGTCGGTTTTTACAGCGAAAGGATCCACACCGTTCTCCAAGTCAATAATCTATGGGGACACAAACTAGCATTGTAGTAAAGCATACATATATACATCATGTGTATGTGCGCTGTAAAATTTGAACAAATTTTGAATCTACCATCGACTTGATCGAGTCGTTTCTCACACGATAACGATAATGACATTTACAGACATTTTTAGATGAGAACGAACGCCAACGCGCACACAAAACACAAATATCGTCAATGAAAAAAAGTCATGTTGAATTAATGTAGACTCGAAGAAATTCACCTTCTTGATTATGTTCTCGATGGCTTTGCGGTTAAATGCTTTAATCCCTTCGACTCGGGAGAACTCGACAAGTGAAGTCCTCACAGCTGCCATGTCAAAGTCAATAGGTAAAAGGCTCAGTTCCGCGTCACCACCGTCATCTGCATTATAGTCATAATCGTCTTCCTCTTCCTCCTCCTCGTCATCATCGTAGTCGTCGTATTCGTCGGATTCCGAACCTACATAAAGACGAACAATTTGGATATAGCTTAGTGACATCTGTCGGATTAGCCTTTAAATAGGGAAGTTTCCGTGCTACTACTCAGCATCCCGTCCATTTGACTACTCCTCGGAATCACCACCGGCAATAGCTTCACATTATATATGAAAATAGACATCCGTTCATGGATTCGTCAGCCCGTTTTCCAGCCGACATTTCTTGGCAGTAATTCGTATGGTGACATAGCTACGAGAAAGGTCGAGAGAAAAAATCCACACCTTCATGAGGTCGCAGTAATATCTGAACCTGCGATCCGAGACATACCTCGGTGCCTGTCTATTTATCCATTTGTGTTACCTATTTGGAATTGCTACGTGGACATCTCAGCCATCGTACGGGCAGGAGGAGTTTCCTGTACTTTCCTAAAGTTAATTTTCCACGAGTACACCACGCCGCCGGGCTCGACTTTTGTACTTATCTAGGTATCCTACAACAGATTACTGTTGCTGATTCCTTTTTAATTCTGTTCCTTTCATAAAACTTTGTTTCATTTGTTCCAACACTGAGATTCAAGATCCAGCAATGACCTACGCTTGTACCCCCGACAACGCCGCCAAGCGTCGAATCCAAGCTCTTAACTGAATTATCAACCAACAAAATTGCAAATAATGTAACTCTGAATTCATAGAAGTCCGGATCACATGACATATTTGGGAATTTACAAAAACCTGTCAACTGACCTGATTCATCGGCCAAGGTGGTCTTTTTTTTTTTTAACGCCGCCTCTTGATCCTCAAATGATCGGATTTTTCTTTCAATTACGTCACCCTCGTCGTCGTCAGCTGCACCAGAAATGCGACAAAGATAATCAATAAAAAACAGGTTAATTCATAAACAATTAACTGTCACATTTTCTTCTTAGCACTGCTACTTCCTTTCAAAGTCATCCTTCGTGAAAGTGTTTAAAGCAATCGGACATGGAATATTTTCAAGAATTGTCGACGTTACAGAAGCAAGCATTGTTAGATAAAACACTAAATCAGCCTTGAAGTCCACTTAGGGCAGAGTAATTGCTTGCTGAAATAGGCTCTGGTGATGCACATATACCCTTGTACGATTGCTGAGTATCACATATGTATATTGAAAGAGCACATGTCTTCCACCATTCACAGAAAGATGTAGGCGTAACATTGCGACACATATTTGACACAATATGCGAGCATATTTTGACTTGCTATGCTTTATATTATAATTAGACTATAGAGCAGGTTACTCGTACAGTTAAGGTATTCCTCTTCCAAATATAGCCTTTCCTTCAATTTTCTTTCTTTACTTTTGCTGTGTACATATTTAGGTACCGAAGTCTATTTCAGAACAAAAACGAAAGGGAAACTATTCTGAGATAACTCATTGAATCTGTATCTTCGAGAATCTTGATCTCTTTCATTTTCAACTATGCATTCACAGAAAACCGAGAAACAATGCACGTAAAGTTACCTTCATTCAAAAGCTCCGAACGAATGATTTAGCCCATACATCACTTACCTAACCTTATACACGTTCACTAATTTCTAAACTTATGCAGTTCAAGTCAACCCAGGCAATGCAATTTTTACATAGAACTTCGTGTAAATGCAATAACCCGATATAAAAATGTATACCAGAGTCGCTTACTATGTAGGTTTAAAGACACACAACGACGATGATTAATTCAACAATAGAAATAAAATTAAAACGACTACAGCACTCTAAAATAGTCACTCCGTTACCCACGCACTAAGTGGGTAGAATATTACACGTGGGTCATCATGAGCTGACGAACACAACATTGTCAGCACACGCAGTATATTGCGCAAATCGATATGTCATTTTCCATTTTAAAAACGAAGCATTATTCACTAACGGCTGGAGAGTCCTTCGACATAGTGTTGAAATGTCTCGGCGTAAGTAGACACATAAAGGGGGATGTTTCGCTAATTATTATTGACCGGAGCAAATTCTATCGACATGCAGCTTACAAGTAACTCGAAATGCCGACTTACACTCTTCTTCATCTTCAACATCCAGAGCGGATGCGTCGAATTCTTCAGCTTCACCGTCGATAAAGGGAAAAGATTTAAGCTTCCTCTTGTATGCTAAGAAACAATAAAACAGTTCGTTCTTATACAGTGGTGTGAATAAACTTATCGCACTCCCTATATTTCAACAAATCGTTACAAAAAATACACATTTGAGGCATTTATTTATTCTGTGTCAGATTAATGTACGTGTCAAATAACATACATACCACAAAGAACAGCGCATACAACATCGCATGCAGCCTGCTACAACAAAATGTGTCATATTTCCGTGGTGTAAAATGATAACGCACCCTCAGTTGTCGAGTGTTCTCGCTGAATTAATCCAGTTTGTGTTGAGCATTTAAGCAGTACTGTAGTCATGGGACACGCTTCTAGCCTTACTGATGCAGAAAAAGCAGTTATTACCGCTTTACACCGACCAGGAAAGACCCAGGCTGCAATTGCCAGAGAAATTGGCAGAAGTCGCTGCGTAGCGCAAAATTTTTTACGCAGTCCGTCGGCGTGTGGTACTAATAAGTCTAGAGGACGTCCACGAAAGATCAGCCAGCAAACTGCCATGCACATTTGTCGGTTGGCATCGAATTCGACCATAAGTTGTGAAGCAATCAGGCAAGGGTTAAACCTTCAGGTTCATAGATCAACAGTTTTAAGGACAATTAAGCGTTATCCTCATATCATACGGGCGCAAATGAAAACAAGACCGCGTCTTCAACAACGCCACATGATTGCCCGACTAAACTTCGCTCGCAACAATATAGACAGAGACTGGACATTGGTGAATATTGGGGCCACGTTTTTGAAATAGTATGCTGAGGGTGCACATCTATTTAAAATGTACTATGTTGTTTCAGATCGTCTTCAGTGAAGAGAAAAAGTTAAATTTAGATGGGCTAGACGGATTTAACGCTTATTAGCATGATGTACCTAAAGAGTCGCGGTACTTCTTGAAGCGCATTTTCGGCGGAGCGTGCTTTATGATTTGGGAAGCTTAACAAACTCCCACTCGCTTTCATCTCATCTCGAAGGAATACCGAGGACTATCAGCAGATGTTGACCAACAACCTACTACCATTTAGTAGCAGATTTCACCGACTGCCAATTGTTTCCTAACAAGATAACGCTTCAATTCAGGTCAACGCTAGTACACGTGCGTGGTTAGGACGGCATGACATTGAAACCCTAGAGTGGCCAGCATGTTCTTCTGATCTCAACCCGATGGAGAACCTCTGGGGCATTCTTGTCCGACGAGTAGGTGCGCCGAATCGACAAAATACATATGTGGAAGCACTACGAGAGGCGTTGTTGGGGGCCTGGGGAGGTGTCAGCTACCAGATTCTGCTAAATCTCGTTGATAGTATGCCAAACAGAGTCTTTGACGTTATAATTAGTAAGGGTGGGACCACACGGCACTGATTAGCACAAGAAAACGAGAATTAATTCAACGAGAACACTCGATAACTGAGGGTGCGTTATCATTTTACACACCAGAAAAATGACACATTTCATTGTAGCAAGCTGTTTGCGATGTCATATGCGCTGTTCTTTGTGGTATGTATGTTATTTGACACGTACATTAATCTGACACAGAATAAATGCCTCAAATGTGTATTCTTTTTAACGATTTGTTGAAATATAGGGGGTGCGTTAAGTTGATTCACACCACTGTAGTTATATCCAACATTGACAAACAGCAATAGAGTACCTTATTGTTATGGACGCATGTCATATCAGTGGTCATGTTTTCAACATTAATAATGTCTATTACAACGTTACAATCCGTTTGATCTCCACTGAAGTCACACGTGGAATCGGGAAAATAATTTTCCGAGTTAATATTCAACATACACCAGTACCCCATGTACACGATGGTTAGTCGCACCTTTCAAAGCAATGTCGGATAGTCCATCCAGGAAGAATTCGATTCTCTTTAGGCTGTTAACAGTACAGTGTTTATCACACGGACTGGATCTTGGCCGAACCTACTTAGCTTAGAGACATGACATTGTACTCATTGACAGTTTGTGACGCTTAACGTGCACACAGACACTCTCTTAAAACGATACAGAAACGCTAAAGCGTTCTTTTTACTCTTCGGTTAAAACAATTATATTATAGTTTCTGAGATTAAATCAGGAAAGAGTGATGGTCGTAAAGGCTGTTCTAACAGACTCAAAATTCCATTGTAGCATATTTACTAGCATCTCCAAAAGACTCCCATTCCGCGTCACTGGCAAGGGGGTTGTTTTTCACAGGCAATTCGAGTAGGTTTTTGTGCCATAAGAAATTAGATTCACCAATATGGGCTCAAGTAACAGTACCCCGAGGAGGCAAAAAAGAACTGCATTACTAAACAACGGGGGAACAGTGAACAAGTCATACGTTGTCGCCGGCAACTGCATAGTTTTTGCACAACCCTAGATACTTGCACTGCTCTTGCACAACCCTAGATATATTTGTGTGCGCTCTGGCTTCCAGGATGTAGCTTTTTTTAGACTCGAACCTGGCTTCGTCTTCACTGCGATGAACTGAACGAGTGGCGCAAGAGGATGGTCGACACACTACTAACCCGGTAATTTTCGTAGCTTATCGAGCAAGGATGGTCGACTACTATTGGTCTGGAAAACCTGAAACTTTGTGTGTTTTATTAGCGCTACCCACCTGCTCGAGCCAGTTTTTCGTGTTCAAGGGCGGCATCTAATTGCTCCTGAAGCATCCTCGAATTAAGCCGAACCAACTCGAAGAATATTTTATCGCGTACACCTTCAACTATCATTGGACTCTTGCAGTAGGTCAATATCTGTAATTAGCAATGTGCATCAATGGACAGATCAACGGTTTGAAATGCATTATTATTTTTATATTACATACTATTCTTTTATATTATTCAAGGTCGACCCGGAATGAAACAGAAAACAATTTCACTTTGTCTTTATTTGTCCAAATCGTCTCTCGGATGTGGGAAAGATTTAACTGGTATAGTATAGGGTGGTCAAGCGATAAGAACTTCACTTCTTTGGTCTTCGTCATCACAAACAAGCGCCTTGTGTGGTGACCCATTGTCTCGGCTTAGTTACACTTTTATCTTGCCCATAGAGGTCACAGCATTTATCATTATTATAACTGGGATCCCCAAAAGGAGGTGGTTTAGTGCAAACGCCACTCCAGACACAATTTAGTTCAGAAATCCAATTATTAACTGTTGTGACCGATAGGGGGGGTCGAAAAAAGTTACGTTGACCCCTCGTAGATGGCCGTTGCCATACGAAACATTGATGTACATAACAGCACTAAAACAGAGGCAGGTGGCATTCTCTACAGAAAATTCCGGGTCAATACTCTTGCTACTGTGACTATTAGATTGGATACTTTTAGGCAAGTTTGCCTCATCACAGTTTAAATTCCAAACGTTTAAGAAACAGTGCACATAGTCAAACGTGAGTTCGGTGAGGTCCAACGATAAAGTTACCTCATAGAAGGGTTCGAGAAAATTGTGTGCTCGTTTTCGAGGCAGATGGCCTGCACCAGCACGCGCAAGCTCCTCGAGAAATATATCGAAAAAGTGCAGCCTGAATCCCAAAGCCATCTCGCGTGAATTCTGAAACACAAGTGGACGAAGTACACAGCTCAGGCACGAATGGATAAAATACCACGCTGTTCATTTCACAATTTGAGGATTTCACCACGAAGCAGCCGTTTCTCAAATAAGTCGAAAACAGATCTGAGGAATCTGAGAAATTTAACTAATTATTAATGTGTTGACATATAAAACTTGAACAATTTCCCAACAATAAACACAAACCTTGTTTATCACAAAATTATAACCTACATTATCGATGTTCGCGCATATCGCACAATACAGATTCACCTTTATTATTGCCATAATATAGCACTGCAGGAGAATTAAATTTATGTGGTCTATTGCTGGTTATAATACTAAGCATCAAAAGAATAAAATCAATGTGAATATATATTCCGTAAAATGTCATTCATAAACAGCAAAAAGCGAGAAGAGAAATCAAACTGAGTACGAAACAAAGATATATATATATATATATATCAATCGACAGAAATGTGTATAGAAAATAACTTAGAAGTATCTAAAAAACAGAAACCTGTCATCACTAACACTTTTATTGCTGTTTTTAACTTATGTCTAATATTCCTCGTACACATTTCTGTATTACGACGAATAGAATTTTTGGTCAGTGCTATCTTTGTTTATTCGCTGTTCGCTTTTTATGAATCATTTGCATCATTTCTCACCTCGTATATGTGCTTGTTAATGAAATATGTTCTAACGAACGCAGTCGTACCTGTTTAGAAGTGAGTACGGTCTCGCGCAGTAATGAAATATAGGCCCAGACATTTCTGCGGTCCCAACCACGTAATCCCAAATATTCCAGCGAAGATCTGAAAAATTTGAGATAATTTGAAGTGCACAATATCCTCCCTGTGTAGCTTAATTAAAACAGATACCTAAATTATTTTAGCTCTAACCCTATCTGACAGGTCTCTGCAGTTAACCCTTTTAGGTATGACTATGAGGACCTGTCGGGGCCATCTTGACTTATTTTATCTACCTTACTCGTACCTGACAAGAATCCTCAGATAAAGAAAGATGATAAAGAACTACAAAGGTTATCCAAAGCGTCTGACAATTTTTTTTCCCAATCCACAAGTCTCTCCATTCTAGCAATACAACATATGCCTAAACTGTTTTTTCGAGCTGACGCTCAGCTGTTCCCCTATCTGACAGGCCTCAGCTCTTAGCCTTTAGGTACAACATATACCTATCATACTTAAAGGCGAAGTATATTTTTGTCACTTCATTGTAATTTAAATATAAATATGAATAAAAGTAGCAATCCGAAATTTTCTATAGTATATCAGCAATCACTAATCATTTGAACAAACATAACTTTACTTATCATTACCAATGTACTTGCTTTCATAAAATTACTCTTATGATTTTCGATCTGTTTCGAAAACTTTCGGGAGCGAGTAGATAATAAAATGCTATAATGCTATCGATAAAATGCTATAATTCCTCTTGGGAATAATTTGGCGATATATCCAAATGTTGAATTACCCACACTCGATCTGATTGAGGCGTCAGTAGCTGAAGGAGTAAACTAGGAAGGCCGTACGGGTTAACACATTAAGGACTTCAAACGTCCAATGACAGAAAGAAACTACAGGAACATGACACAAACTCGAGGCTTGAACTCATTGTTTAGTTGATTTACCTGAAGATGCGTCTGGTAAACATCAGGAATTTATCGATCCGAAATTTGTCGATGTGGTCGTGATTTCGACCCATGGTTACGAAGAACGCCCCAACGAAGTTTTGAGCCTCCGAAGCGCTGGCGAACCCATTTACCAGACCTCCGATGCTGTCTGCAAGCTCTTCTTGAACAAGTGGTTTGTCGGCCATCCACATGCAAAAGAATAAGCCTAAAGCAGCAAAATGTGACAAATACGTACGTCTTAAATGCCATGAACATTTGCAGCAGCGGAAAGATGACCAACTTGACTCAATTTCATAGCAAAACAATGGCTCCTATAGCAATAATTGCAAACTGATTCCATCGAAACGTTTTTCGCTCTCCATTTGAAAATCGCACACGATTAAACTATATATGCATACGATCTGACTGTCCGCACGGAAATCCCGGAAACGCTAGAGAATGATATTAGAAGCTCCCCAAAGAAGGGAGATTACTCGTTATCGATAGTTATATATATATATATATATATATATATATATATATATATATATATATATATATATATATATATATATATATATATATATAGTAATTATTCTTGTTAATCATCTGGATCTCGTCTACATCAGCCCAGCTAGCGGTCTGTCCGTGTTGTTTTAATGTAAAGCGATTGAACACGCCACTTACCCTTCCACAATTTCAACATGCCCTCCATTGAAAAATCGCTCTTGTCAGCCCTCGAGCGTATCAGCAGCCATAACCGCATCTTTTTCATGGCTCTATCGCGCACTCGGCTATCGTTGGATGCCAGGTGCTGTGCGAAGTAAACTTCATCCGATGACATCTTGCACTTGTGACCAACGTGTTCCTGTGCTACCTCTGAAATCCGAATTCGTGTCCAAAATTATGGAATATATTTATACAGAAACAAAACAAGGGACTTATAGATAGGCAAAACGAATATAGCATCATTGTCAAAGGATCTTATATCAATGATAATTAATAAAACAAAAATCAAATAAATAGGGAAACAAGTAATTCAGAGGCACGTTTTTATAAGTATGCGTATTATGCAAATTGTCCTTATTGTATACGTATTATACAAACACGTGTGACAAATTGTTCAGTGATATAAGCGAACTCACCAAGTGTATTATGCTCGTATATATGTTGTTGATTTCCGAAAGGCAGACCTATTGGTAATTGTTTTGAACGTTGTTAGCAGAGGCAAAGCTTCCAAACATTCTAAGCTAAGTATTCGTAATTCATTCGGATTAGAATCATCAGACGAATAGTCTCAAGTTTTCTAGGTAAACCACTGTCTTATGTCAATCATATTAACAGTACTGCACTCCATTTGCCAAAACCTGTAAGCACATCGTGCCGAGGTTCATTTAGGCTCAGGTGATATATGGTCCGTCACAATGAACAACTATTTAAAAAAAATACGTTATTGTCAACGGATGTTTCCGATAGCTGTTACTTACAGCTTCCTCAACCAAAGGCCGCTAAAATTGTATTCTCTATTAAGAAAGGAACTACCCCATTTTATTCTGCATCGAACTCTTATTGCATTAACCACCCATCGTTACATATTGTCAGAATTCGTGAACCGCCCAAGTTCTTCATCTGTTCCTATTTGTGTGCTGATGGTTGTCATCCTCATAAGATGACGATTATAATTAAATTACTTCGTCTACACGTGACTTAGATGTTGAACAAAATCGTTAGACAGAAAAAGCGGCACGCGCACACATTCATCATGGGTCTAGAGATTAAAAAGGTTAGACGTCTTCGTTACCTACCTTTTAGCGAATGACAACTCTTAAACTGGATAGACACCACACTTCGTAATCAGAACTCGAAAACGAAGGTTCACTTCGCGCACTCAAAAAACTTCATTGAGGTATTATTTCATTTGGTGCAATGCGGGTGTGTATGTCTCCGGTGGCCGTGTTTATCCATCACACATGCGGCGCGCTCGGTAATGGCCAGTGGCGATTGCGGATGTTGATCTGTGTCTGCTAGCTCCTGGGTTTCGCTCTCTAACAAGAAATCAATATTCGGCGTGGTGCTGCTCTCACGTGGATCAATCGTGTAAATGAACGCATTCATTGATTTTTGGGTGCTCACTGATTTGCATCTACAAACGACTATATTCATTAGATATATGGAGGAAATTTGCTTGTATAAGAGGGAATGAATTTACTACTACTTCTCGTAGTATTACGTTATCGATATCAGTTCGGCGGTAGGCCACTATTCCCTATGCGCGTAGAATTTTGCGGTGTTGAATAAAATAATTTAAATATAAAATTTTGTTAATCGTTCAGCAATATCCTCCCCTGGATGATCGCTAAAATGATGCACGTTTATAACTTTCTTCAATGAATGCGCACCTGTGGATCGCTCGCCAAGACGCGCCTATTTTTAAATACTCAATGCTTAGCTTTTGTGTTTCTTGCACTGCTGGAATTACCACGTTGATTAATGTATGTCTATGCAAGATGAATGTATTTCTATCGATATTTTTTGTTCGCACCAATAACTGATGCATGTGATCAGAGAGATTTGCGTAATCATGTCTTCTTAAATTCTAGATATCTTTGAAGTCGTTCGAAAGCATACACCCGTAAACAGGGGCCAATATCTGCTTTAGTTTAGACGTAATTCTGTTCACGGAGTCTACGTTTCTGTTATCTTCAACTGGTGAGCATAGATGTAAGCTGCTGTGATTGACTGCAAGTAGGCGGGATGGAGGAAAAAACCAGGAGTTTGCAGGTGAGTATCACCTGACCCCGGTTGGTAGACTAAGGGGGAGGCTGACAAATCTCACTTGTCGTTTACAACCCAAAGGCATCGTGGACTGGAGACGATCCTATTTGAGATCTTCACTTGGAGCCACACATTGGAAGTATCATTTCGAGGAGGCTTTATTGAGTCGTTATTGTTTTTGGAGCTTAATCATGATTGTTTTTAAAGAAGGGTTTAGTTTCCACTCGAGGTCGATTGGGTCAGTGCTTATTTACCCGCGTCAGTGCTTTCTGAAATTGTGATTAGCTATAACAGTGTATAAAGTAAGACTCTTATCGCTCTGTTATATTGAATCTATGTGGCGCGTATTGGGATCTGGCGCGTCAGCCACAAGTGAGAAACAAGAGCAGTACCTTGAATGTGCGTTGAAATTCAACTTTTACTTACTGATAAAATAAATATGTAATTGCTCGATAATGAAGCTGTGGGTTGGCCTTTGGCAGGATTATTTAATAGACAAGTTGAGCTCGATCTATTCTTAAATTCGTTGGCTTGTATTATGAATCTAATAATGTTTTGCAGCTCTTTGGTACCTTCCTAATCTCCCTTTGAGGATCTCGGCGTTAGCTTTCGCGTTCTGCGAGCACTACTTCTTGTTTGTTTGTGTTAGTAGATAGAGTTAATTTATTTACGACTCATTACTTCAAAACAAAAATACTACCAGTAAAGTAAACATATAGCAGGTCCAAAAAACACTTATTTATTAATCATCCATCTCCAATGCAATACTTCGATAGAGAAGAGTAATAAGTTGGAGGGAGTTAACGCCTTTTGAATTTTCTCTTGCTCTTGAACCCTTTACCAGCGCCATTTCTTTTAGCCTGGCCTTGTCGAACTTGTTCCTTAAGTGGGAGTCGCCTCATCTCTTGTGCTTTTTCTGTTGCTGTCAAGGTTTTCGTCATATCTTTCTTCGGTCCGTCTTTGATTGACTTCTTCTTGGGCTTTTTGTCTCTAGGCTCCTCCGTATCTCCATCAGAGTCGGCCATTACGTGTATACGAGATGGCTTACGAGAACGCTTCGCACAGCGAGCCTGAAAGTTCACACATAAATCACGATAGCATTAGATCGGAACCATGGACTTAGGAGTGCAGAGAGAACTATGGAAAAAAGAGTGATTTACTCTGCGTAGTTGAGTTTGTCTGAATAAAGCAAATATATGCCCTAATAACTACTAAACGTTAATTCGCTTAATACAGTGCTCATATGAGTGCTCCTGTATAGAACTGTAAGACGTCACCTTTGAGGCGCATCTTGTGACGACTGCATTTTTAAAGGTACATGAATGGATAATTGGGTGTCTTGTGCAGAGCAACCTTGCAGTCCGCGCTTGTAGAGGCGCCAAATCAGGATTTGCTCTACAGCTTCCAATGTGAATGAAGATAATATATATATATATATATATATATATATATATATATATATATATATGAGTAAACTATAGCATAATGTGATAGCAAATCCCGATATGAACTTACTTGATAAGCGGCAGCTTTTTGCAGCTCCCACTGAACACGGCTTTCAGCCGTTCCTCGTGCGTCTGGGATTTTGACGCCTTTCTTGCCATCCAATTTGGTGTGTTCACCTAATCGGAGTTTTTTCTTTTCTTCCTTCCTCTCCTTCGGCGTCTGGAACCAGTCCCTTTGAAGTCCCCTTTCTTGTCCGTTATTTATTTCTGGCTGTCTTACTCGATTGAGCTTTTTCTCTGCCTTGTCGAGATCTTTTTCCATACCCTGCATGTCTTTTTCAATTTTCTCTTCTCGAAGAACTTTCGCAATATCCGCCTGCACCGAATCGATTCTCTCCTTGAACTTGTTCACGACCTAAAATGGGTGGAATAAATGCCCATCAAAACACATGTTTAACCTCGGAGCTTAAATCAAGTTTTGCAAAAAATACACACCATCGCGGCGAGTACCTTCTTATTTTTAAGGCCTGAAACATCTCAACACCAGTACTCCGGTAGTGACCGATAGCGTATTTAGTTATCGTTTATCTATGTTATCAACGTATCTAAGTAAATAGAATCTCAGACCTAAGTACATACCTGAGGATCGACAACGCGTTGCTTGACTGGCGTACGAGCCTTCTTGACAATTTCCTTGAGGACTTTTCGTTCCTGATCACCGACCATCGATACGGATCGTCCGACTTTTCCAGCTCGAGCGGTTCGACCGACGCGGTGAACGTACTGCTGTAGTGTGGCTGGAAGTGTATAGTTGATCACCGTTCGAACATCTTTGATATCGAGACCTCTCGCCGACAGATCAGTTGTGACGAGTACATCAACCTCTTGTTGACTGAATCTTTTGAGCGATTCGATTCGTTGGGTTTGATTAAGGCCGCTATGTAACTCTTCTACTCTTATACCAATAAGCTCAAGTAGAATACGGATCCGATGGGCTAACTTTTTCGTCTGTACGAATACAATCGTGTGCTCGTTGAAGTAGCGTGTCACAAGGGCGCACAACAGAGGCTCACGATCTCCCTCGCGCTTTGACCGGATTCGTACAAACTCCTGACGCAAATGCAACGCCACGTCCGTGTTGTTGTTCAAGAAGAGGCGAACAGGATTAGTCAACGAAAGGTCAGCGAGGTCGCGTACGCGGTCGTTCATGGTTGCTGAGAACAGCATGGTCTGTCGTGTCGGCGAACACTGCTTGATTATCTCTTTGAGCTGCTCAGCGAACTGATCCTCCAAAAGTTTGTCTGCTTCATCGAGAATCATCACCTCTATGGCGTGCAAGGAGAATGATGGTGTATTTTGCAGGTGATCAATAAGTCGTCCCGGAGTTGCAATGATTACATCGGGCTTACGGCGGAGATGACTCTCCTGCATTTTCAAGTCTAGACCACCAGTGGCGAGGGCAATATTAATATTTGTGAACTGTGCGAGTTGAATGGCTACCTGATATACTTGTAGTGATAATTCACGGGTAGGTACGACTACCAGAACCCTGGTAACGACTTCAGCCACAGGACGATACAATAAACGCTCAAGAACTGGAAGCATGAAAGCACCCGTCTTGCCAGTTCCTGTGGCTGCACACGCGTATATATCTCTTCCGCCAAGGGCGACAGGCAATGCAGACTTCTGAATTGGCGTAGGGTAAACAAAGTTCAATGCTGACAGAGCCTTCAGGAGTGGCCGAGACAGATCCATGTTCTGAAATGTGACGTCTGCCGTGCCGTGGAAATCGCCGCTTTGATCTGGAATTTCGTCATCCTGCTGAGCTAACGCATCCTGTGCCCTCTTGCGCTTTTGCTGTTTCTGCCGTTCCTTGAGCGTATCGCGGATCTCGTTCAACTCCTCGTCTAACTGAGCGCGCTCCTCCTTGGTCGCTGGAGCAACACCTGTGTTTGTTCCATCGGAAACCTTATCACCGATCTGCAGTTGAACAAATCAATATGTACACATTTAAACAATACATCCAATCGTCTCAGATGTAACCTAACCTGAACCTCAGCCTAACTCTACCTACCTCTATCTTGTCTGTCATAACCTAGCACACTCTGGTCTTGTCTAATAACAAAATATCAACGCGTGACAGCCAAAAATAAACGAAAAGTTACTGAATTTGATGCGGGTAAAAAATACGTAAAATCATTGTCTAAATGTCATTGGCTGCATCTGTCGGTCCCGGCCAATGTGTTGATCCTCTGATGTTTGATTGGACGAGCGAAACCCATTCCGACGATGGCCCTGTGGGAGTCTGTCACCCCGGTGTCCGTCGTCGTCATATCAACGAGAATCGACTTTAGGTATAAGAACACCTGTTGGTTACAATTTGCTTACAGTAAGGCTATATTATAATGCGAGTAGTTACGTATAAAGAATGCCCCTTGTATTGAGTCCACTCATAAATTTCTCAACGTACCACTCTTTTGATAGTTGAACTGAGGTTAGCTCTCTTCTTTTTCTTCACCAGTTGCGTAAGGTTCTTCCACGTATCAAAATTATAATCGGCCGCGTTATCCACAAACGAGAACCCTTCGTTGAACTTTTCCTCTTCAGAGTCACTTGCTTCCTGTGGAGCGCGGGCCTGTTCCACCTTAGTAACAACTTTCGACTTCTTCGTTGCCCTCTTCAGAGCCATGTTGCCAGGCTACCCACAAGGAACAAATGACACACTGCAAAAGTCTGCACCTATCCCGTAAACTTACAAACAGCACGGGTAACAAAAGCAAATCTAATTGATTAAAAAATTATCGTGTCTCCAGCAACGAGGCAACTCTCGCCGCTCACAGGCGCAAATCGGTTGTTGTTCCATTCGCATCGGAGCCACGTGTGTGTCGCCATATTTATTTTTGTTTTGAGGAGAGAAGGAAGCTAACCTCCTCTCTAGTACGGGATTCCGTTTGAATTGAGTGGCGGGTGCCGTTGACTATGCGAAACCCATAAATATTGCGAGAGTATGCGCCCATGGACGTAAAGTGGACGGTGTTAATACAATTAGAGCAAATACGTAACAACACGCATCTCAGCTGATTTTGTCGAACGCTTTCATTACGACAGACAGTATACAAGACAGTGGTCAGCTGTTTGGATTTATTTGCATATAGACGAAAATCAGCTGATCCGAGTTCCTGCTGCCATCATGGGACCGAGGGACCGCTATGCAAGTGGTGCATCGAAATTAAACAGTTGATTCGTAGCAGAAGTTTTAGCTGCGCTCTTATGCACGAGTCCTAATGGCCAGTGAATGGTTCAAGACAGTGTAAATGAAGTCACAATCCACGGCTGCGGTTTATCAACAACGAATCGTATGTCGGAGTGAACGTGTCTTTAGTGTTTACGCTATACGTGCGGACTGATGATTGCTAGCAGTACAACTCATCTTACTTACTATGTTGATTTAATACCCATGGGTATCAAATACAAGTATCTTGTACGGTTGATTTTGCCTGACTTGCCTTCCGATGTGCTGAAATCTAGTAAATTTTGCAGGCTGACTCTTTACAGCTAACATTTAACGTCCACGGTACTGATTCGACATTGCTTCAAAAGTCGGACCCCTTTTTAAAATGCAAATACGCAACGGTGTTGGATTGAACCAGTGCACCTACGTGCCTTCTTCGATGGCAAGGTGCACGCGAATGCACCACGCCGCCGGGCTCGATGTGCTGAAATCTACCGTATATGGGTGGACGACTATTGTAACTAGGCGATTTATAAAAAACAAAGAAGTTTAATGTTGCCATCTGTCTCATTGGGCCTGACACTGATCAGACTTTCGAAGTGATTCCTGCTTAGTAACTCTCTGTCTCCAACTACTATTGGGGCATTTCATTTGTTTATATTTATGTGTGTACGTGGATCTGTTTGTGTGTGTATGTGTATATGTATAATTCCGAGCCAACTGACACTGGTAGCTATTGTAGTTTACACCTCCCGGGGTGGTGGTCTCTCTCAGGTAGCGATTTGCCATAGTAATACCTGAAAGGTTAAGAGCTGAGGCCTGTCACATAGGGGAACAGCTGAGGGTCAGCTCGAAAAACAATTATTAGGTGGCGATTTGCCCAGCTAGGTCGACATATGTAGAAAATTGTGTTACAGAGTAGGGTGCACAAATATTCGGATGCAATATATCATTGTTGTTTAATATTAAGAACTTTTTTTAATTAGGACGAGTAAAGCATGTTAGCACAGCGAATTAATGACATGCTTTGCAAATAGGATAGTACAAATATGGGTTACCCTTAGCTTACGACTGATTTTTGCAGTCTAATCATCTGGTCTCTTATGCAGCATAGTTGAAGCGATTATTATTGGATTAGCCTCGACGACCCTTAAATTATTTTAAAATTATCCTGTTACATTACTGACATGGGACTGGGACAAATAGGCATGTTCGTTACTAAAACTGTGCTATCTGGCTGAAGGACCCAAATTTATAAACTGTACTCAATTGCGTTCAACTTACCGTGAAAGTGTTCTATTTTTGCCGGCCCTACATTTTCCCGCATACGTATTCGGGTCACTGTTTCAAAAAAATATTCACGGATACTTCGAATAATAACAGACAAATTGTTGTTTGTTATTATTAAGAAACAATAACAAACAAACAAAGTACATTGATCTGTTTTCTCCATCTATCGGGATAGTTTACCGAGAATTCCTCCTAAACAAAAAAGCTCAGAATTTCTGATTGTAGAATAGACTAAAATCGTTTTTATATTTGTAACATATTTGTAATCGATTTGCGAACATTAGCTAAGCCTGCCACTGACAAAGGTCGTACCACTGATTCGATGAAGGCTCAGAGCTAGGCGATGCCTACAAAGCGATTCGATCGAATAGTGTCTTCAACGTCCGCCCTCCATTGATTCTTGAGATTTCATATTTACCGCACCGTTTGTATATTACATGTCTATTCTTGCAGGCCATGGTTTTAAAATATATAGTAGGCATGTAGTTCCAAACTATGGTCGAGAAGCACTGGAAAGTCCAGGATTTTAGTGGATAGGAGTTTTACAGTACCAGACGCCTTAGCCGTGAAGTCTGGTCTGCGGTGACGCATTTTCCCCATGATCTCTGTAGAAACTAAACAATTAAGCTATGATTTCTATTGCCGTTTATCATTATTATTACTTACATACCATTAGTACATATTGTTATAGATTGCTTATTGTTACTTAGTATTTATATATTATAGTATATAACTGTTGATTAGGGAAATACAAAGTATTTAGTTGAATTTTACTAGGTTTATTTTTTTTTTTTTTATTAATCGAGTGGTAGGTTGTATTATATGGAGTTATATTTCAGTGAACCTAAGTATAATATTCACAATATGATTTGTATTTTTACTTTACTACACCGACCGCGTTGTAATTAGACGTTCGTCCACTATTTACCTACCATATCTTTTATGTATCCCTAGAGGGGTGTTTGTCTATAATGGTTATGTAGAGAAGGATGGTCCGTGCTCGCACCTACTGTATGAATCGTCCACAGTTATTATTGTTCAAGGGATTTCTATTCTTGAAGAAAATAATGTTTGTAATTTATTTTCGAATCCACTTTTTGATCGGCCTTGAAAAACGTCGGAGTGACTCTAACAAAGCATGGCTATTTTTGCTGAATTTTGCAACGTTTCAACGTAACGAAATCGCAAGTGTACACGGGTCTAATTGAAACGTACATAATCGCATACAAGAAGCACATCGAATTTTTTGTATTAAATATCTCTCAAAATACCAATGTTAGTAGTGCCAATAATGTCATATTAGTGCACTGATAGCGCTAAAGCTTTATCGGCCAATTATACTAAGACAAGGAACGAAAGACAAACTGAAGAACCGTCTTCAAATCGAATATAAAGTTGTCTGTAGAAGAGTATAGATCTGAGGGCCAGCTGGGATAAATAGCAGATAGCTCTAAACAGACAGCCACACAGAACACACATTCAAATGCTTGAACTCTTGAGTTTGAATGCAATGGCCACAACAGTGAGATATATGTAACGCCATATGAGCGGACACTTCCTCGACAAATCGCTCTGGCTCATATTTTGTCCCATAGAAATAATCACCTAACAGTTACCATTGATTTTACTCTTTTTTCCGCGAACTGCCGCTTTTGTTCGTTTATCTCACTGACGCTTTTACGTGGCAAATTGGCTTTCCATTGGTCGAAATCACAACGTTCGTTGACAAACCCATCTATGTCACAGCAGCTCTTTTTGGGCTCATCGCGGATAAATTCTCCTCTGTCGATTTTACCGTAAGAAGGCTGCTGGTTCTCTCCACTGAGCAGCAGGGAAGGCGGCAACTTCGCTATCGTCATCAGCTGCCGCAGAATTGCTGCATCCTTAGATGCGAACGTCACCGCGGCCAGTGCCGCTTCTCTCTCTCTCTTTCTCTCTGTTCACTTCTGGCAACAGACATCACTGACGCCGGTCGGCGCTGCCGTCGAGGTGGCAGTGACTTATACGCAGACGCCACGATCTGATCGTCAGTTAACTTTTATTTCAATAAAAGAAGAATCATTTTCATTTCGTTTGTAAGGTGATAGAAGTGCCGATGATGCTTGCATCTCGTTCAGTCAACCTAGCGTCGTAATTGTAAGAGGAAAGTCCTTCAGCACAGGTTCGTTGAACACCTTGACATGAGCGAGGAAGCTATGGACACGCAAGGAGTTGCTGGCTTGATTTTACCGATCGGCCATTCGGTCGAACGACGTTCGATAGTGCCAGTTGTCCTCTTTGCTGCGCGGCTGCACACGGAAGAGGAAAAGCTGCTTTCCTTCTATTAAATACGATAATAGCTGGCGACCGTCTAGAGTCACAGTCAGAGTAAAGTTGCCGTGTTACGGTACAGACCGTCCGATAAGGTACTGCGTAGGATCAAGTGGCTAATATTTTGAGAAAAAAACGCTTGGAATAGGTCATAGTGCACTCACCACGGATGAGGTTCCATCCGTCGTATGCTTCATTTATTGATTATGTGCTTGTTTGAGCGGGCGATTTGTGCTCTGAGCATTCGCTGAATTTCGTATCTTCTGCTCTGTGTGTTCAAAGCGAGATTCTGAGTTTGTGTTCCTCGCGTACTGTGACAATGCTTTTGAACATCTAACGGTAACTCTCGTTCTCTGTTGATGTGCATTTCCCTTGGCATACCGACATCCGAAAGGTTACGTTGTTCTCATAATGTATCAAAAATATACGAAAATCTAGGACATAAAAATAACCGGACCAGTGTGAGAGATTCTCGGGGCGCACCGACATTTGCACTCGAAAATTGACCATACATATGTGCGAGATAATTCGAATAGCATGACATAAACTTGCACTGGAATATTTTTTCCAATATACAGGTTTAATTGGTAGCCCAGTTATCTTCTCGGCAGACAATCAGTTTTAACAATTGTGGCGAGGTAGAGACGCATACACCGGGAGATCATGTTATTGTCGATTACTATTCTTGAGCAGATAGGAACAGTGAACGTTGTTCATGAAGCTCGGTCGTAATTGGTGAATCTATTATATTAATCTTATTCAGTGAATTACACTACGACCTTATATCAATGTCAGAGACAAGCTTTCCACGAACTATTTTTTTCGTCTAAATTCTATACAATTGAAGGTAATGGAGTAATTCTCTTGCTTTGTGGAAATTCTATTTAGGCGCTTTATTTCGTTGTGCGTTAAGGACGAATACAACTCAACTGAGCTATAAGCCTCGTCGAAGCAGCGAGGACATATTGATTGACACGGCTTCGGGAGAATGGATTATATTATACATGATTTATATATTATACATACGTACCGTTTTTACACCTTGGTGAGGTTGAACTTTCATACAAGACGGCAAGATTGTTTCTTGCATACTGAATGAAGTTTGAAAGTCCATTTGAATAAATCCTACTGTAGCAAACGCATACCGTGGACCCGGCCACCGCTGCGAGGCCACACATGGACGCTTTGCCGCAGCGTAACTAGATCTATCTGGTATAATATGCTAGAGTGTTGTTTGCTCTCGACTATAGTCTATGAAGTCATCAGTGATTTTTCTAATGAGCTTCGGTGGCCTCGAGAAAAGAAAGCAGTCATTCACAATTGTTGATCGTGAGGTGTCTATTCTTCCAAAGATGTTGATCGAACGGTTCACGATAGAACACATTCAACAATTCTACGGTCTCAATCGAATTTTTTTTGAGAGGAGGAAATTTTCTCCAAACGCACGGACACCACCAGAGACACCTTCCAATCTCCAATATAGTGGACCGATCCAGTGCAGGGGGCTTGACGTGGATGACAAAACGCCTCTGCCTGCTAAAACCACCACCCTCTGCTGAGAGTCTATCTCTCAACTTAGTTGAGGTCTTTCAACTGCTCATAGTGATATGACTCTTTTTTCCTCACGCTCGGCGTGGTATTCGTTTTCAAGTTCAGCAATGACAACATATTGAAAAATGCCCAATTTTCGGGCTGACTCTCAGCCAACATTTAACGTCCACGGTACCGCCTTCGGCCTTGCGTTAACATGTTCGAAAACAGACCTATCGTGCTACGGCCATTGACCAAAACCGAGTGTACGCAAGTCAAGTCAATTAAACCATTGATTCGTAATGACGAAGTGTTGCCACTCATTCCGCGTAATGCGCCGCAGGAAAAGAATCTGGTCACCTGTAATTCAGATAGTTATTCATCTCGAGTCGGTCAAATTTGGTCGAATTTATCTATTTTGCCAGAGCTTCTCTCTTCCTCCTCTTCACGATATACCATAGTATGTTGTATGTGCGAAGTAAAGCAGAACGTGGCTGAAGTGGACAGCAATTCGACGAGTGAGATCACTTCGAAGTACAACTGTCCCTGTTAATAGCTTAAATACGAACTGGACATTTGCGATCAGCTTTCGGGATTCGATACCCTATCATCTTTATTTGTGTTCTATCTCCTTTCAGTTGAACGTGCCATAAAAGTTCGGGTCGTTATAAACAAAAAATGGCGGGTGTAAGCATAGCGACGTGCCAGGCTCCTGTGAACATCGCGGTTGTGAAGTACTGGGGCAAACGGGACGAGCAATTAATACTGCCTATTAACGATTCAATCAGCTTGACTCTCAGTACCGACGCTCTCTGTGCGACAACCTCGATTGCTGCTTCAGCTACATTTAAAGAAGACAAACTTATGCTCAACGGAAAGGTTGGTAGACTTAGCTAATTGTGGCAGTGTTGTACACTCCCGAGTTACGATTCGAAAATATACTTGGCTTTCTCATCTCCTGTACACCCAAGTTCATTGAATCGAATGAATGTCACTGTTGCATTGAGATGCACCGAAGGGAATGTTTCCATATTCATAGAAAAGGTCGCGCGTTCCGTATGGGGTACAGACATTCTATGATATAAATGCTTATTTCAATCAAAATATTATTGATCTCCGCGCGGTGGAGGGATCGTTAATACGCCGCACTTTTGCTACTTGTAAATGCAATAACGGAGTACATAAATAATTGAATTAAACGAATCAAATTTCAGGTAGAATCTACTAACAGTCCTCGCATCCAGAGCTGCTTGAAGTCAATTCAGGATGCAGCACGCTCTTCGGGAAAATCACCTATTGACCCGTCTTGGAGACTACAGATTTGCTCTAAAAATAACTTTCCAACCGCTGCAGGTCTGGCCAGCTCCGCAGCGGGCTATGCTTGTCTTGTAGCGACGTTACAAGCTCTTTACAAGCTCGAAGGGAACTTCTCATCGGTAGCTCGAAAAGGATCCGGTTCAGCTTGTAGGAGCATGTTTGGAGGTTTCGTTAGATGGAGAAAAGGTAGGCGGCATTGAAAAGCGGAAATTTACTGTTCACGTATTGTCGAATCAGTGTTTTTTCAATAGAAGTTTTTCTCCAGCGTCCACATCTATGGTCTACTATACCAATGGTGATCCATTCGAACTGTTAATTGACAATCTATGGGGCTGATTCAATCGTTGGTTAATTGAAAATTCCTACTGGATATATTGGAACATATGCATATACTGTGACCTAGCGAACGAAGCTAGAACTTATTTGGTTCTAACGCGGGCTGGTGTACCGTCACACAAGTGCCCCATTTCCACTAAGTTTCTAAGAATATAAATCAGCCAACGCTACTTCTTCAACACCGTGATACGATCATAGCCAATTTGGACGGTGGCTAAGTTTCTTGCTGGTGAAGCGCAAATACAGGCATGAGAGATCATCGCTGATTGTCCAAGCCCCTTAGCACAACGTATCCCTTTGAACTACAACGTGCTTTTAACTTATTGTTAGGTTTACACGCTCGTCTGGAGATAACACGCAAGATTGGTATAATATATCCCGTCATCAGAAGAAGCCTGATTCGAATTTTCACTTTCAGGAGACAAAGCTGATGGGAGCGACTCTGTGGCTATTCAGATTGCCCCAGCCTCACATTGGCCTGAGATCCGTGTGATCATCTGCGTGGCAAATGATTCGAGAAAAGACACCGCATCTACCAGTGGAATGCAAAGGTTTGTTCCTCGCTCAGGAAAGCGAACAGAACTATGTGGAGTGGCAACGGTGTTGTTATCTACCAGTTGGAAGGTAGTCCTCCTAAACGTATACAACAGATAGTACAATCAAACTAAAATATATTCCCAGATTCGTCCTCATAAGTAGATCTAGAATTCGCAGAAATGCATTAGATTAATCGTCGACGAATTTGTGTGTGTATTTATGATAAGGTCTGTCGAGACGTCTGACCTGCTGAGGTATAGGGCGGAATCAATTGTGCCTAAACGCTGTGATGCCATGGAGATGGCTATCCTGACTCGCGATTTTGAGTCCTTTGCACGTCTCACGATGATTGACTCCAATCAGCTACACGCCATTTGCCAGGACACATATCCGCCTGTTCGGTACATGAGTCAGACATCGTGGAACATAGTTTCACTGGTACACCGATATAATGAGTTGGTTGGCGCCAACAAGCTGGCCTATACGTTCGACGCAGGACCAAATGCCTTCCTGTTTTGCCTTGAAGACGACGCCCCAGAAGTTCTCCAAGTAAGATCATTTCAACATTTAAATATTGACGACTGTTATTATTATTATTGCTTTGCCTATTTAGAGACTCTTTCTCAAATATACTATCCACGGCTTAAATATAACTAATTAAGCGTATTATTTATGCACTAATGTTGTCCTTGTCTTCAGATATTAAAAACAGCATTCCCGTCCACCCAGTCAGACTATATCAAAGGGATCTTCACAGCCGCTACGGCCAAGGCAACACCAAGATCGGAGGAGTTGGCTAAAAGGGTAGAGCGAGCTGCAAGTGAATCGCTCAAATATATCATCACTACGAAGGTCGGTGACGGGCCTCGCGAGATTAACCAGCACCTCTGTGATGCCAAGGGAGAAACTATCCCTTAAAGGTTCCCATTCTGTTTTGAATCTTTTGGCTGCTTTGTGCTGGTCATTCTGAATGGTGTCCATTTCTAACGAAACAGGTAATAAACATAATCTGTGTATGGTTTTCGGTATGTGATCAAAAGAACAACAAACGTGAAACTCAATTGATACTTTATCAGTATGTTTTTTTCTAATTTCCAGTTGTTCATCAAAGCATTTGATATGTTTATTGTATCAGAAGTTGCCCGTTACATAACGCTTAGGTCTTCATGTTTGAAATCAAGCAGAAGCATTTTTATGTCTACTGTTTGTTTGTATATCATATGTTTCGTGTATTAATACTTATCACCGTAGGTAAGATGCAGTTTTATCTTCATAAGCGTGCGATCGCGAAGGGACCACTGTCACGTTTAGGCTTCTTTGAACGGTTCAGTGTGTTATTGTATAAGTTGTGAGAGAGGTGTGGTTTGTATATCCCTCATCAATAAATTAGCAACAGCAAACATACTTGTTATTTTGTTTTCTTGGCTCTGTGTGATGTAAACCTTTAATTCGTATTCTTTTTTTACTAAACCATTGTTATTGGGTTATTAGACAAGACGGTTAAAAACAGATTAGTGAAACATACTTCAATTGAAATGACATAAGGGAGAGCAGAAGTCAGTGCACAACAACGTTGGTTGGAGTTGGATGTCTAAGGAGCACTCGGTCACGTTACTGAATCGTAGAATCATTATTATCATTACTATAAGGCCATTAGAAGTAGCGAAGACATATCTTCTTGGGCAGAAGTAGTACTTACCATTAGTTGCCAATAGTTCTATTTTTATATGTATGAAACTTATATAACATAACATAACATTTGCGGTTTATTTCCGGAACTGCAATTTTACAATGCTTAAGTTCTCGATTAAAAAATAGGGTAAAAGTAAGAGTGTATTCTCACCAAATTGTTCATGCAATTACGATTTCACAATTATAATTGATTATTCTGTCAACAGATATTTACATTCACTCAAATTATTTACAATTCACAATATTCAGGTTATTTAATTCACACAATTAAATAACATTATAACTGCAATATTTTCTTTATCTCCTTGGCAAACTTCCTGGTAGATGTGAGCTCCCTAATCTTCTTCGGGAGCGAGGTCCAAAGCAACGGCATCTGATAAGCCAGCGACTGGCAAGTAGTTACCCTGACGGCTGTAGGTAGTGCAAACTCTGTTGCCCGGCGAGAAGTTTTTCTGTCGACGGCCACAATGGGGAACGCGACATCGGACGGGATTATACCCTGGATCATTTTGAAAGCCAGAATCGCGGTGGAAACCTGACTTAACTTATCCACGGTGAGGAGTCTGTACCTGCCATAGATGTCGGCAACAGACTCTCTGCGGGACCTTCCAAACACTGCTCGAAGTGCATCATTTTGAATTACTCTCCCTCTATCTACTACCTCTTTATATCCATTGCCCCAGATGGACATGACATATCCCAACGTCGGTATTAGCAAAGAATTGTAGACAAGCAAGAGGCAATTCTTCGGAAATCCAAGCTCTCGAAGACGTCGAATGCGAGCAATTACAGCGTAGCATTTAGGCGTGATAGCTCTCAAATGGGCAGACCATTTGAGATGCTTATGCAACAAAAGACCGAGGCATTTAGCCGTATCCGATAACGACACCTGCTCACCACAAAATAAAACTGAGTCTACCGGTCTCCTTCTCTGAGGTGTACAAAACAGAGTAAGGCAGGCTTTCCCCGCATTGACGACTAGACCAAATCTCCCAAAAATCTTTACTACATACTCCACTTTCTCTATCGCAAGCAGTAACTCTGTTTGGTCCGCCGATGGTCTGATGCGAAACAGGAGTGTCGTGTCGTCTGCGTACGTAATTGTCTTACAGGGAACAACCTTCGCTATCTTTAATAAGATAAAATTGATTAGAATGATAAACATAAAAGGCCCAATGATGGACCCCTGTGGAGTCCCAATGTTAAGGACTTCCCAAGACGATGTCACCGACCCAACTTTCACGGCCTGCCGCCTGTCCATCAGATACGACCTGAACCAGCATAACACCATGTCGTTGCATCCAAGATGTTCGAGCATTTGCAAGAAGAGGGAGTGACGTAAACAGTTGAACGCCGCCGCTATATCCAAGAAAACCCCGAGGCACAGGTACTTGGATTCCAGCGCTGTATATTGTGGTGCATTCATATATATGGGTAAATGGGCAGCGTTATTTTCTGTGGTGTGTTCTTTGTTGTGATTACCCGGGTAGCACTAGCTATGTACGCTGTCTTTTCGTTGTTCTTTCGAATCGCTATTTATGAACTTTAAAGCCATCCCCCGTCTTTGTGGACATCACGAATTAGACGAAACCCTCCGTTAATTTAAACATTAATTTTTCCATTACTAAGCATGCGTGAACTTGGGAGAACAGTTCCATTTCCATCTCGAGTTAATAACAGTCATAGTCCACAGATTCATAATTGGATACAGAAGCTAGGTATCGAGCGTTTTCCATATATCTAAAACGCCATGGTGTTAAATACCATCAGCTGACTGGCGGAAACTTTAGTTGTGAAGGCTGAAAAGAGTTGACTTCTATGCTCCAAGTTATATGTACTACCCTTCTACGGTGAAGGTCGCAGAAATGTCATTTGTTAGCTACTATTTTTCCGCCTCGTAGCATTGACCTACATAGCATACCGTACGTGCTCTTTTTATAGACAAGAGATAGCAAATAATATATAATCGTGAATATAACTTGAATGGGTGTAGTTTTATACCCTACTCGTTTTTGAGTGCATGAGACTCTTATTCACGGACATCTTGGGGTAGACGTCAGTGAGAGAGAAAGCTCAGGATTTGTGGTGCATGTCAGCAACAGCTGTGCCTAGGATTGTAGGATACACTCAGTGTTTGGTTGTAGTTTGGTTATGGGCATAATTCGAGTTGGTAACTTATACTAACAGTTACTCATACTAAGAGTTGCATAATTATTATAAAATTAACTCTACATCACTGGTCGAACTCAAGGGAAAAGCCTATTTCCGCTGCTTATGCGCCTAACTCGAATAATGTGTGGTTTCAATGGCCGCCTTCATGTCAGCCATAACGGAGCTTACAATTCATATTTCGGGTATGTTATACACCACAAAGTTGTCTCGCGCTATGCGGCGATTTCTAGTAGCAAACTAGTTCAGCTTCGCCAGATATTAAAGCCGCCACTGAGATTTTTGTTGGATTTCTGTTCAGTGCTCACTATGCCGAAGATAAATTGTGCTGTGTATGATATACGTAGGATGAGTACGTACATATATATTGGAACTGTTCATGATCACTTCAGTGACAAGTATTGACAACTAAGTAATATACTGTTTTTTTGGGCGCATTTAACACTACTTTGGTCTTTGGACGCTGCCCTCCATGGCTAATGCGTGTGCAGCGTCAGGTGTCGACATTGCACGAGTTGATTGGTTTTCTTGCTTATCTATAATAATTCATCTCATTTGAATATATTATGTATATATGTATATTATTTTAACGGTGACTATATATTTATATATATATATATATAGTCAGTCACCGTTAAAGTCATTTCATCTACTATCTGTCGCTGTATCAACTCAATCGACAAACCAAGTATAGCATACCATCTAGTAACGACATTCCAAGGTACAGTAAACGATAAAATAATGATTGGGGATCTAATTATAATTCACATTTTGTATATTATGGGAAGAATCAAATTAATAATTTTACTAATCTCTCAAAGCTCTCAATTGAAATCCACGGAAAGTATTGCAACTAAGATATATACACAACTCGAATATCGAATGACACCTTGGTTGTATTTTGCGTGACCTCCAATTTCTCTTTCTGGCCAATTTCTTGCCAAAGATGCTCCATTGTCTGGGCTATGAAAGGGCTACTTTAGTACAGAGATGCGATTTCAGTGGAGGCACAGCTGAATTGGAGCTGAACAGTGTTTCGAATCATTGCCTTGTTTTTACGAGGCTCGTCTCTGCGTCTCTAACTAAGTGGAACTAACTTTAAGCACAGAACGCTTTGATGTACCTCTGAATCCAGCCTTCCGTTGATGAAGTGAAGATAAGACGTAAGAACTATTTGAAAACATTCCCAGATCATCGGCGACCTTCTCTCATCCTTGAAAGTGACCACAGGACACTCACACGTCTGAAGGCTTCAACCCTTCCTCCTCCATATATGTATTGTCGTCTCGCATCCTGTAGCGTCGCATTTTGTCCCGTCGAACCAGATGATTCTCTACCAGAACGTGAAGTACTTGTCCATGTATTCTTGAGCTAATTTGAGTCATAACAGCCTGATTTGCTTCACTCAACGAAATAAAGATGTGTTCCTACGCGCAGTAGTGTTATGCATTGAAGCGCTTCGAAGGCGGCAAAGTACTGTCGACTCACTCGGGACACCACTTATTCATGAATTCATTAAGCTCTTGACTATCGTGCATACTGAAACGTGTCAGTCTTTCACAGCCCTGGTCACGATAGAGCTGTCTTCCCTCTATTTTGGTAAACGTGGTCCAATGGATAACAAGCATCTAAATAAACCTTGTTCTCGAAAAGCCATCATACGGAGATATATTTCCCACGGAATCTTAACAGTCTTAGTCATCTTGGTGCCTCGATAATGTCAGCATTGACTAAAGACCCAAAGAACTAAACAATCCTAGCTCGGTGCATTCTATCAGACACTATAGTTATGCACGCAGATTACCATACTATTGTTGCTAATTGCTATATGCGCCCTCGGTGGCTCAGGTCAGATCCGATGTAGTCAGTACATTTTAATACTGATGTCCGAATTGTGCGTTAAATGTAGATTCCCTAATGATGCTTCTATCATTTTGTATACATTGGGATGTCTCAGTGGATTAATCTCGTTTTCTATTGAGGTTATTAAACGACGGATAGCAGGTGCCATAAGTTTGACCATAATTAGGCCAATGCACTTTTAATATATACTAGCATAGGCCAACTAACATACTATAGTTGTTATGATACGGATTAAACCAATGTACATAAAAAAAATATATATATATATAATTTATGTGCATTGGTTTGATTCGTGTCATGACAGCTATAATATTCTAATTAGCCTCAAACACATAACCGGACATCTCTGCTCAACCATGCCTCCAGTCCTGCCTCGATATGCTTCGCACCACCCACTAGAGGCACACTGATCGCTTTTAACCCCAATAATTTCGTTGTCCGTGAAGAAATCCCGTTACCTCGTTGCATGTATCATTTTTGTCTCTTATCTCGTTCAATTATTATCCCATTTAAGTTCGGAGCACTGCATTGTTCTTATCATGTTAGTAGAACTTACTTGCTCTCATTGCTAAACTTTACGCGTTCTAAGAGAATAGAATAGGTGAATCGATCTATTATTAATAATCGGAAATCATCAGAATAACAATTAGACGATCTAGGTTAACTAGGTAAGTAATTAATCAAACCTAGATGGAAAAGATAATACCCGAACAGTTTTCATCACAGTATTGAATATGCAAGTACTTTCGGTAGTCTTATATTTATGAGGCTGGAGCACCGCTGCTACCAGGCTTGCATTGCGTTCTTCCACAATTAACTGTGCATTATTTACTCATCACGCCTAAGTGCTAATACTTCCCCACTGGAAATGAGAATGTCCTTGAATGGGGTGGGGGGGGGGTGGGGGGAGTGGGCTGGGATGGCAATATATAATGAGTAAAATCCGCACTTCGCTAGACTGACGGCAGTCAAGGACGTGGCGCAGCACAAACGGTGCCCCTCGTAGACTACCATACGATTTTGTGTGAGTTGGCTATGATCAGTGCTCGATTTATCTTTGTCTGCAGATGTGTATACGCCACTAAAGCAAGCTGCGTTTTGTATAGAGGACAATAACAGTCTGCTCCTACTGATTATCTCGGCATTTGTTCATCCCCATGACGGAGTCGTCGCAAGCTGAACCACCGCGTGAATAATCAATCAAATCATCTGTCTGACCGAAACATGCTGACGCTGGGGCACGTTCAGAACTGTTGTCGCTGAGTTGGCGTCTGCTTTGCCAGTGAGTGACTCGGTACGAGATTTTATTCGATTCTCTTATGATGTATGGGGCGTAGAGCTTGTTCTGATCAGTCAGACAGTCGTTTTATGTGTCTTGCAAACAAACAACCGATTAACTCCCCCCCCCCCCCGTAAATGACATTTAATTTCATTTCAGCTGAGTTTTGTATACATACATTGGCTTCATTTCAACATAACAAAAATGAAGACTTTATTGTTCTGCGCAGTATAATAGATATGACTCATTTCAGACCAAATTTGCTCTGTCGAATAATTTAAACCAATAATTGAGCTGCTTTAAGCCTTAATCACTAATATTCAACTGGCAGCTCGGGCGTTTGCCGTTAAATTTAATTACTTACTGTTCCTGTGCTTGAAATGACTTGGCAGTGTGTCCTAGTTAGTACAGGGAAGTAAGTTAGTCAGCTAGACCGTTAGTTACTATGGGGTAAGCGAGCAGCATGTCATTCACTACGTAGCCTACACGCTAAATGTATACGTCTCCCCAAATGTACGTAGTTGGTGAACAATGTATTGTAGGACAGTACCAACGACGTAAGATCTTATAGGATTCGGTTCCACGTCACAATTTCGCGCTCGTGATGCACAAATGATTAGAGTTGTGTAACAGGACAATGACCCAAAAGAAACAGCGCACCAAGTCGCTAACCATCTGCTGTCGAATATAGTTAACTAACATTATAACCTGACCCACTAAATCTAGATAGGTCTATACCCAATAGAGAACATTGTGCCATGCTAGCTTAGCATGGCAGGGCGATTGGCTTGGTACTGGTGGATATTACAGCGGCTAACTGCGGCTTTGCGTGAGACTCTATTTCAGACAATTTCAATGACATCGGCATATTTTTTTAGTACGGCCCCCATATATTTCAAAAGACGAATACTATCTTTTGGCGCTTCATAACCGAGTCGCCCAGCTCTACCATTTAATGTCTGTATATAACTACCATATGAAGGTATAGCTCCACGGTGTTAGAATATCCAATGTATGCGTTTATTCTTACGCAGTGTCTGGCCAACTGTGTCTGCGGCTGATACGGCTAAAGTATCGATTATCGCGGGTACTATGGGAGACGAAGGCTGCACTTACAGTTGTGTTTCGATTTTTGGCTGAGGCTATCCACTCTGCGAGGGTGGTCTATATTCGATTCGATTCCTTGATCGTTTATTAGCTGCTACAGACAGATCTTCGGCTGGATCTTGTGTATGATTTTCATTTCAAGGTTTTGTTTCGAATGGGCCCAAGCCTTTCTCCCATTAGACATTTGTCAGTATTTATCCGTATGGGATTACTACGAAAAATGGCAGAAGGAAAAAATCACACCTTCCTAGGGGGCCACGGTTGCATTTGCACCTACAATATTCGATTTATTTATCTAAGCTGTGTCCCTAGATGCCGCCTACAAAGCTGACCTGCTCATCCTCCTGAAGTGTGTATATATGTTTATCTGACTATACATTTTGTCAGGAGCATCTCATGTACGCTATTTTATATAGGTGTTGTTCGTGAAGTCAAAGCTAGCTGGTGGATTAATATGAAAATGTTGCACCCTTTAGAGACGGTTATTTATGTCTCTTTATAAAAATGATAAAGGTTTGACTGGTTAATTAAGGGAACTGCAATTTTTACGACGCTCAAGTTCTCTGTATGCAACCAAATCGCGAGAGCCCAACCTCGAAGCCACCGTGCTGATAAAGGAGGGGACTACATTTAGTAGGAATGTATCATATCATCTCAGGGGCGACAGTGACATTGTGCAGAAGTTCCCTCAGAATCTTGCAAAATAATAATTTCTCTATGTACTAAAATGTAATCATGTAATAGGAAGTGGTCACCGTTGCACAATTGATAATTCCAGCGTTGATGACTCATCGTTTTGATGAAAGCATAGTACTGTTTTTGTTGTTATTGTTGTGGTGGCCGTCACTTGATATTGTATCATGTTCTCCGATGTTCGACCTGTCTTATCTTGTTGGTGATGACTGTTGCGATCGTCGCCCCAGCCGCAAGTTGGTACCTAATCATTTACTGGTAGGAGTAGCTGTGGTAGATACCAAATCTACCAGGGGCCCCAGACGCCATTGGATGACAACGCAATAGAATTCCGTTCGTTTGCTGGATTCGATCAGAATCAGCAGCGTGGGTCTGCGTCACCCAGCGTCCGGCCGGCGGGCTGTCCGTCGGGTCGGCCCAATGACACACCTACCGAGGCACCCATCTGCCAGATGTTGGCGGTTTTTACCGCCAATCGTCATTGAGGCAGCTAGCTTCCCTCTTGTAACTGACGCCGCTGTCGTCGTCGTCGTAGTCGCCGAAAGCACGACGGCCGTTCTCAGCGGTAAGACGACGGGGCTGCCTGACGCGAGGCATGTCGGTCAGGAGCCACCGGGAATTGGCAAGTGGAGCAGCAACTATCACGCATTGGAGATTGGGGGCCGGATGGTAGGAAGGACGGAGACGAAAGTCGGAGCAAGGCAAGAGCACAGCAGAACAGAGCAGGAAGCGGAAAGCTCCTGCTCTCAGCTCTTCTCTGCCGCACTCCCCTGCCATCCGTCCTGTCTACGACCACCGCCACGGACCGCGAACGGTTTCCACGCGACCAAAAACATTCTCACGGTTGGAGAGGCGACCAGCGCAAGCGCCTCTGTCGCCTCCACCCACGTGCGCCTCCTTTTTGGAGGGAGAGGCGAGCACGAATTTTTTGCCGATGCTTGCCGACCCAACATTGCAGCGATTATAGTGGGACCATGGACACACATAAAGCTGCTGCCGAACAGCTAAACAGGGAAATCGAGACTGGCTGGCGTAGAAGCGTAGAAACAGAGCAGAGTGAGAATTTTGTGGATCGAGGAAGAGGCTATCGGACATGGGAAACGTGGCGAGGCGTTGAGTTGCCATTGCCGTGGCTTCCGATGCTGATATTGATGCCAGACCGATGCTGGTGCTAAGCGTGTCCGTATAGAATGAAGGACACATGGCTGGTAAGAAGTTGGATCCTGGATAGAAAAAAATAATGCGTCCACCAGCGTAAAACTATCAGAGATGATAAGGAACTAAGGCGATGACGACGGACTTCGACGAAAAAGAAACGATATTTCATCGTTCGTTTGGTGCGATAAGAGGCGGAAATAAGAAAATCTGTTGTTGAATGCCGTATACCAAATATGAACAAGTGGAATATATCTACTGCGATCTTCTTCTAGGTACGTTATCTCGACTCGGTCCGAATATGGAGGTGACAATTAAGCAAACTGAATTCCACTGCCTAACTTCGCTGACAAACGCGTACCGAACGAACAAACGATGTGTTATAACGACGTATCAAAGTATGGTATGAGTGATATAAACACATGCCAAGCAGGGCTTGCGAAAGGTCTGTTAAGCCGGCCATAAGTTATAAACTTATGAAAAGCACATTCAAGGAATCCTAATGTGGAACAGAACCTTTTTATCAAGATGGGCGGGTAAAAACGAGGATCATTCATCCATCGACCTACTTCGAGAAGGACAGATACATATCTATTTTATATATATATATATATATATATATGGAGGATGACTACTACCTGAAGTGATATAATATATATATTATATCACTCCAGTTTCACAGGGTGACCTATTCCAACTTCAGGTGGTAGCCATTCTCCTGTGGATTCTGCAATGAACTTAATCTAAATATTAGCATTTAAGGCGGTCGTGTTGTAGAAGTCACAGACACGAATATCTATATCAAGATTGGGGGAAGAGGAATCGAGTAAACATAGCTATTGTGTAAATTCAATATCACTGTTCGGCATAGCCACGCCACACTGTCACAGTTTGATTATTGTTGTTGTTGTTATCGCCATTATATTATCGTTATTTCGCCATTGCTCTATTCATATATGTACATTGTGTATGATTTAATCCCTCCTCTCTTAATAGTCGAGGGATGTATACAAATTATTTGCAAGGTCAGTTGTTGATATTTCAATACTCCTTATATTGGAGCCCTTTGGGAGTACCCTGTCAGTTCCTATTTACAAGCAGTTCGGAATCTCACCCTAATCGTTTCAAACGATACTATAATGATAGCTCAACTTTCCTATGAAGATGTTCGGACATAGAAGAGCAATGTTTGGAAGTATATCAAAATTCTATCAGACAGTGTTATACTTCCCAGTTTTGATCCGAATACATTTATCTTGAACCGAATCTTATGTTTCTTTGACTTTTATCATGTGAGAGGACCATGCCCCAAAAGAGTATAGAGCATCTATGGTAAGACGTGTCCTTTATATAGCGTATTGCAGAAGTCAGCTCCGGAATAACCAGCTAGCTGCATTTACCAGCGTACGTTTTGTATGTATAAGTGTGACATCATCCAATTTGGATTGGGATGTCCTTTTGCTGCATCTTATAATAGCACAGTAAAGTTTCCTGCAGAAACGATGATTTAATTTTCTTTGCACCAGTTTGAGATATCATTTGTAGCTAATTGTATAGAGTTTATCTCGCTACCTGTCTAATATCAACAACGAAGAGGTGGAAAAGCAAAGGCCACGACCCTTGTGGGACACCTGATGGGCTGGCAACTGGTTTAGTGGTCGCAGAGTTGAAGTTGACACAAAAGGACCCCGTAAGTCATTAGGGAGGCTGATTGTCATTTGCCTATTTTTCTATCAATTGCTAGGCAACCTTTTTTAAGATGTTTAGGGCAAAATGCATTATGCAGACCAGAGTTCACGACTCAGGTATTCGCCTGGTGCTGTGGGACTCTCACCCACTAACACCCTGGACCTCTTCCACTTGGGCCTTGACAGCCTGTTGTGCGACTTAATATGCCATGGTTGATTCCTTGAGGGCCTCGGAAAGGTCAAAACTAGTCCTTCCTGTGTAGACGAAGTCCCCAGTCGTGTGTCTTTTGCATAAGTTGTGTGGACAGCGATGTACGTCTGGTAAAGCTATATTGAGCCTTGTCAAGTAGGCCGTTCCGACATAGATAGACGTCTGTGTAATGAATTGAGATTTGTTTCGAAAAGAATATAGACCAAAAGACCTGTAGTTGCCAACTTCAGACTTGTCCCTTTATAAAGAGACGATGGATGTATGGAAGGCAGGTGGTACAACTTCTTTGAAAAATGTATTGTTGGGGGGTTAGGTTGGCGTGCTGCTACATTTAGCTGGTCGTGTGGCCATTGTAGAGAAAATAGCATCCCATGTAATGACTAGCGCGGATTTGTTACAACAGGGGCATGCACTCACCGTAGCAGCGTGTGGATTGGCTCTTAGAGAGACAAAGATAGCAAATAACAATTTTGAGAGAAATTCGGCCTAACCGTGGCTCTCAATGACCCACAGTACCATGATACCACAATGCTACCACGGCATCATTCATGGGTATATTGAGCATATAGGTACCATGGTACCACAATGGTACCACAGTATCATCCATGGGTGTATTGAACATGGGTAACTTTTAGACGTCTCCTCCAGGGGGTGCATTTCTAGTGACTTTTTCTGTATCGATTTGAGGCATAGGAAGAAGCTGCTAGCATCCCGAATGCTCAGCTACTGCCCTTAGAGTCGCCAGAGACTCTTTGGAGCATCCACACTGTACCTCATGAAAAGGTTTGCGCAGTCGGCGGGATTCGAACCCGCGAGGGGGAAGCCCCCATTGGATTTTAAGTCCAACGCCTTAACCGCTCGGCCACGACCGCACGGATGTTGAACCGAGTTTAGAGTACTTGACTGCCACCAAGCTACGCGACAATGCTGCTGTCACCCGGCAGAACCTCTCTAATCGTGAGAGAGACAAAGATAGAAAAAAAATTTTTGAGAGAAATTTGAGCTAACCGTGGCCCTCAATGGCCCACAGTACCATGGTACCATAATGCTATCGCGGTATCATCCATGGGTATATTGAGCATATAGGTACGATGATACCACAATGCTACCACGGCATCATTCATGGGTATATTGAGCATATAGGTACCATGGTACCACAATGGTACCACAGTATCATCCATGGGTGTATTGAGCATGGGTAACTCCTAGACGTCTCCTCCAGGGGGTGCATTTCTAGTGACTTTTTCTGTATCGATTTGAGGCATGGGAAGAAGCTGCTAGCATCCCGAATGCTCAGCTACTGCCCTTAGAATCGCCAGAGACTCTTTGGAGCATCCATACTGTACCTCATGAAAAGGTTTGCGCAGTCGGCGGGATTCGAACCCGCGAGGGGGAAGGCCCCCATTGGATTTTAAGTCCAACGCCTTAACCGCTCGGCCACGACCGCACGGATGTTGAACCGAGTTTAGAGTACTTAACTGCCACCAAGCTACGCGACAATGCTGCTGTCACCCGGCAGAACCTCTCTAATCGTGAGAGAGACAAAGATAGAAAAAAAAATTTTGAGAGAAATTTGAGCTAACCGTGGCCCTCAATGGCCCACAGTACCATGGTACCATAATGCTATCGCGGTATCATCCATGGGTATATTGAGCATATAGGTACGATGATACCACAATGCTACCACGGCATCATTCATGGGTATATTGAGCATATAGGTACCATGGTACCACAGTATCATCCATGGGTGTATTGAGCATGGGTAACTCCTAGACGTCTCCTCCAGGGGGTGCATTTCTAGTGACTTTTTCTGTATCGATTTGAGGCATAGGAAGAAGCTGCTAGCATCCCGAATGCTCAGCTACTGCCCTGAGAATCGCCAGAGACTCTTTGGAGCATCCATACTGTACCTCATGAAAAGGTTTGCGCAGTCGGCGGGATTCGAACCCGCGAGGGGGAAGGCCCCCATTGGATTTTAAGTCCAACGCCTTAACCGCTCGGCCACGACCGCACGGATGTTGAACCGAGTTTAGAGTACTTAACTGCCACCAAGCTACGCGACAATGCTGCTGTCACCCGGCAGTACCTCTCTAATCGCGAGAGAAATCTCGTATTAACTATAGGATACCTAGGATAACTGAAAATCCATTGAGATATCTCCGCGCGGGTTCGAATCCCGCCGACCGCGCTAACCGTTTTTAGGTACTGGGTAGATGCTCCCGAGAGCTTGCAGCAATTCGAAAGACAATAGTTAAGCCTTCATGATGCTAACAGCTAACAGATTCTTTCCATGTCACGAATCAATACAGAAAGAATCACTGGAAATATAGTGTCGTCCGTTGGACATGACATAGAACGACGAGGCCCCAATCACTGTGGTGCTCAAAAAACACAATATCCTTGATTTTGCAAGTAGCTGGCAACAAGGTAAGCCGTCCAATAGGATTGCTCAAAGTGCGAGGTAGCCTTTGCCATTAATTCTTATCAACTGCGGATGAGATCATGCAACTATAGACTACATGGATTAGTGACTTCAGGGGATTAGTGCGCGTATCCACAGTAGGCCTTTATAGTTGTGTAATAATATAGATTACGATATATTACTTTTGACATGTTGGAGAAATCCAAAAATTGAGATACGGGAGTTTCTGAGACGCAGTTCTATAGTGTCGGCAGGAGCCTGCGGCTCCTGGCCGACACACGTGACTCTCGTCTGGCTTTCGCGGTTGTATGGTCGTCGGCCAGGAGCCTTCGGCTCCTGTCCGACGGCGTTCCCCGCAGTCCATGGGTATATTGAGCATATAGGTACCATGATACCACAATGGTACCACGGCATCATTCATGGGTATATTGAGCATATAGGTACCATGGTACCACAATATCATCCATGGGTGTATTGAGCATGGGTAACTCCTAGACGTCTCCTCCAGGGGGTGCATTTCTAGTGACTTTTTCTGTATCGATTTGAGGCATGGGAAGAAGCTGCTAGCATCCCGAATGCTCAGCTACTGCCCTTAGAATCGCCAGAGACTCTTTGGAGCATCCATACTGTACCTCATGAAAAGGTTTGCGCAGTCGGCGGGATTCGAACCCGCGAGGGGGAAGACCCCCATTGGATTTTAAGTCCAACGCCTTAACCGCTCGGCCACGACCGCACGGATGTTGAACCGAGTTTAGAGTACTTAACTGCCACCAAGCTACGCGACAATGCTGATTTTGCAAGTAGCTGGCAACAAGGTAAGCCGTCCAATAGGATTGCTCAAAGTGCGAAGTCAGCCTTTGCCATTAATTTTTATCAACTGCGGATGAGATCATGCAACTATAGACTACATGGATTAATGACTTCAGGGGATTAGTGCGCGTATCCACAGTAGGCCTTTATAGTTGTGTAATAATATAGATTACGATATATTACTTTTGACATGTTGGAGAAATCACCTAAAAATGTTTAGTGTGAAGATCATCCAGGCCAACTGCAATCGCAGCCGGCACTCTCATGCTATGGTGGAGGAGATCGCAAGCAGGAAAGAGGCAAAACTGATCTTGGTCAGCGAGCCAAACAAACCACAAGCTCGGAGCAAAGCAGGCTGGATTGTGGACAATGACGCGGATGCCTGCATCATTCCAGATCCTTCCATCACTATAGCAAGAAACGGAAAGGGGAGTAGCTTCGCCTGGGCCGAGGTGGCGGGTATAGGAAGAATATACTCATGCTACATCAGTCCAAACATAGAGAAAGCAGCGGTGCTAAGGATCTTGGACGAGTTGACTCTCTCAATGAGAGAGCCGACTGCGCCTAAGAGGATCCTTCTCACCGGGGACTTTAATGCGAAGTCTGAGGTGTGGGGATCGCCACTGGCTGGCATCCAATAACCTCGCTGTCACAAACGATGGCCGGGAACCGACGTTCTCGCGAATCAGAAGGGAAGATACTCAGGAATCGCACATCGACCTGACGATATGCAGTGAAGAGATGGTGGCCGCACTGACAGGCTGGAAGGTCCTAGTGGACGAAGCCAATCTTAGTGATCACCACTGCATTGAGTTCTCGATCACGAAAGACGCACCTTTTACGTCTGCTCCCCCATCGGTACGCACAGGCTTCAGAATCAGAGATGCAGAGGCGATGAAGAGTGCACTCGAAAAAGCGCTCGAAGAAGGCGGCGTCCCAGAACTGCCTGAAGAGCTACATCGTACACTGCTTAAGGCATGTGCGATGGCTTCTGATCTACCTAAGCATCCCAAACGCAGGCGGCCCGTTCAGCCGAAATATTGGTGGAACGAGGACATCAAGGTGCGACGGAGGGAATATATGAAGGCACGAAGACGCCTGAAGAGCGAAAGGGCACACGGTAGACCCACGGGAGATCTGCTAATCGCGTACAGGCAATGTACGGCGGCGCTAAAGCGAGCAATCGCTTCCAGCAAAAAGGAGTGTTGGAAAAGTTTCCTAGCGGAGATAGACGACAACCCCTGCGGCCGCCCTTACAAAATGGTGAGAGGCAAGATCAAAAAGACGCCCAGACTAGACGTCCCTGAACAGGAAAGACAAGACGCTCTCAAGAAACTCTTCCCTCGCCACGAAGACTTCTCAAGAGAAGAATTCGAGCTCCCAGAAAGAGAAGACGGCACGGAGGAGGACACACCGCCGGTCAGCATTCATGAAGTTCGAAAAGCAGCTGAACGAATCAAAACGGGCAAGGCCCCTGGGCCAGACGGCATACCGGCTTTGGCTGTCACGGTGCTCTTCAAGGAGTTCCCTGAAGTCGTCGCCGCCGTGGCCACCGGGATCCTGCGGAACGGGAAACTTCCGCCTTCCTGGAAGGCTGCGGAGGTTGTACTGATTCCGAAGGGGAACGGTGGCTTCAGGCCCATATGCCTGTTAAATACGCTGGCCAAAGGACTCGAAAGGATAATCGAGGAACGCCTTAGATCGTTTGCTGAGGAATTCGGTCTCCTGTCGACTACTCAATATGGGTTCCGCAAGCATAGATCTGTCCACTCGGCTATACACAAAGTAGTGGCAAAGGCAGAACTGCTACATAGCTCCACGCGTCAGACTCGCCAGCTGTTTGCTGCGATCTTTCTTGACGTAAGGAACGCGTTTAACAGTCTGCCGTGGAAAGTGATACTTGAAACCCTCAAGAGGAAGCAAGCGCCCCCGTACCTCGTCAGAGTGATCTCCGATTACCTGTTGGGGCGCAAGATCTCGAGTGCAGAAACGACTATGGACATGACGGCTGGGGTTCCACAGGGATCCATCCTTGGACCACTCCTGTGGAATATCGCCTATGACGATGTTCTACGCATTCAAGGTATCCCGAAAGGGGTTGAAACTCTAGCTTATGCTGACGATCTGGCAGTTGTGGTTGAAGCCAAAACTAACATTCAGCTCGAGCTCAACGCCAACAAGACTCTCCATGTGATCCATGAGTGGATGAGCAGCGTCGGCCTCGAACTGGCGCCGGAGAAAAGCGAAGCCGTCTTGCTCACTGGCCGAGCTGCAGTCGGTCCGATTAACTTCCTGCTGGACGGAAAAAGCATCAGGATCGTCGACCACGCAAGGTACCTGGGAGTCCACCTGGATAAAGGGCTCAAAGGAAACGAGCATGTCAAGATCGCGACCTCAAAGGCGAGCAAGGCAGCGAATGACATTGCCAGGATATTACCAAACATCCATGGCCCTAAGCGGGCGGATCGGAGGAAACTGATGATGTCGGTTGCTGGTTCGATTGCTCTTTTCGGATGCTCGGTCTGGTTCAGCCCGGCGAGAGACACAAAGCAGAGCAGAGCACTGCTGAGGAAAACCCAACGTACGGCAGCGCTCCGGATCATTCAAGCTTACCGTACGGTGAGTACAAATGCCGCTCTGGTCCTAGCAGGCACCCCACCGTGGGATCTGGTAGCCGATGAGCGACACAGGCTTTTTGAGAATAGCCACGACAGATCAAAAGAGACAGAGCGCGAGGCGACACTAACGGCCTGGCAGAAGGAGTGGACTGAGCTGTGCGATGGCAAGCCCGGCGCCAAAGTTCGGGACCTGATCCCGGATATCAAGGAATGGCTGGAACGCCCAGGTGGGGACATGGACTTCTTCATGACCCAAGTTATTACTGGGCATGGAGATTTTCAGGTCTACCTAAACGACTTCAACATAGTCCCCCGATCGGGCAGCTGCATTCACTGTACGGAAGGCGCAACGGACAACGCACTACACACCCTGCTCGTCTGCCCTGCCCTTGAGCCAGCAAGAATTCTAGCCCTGGAAAATGTCGAGCAACGCTGGCTGCGGAACGGCGACCCGAGAGGAAGAAGCCCTCAGCCTAACATGCCACGCACGAACATGAAGGACTTCGTCGACTTCGTTTCTGAAACAAGCAGTGGCTGGGAGATCGGTGCTGAAACTGCTAAACAGGTTCTCGAAGAAAAGGGACGACTTGCCCGAATTCGACTACGAAGATTTCCTTTTATTACGGAAACAGACGAGAGAGAAAGCCAAGCGGAGACTGGAGGCGACGTGTACAGCACAGTGGGTGCCCCCCCCACGGAAAGACACGCCGATGACAATGCCGCAAGTATGTCGGGTTCGCAGGTTTATGGGAACGCCTTGTCTGATGAGGTGGGGAACCCGACGGGCGACCCCGGCCAACTGATCCGGTAGGCGCCTGCCACTCTCCGTTGGTCCGTAGTACTGTTAACTGAAGATCCGAACCATCCCAGAGTGAAGCTTAAGTGGGGCATGAGTTTAGTGGGTAGGTCTGCCATCCCATCAGGCAGGAGTCCCACAGTACCATGGCAAATACCTTAGTCGTGAAGCCTGGTCTGCATGAGCATTCTCCGTCATAAAAAAAAAAAAAAATGGTACCACAGTATCATCCATGGGTGTATTGAGCATGGGTAACTCTTAGACGTCTCCTCCAGGGGGTGCATTTCTAGTGACTTTTTCTGTATCGATTTGAGGCACAAGAAGAAGCTGCTATCATCACAAATGCTCAGCTACTGCCCTTAGAATCGCGAGAGACTCTTTGGAGCGTCCATACTGTACCTCATGAAAAGGTTTGCGCAGTCGGCGGGATTTGAACCCGCGAGGGGGAAGACCCCCGTTGGATTTTAAGTCCAACGCCTTAACCACTCGGTCACGACCGCACGGATGTTGAACCGAGTTTAGAGTACTTACTGCCACCAAGCTACGCGACAATGCTGCTGTCACCCGGCAGTACCTCTCTGATCGTGAGAGAAATCTCGTATTAACTATAGGATACCTAGGATAACTGAAAATCCATTGGGATATCTCCGCGCGGGTTCGAATCCCGCCGACCGCGCTAACCGTTTTTAGGTACTGGGTAGATGCTCCCGAGAGCTTGTCGCAATTCGAAAGACAATAGTTAAGCCTTCATGACGCTAACAGCTAACAGATTCTTCCCATGTCACGAATCAATACAGAAAGAATCATTGGAAATATATTGTCGTCCGTTGGAGATGACATTTAACGACGAGGCTCCAATGACTGTGGTGCTCAAAAAACACAATATCCTTGATTTTGCAAGTAGCTGGCAACATCGACTAAGGTAAGCCGTCCAATAGGATTGCTCAAAGTGCGAAGTCAGCCTTTGCCATTAATCTTTATCAACTGTGGATGAGATCATGCAACTATAGACTACATGGATTAATGACTTCAGGGGATTAGTGCGCGTATCCACAGTAGGCCTTTATCGTTGTGTCATAATATAGATTAAATGCTTTGGTTCCCAAAGTGTGCTACTCGTATAGATGGTTATAATCGATTATATGGGTGCATATGTGACATATATACACCCTCGAAATTAACGAAGAATACTAAAATAATATTCGTAATTGATGCTGGACGAAAACCTGATGCTGGTTGTAATGGGCTCTGAGCGCCGTCGGCTAGCCTACTTCTGTAACGGCTTGGTGAATGCTAGACAGTAACTGGCTAATGTTGGTTTGAAAAACGTTCAAATAAGGTTTCGGTACAGCTGTGTAGCATATCCTCAACGACCTATCATAACGGCTATGCTGGACTTAACCCCAAATATGTGACGGCAACGCGATGTTAACTCTATCCCAGCCAAACCACGATTTCTGGGAATCGAACCGGAGATCACAAATTGTGGTACTGTTGGTCGTGGGTCCCATGGCAACCGCCAGGCCCGCCTTCTGGGTCCTTCTCCCTCTCCCCGCTCTCCAACTGGAAGGTCCCACAGCAGCATCCTGGCTAGAACAAGAAGAGTTTCCGTTGATACCGTGAAGTGCTCCCAGCTAATTCTAATAGCCAATGCGTGGTGAGCGCACCCCAAGCGCGTTATTTACCCGATAAAAATTAATAAGACGGCAAAATATCCTGGAATCGTCCTCGACGCTGGTTTAAATGGATCGGCTTACACCAAACATGTGACCATGAAGGCCCTGAAGGTCGCTGCAAACCTGGCCGCAAGAGTTGTGGATTTTCCGGCTGAGGTCCAGCGCATCGCAGATTTGATCGACCTATTAGGGAACGTCGAGAGGGAGACCCAAGGGATGTGGGAGGTAGGGGCTAATTCCCCGCAGCCAGGACTTTTAAAATTATAATAAAAGTGGACGACGACAAGTGTACCCACTAAACATGATATTCTTAATAGAATATCTAGAACAAGGTGGCCCCACTTCCTCAGTCCCTGAACGTGCCCAAAATAAAAATTGCGTTGCCCCTTTGGATACCCAAGGTAAATCTTGGCATTAAAAATTCGGCTGAAACGTGTTTTATCTGAAGAAAGTTTAATGATCGTGTCCCTACGATTGTAAAAATAATGGTTATTTACTAAGGACACAGAAAATAAGAAGTATAGCAAATTATCGATTACGAGTAGCCAAACGAGTAGGTGATTCCCTTGGGTTGTATCTTCAATTTGCCTCGCCGGTTGTTACGCGAGGCTTCCGCCTTGGGCCGTTACTCTTTCGCGTTTTCGTTCTAGATTTTCCAGTGATCACACCCAATATTGTGCTCAACAAATTCTACGCCAACCACCTTAAGATATATCTGTATATATATGTCTGCTGATTGTGGTGGCGATGTTGTGGGGCTACACAGCACAGGTTCGACGGTATCTAACTGCTGTGTAGTTAATGGAATAGTGACCTCTGCAGACTGCAACTACATTGTCGGATGGTGTTATCACGAAGTACAGTGGAGTAACTCCTGCGGTTATAATTTTTCGTCACCGCTGTGTTCAACTCAGATAAAATCTCCACGTCACGGGCTCAAATAATGAACGATTTAACGGGCAAATAAGTCGTTACAGTATGGATTTCAATAAATCATCCAGAACTTTATGTAATAGCTGTACACGAGTTTTATTTTCCCCAAGTTCATGTATTGTAGCTTCGCGTAATCCCCATATCCAGCTGTATACGTTCTCGAAAGTGTCCGCATATACTCTATGGGGGCTAGTTTCGCCTAAGGTGACGCAACGTAGCTCGCAGTATTGTTCATATACCTAACCTTGTTGATCTAAACTCTGCTGCCGACCTCCATGCTAGGAAGACGCATCTTTATGATCTCGATTGATGAAGCGTGCAATATGTGTATCTATAGAATTTCCACAGTGCCGTTTCTGTACGTACGCTCGAAGTAGAGGTGAGCGGAACTAATCGTTACAGTTCATTTTCCGGGCGTATGCCGCGATCAATTATCATATGCTCTGCATATGATCGAACGATATCATAGATAGATATTAGGTTGGTTCAGGCCGAGCGGCCGGATTTTTGAAAAACCTTCTGCAGTAATGGATGCGTTCAGTAGGTGTGTATTCACATATCTGTGGAAAGTTTGTGGACCAGTCCAGACACGAATTTCAACCAATGTATTTTAAGAACATTCTAATAACAATACATTCTTGAGATTGCGGCCCTCTATCTAATCTTATTGTAAGGCAAAATTGCGCATGGCAATAAACATGGCAATTCTTCGAAATTCAAACGTAAATTTCGTTTGGAAACAACGATGTTCTATCAAATTCAGCGTTTTCCAATACCACAGTGCTGGCATAATTCATTCAATCTATTTTATTAGGCTGGACGGCCCTGTCCGCGGGAAGTGTACGGGAATGGTGTGCGAAGTTTAAGGTTTGTGGAACATTCTAATCAAATGGGTACTACGCGAATTTCGACCGTAATATAGAGTTTAAAACGTTTTTTGATGCGAGCAGACATTAGGTAAACTGCGACCCCGAAACCTTCTCTCATGATATATTGAGGTATGATCATATTTATACAAAGGTAAAACAGCTGAACCGGAGGTATGCGAACAGATTCGCGGCTACAAAAGATTCGCTGATTATGACCACGGAATTCGACGGAGTCTGCTTCTATTGGGTCTCACCAATAAAGACCCCTGGCACCAGATAGGTGTATGTAAACGTTCTGGCAGAGAAAGTTTATGGCGGAGAAGTGGCATTCGACAAACAAGTGTACGCGTGCGTGACACTTCTCCGCGACAACTCCCCATCATCTCCCTACGGAGCTGATGTTCTTGAGCCGAAAAAGGAATCAAGTTATGGAAGTCAACCCGCATATTCTCCTGATATATTGTATGCACAAATACATGTTATCTTCGTATGCTCAAATCCACTATGTTTAGCAGATGCCGTCAAAGGTAATGGCACACTGCTTTCTTCAATAGAGAACAAACCTAATCATTCCGTATGGTCTCTGTCCCAGTAGAGAAACGTTGGTTTTGTGTTGGGGTACGAGGTCATTTTCCGTAAGTTAGCCGCCGTTGGCGTTGTGTAATTCAGTTTGAGTTTTGTCTCGTTTGTTAGAGCCTTACAGCTATTCTAGGTGGTTACACCGACACCGCTGAGGAGGTCACGTCCGGAAGACGTGAGAGAATCCAATGTTTAACACGCGTGTTCCTGAATGTATGAGATGTCCGCCACTCTCCTTGCGTTATCCTCAGACGCTATACTTAATGTCATGATCGGCCAAAAATAGGCACCACCTGCACAAAGCATCTGATCTAAGTGATACCTATTGGGCAATGGCAGGGCGAGCGAGACTTAGTCTCAGGAAACTGTAAATTCTATTCGAGTTGTGCGACGACCGTTGCGTTGGGTCGGTTGTGCTAATTCAGCTCATTACTAGCTGGGTGATTGGTTGCAGCTCAATTGTACTTGCGCTGGCTGCACTTAGTCCACAGTGGAAATCCCCGCATCGAAGTCCAGAGGAACTTCTAGGATCAACCCCAAAGAACTCATGCACCTGTAAGAGACTTCGTACTTACGTATGTTCGAACGTCAGCGTGTGGATCTACAGAAATCTCCTGGAAATAGAATGGTAGACGAGCAAATTGAATTTTCGTATCGGGAAAGCAAACAGCTAACAAATACTAAATTAATAGAGTGTAGCAAAGTGAGTGAAGGAAATCTCAGAAATCGCTGGAGTGCAATCGAGTTCGCGGATGATGATATTCGATTTGATGGGACATATTTGGGGGAGCGAACTATTGCTATTAGTATTAATTATTGAAGTTATTTTCTTTAATTTTTTTTTATCCGGACGTACTTTTGAAGTGACTCTATCAGTTGCCATATATATATATATATATATGGCATGTGTATTGTATGTATATTGTTTATCCTGTGGCTTCACATATGATGGATGATAAGCGATGAGGCCACGTACCACCAACATTGCTATGACTATTGCATAAAACACATAATAGTGGTAGTTGTTGTGGTACAGCGGGTCGGAGCCCCCAGCCACCTCGATGGCGGAACCCATCGAAGGCACGCTTGATAGCAAGAAACTATGGTCACTTGGCCAATCAGTATTCAGTTGATATAGTGAGCATAGTATAAGCGAAACGGGAATGAGATATAACAGGTTAGAGATCCGTCTTGTCTGTGTCAACTTGCCGCGAGCCGGATATCTCCATCAATTAGTTTGTTTGCGTTCAATTGGTGAAACCTTAGCAACTGGCTTTGGTGGCCCGGGAAATCCAGTGAAGCATAGTAGGCATCTTCGACTGCTACGGCCAGAAGTCTCAGGACAGTCTGGCCATAGTGCGATTAACGGCCTGCAGTCCGCGGACCGGTGGGAGGGTCGACAGTGACGAAATGGACGTAGGATGGTGGACGATAGTTGGCTAGACAGAACGCTACGTGGCTCTCTTCTAGGCCCATTGGTGCTGCTGCTGCTACTACTGCTGCACCCGTTATTTCCGGTTATTTGTCGCACAGACGGAACAGGCAGGAGGGTGGTGGCTCGGTCGGACGGCAGCGGTAGCCGACGAAGGTAACCGCGTAGCGGTCCAGCAGCCGGACGTTGCGACGAGGCCCCGTCTCCCGTTTTGCAGACGACTCTGCTTGTAGGGTTGGGCTGTGGTTGTAGAATAGAAGTGAACAAGGGGTCCAGACAGTGACAGGAGGCTTTGGCCTCTGTTTTTCCATTGTTGCGTCGTGCCATGAAGCGTGGGCCAGCTCACTTGCCAAAGGCATCCCCGAGGTCTGCTGTTGGTCCACAACGTTTTCCAAGAGCACCGGCACCAGTGCTAGCTGTATTTGCTCAATTTTCTGACCAAGCACGGAGGCGGCTGCGGTGGAATCAGCCGCAGCAGCAAAACCAGACAAAGGGTCAGAGGGGTTGCCGTGCCGGGACGGGCGAATAGGAGGAGAAAGAAAGAGTAAGGCAACGAAGAAGGCGGTGGCGTGCTTGCTTGCTTGTCGGCTGTCTGCTCGAGGGTCTCAGGGGAGTTGACAGGGCCTGGGATAGACGGGGTGCGCTGCTACACCCCGCCAAGCAGGCGACCGCCTCCGAGACCCCTGCCCGTCCAAGACTCCTTTAAGGGGCGAGCTTGCTGAACCGTGGATAGCACGGAGGATGCGTAAGGGAAGCTGGACGAGGTGAGACGTGATCAGGCGACAAACCGCGCAAGGCTCTGATGTTGCTTCCGCTCCAGCGGACAGAATCTCCCTCCTCTGACCGTCACCAACCCTACGACCCGAACTACGCGAAAAACCCAGAAAATCCAGCCCCTTAGTCCCTTTCCCCATCAACTTGCACACACATAGACACACATGCACAGACATAGAGAAACACATTCATGTGTGGCCCTGCGAACTGACCTTGGCCCACGGAGAATGTGCCCACAACGGTCAGAGGCGTTGCAGCTGTGACTAGAGCTCCCAGCGGAGGGAATTGTGGCTGAACGACCAAGCAGAACCAAACAGAACGAGAGATCATACGCGTCGCTATAACTACTTTGTACGGAACTTGCGACCTAGATGTTCATCGTCATACAAACGAGTACATTCAGGCCAACTTTGTACGAATATCATTTTGGTACCTGCTCAAGGATTCAAAGAGGTTGTTGCCATGTTTATATTTCCTGTTATGTTCGAAGTAGGTATGCGTGCCCAGCTGTGGAAAGTCGCCACTATGAGAAAAGTGCTTTGCAGCACTCGATGTGCATATCTACTAGTTATTCGGTTCCAATCCCATCTGCAAGTCCGGGCTATTCTCTATCGAGTGGACCTTAATTGTTACAAGAGCTACTCTGAATGAATTGCTGCCAGAGATACAACAGACATTCGGTACATGTCAGTCGGAAGTAGGATTTCGGTTCTGCTATTGCCCTGGTCGGTACTATGTATGAGCAAATGGCATCATATATTTTTGTTATTACCCAGATCCAACAGCTACCACAGGTCATCATCATCATCACCACCAGCATCATAATCAGTCCGGGATAGTTATTATATTCTTAAGCATAATAATGATTTTCCGCCCTCATATATATATATATATATATATATATATATATATAAGAGAGCTTAAGCATTGTAAAACTGCAGCTCCTTTAATAAACCAATAAAACCTTTACTTTTACCTTTACCCTCCTATTCTAGATCATCTAATCAAAACTATTAGAGCCATTTCTGAAATTTTCAGCACATGCAAAACACCTGATTGACGATATGCGATACTATTACATTGGGTACTTAAAAAAGAATGCTTAACGTCAATAAACTGAGCTGTAAATATAAACATATAGTTCACATGCACAACTGTCGAATCTAATGACTGCATAGTAACGCAGAAGCACCGTCTTCAACGTCGAAGCAAATCTCTTCTAGTGAACTTACGCCATCGCTCATATTCAGTTACGGAGTTTAGTGAAGAAGATCGCCTTGTTTGGAAACCCCTACTCCGTTTATTTTTGTGGATGCAGAAAACGTAAGATCGAGTTTCTCTTATTTCGCTTCTACGCTTTACTTTTCTTCTCTCATTTTTCTAGCGATCTACCATCACGGCGTTAGAAGCTTACTGGACAATAACGACCTCGGCCTCACACCCCGTCCCCAATTAGTTCTCTAATTATTGTATGTTTGAAGTTGTACATACAAATTAAATAATAAAGTAATATGTATTCATTAAAAAAATCGTACTGGAAAATTAATATTATAACGATAGTTAACTTATATCTTAACCACAAAGGTCTGGGCCAAGGTTCGGCTTTCAAGATGTAGCTACTTATGATGTGTTCGTTCAGTTTACCTTATAGTGAAAGCTCACTGAACCAAACAGAGCTGCTATACGTTGAAAAGAAGGATTGGTTTTTAAAATTCGTCACGGCGAAGCTATACGCAAGTTACAGTAAACACTGGAATTACATACCTTCTGCAGGAGGCATAAAGTCGATATACTATATATATATATATATATGGTATCGACTTTATATATATATATATATAGTATCGGTCATTACTGTTACGGCTGGGGTACGTGTGCGAAATAGTAGAATGACCTTGGTCGTTTTGAGTTATAAATTATATCTCGTGTAAACTCGCTCTCCCTTTCGCTTCCTTGGTAAAAAGCGTAAACGCCCTACTCTGTAACGGCTTGAAGGAGCTACGGATCAGAAGGGACTAAGCCTAGCTCTTTTGCTCCTCTCGTTGCTGCTGCCTCCGCAATGCTGCTCATTGAGGCCAGGGAAGGTTTTTAGTCGCTCCATGGTAAGAAGTGTGAGAGATAGAGAGAGCGAGAGAGATTGTGTGCTCTCGAGAATGGGATCGAGCAAGCGCGCGGCAGAGAGAGAGAGAGAGAGAGAGAGAGGAATATAAGGGAAACGGGAACGCCGTTTTCTAGGCCGACTGAGAGAGACCATCCGTCCTCTCAACAGTCGTGCGTCTAGCTGCTCTCAAACGTCTGCCAGCAGATTGCCTTCTTCTCCAAGCCCCCCTCCTTCAGTCAACGCCGTCCGGCCGTACGATTGTACGACCAACGCCGCCGGCAGCAGCAGCAGCGTGAGCAGCACAATACCTACCATATAGAAGTTAGTCTCTCTCTTTCCCGGTGGTGGCATTGCCATTCCAGAGACAGTTCTAGCGGGAGGCAGGCAGCCAGGCTGGCTGGGACGCAGGGGAGCTAGCTAGCTTGCTTTCTTTGCTTATATGTGAATAGCGTAACGCGGTAACCATCCGGCGAGAGAGAGCCGAGCAGTCTTGAGGGGCATGATACAGAGCGGGGTGCTGGTTAGGGTGGCGGCGGGGGGGATAAATATAGTCACAGATGAATGCGAATAACGAAAAGAAGAAAGAGAGAGGGAGAGAGAGAGGGAGATCTACACATGCAGGGAGTGATTCTATGTAGAAAGGCAGAATATAGCAGAGTCTGGAGAAGGACTCTGAACATGTTAGCGTAGCATGGCGTGGCATGGCTATAAGAGGTAGACGTTGGATGGAAAAAGGGCAAGATGTCAAGGAAACTATGCGTTTCATTTCTATTGAATGCAATGACGTTTTCTCGAGCAGATTTAGAAGAAAAGGCAGATATGGAAGAAGAAGAAGAAGTAAGGTGACGCGAAAGAAAAACAAAACGAAGAGGGGGATAAAACTGCAGCCACGCACAGCGGCCAAACTGGTTTCCAAAACTTACCATATCGATCTCGGCGACAAGAAATGAGACATGTTTCTCTTATAATGTAATAAAGATTTTCTTCAGCGAAGATTTTGTTAGTGAGTATGACTTTCTCGCCATAAAAGACGCACAATGATTAAGCGTCCATTTTAAGAAATATGAGAAAACTCGTGGTTGTTGAAGCATAGTGTACAATATTGTACAGCACATTCCCTCTGGAAGAGCAGCTTGCTTCGTCTTCGGGACGATAATGTGCGTCGCCTCGGGTGTCAGCCACTATCCATGGGGTAGGACAGGTCCTGGCCGAGTTGCGATCAACTAAGAGCATTCCTCTGTCGGCACTCACTCTCAGCCTGGCTCTGCTTGTAAACTGCTTCGCCGTAAAATACAATCAGGGCGAACACTTTTCTTCTCAAAGACCGTTGTGACGCTAAGGGAACAGATCCTCTAACACATTCCCACATCCCAACCTCCACGTACAGCTGCCCTATAGCTCTCGTAGTCTCTCTCTCTCTTTCTCTCTGTCTACCACCAGGAGGTCCGTTGTATCCGACACTTTGCGGGTCGTGGCGTCCTCGGTGCGGAGTTGGTCCTTCCGATATCGCCCTTCGTCCCGCTCTCTCGTCTTACGCTCCACCGTCATGTCCTTCTTCTTCTTCTTCACTGGCGACGGCAGCGATAAACCTCCGTGGAAAAAACTTCCCCGTGAACCTCGACTCTGGCCCGTTGGCTTCTCGCTTGCAACCTCCGCAGCGTTTTCCCGCACAAACAACTCTTGAAGTCGACACGGATGACTTCAAGGGACGGTGTAGAGGCCGATGTTTCTGAAACGAGTTGACCTATAGTGAAATAGCGCCCTTTGCCACGGCACCACCGTTGACCCACACAGACCTACCCCATCCAATACTGTGTGTGTGTGTACGTGTATGGGCAGCGGAGCGACGAGCCCAACAACAATCTGCAAACGCGAAAGCACCGCGAACTCGGTTGGACTTAAGGCGGTTGTCACTCGACGTTGGGACAGAGAAAGCGATCGCTCGGGGAAGAGGCAGCTACACCCCCGCCAGTCTCGCAGTTACGACGGTGGCAATGTTGTTCGCGCTACGGCCTCCAGTTGCAGTCTGGAGCCGAGCGATCATGCGATCAATTACAGCTGTGCAGTGCCGCTGTGATGCTGCTGTTATTGTTGTTGCCAAAAGAGGATGATCGGAAGCAGGAGGGGTCTTTTGGCGGTCCGGTAGAATCGGTGGTTTGTTAGTCGGTCTGTCGGTCTGTATGTCTGCCTGCCGGCTGCGCAGGTGGCTTCAATAGTGAGTAGAGTAGAATGTACGTATGAGTGGAAAGGAAAAGGGGACAGTCAGCCACCTGCTGAATCAGCTGATCGGAGACGATCATCAGACGAGCCGCCGAAGCTATAGCTGCCGTCTCTGGCGTCGTCGTTAAGACCACCCATGACCGTTAGGCTGTAACGCGGCTATCCCATCGCAATGGAGGTCTCCGCCTACCAAGCCCCTCCCAGAATATCATAGATTTCGTCCTCTGTGAGCTCAAGAGCCGACACACGATGGGAGAAGGTCAGCAGGGACGTAACGTTCTGATGGTGCCGAGAAAGCGTCCGAAGGCAGTGGGGACTATCTCGATAGGTGGGGTCCCTATTCTCTCTCTCTCTTCCTCTCGAAGAGAGTATCTGCTTCATACACCCTATATATTTATTTGCCCCCTTCCGAGTCAGAAGAGGATTGGTGAAGCAACGAGCGGGCCTAGCGAAGGTGTCTGACAGCGGTAGCGGGAATCAGCACATCTCCCGTTCTCATCCTATAAAAGAGGACAAGGAATCTTCTATCCTTTGCTTCGAAAATAACTGGGAGCCAATCCTGTTTCCATGTATCTTTCTGCCAATTGATACACAAGGCAGCAGACACTATATAAACTACTTCCTATGAAAGGAGCACACACTATTAGGGCAGCATGTCACCATCAATTAGAGAGGGAACACACGAACGAAATCATATCGGTTCGCTCATCGGTACGACGGCTGTACATCAGTGTCAGACTTTTACGAGGAATTATTCAGTCACAACTTACTGAACGCTTTAAGCATAGAGAACGAGGCGTAACAGTAAGCAATGATTCCACATCTTGTTTATATATATATCTATATACATATATTTCTTTTGACAATGAAATAACTGCTTTGCACCTGCTTTGTCTGTCGTATAGAGTATTAAATTGATTTCGTTACCTTGATGAAGACAGTGTCATACTTTTTGAGATCCCTTTATTTCTGTTGTTGTTAAGTGTTTGTGTTCGTCCTTTCATGCAAATGCCGCGCTGTGGGAGGTTTGTTCAAATCGCCGACTGCAATATACACCACGATCATTACCAGTGCCACTGTTACGGCCAATATAGTTGAGCTCGTTTTCTGTTAAGAGCTGAGGTCTGTCAGATAGGGGAACAGCTGAGAGTCAGCTCGAAAAAAAACAGATATCATAATGATAGTGGTAGGCAATTTCCAGCTTGACCGACCGCCCGAAGAAAGACAAAACAAGAAACAGTGCGATGAATAATCCTTACTCCTGACCAACGCTGCAATTGCCCTCGCATGAACTGTCTCCCCTGACAAGTTCTTGACGCAATGCTACAGAGCGGCACCGATGCCCTTCTGTCAACAGTTGAGGGTTGGCTATGGAAAAAAGGAAGTCGTACGTAATTGGTCTATACTGCCTGAAGTGGTGATATTGCTTCCAAAGTGGCTGCCTATTGAAAAGCACCAGCAGCGACATTATCACACACGGTAATCGGACCTGATGCAATTACAGGCTGCCGGCAGAAGGCTTTACAGCAGAGAAGAAGCAAGGGGTGGCGGCGTTTGGCTTAGGCAGCTCAGTGGTTCGTTGTCTAAAAGTTCAGCAAGTCTCGAATAGTTTTCTGAACGACGCACGATATTATGATACCTTCATTTTCTGCTTACTTTATCCCACGGGGCGTTCCAGGCCGCCAACATTATATAAAATTAACATATTATAAAGACGCACAGGTGAGACACATCGCCATAGGCAGCGCATGATCCCTACGGAGAGCACTAATACCACGGAGAAGACTACTAACACGGTTAAAGTAGGCAACAATATATGGATGGATGGATTGAATGTTGTGGTTAGGGAATCAGCCATAAAATAAAAAAAAGTCCAGGAGTGGATAATAAATTAATCTGCGGAAGATAGCTATTATATTTTGGATATAATGTTGTTGTTCATTTCGGATATGCAACTCGAATTCAATTCCTTGGTAGCCAACTACGGCTGTCGACTCTAATTTAGAGTGACTGGCGTTTGTTACAAGAAGTTAATTTTCGGTTAATTTTCTTCTCAATTAAAATGCTCCTTTATTAGCCAAAATTAGTGGTAATATAGATGTAATATAACATAGTAGAACAATTAATCGACAGTTAGTCATGAAATATATAACTATGATAATATTCTTATTAAACTTGATATTATTATTGCAAAAACAGTTTTCGACTTTTTATTTTATTAAGTACTATCTGTCCTTCCGATAGCACGGTGAGATGCTCCATAAGAGTATGAGCGTCGTTATCTTGCGTTTTGAAATCAACCCAGAAGCGATTAGGGATACCTGCAACCCTGGTTTAGGAATCATCGCCAAAATGATCTTCACTTGGAGGTCTGTGCAGGTGGCTTGTGCGTATTATGTAACTGTCGCTGGACCGCGAAGTCTCTGGGTGTAAAAAGCCGGCGATCGGAGGTTCGAGTCTCGTGAATTGAAATATCCCTTTGAATTCCAAGCAGAATACAGTAGTAGTTTGATCAAACTTCTTCCGATCGGTCGCGATGAGAAGTTACTTCGTTGTACAACTGCGACAACGACGTCACCAGGGCCATTCCCGTCACATGTTGCTGATGTAGGAGGAAGTGGAGTCGGCATATTTCCAGCCGTGTGCCAGTGAATCCTTTGAGGATGTGAACACGGAATACTTTACTGGAAGCAAACTCACTTCCTATTGAGTATCTGGCTGTGCCTATCTTGACACACAAGCAAAACAAACTGTTACAGCCAATTATGTGTAAGAGTAAATAGGGTACTACGTTTAAGTTGGTCACGGGGAACTTAGGGATGACAGTCGGTCTGCGGTTGCTGTAGAAATTGTGATCAGTAGCCCATGATTGTAAGACAGAGTAATGGGTGACGCACAGGTAAACCACCAACTATTTAAATATGTGTCATCGATCTAGTTATTCCCGCCACCAGATAAGGGGGTCTGGGGCGCCGGCTCTTAAAAAAAAAAAAATATATATATATATACAACAGTGGCGCGCCATGTCACAGTCAGTCAGTCGTAAGAAGTACTATGCGAGGTGCGATGTTATTAATCTTAGACAGTTCAGGTAACGGTGGCACACTGTACAGTCCGGCAAATATCCCTCTGGGGTAACTACCACTACCCGCAGACAGTTCAGACCCCAAGCAGCCAAACCGACCTCCACTACACCTCATCTCAACTTATCGAGATAACTGGTTGCGGATGGAAATTCTGGCTAGCTAATTTCTCCAGTTGCCTTTGTTAGTTGACCCTAGTTTATATTGGACTTATAATGGACGAAGAAAAGGACCTGTTATCAACGAAACTAAAGCAATGCACTTGTATCATTAGAGCAAGTAATAAATATGATTCGAATTGTTGTCCGATAATGAATAAGAGGGGTAGTGAATGGCCGTCATCAATGGGTGGCGCAGCCATGTTCTGGAGACAAGCGACATTGACTATACTCAAACCTACTCTGTTGTCAGCAACAGCCGATTAAATATGATTTAGACTGAAGGACAAGCTTCGGCTTGCTAAACAGAACGACGTCGGTTTGAGTCTCGTAGCAATACAGTATATCGCCCTCTCTGAACTAGAACATCTTGGGCTCATTTATACGGTGATGTTCAATAAAGTCATTTTGATATAACGTACGTGCACTACGTATCTCACTTGAGCAATGCGATCCCTGTTGGATAGATTAGGCTTGAAACAAGCTCGATTCGAGAGTGAAGAACACATTGGCCAGGCTCCAATGGTACGAAGTCGACTTTCTCCTAAATCCAGTCACTGACGACAGGACACGTTGCTGGGAGCCTTGGAAGGAACGGACTACGAAATGTTTCCGATGGCAGCAGGCCAGATTTGCTTGCGCGCTGTAGTGTGCGATTCGGTTGTTTCTCCGTTTCGGTAGGCAGTGTGATCGCGAGGCAGACACTGCGGAGGAGGACGAGGAGGCCTTGAGTAGTCATCGCCGAGTCCGGATAGGCTGGGCCACACAGAGCTCCACTCTTCGTCGATGTCGATGGCACCCTAGGCGTTGGAAGGAAGCGAGACAGCGATTTGCCTGCTTGCCGTGTCGTGTGCAGCCTAGTGCTTCGATCGCAAGCGGCAGCAGCAGAAGCGTTTACCCCACATCCGCACCCTTTTTGCCCCCGCCTGGCAGCTCGCACCTCTTCTACAGGGTGCCGGGTGCCAGCAGCCACTATAACGAGTGGCACCGGCAGCCCTTTCCCCATTTCTATCCTTTGCCTGCCTCTAACCGTCTAGACCTCTCTCTCTATCTCTCTCTAGTCGTACCGACAATGATCCGTTCCGCCGATACCGCCGACATAGCCTGCTTGTGCTCTTGCTATTGTGAGATCGTTTTCGTCCGTCGTCGTCGACAATCCTCGTACAATCCTACTCCAAGCCAAGGGGTCGCTCGTTGGGTGTTGGCGTGGATGCTAAACTTGCAGGGGGACGGAAGAAGGAAGGGTGGTGGATAGTTCGCTCGCTCGTCGAGTTACACGTGTCCTCGGCGTTGTACGAAAGGAAAGGAGGCGACGTGGAAACATGGAAAGGGGTTGGCACTCGTCGTTCTCCGACGATTCAGCTTGTGTCCCAATGTGCCTCTCCTTCCCTCCCACGAAGGCTATATCCACACTTTTCCTGCGTTTGCAGTCCTCCCCGGCCCTCCCCTCGAACCGAGGCGGAAAGGTCCTTGTCGAGGGGCCGGAGCTGTCGTATCGTATCTGGTCTCATAGCTCACAGTGCTGTCCATCCGATTTGACTGGACCCAACAGCAGCAGCAGCAACGACGGTGATGGCGGCAGTGAGGAGGAGTAAGAAAACTTCGGAAGGGACGAAATCCCGACAGTGACCAGTCGAAGACACGCACTCGTCTACAGACACTGTTCAGATATGTAACATTGGTAGGATCTCTCGAATGCGTAAAAATAGACTCTTCGGTCATAGCAGTATATATTAAACGATCTCGTCTGTAATGCACACGTAGCCGAAGGCTTATATAAGCCCCATAGTATATAACCCACTAAGTGCACAGCACCTTTCACAAAGCTACACGAGCAGACGAGTACATAAAATTGTACAATATATCTCTTTTTAATTATGATAATGCATATTTCAAATGCGTCTATTAACCAATAAGAACTGCTTTTGATACATTTTACTATGTATATGTTTATATGTTTATATAAATACACTTCGCACCATTTTTGAGAGCTGGTAGTTCTTAGTCTTCATTAGACTTAGAGATTGCAAATTACCGGAAACAAGGTTGTTATTTGCATAAGAAACAATCAAAAATTTCGCTTGTCCGGGAATATAGTTAGGTACCAAAACTATGCATCACGTGTCTCTGGCAAGGTCGGGCAATTTTAACAGTTTAAGCCTTTAGATATGCACAACGAAGTGGATAATAACTCCGATGAAAGATCGATCGTATGGTTTGCCAATCAAATTTGTTGTCACAAACATAGTAGGATGCTGTTTCAATAATTTCAATTTGTTCATGACTGTTCATGCTTGGCGGGCACATTGAATATTTTCCAAAGATTTTCAACAATGTAGCACTAGTTCAACTACTGTGTATGTATATATATAGAGATATAATAGTTATAACAGTTTTTAGTGATTCAACTCTGGCGGTGTCGGTGTTAAGCACAATGTGTTGGGCCCAGGACTCACAAGCATAAGGAGATTTTGAGTTTTCGATTTTTTCATTTAAGTTGAGTCCTAAAAATTAATCTACCGTGCAGTTACGTTTAACCAAATCGAAAGTCGAACATTTCAAGATACGCCCCTAATACATAAAAATTGATTGATACTGTGTCTACGGCAATGAGACCTCCTATTACATAGGTATTGCTGCCGAGGAGTTTGGATCCTTCCAAAAAAGACATATGCACCTGTTGTACTTTTCGGCAACTGCCATCAATAAACGACCCGACCATAGTGTAATATAGTTTTCAATAATATTAATCTGGTCGATGTGATGCTGTTCAAAAGTATTAGCGATAACCTTGGACCGTGTAACTCGAAATGATGTTCTGTTCTCACGGAACCGGATGAACCTGCAGGGGTTTGAAGACCGATCCAATCGGTCGGTGACATATCGCTCTTGCAAAGTTCCGTTATTGCAGCATTACTAATGTTGTTACCAAGTAGAAGCCGTGCGTCAGAGAAACAGGGCTACTCTCGTCGAATTCTCGTTGACCGGACGCGATCGCTATTTTGCAATTGAAATTCATTGGTTTTCCCCAAAGGCATTCCAGTTTTGAGGACTCCCTTGTTACTTATACGGATCACAAAATCGGAGTGCACTAATGTATGGGAAATGTTTGACTGAGACTGAGAAATTTGATATAATTCACAAGGCTACAGCAGGTACAGGATGCCTGAAGTGTCCAGGGACCGAGAAGAGCAGTAGTAGCTAGATTCGATTTTCGATCTTTTCTGTCGTGACTTAAATGGGCAAGTAAAGTCGGATTTCGCGATACAGTGTACATGCGCAGAAAGTTAAAAGGTCGCGTGAACTCCTCTCTGTGTATGTAAACTTTATATGTATATGATGCCTATGTGTGTATATATGTATCTACTCATTAAACAAATGTTAACTGATGCCCAAGCCTTGATTATGATTTATTATAATATTATAACTGAGCTGTACCGAAACGAATCCTCAATGTTTGGATATCGGTGCTTAATCCAGAATGTATCATTAGAAACCACACATACAGAATGGAGATATGGTATGCAGGTTTCAAGTGTATGTTACATATTCACACACCTTGTATGAACATACGCTTGCAGCTGACAATGGACGACAACGATTGCGTATAAGAACCCCCTGTATAAGAACAATGATTCAAAGACCCACTAGGGTATGTAGAGTCTCACATAGTTCAATCACATGTTCGAACTTATTTTGGCTATTTCAGAGAACAAAAGTAAGCTTGAACTTGTTCTAGCAAGCTATTTCAATTCACAATATCTAATAAAAAAATGCTCTGAATAGAATAACATCTATTTTTGCCTCGATATTGCCACCTATTTAAAGCAGCATAAATAATACTGTTCATCTCTTAGTAGAACCCGCATGAAAACATGAATCAAATGACAGAACATTAACATTTGACTCAAGTCCCGCGACAACAACGGAAGGATCACTGATGATGCATGAAAGCTCCAGGTAAACTGGAGGAACTCTTCAATTGAGAATAAGGCGGTCTTTTATCACAACTCTGCCCACGCAAGGTGAAAATGAAAACACTAATCCATTATGAACCAATGGTTCATATAAAGTATTAATAATAACTCGAGTTCGAGTCACATGACAATTTTAAGCGGGGTACTCTTCGGTCGAATTCTCGCTCGAGTCCATGAATCCTTGTAACTGCTGATATTCATGTTTGATTAACTGGGGACTGCCCCTGTTAGTGTACTCTCCATTAGTTGTAGGTGAATGTAGTGTAAAACAAATGAAGTCATTAGTTGGTCATCATTATTATTATTATTATAAAATCATTAGTTGTAAGAGTTTGTCCTCCGCAGACTTTTAAGGGCAGCCAGTTTGCTACTGCCGCCGAGATATCGATGGATAGCGGATTCAGATAGCTTCGCTAAGATATAAGCGAAATAGCCGCCGAACGCGAGAGACGCCGATTGGAAAAACGGAACGTGAAAGGATAAACATCGGCCGGCCTAGGGGCGGAGAATGAGAGAGAGAGAGAGAAAGGAAGAAAGACCGAATCCGCGGCAGATCCGGAGGGGCGCTGCGAAAAAAAAAAACTGAGTAGGTAGTATGATGGGTTGAGGAGAAGAAAGGGGGTCTGGGAGAACTCCGTCATTTCCGCGAGGAGGCTTCTCTGCTGCGGGTACTCGCGGGCTGCCGCCACTAGCGCCTCCGGGGGCTGGTCGAGAGGCGAGGACGAGGAAACCGGGAACAGGGAACTACTTTGTTTTCCATCTTTGAGGATCAAAAGCTCGTTTATGACGCTGCCTGGCCGCCCTTGGCCGCCCGCTCCCGCTTGCTTTTCCGCTCTGGCTCTATCTCGCGTCGCTACCGTTCTGTTGGCAGGACCAGCACCCAGCAGCGCCAGATGGGTGACGGGTGACCGGGAATCTCCCTCGTGTCGTCCCTTCAGCCCCGTTGGTTACTCCCCGTTGAAGGGATTGCCGACGGGCGAATGGTGGTGGTGGTGGTGGTAGAAGCGGCCGGAGAAGGAGGAGGAAGAAAGAAATCGCTCGGCTCGAAATTGTTACCGACGAGAGGAATGAAACGCCGATGCCGAAATGGGACAATGAGACGCCGCTAAAACACTTGTGGGAACCGAGCAGAAGAGAGGCGTACACACTTACACCCTTTCTCGACACATCTCCCAATGTACGAAAGCTTCCTAAGGTCTATTTATAGTGGTGTTAGACAGACAAATAGACAGGCAGACACCATTAGATGGTGGAAAGTCTACAAAACTTCTATTTTAATGTATCACATATTTTAAACGAGTGTGTCATGTATTTCCATTGATTGTTAAGAGTTCCATCTTCGCGTTTTCATAATAGTATGGAAGTAGTACATGTGTGCTTTTTGTATTTTCCCTTGTTGTGAAATGTGGTTCTTTTAGTGTCGAAGTGTCTCATTGAACTCAAAGGGCAGAACTTTCAGACTTATGTTTTTTAGCGCCCTTTGAAAATCTTAAATGTCTCTTGAGGCAGGTTAATTTAAACTGCTCTTGTTGAGCGTAAGTCGACGTACCCCTATATTACACAAAACAATACTGTCCGACAAACTTTAGCCGTTCGCGGAACGTAAATAGAGTTAGCTGCAATTAATTCTCGATGGTGACACGACTGCGATAACCAAATTTACAAGTTGGCTCTACTTTTTCGAGAAAAGCAAGTTTTTCAATTTGAGCATATTTTTAGTTTTTTTAGATACTGGCTCTAAGATAGACGGCCCGTAGAAATAGGGTTCGAACGATTGCATAGAGCTGCATGTAACTTAAGACAAACATTACATTTATCCAGAAATACGCTAACATCGAGAAAGCAAGAATGGGTACAAGTGTGATGTAGTATGAAAAAATGTACACCATAAATTTATCCACACGCCGTTGCTCATAACGCTTCAGTTGTTTCTGAAATCCAACACATAATTTATAGGGAGCGAACTCCAAAACTGGTCAAAAATGAGACAAATGTCAGAGGAATTTTTCAGCTGTAAAAATTGAAAGGCCTCCTAAATATACGATGCTAATAACAGACATGTAATTAGCAACAAATTACCCTGGAGCTTGGTATATGCCAATCTGTATGTTCCAGTGACGACTATTTCAATCGAAAAATACATAGCGGACATTTTGCTCTCGTGTTCAACCATTTTCAACAAAACGATTTGATTAATCAAATCAGTCAATCAGGTTCGTCTGTTCAAGAGAGCGATTTGTGCAAGAGACCCCCGAGAATGGTCACTGTGCGGAAATATTGCTGTGTTGTATATTAAGGCACAAAATAATACGAAATAAGAGACTGCGTATGTTTAAGTATTTTATATTAGTAAATACCAGTCATACATCTTCTAGTGAAATCTATTTTCATATGTTTCGAGTTGTCTCCAGGAGAGATTGGGCCATCAGGATATTGATCATGTGTGTCATGCCGTGTAATGGGTTAAGCTGACCTGAAGTTTGGCATCGAATATGTCACATTTGCAAACAAAATGAAGATGTTGGGGACAGAGTCGTCTCTTGTGATAATCCAGTTTGCGGTGTTTCCAATGGTGGTCTTCCAGGTAGATACCTTTGGACCAGCCATAGCCATAGCTCTCTCAGACCAAAATATTCTAGCTATAAAGGAAGTATCTCTACTGTACCTAGTCGTACGTTTTCTCCACAGCAAGTGAAACACAAAGATATTTTCGTCTATATTTAAATTATTGTATGACTGGATTCGATACGGTGGATTAGATTATATATATATATTATATAGATTATATATTATAGATTAGATATACATTATATTATATAGATTATACATAGATAGACAGATAGAGAGAGATAGATAGATTATATATAGATATAGATTATATCTAGATTAGATATCTATATATAGATTATATATATATATATTATAATAAATGCGCTTATATATATATATATACCAAAAATGTGTTTGCAACTAAATGCAAAGGCAAAATAAACACGAGAAATTGCATGTCATTCCAAAAGTTTATCAAGAGCTTCTAGAATACGCCTACAATATATTTGATGAAAAATGGCCGTTGTCGAAGTGGGCTCAATCCCCACTTGATGTTCAGTACCTTTACATTATATATATATATATATATATATATATAACATAACATAACTCGTAACATAACTCGTAACTCATAACATAACATAACTTTCTCATATATGAGAAAGACTAAGAAACCCTAACTAAAGTAATGTCAAATTGAATAAAACGCGTTGCATACAAACGCTAATGTAACAAAAATTATGTGAAAATCATACACATCATCCAGCGTGTAAATGATTTAGAGAAAATCTTACTCAACAAAATGGAATTAAAGCAGCAGTCCATGATCGAAAAGATGTTCAATATTATAGAAACCACGACCAGATCCAAAAGAAACATACAACCAAAATTCATATCGGCAAAAACTGTATTAATGATCTCTTTCCCTGGAGAATATCACGCTTACTCCATGAATTGCTGAAGGAATGTTGGGTACAACGAAAAAAATGCCCAGTCTATGTAATATGTATACCTTTGAAATAAAGTGCTTGTTATGAAGTTTGTTATATATATATATATATATATATATATATATATATATATATATATATATATATATATATATATATATATATATATATATATATATATATATATATATATATATATATATATATATATAAATATATAAACAAATATGCGAGACATGTTTTTTCGATCAGGGTCAGCAATTTTAATTTTAAAAAATATCGTAGTTACTAAAGGTGTGGGAAGTTGTAGTGGTTCGTTCAAAATGATGGCTCTCGTGGGTCTACTCACGTGCTGACACCTTCATGTCAACACCTTGCTGCTCGTGGGATGCTCTGCCTAACACCCAACACTTCACTGGACAGAACCCATATATGTCGAAATCAATGGTGTCCGTTGGGAGTTTGTGAGCTCCCTCCACCCGTATGCCGGCTGAAGTCAATGGAGGGGCAGGGAATACCTTGACCAAAATCTGTCATCAGTTCGATTGATAGTGGCCTCGTGATATTATTGCGGCTGTCCAATTCCATGATTATAGCGGCCCCCCATCGGACCCTATACTTTATCCGAGTCGAAAACCCTCCATGGCTCTGTAACTAGTCAAAAGCTGTATGCACCTCACGCGACGAACATTCTATGTCATGTGAGATCATTGGAGCAATTTTCACCCACAGGACGGGTCGTGATAGGGGCCGATATTGCGTTTTGCCCTGTTCAGATCAACTAATCGTACGTCGACGAACTACGTACTCATAAATTACCCGCAAACACTCGCACCGGTTGAGAGCGTGTTAGATCTCAGCGTCTAACCTGTTTCAGAAGCTATACAAGGACCATCGTAGATCTGAATGCAACACGTGGAAACGGGAAGGATCCATCCTAGAGCGCTCTGTTGTTTTCAACTGTCACCGCTGTTGATCCGGAAGCGACGTGCCATGGCAGCGAGGGGCGGCATTAGAAGATTGTACCGATTTGCCACATTCGTGGAACTCGCGGCTTTAAGGATGGCGGCTCATTTGAGCTGTTGAATTTGTCGAGGGCTATGAAAACAACAATCGAAGCAAGGAGAGCTCTCTTAGTTGGATTTTCAAAAATCTGCCTCCTATATACTAACTTAGGGCTCAGCACGTCCCACATAAGAAATCGGGAAGGTCGGTCTACTCGTCAGTTCGAGCGACTGATTAACTAGATGTGCTGTGGGACATGTTAACTTATATAGACATGTCGACACATGGAATCGAGTGACGTATTTGTTTACTGGGTGTCTCAGAACTTATAGCAAAGACCTTTTTTTTTTTGTTTTTCGAACTGACCCTCAGCTGTTCCTCTATGTGACAGGCATCAGCTCTTAACCTTTTTAGGTATTACTATAGCAAAGACCTTAGGTGATGGTAGAGCTGGGTAATAGAGAACGCTGATTTCAATAGCGTTACCATTCGACGAAGACAGAGCGTTTTACGACGTTATAAGTAGAGATTACAACAAGTGACGTGATAGATGTCGCTCAACACAATACGTGATCGCGTTACAATTCCCACTTTGATTGCAGACATTAAAGATAAATTTGAAGAAAATAAAGACATTGCAGACACAAAGGTAAATTTGATTATTAAAGGAACTGCAGCCTTACAATGTTTAAATTCTCTTGTATGTCCTCACTCCGACGCGGGACGCAAATCTGCTGCTTCAGGCTTCTTTACAGCCAGAGACTTAGGCGCCGTCCAACTGCCATCACCCTGACGGCGGCAATACGTATAGGTGAGAGTCGGCTCGTTCGTATTCTTAATACCATTAACATTCACGGAAGATTTATTTGTCAATATCATTAATAGTGTCGAACGGGTGAGTTGATTAAAAAGAAATCGTGAACGTTCAAATAGGAGCAATTTTCATCACGGTAATTATTTTTTTAATTTCTATAATGAAATTAGCCAAAAACCTTTCATCATGGTTAGAGGTCTGGAAAAATCTACATATTTCAAAGGCTGTCCCGAGTGTTGCAATGTAACTTTTTCCTTAGGAAATCAGCGGTCTTATTACCATTCGATATTTAAAGAATCTTTAACCTCGGATGCCTAGTGATATCAGAGTAAATGCTTGAAATGGCGACCGTTAGCCGTAATATGCGTTCGATTATGCGCAGAGGAATTACTGGTGGCACAGGTTTTCGAAGATATCAGTCATTTTCAGCAGGCAAATACTGTTGTGTAGGTGTTCTTGCAATTAGATCACTTGAAAATCACGGTTTTTGTTACCCAGCATTATTAACCCTTAAAACTATTATTATTTTCAAATTCAAATTCAAACAAATGTTTATTGACGGAACTGCTATATACATGCTTAAGTTCTCGTAAAAATAATAGTTAAAAGAATTATTGCAACGTATATTTTATATATGAAGGGTACACATTTTTTTTTTTGTACAATATGTAAACATTGGGTAAGATACAAAACAACTATCCACAAAAATATCTACATCTGATTGATAAAAAATTTTTTCACCTCCGCTGCAAACTTTTTTGCCGAGGAGAGTGAACGAATCTCGCGAGGAAGAGAGCCCCAGACTGCCGGCAAGCGATAAGCGAGAGCATGGCGGCTAGATTCTTTAACGGCAAAAGGTATCACAAACTCAGTTGGTCTGCGGGCCGTTCTTCGAACCACAGTGGTAATTGGGAAAGTAATGTCGTTTGGAATACGTCCCTTCGACATCTTAAAGGCAAGAAGAGCTACGTGAATCAAATACATAACGCTCAGCTTAGGCAATTCGTACTTCCCCAGAATGTCGGCGACGGAGTCGGAGCGACGTCTGCCAAAGATAGCCCGTAGTGCGTCATTCTGAACAACCTCTCCTCTCCGAAGAATCATGCTGTAGCCTCCTCCCCAGATAGAGATCCCGTAGCACAACAGAGGTACCAATAAAACTTTATAGAGGTGTAACAGGCCATCCACAGGAACCCCACGCTCTCTCAGGCGACGCAAGTTGGCCACCACTGCGTAGCATTTGGGCATGAAGCTCCCTATGTGGTCCTGCCAGCGCATGTTTTCCTGAAGCGTAAGGCCAAGGCACTTCGCAGACGATGACCAGTGCATCGTTTCACCGGCTACCTGTGTCGGCGACACCTGCACATTTCGTTGAGGCGGGCGAAAGAGAATGAGGTTGGTCTTGGTCGTGTTGATTACCAGACCGAACCTTTCGAAGGTGTTGATAACCCCCTCCACCTTCTTTAGAGCCTCTTCGATGTCGAGTTGCAGCGATGAAGGCCGAATTCGAAACAGAAGCGAAGTGTCGTCCGCGTATGCAATGGTCCTACAAAATTTCCCACCAGCGATTTTGAGAAGAATGAAATTGACTAGAATTAGAAACATAAACGGCCCTAGAATGGATCCCTGGGGCGTGCCAATGTCAACTTCCAGCCAGTCCGATTCGATGTCCGCTACTTTCACCGCCTGTCGCCTCGCGGACAAGTACGAGCGAAACCAGTCAACGACACCGGGTTGGCATCCAAGGCACTTCAAGGCCTGCAGGAAAAATGTATGCCGAAGACAATTGAACGCAGCAGAGACATCCAATAAGACGCCCAGACATACCTGGTTGTTCTCAATGGTGTCAGATATTTCCTGCCACAGGTGGGCCATTGCGAGTTCAGTCGAGCGTGCCCTACGAAAACCGAATTGACTAGCTGAGAGAAAATCTATCGAGTGAAGATATTTCTCCAGGCGGACCATCACTACCTTCTCGATCACCTTGGACAAGTAATCAACCAACGAGATTGGTCGGTAATTTGACAGATGCTTCCGATCCCCCTTCTTCTTATATAGTGGTATAACTGAAGCGTCTTTCAACTTGCGTGGAAATGTCCCCCTACTCAGCGACAGATTGGCTATGTGAGCAAAAGGTCTCGCGAGCACCGCCGACGCCCGTTTTACCAGAGCGCTGGGGATCCCTGCTGCGCCTGTAGACCAACTAGCCTTCGTAGATTCAAGCACTGTCTGAATCTCCACACAGTTGACTTGGGAGAACTCAAATGTGGTGTTTCGACAGGGCCAGATCGATGTAAGCTCCGGCTCGATATTATCGTCGATCCGAAGAGAGGCAACCGTTTTTGAGCCCACCGCAGCAAAATGAGTATTTAATTCATTCGCAATCTCCTGCGGACTTGTCAGTTCGCCGGATTCGATGACCAGGGCTGTTGGCAGTGCCGCTTTTTGTCTCTCCCGTCCACAGGCAGCGTTTACAAACTCCCACAACTTCTTTGCATTCCCTTTATGTCGCCCAAACTGCTCTCGGTAAAACGAGCTCCTAGCAATTTGAAGGTCGTGTCTGTAGCGACGAAGACTATGATAATACGCCATCTTAGATTCTAAGGATCTATTTCTCAAGTACCAGCGGTATAGTTTGTTCACCGAATGGCGCAGACTCCGAAGTCTCGCATTGAACTGGAATCTCTTTTGCTGTGGAGGTCTACGACTCACCCTGACAGTGAAACACTTATCGTATTCTCTCGTTATAATAGAGCTGAAAGCCTCGAAAGCCTCGTCCGCGTCCACCGCCTGGTAGACACGCTGCCAGCTCAGTCTGCTAGTGTTCCCCAAAAACTTCTCGATGCTAACACCATCATGTTGTCTGACTAGATTCATCTCACTGTCATCGGCGTCCCTTAGACTAACGGAAGACCTGCCTGTGAGCGAAACGACAGTAGGATAGTGATCTGAGAAAAGAGGGGTACACCACACGGCTGGAGAGATGTTCAAGAATTCCTCACAATAACCAATCGCAATGTGGTCAATGCACGTCCCTGATGCTGGACGGGTGACCTGATCAATGATGTGTTGGAAACCTCTTGACGAGAAGAACGATAAATAGTCTTCACAGGAAGACCTAATAAGGAGGTTCGTGTTAGAATCACCCATTATGATACACGGCAGAGCACTATTTCGCGGGATAATATCCTCGAGTACATTGAGTAAGGTGTCCCTGTACAAAGCGTGACTAGAATAGAAACCAATTAAGTAGCCAGTAAAACCAGGCTTCTTTAGCAGGACGCGCACCGCCTGTACGTTGCCATCGTCGCTAGTTCTCGTTTCTGAGTCGACTACCAAGCAGCTAGAGCGAATATAGATGCCTACGCCACCTCCTTGCCTATTGCCCTCCCGTCCCGCTCCAATGAAACAGAAATCAGAGATACCAAAGCCGCCATAATCAACCATTTTTAACCAGGTCTCACTTACCACCACCGCGGCAAGCCCGATGCCCTCCTCCTCCAGGAAGTCAGTTAGAGTCTCGAGTTGACCCGATTTTCTCAGCCCTCCTGTCCCAGCATTCAGATGCAGCGCTGCAAAGTTACTAAAGGCCGTTGTTCTCCCACCATTCAAGCCTGGGACTAACAATTCAGCATCTCCTTGCCACTTCTGGCAATCACTCACATTATAACAATCTGAGTTGGGTAAATGAACATTTGTCATATTATATTGTTACTTTTCTTATTTTTGCCCCCGCTCCCATAGTAAAAACTGCACTTATAAGAGGCTGTAGAACGCGCATAAGGTTTTTTAAGTGATTGGCAGCTCGAGGACTCATCGCATTTAGGAGACGTAACAACGGCTGCATTGAAATCGCCATGTTCCCTCCTCTAAAAATGCGCTTTTTCTTCGGCGCCGACTTCCGTGGTCCCGACTCATTCGTCGCCGGTCGCTTGGCTGCCTGTGGACCCGGTTTTATCTTCACCTGCCGTTCGGCCGCCTGTGGTAGCCGCGTCATGCCCGGCAGATTGACTCTTGTCTCCGATCCAGAAGGCGTGTCTAAAACTAGCGACCGTACCACTGCAGCGTACGAAGGCTGAGACGTTTCGGCGGGAACAGCGGGCACTGACCCCGTTTCCGGCTGCGGGGGGGTAGACGGAGTATGCACTACCGCGACTTTGCGAGCCTCAGGATGGTCCGCTCTCAGCTGCTGAATCAATCTACACTCCATCCAGGCCTTACGCCTTTCAATTTCACAAGCCCGCAGCGGGCAGTTCGGAGACGACGCCGAGTGTGCTCCCTTGCAGTTAACACACCGTGGCGCATTTCTGCACTTGTCCATAAGATGCCCCGCTTTTCCGCATCTCTTACATGCTACCTCATTCCGACAGAATGAGGCGATGTGACCAAGTTGTTGGCATCGAAAGCAAGCGATGGGGGTGCCCGCATGCATCACGACCTTATGGGCCCTATAAGCAAGAAATACCTCTGCAGGCGGAATTTTGTGGAATTGCAATAGTACGCGATCTGTTGGGAACTCGCGGAGCTCCCCATTAACGCGTTTCTTTATGCATTCACGCTTGACGGTAGTGACACCTACTTTCTCCAATGCTACTAGGATTTCATTCTCCGAGAAACCCCTGTCGACTTGTGTGATTCGTGCCCAATATTGTTCCAGCTCCCTACACTTCGCTATTACCGGAGTATTAAGCAATTTGGATAATTTTAACACTTCCTTAGCGTGCTCCACAGAACCCACCCACACAAAAATCACGTTAGATTTCGATTCTGGTCTGGAGAAGGGGAAGAGTTTGAATACTTCTCCACACAACGCCAGCAGGTTACCATCAAAACTTTCGCCCACGAAAGTGACCGCGCCCGTTTTGTCACACCTCTTTTCGACTCTCTTCGAGATAGCTACCCGAAACGCTCCTTTGACCGTCCCCACTTTGTTTTCACGCATAGCTTCAATCTCCAGTTTGATCTTTTGGATCTTCTTAGACGTGCTCCTGTTTACGACCGTATTCCATCCGTGTTCATGATCTGCACCATGCTCGCAAGCTGTCACTTCCCCATCTATGTCAATGGGTGTCTCTATTTCATTGGTGTCTACCGGTGCACTGCTTATCGGCGCTTGTGCGGCTGTTGCTCCGTCAGCTGCAACGCCGTTCGCGATAGCCTTCTTCGTTACGCCAACCGCGACAGCATCGATAGTCGTCTTGTTCGCCTTGGCATTTGCTGCCTTCGAAGGTTTTAGAACCCCACCGGTCAATATAGGCTTATTCCTTGACTCCTTCGATGCCGTTGCTGTTGTAGCAGCCGTCCTCCCCATTACGGGGCTGGTACTCAGCCGCTCCGTTCCTACCACAGCTGTCGGGGACAAGCTTTCTGAGCACAACAAACAAAGCCTTTAGCCAGCAGCTGATAGGTACTTTCACCGCCCTGATAGATTTAAAAAGCCCCAGATGCGCGGTACGTCAACGCTTGCAGGAGAAGCTTCGCTTTCGTGACGGAGATTAGCTCCAAACCCACACAGCACCTTTATAGTTACTGCGTGTAGAAGTTCTCTCGGAAAGCCATTAGAAAATGCACAAAAGTACCGAAGTCGTTTCCACTTCAATAAGATCTGTCTTCCACAAAATTCGTGGCACAAAAGATGCACGACGAGACAGTGATCCGACTGGAACACTAGAGGTTACTGCAACGACGCAGACACCAGCAGAGATTCTGATTTTCACCAGAGCCACACCGTGACGACGCACACCTGTTCGAACGTTCGAACGTTCTCGTTCGTTATTGAAATACCTTATATATTATTATATAAATGATGTGATGTTTGTGAATTCTCTTGTGTTACCTTTACCATGCTTGATGACGGTTCGCTCACCTGCCCAGTTACGACTCAACAGTAGAATAAACGCCACATGTCACGCCACAATGTATGTGTGCCCAAACACGTACTCTCTTCTGGTTGTTCCAAGCTAACCAAGAACTTTTCGCGTATTGTAATGGAGGTTATACATAAAAGAGCTCTCTAAGCCTAAATATATATATATATATATATATATATATATATATATATAAATGAAAATTAAAAAATAGAGTGCCTGATGTACATAATACGAATAAAAGACAGTTAGGTTTATGAGTTTGCTATTTCCAGAGATAAAACAATTCTGTCCCACATCTAAAGGAACTATAGATATATATACACACCGCGTCAAAAGGATAGCCCACTCCCATGTTTCTGATTTTTTTTCTCAACCGTAAGTAGCACTGCAGTTTCGCTTTCAGTCATTCAAATATATCACATTTAAAGACCATTCCACGAATATTTGGCTATCTAACTCAGGTATAGACATTTGACATCGGAAATTGTCGTTCCGAGGGTCAAAAGGATAGCCCACTTAATGTTTGTCGAACACAACTGAGTTCTAACATCGTTCTCTTACAATTTTTTTTTCAAGTTTAGTATTTGGTCGGGCCGCCGTTCTCCAGAACAGAAATTAATCAACTGGTTATAGATTCATAAAATTTACGTGTTGAGGTTTTGATCAAGAACATGCCATTCGGCTACCTAAGCTTTTTTAACTCATGTAGCGCTTGATACTGATTGCCACCTTTAAAAACAGCTTTAAATAAGCCGCTCCACAGGTCTACTATAATATTCAAGTCTGGAGAGCGTGCGGGCCAGCTCAATAACTGTATGTCTTGAGTTCCGAAGAACTCCTTGACGATCTTCGCCGTTTGAACTATGTCGTTATCCTGCTGGAAGATGAACCTTTCAGCACAGATCTTCTCGACGTGATTCCCAAGTTGATATTCCAACATAGAAACGTAGGTACGACTATTCATTCGGCCGTTTACGAAAACAAAATCGCACACGTTGCCACTCCTCTGTCCACGAAATTTGCTCACGAGCGACGCTCAATCTTGGATCTGTGTTTCAATATTAAAGGAGGTTTTCGTTTGAGTTTTCTATGAGCAAAATGTTGCGATGCCTGAAGACATATTTGCACGTTTCCAGTCCAGCCTTGGTTGCAATTTCGCGACAAGTCAAAAATCTGTTAGAGGCTCTTCGGAGGAGGAAGCGTTTTTCAGGGGCACTTACTGCCTCGGGTCGTCTTGGTATCTTCTTGGTCCCGTACTGTTCAGGATCTTTAAGAAAATTCGATATCACCTTCCTGCTTCTTTGCGAAATTCGCGTGATTTAAAATTTTGACTTGTTTTCTTCATTGAGGTTAAAAATAATTTTTTTCTCATCTTCACTATGTTAGCGACCTTTGCCCATCGTACTTTTCGCTGACAAAGGGTTCAGAAAATTTGTACGAGAACGATCTTACAACTCGGTTGCATGTCAACTGTCGCACCACTCGACAAGTACTAAGTGGGCTATCCTTTTGACGCACCCTCAAAACGACAATTTTAGATACAAAATGTCTACATTCGAGTTAGGTAGCAAAAAATCAGAAACATGGACATCATTCATCAAACATGGACAAAAACATATCTTTTTGACGCGGTGTATATATATATATATATAGTTACTTTACATGTGGGACAGAATTGATTTATCGCTGGAAATAGCAAACTCAGAAACCTAACTGTATTTTATTCATATTATGTGCACAGGCACTTTATTTTTTAAATTTCGTTCTGACTGGCTAATGATCAAACTTGATTGACATAGCCCCACAGTTCCACTTTTCATTTTTCTCTCCTGATGACCTTTTTTACGAACAGGACAGCCAGCGCCAACTTGTCATTTACACAGATATAGCGCGAGATAGTTTCAAGATAAGAATCGTGATGAATGTAATATATCAAATTATAGAGGTCGGGGTTTCCCGAAATGATGTATTTTTCGTATATAATAAACAATTCCGCGTGATTTCCATTTCGTTAAGTATAAGATGTACTCTTTATTTTTGCATCAAGGTTACAACAGATGTCTGGAATTATATTTAGCTGAATAACAACGTAGCATTTATTCGCTTCCTTGGTGTGAGTATCAAAGTATATGGTGTTACTTTTTTGTTATGAGTAGTCGATGACTTGGAGTGTGACGAAAACACGGTGATCCACATAACAATTCTGTGTATAAATAAAAAACTCGTAGTCTTTTGGAGAAAACGTTGAAAGGGCATATTCTCGAGCTGGCATGGAACGTCCCAAAATACAGGATTGGTCTGGCCTTAGGACCTACATAGTCAAGTGGGTCAACTGGTAGAGGAATTCAACAAGGAGACCCATTAGCTTCGGCGATTTCTTGCCTGACGATCTGTGAGATGACAAACCTCTTCATGTCACCTCTTGGTTTTTTGACATATGAATGATGGCATCTTCAAGGGAGATCTATTATATTTACTGTTTGTTCGGATGCTGAAAGGGTTCTCGGTGGTCACAAGGTGGTTAACGATCTTCATTTTAAACTGTCCTTATGTGAGACGTTTTTTCAATTGTTTACTAACTCCTCCCAAATGCATTACGCTAACATATGATAGTTCTCTGTGAATGGAAACGGCGCCGGCTTTAACAGTAGCTGATTGCACGCGTCATGGAAATATCAATATTTCCAATAGGTACATAGGCGATACATAGGCGATAAATTTTCTGTAGACGACGAGCTAAACACGAATGTGCTCATGAGCACATTGACTTGTACTATGACTGTGTATCCGAGAGTACCCCTTGACTCTCTTGGGCGCCTGGGATCACGTTTTCAGAGCGATTCCATCTGCGGTTTAATTGATTTACTTGTTTGGAGAAAATCGCTTTCATGGTAAAAAAGACTCGCATTCCTAGACCCACATCGTGGCCACTAAATCTCTCCAACCGCACTTAATTTTTCGTATATGCAACGGAATGCATGCTTCATATATTACTCAACTCATAGGCCTCTCCCGCAGCGCCATCTCTGAGCGGATGTCGCTTCGTGATTCGTTAAGCGTGGAGAAGTTGGCCAAAGTTTGCCATGAGGCAAGGACTCACTCGGTCAGAGGATCTTCCCAGATCATCCTATCGGATGGAGCTCAGTCCTACCATAGGGCTCTCATTGAGAAGTCTACATCCGAATTCCCTGAAGAATTTAGAGAGGGCGTAACTTCCCATCGATCCCGGTGTGATTTTCCCTTTGAGGAGACAGATGCTGCCCTATTGCGGAAGGCAACGAAAATTTCGACAAGGCAAGTCTATTGGAGCTATCGCGTCTAAAAGCAGAAGCCTGACTTGACGATATCTTATCGACTTCCACTATTGGCTTGATGACGCATGCATCCGTATTGGTTATGGCTATGCTTCAGTCTAGTGGCGTCGCACATCCGCATGTGTGGTACAGATCAAATCCCATGTACGAGAATTAACAGGCCTACATTGAGATGACAGTTTGTTTGACAGTTGGTCGTCGCCTTTCAAACGGAATACCCTTAATGCCTCACCATGGGAGTAAAGACCGCACTTCGATAGTTACGCTTTACACTGCAGCCCATTCGTATACCTACCACGAAGCCTCACACTCAATTTGGTTGTCGTTTCAGCAGAGACAAACAAGCTATGGAAGTATGATGCCCTCCAAAACAAGTGAATTTTTGCCCATTAGCATATGAGACATTGACAGGAACGGGACTCTTTCTTTGTTTTTTCTGACGGGTGTCGGGGACCAGCGGGATAACGTTTTGGAAACATTCACACTATAAGCTCGCTGGGTTACTTAATTCTTGGATGTAATGACTTATATGGGCATTTTTTGCATTAGTGCAAATAACGCGCCATGACGCCTCCCCCTGACACCCTATCCCTAACGGCTTCTCTAATTATTGTATATTTTACGAGGCACAACCATGATCAATATCAGTGGAAGGAACTTAAAGGTATCTATCTATTAGGGCATACACTTCAAAATTTCGCCTCTTTAAATGACAATAACTTTTGAACTAAATGAGGTAGAACAAAGATTTTTTGGTATGAGTTAGAGGTACTCTCCAGCTTTATTGACACACCGATTCCAGCGCTCTGGGAGTTTTGAAATAGCCAAATATTTACCATTTGCATTTCCATATATATAATTTCGTTATCTATTGCTTTTGCGAGTAAGTCGACGGTTGCATATGGAACCCCACCTATTGCCCTTTTTAATGCATGGAAACAACCATAATCACACGGGCTTAAATCAGGAGAATATGGGGGTTGATGCCATCGCTCAATATTGTTCCCCTCCATCCAGGCCGTAATTTCAGCAGTGCGGTGAGGTTTTGCGTTGTCGTCGAGTAACCACACTCGGTGCTGTCGATCCCCACGCGATTTGTTCATCAATCCTTTCAAGAAGCCGAGATATCGGGGAGCATTGAGTTTTTCGTTTGCCGCCAATATTTCATAATAGCAAACACCCTTGATATCCAGAGCGAGTATCATCAACACCTTTCGTCCGAATCTATCTGGCACTGCCACAGACGTTGCCGCTTCACCTTGTCGGAGCCACTGTTTTGCTTGGTCCTTCTCAGGAGGTCTATCCAGGCTAACCCATGTCTCGTCTATCGACACGGTGTTTGATAATTTTATAACACGTCGTCCGAAGAATCAAAGTTTCAGCCGACAATGACCCCGTGGACCAAGCTCTACTTTGCTCAAAAGCTGCCTTGATTCTTTCAATCCGTTCGTCCCTTGTCGCACCTGATTTCTGGTCCCCTCCTCGGTGGTCATCGGTGTCCAAATTTCCACTGTTAAATCGCTTGCACCAATTTTGCACCGTTCGCAGGCATAAGGCAGACCTACCGTACACCTTCACTAATTGTCGATGGATTTCAGCTGGAGGGTATTTTTGGAGAAACAAAAACTTGATGTTTTCCCGTTGATTTTTGGGGGAATTTGAACTTTCTGCTGCAGTGTCCATCTTTCTGATCGTATCGAAACCACTCAGTGTTCGAAAGAAAGCCACGTTCCTGCCGCGTGCCCACTCCAAAAATGAACGCATTGTGTAGCGTAGTTCGGGCTGTGCGCCATTCGAAAGGCGCGAAATTTTGAAGTGTATGTCCTAATAATATCTAATCTCGTAACCCGCATCACAGCTATTGAACGAGAACTGCCTCTTGCATGCATATCCAAACAGTCTAGAGCGTTGTATTTGAAAGGGAATCAATTCATCGACCTACTCATATAATCTTTACGTGGCAGAGCCCGATGTCACATTTTCACCTTGCCTGCCTACAGTATGAGCCCATATTTTCAATGACGGAAAACCTATGGACTAATCATAGCGCTTGTTCGAGTACTCATGCGGTCCCCAACTGAGTTACCGTTTAAATCGCATGGCAGATAATGGAGAGAGTGCTTATCCTTTCATCGTTCATCGAACAACCATTTGAGCATTGTTCGTAACGTCACAATTCGAAATGAAATAAAAATGAAGGAAACGAAACACAAGTTGAGGTGCATTGCGCTGCTGATATAATGTTAACAAATTTTATATACTTGACAAATCTTGTCTCAAGGGGACCCTTCGATAGCCAGTAGGATCCTGTATTTCCCATAAGCAAAATGAACCACTCAGGTAATATTTGGGAAGTCTTAACACGACGTTAGTATTCCTCCTCATTTCTTTCATTCTTGTAATAATTACAGCAATAAGGCATGTCATAGTTGTATTGCAATAGACGAAAATCATGGTGCTATTCTCCTGCTCGTGCATTACCGCCAGTTGTATTGCCCTTATCAACATGCTGTCAATATGCCTTACTACTATAAACGCATGGCAGAGAGAAGCTGCTATCCGTTCTGGCATCGTCATTGTGTAGTTCGGCAACCTGCCGACGAAACGCGACGAGTGAAATGGCGCACACCGATTTGCCATCAGCGTCTCTGTAGTTGTCGTCGTTGTCGTCGCCTCCGTCGCCCAGAACTCCTCTGCAACATAGTGTATATATATATATATGTGTGTGTGTGTGTCTGTACATCTGTAGTTGAAACATCGTCTTGTCTTGCTCCTCTATCGTGTCCTGTCTGCACTTTCTGTCTTCGATGATGCCGACTGCCTGTGTGCCATTTCTGTCTAAGACATACGGCATGCGACATTCGGCGACAGTGTATTGCACGCGCTCTGTGCCGCTAGCTCTGTCTGCGAGACCTCTCGATCGGCGTTGGCGCTGAATGTGCGGGTCCCACGGAACTCGTCCATTTGTTTCTGTTTGTCGTGCGTCGATTGTCGGCCGAGAACAACAAAGAACGTCATCAACAATGGGAACAACAACATCGACGACAACTGCGACATCGCTACGGGCACTACCAACATCAATAGCAATGGCAGCAGGATCGAAGACAACGAGACATGACGCCAGTCCTTCCCTTTTCCTCGTGCCATCTTGGCGATTCGTCGACGGAGACACGCCATGCTCTCAGTAGGGTGGTTTGTCAGAGGCTTGGCTTCCGGGCTCTAGTCAGTGGCGAGGAAATGAGGTGGGAATCCTGCACAGGGTTCTAATGAGGTTGTTCATGGGTTACGACAATGAAGAAATGAGAAACGGTGTGAAAGTTACAAATTCGTCTTCTATTTACTTTTGGCCACTGATTGAGGTTAAAGTGGGAACTGTGAGCGTTTGGAAAAAAGGCAAGAAAACGTGCTGAGAGTTGACGTCTAAATCATTTCGAGAGGGTGCCGGTCTGGACTATCGCTTTCCCTTGTTGTAGTAGACTATGACTTGAGAGCCCTACAGTGAAGTTGCCGGAAACACGTAAAGCGCGCCAGCGTAGCAAGCTGCTGGCTGCATTCAAGGAATCTGACCCAAACCTTAGACCCTATCCGAGACCTTAGCCTGCTTGCACGTCTCTGGTATGTTTCTCTCTACCTACCACCCTCGACTCCCGGAATAACCTATGTGGAAGCATCCCAAACGGACTCCCTTTTAGGCCGTCTAACCCCCGATCCCCGTAAGTTTGAGTTTACCCTGACCATAGGAATCTTCCACTTACTCCTTGGACGAAGGAGCAAGCGTCTAGCCACAAAAACCAACGTTTCCTCCTTGCCATATTCCCTCTATGCTCTGGTAACTAATCACAGAGCAGGCCGCCGCCGTCGCCACCCTGCACACACCGTTGAATTGTTGTTAGGGGCGGGATTTTCTTTCCCTTCTGACTGCACGATATGGCAGAACTAAGAAGAGGGTTGCTGAACTTTCCGTCACGCCCCGTTGGCTACGGCCCGCTGTGGTAGTCCCTCCGCGACCACCGGCCTCCCAAACTCCCGAAGGTATCTTCTTCTACCAACTGGCTAATGACTGGTAAAGTCTGACACTGAGTGCGTTAAATGTCTCTGCTACTGGACCATGGGCCCGAGCTATGACGCCACAAGCATCCTCGCACTGTTCGGTGGCTTCGTTAGGGTTGAGTGTGTGGTGGACGACGAATATGCCGTTATTACTTTGGTCACTGCTCGTTTCTATCGTTGATCGTGAAGGTGGTACAAACATGTTGGGTTAGCATAGTTCCACTGAAAGAAGAAATCATCTTTGTCGATTGTATTAACTGCGTCTGGCAGATTAACAACTATGTTACAGGAGCGACCGTCTCGACAGTCGTGGGCGCAATCACTATTACAACGTTGTTATAACCTACTAGACCAAATGAGGATGTATTTATAATTTTTCGAGCATCTTTACGTCATCACTCTTTTATGCTGTATATCTAGAACTGTTAGTATTTTGTTTCGACAAGGTTGTAGCTAAAAAAGTAAATTTTCCGGGCTGACTCACCCCAAAATTTCACGTTGGTGGTACAACTGCTTTCGGCGTTGCTTCATAAGATAGACCCCTTTTTTAAACGCAATTATGCAACGGTCGGAATCGAACCCATGCACCTATGTGCCTCTCCCGAGCGCAGGGCGCACACGAACACACCACGCTATCGGGCTCGACAAGGTTGTAATTAACGTGTTTTCAAACGATACTACCTAGAATACCTGGGCAAAGTAACTTATTCAACAAAATGGTGGCTGGTGTTATTAGGTGCGCATGTTCAGCCTTGAAAGTTAGTAACACAACTTAACGTGTATTATTTCCGTTGTTTGCTGTTCAGATGATGTTTACTATTGTAGAATATTCAACCTGAACGTTGTCAATGACAGTGTATGGACTCCGACTGCAATGCACGCGCACAGGAGTCTATTTGCTCGTGAAAGTCTAGAATACAGAGAAAGGTTAAATCGTTAGCGAAATCAACTTAACTCCTCATTGCGAAGAGTTTTCCTTGGACACTTTACAAGAGTTCAACTTTGTCGCTCCTGAACACAGCATTTCAGTCGGCAGGGGTACACAGGTACAGTCTTACTTCATTTCGAGTATTCTAATTATTACTATACAATAATGATAGTACTAATATTATTATAATGGGCCGAAGCACATTACTAAGTTTATTTAATGAATAATTGTAGTACACAACTATATTAAGCTGTATTATTATTATTATTATTGCATAGCCAAAATATCCGAACGGAGTGTAATTTTCGACATTTATATTAATTTCAAGTTTCTTTCGCATATACGGAGCGTTATACATAGAACCATTATTCAATACGGTGACGCGCGTCTCGCGTGCAGAGAATTTCAATAATGGCTCTACTGCTTCTTATTACTTTTTGAATGTTGCTTTGGCATGACGAACAATCACTATGGGCTAAACGAGATGAGCCTGAAAAATCAGGCTTATGTACGAACGCTTAGAAAAGTTCCCATGAAACGTCGGAAGAGAAGACGTTTCGGGTTTTTGCTTCGACCGCTATTGATTGAATTGATAAGACACTCAAATGCAAACGTTTCTTAGTTTTGTAGTTGGTTAACGTTTGTAAAGTAATGGGTTAGTTGCAACGCGATAACGGGATACGTAACACAGAAGACTGCGTTTATATTGATAACGTTTGAATCCGGCTTAGGTTATACTGGGAAAAGGATCAAGATTGTCCCAGATTGCTTGCGGTTCGTCTATCTTTTGAGTATCGAAGTCAGAGAGGAATGAAAAACTGTTTGGCTATGGTGTCCGTAGCCGTTAAAAGTGGGCCAATGGACTCACGTGTGGTTTGGTCAACTGGTCGAGTTTCGCCATCTGTATCATTAGATATAATGGAGTGCTTGTTGGGAAAATCGTTGAGAATTCGTCAAGATGTTGATGTGAAAGTTCCTTAGAAAGCTCTACATGGGTCGTGAAGGGTTTCTTTGCGCACGTAGCAAGTGGGCGTCATATTTACATTAAGATAACGGAAGAACCTCAACAGAACTAGGGCTAGTCAACCTCCTCCCCTTTGTACTATTAACACGCTGTGGCATGTTAATTTAATGCACAGTAACCTTAATTTACGGCACAGTAACCCACAAACCATTAAATGTGCTTTATGAAGTGATGAGGGTTGGCCACAAAGTCCTCCTGTAAATACCTGACGACGATGGGACTGATTTAGAGCTAAACAACAAGGTATGGTATGAATCGAATTCCCACTCCTGTGTCCGGAAGAGTTATTTGAAAACCCTAACTAAGATAGAGTAATTGATGTACGGTAGCAGAATAAATGGTTACTTGGCACAGGCGAATGGGATCCCTGCGTCAAGAAGATGACTGGAACAACAAGTTAATGCAGTAAAGTAACGAAATGGCTAGTTGGTTAGAAGAACTGAGCTATTCGCAGGACTGCAGTGAGATAATTACAATGCCACGACAGTAATAACCCGAACATAAATCGACGATTATCTTCTATTATTCCTCTATTTATTAGGATGGTAACTGCGACTAGGTTCGATACTATACGCATATATATATAATACCAATATAATTACGAAAAATCTCTAATTGAGCAAACTGCTTCAAAGACCTGTTAATAGAGGGAGCTCACGCGAGAGCAATTATAGCGCTGGTCAGGAATAGGGATTATTCATCTCAAGATGAATCTCTTGCATTCATGCAAGAGGGAACACACATCGTTATTGGATAGCCCGGCCTTTCCGGTTGCATTTGAAGATCGATCGATAACAGGAACGTCAGACTGGGTGGTGAGAATGATGCACTAATATATATAAATTTAATGAGTGGCTTATGAAATGTTTGAGTCTCATAACCGTGCTATTGTTGTAAATTTTGAAAAAAAATTAGACTGCAAGTGAAGGGTGAGAAATTCCTTAAAATATAAATGTGCGAGAATTCTCTCTTTCTCCCTCTCGGTATATTAAGCAATCCTTCTGGAGATAATTCAAATGTAGGAAACTCGCAAGTGTTTCTAGAAGGTGGTTCAACAGAACTACACCCTGCCACCTACCTTGTGAGGCAATAGCAGTATGTGCCTTTATCCATCGGGTCAGTTGGGCATATTTTCGTTTGCTTTGCATGAATGATATTCGTATACACTATGCAAGCCAAGGATGGAAACCATGAATAGCGAAGTGTATAACTTCATATGTGTTGCTTCCGTTGGAACAGCCTGCGGCACGAGACCATCTAGGTATACCTAACATTGCCGCGTACAATATATATATATATATATATATATATATGTGTACTCTCGACGTATAGCCGTATAGCTCTATGCGAGTTTTTCTTTAGCTTGCTTTTTAGGAAACTGGCAAACAAGCAAATTTAGTGGCGCTATGGTTCATGATTAAGTGGGTAAGAGATTGTGGACCTCGAAGTCGGTGCATCGGGGACGCACAATTATGTCTTTGAATCAGTGCCTCGAACAAAACAGCCACAGGATGACCACAACGCTTGTGGATGTTTGCGGTGTCAGTTGCACAAACGTCGTCTAGTTACAAGTACCTTTAATTTAATTCTTCACAAATGATTAAGCCTATTTGTGTAACGTGTCCTTACGAGCAGGATTACATGCAAAATCTCACGTTGTATTGTATTCCAATTCTAACGATTATTTTATTCGCTAGCGCTGCCTCACTATACTCGAAGTCATTAGTGAGTGCTCAGTGATGACAGCCAGCGGTGCTGCTGATGCTGTGGTGGCAGAGAGAGAGAGAGAGAGGAGGGGGGATGCGCCTTCGATGTGGGCCATTTTCCCTAGGAAGCTCAACGCAGGGCTGAACTCGCTTTCTGCTGGCTGGAAAGCCATCTCATTCCATACAAACCTTCAGGCTGTATGAGCGAGCGGTGCAATGCTGTGGCCTTACTCCTGGGAGACGAGTGTGGAAGGATCGGGGGCGAACGGAGACATGGAGGGGTGGGGGGGTGGTATCGATAAAGTGAGTGACGTGCTCGGGGGCACAGGTTTTTACGTCGGGCGCGTATCTGACACCACGAAGCCGCCTCGGCCCGACTCGCACAGCCTCCCGTTGCACGTGCAAGCGGCTGTACGGCGAATAATACAGCGAACGGGAACCTGATATCGGTGGATGGGTGACTCGGCCGCAAATGATGATACTCTTCGACCGCAATGGGATTCCTAGCTAACGCAATATTCATTACCCGTCCCCTCTAGACCCTGCGGACTAGCTGATGTTCAGAAGGGGAACGAACAACGGTGTATCAACACAGATGCAACAGCTTATAGTAGAACATAACATGATTGAATCTTCTTCAACACACTCCGTCTATTCATTCGTCGAGTTCGCATCTCCTTCTTTTTTTTTGACGTAAAGATGATGCCGTTCGTTCGCTTGCCTTTGCATACGAAAACGATCATTTAGCTTCAGATGATTTTGAGCTCCATTCGACAGCTGTACTTTGTTTATTTCTACTGAACTACTACTCTAGCTTTGGTTTGGATGATGCTATAGACAGCTATGTTAAATATCTGTCAATATGCGTACACAAAAATCGTAATTGCATGAACAATTTGGTGATAACACAATCTTACTTTTACTCTATTTTTTAATCGAGAACTTAAGCATTTTTAAAATTGCAGTTCCGGAAATAAATCGCAAAGGTTATGCTATGTTATATGCATTTCATATGCGCAAATTCCCGCTCATACACAGTGCAATGATTCAGCTACTAGAATTGTTACATAATACGTCTCAATTGAATTAGCAACTATTTTGTTATATTGGGTTGGGTGAAGTGGCCAGCGGACATCCTGTCTTCGCTAATATTCGCTAATCTACTACCCCTTTGAGACACTTCATAATCTACATTTCGAATTTGCTGCTATGTTATAGACGAAAGTTTACGCAGTCTTATTCCACGCAAAACTGTCACAGATAAGAGAGAAGTCAAACCTATCGGCATCGTTTAGGCACGGGGAGAGAAGCTTTATCAATTAAGTTTCAACGAAAAATGTATTATATTATAGCCGCAATATGATAGAATGAGAACTGATATTCGATATAAATCATTGATAGGAACTCAACTGTTTAATAGGAGCTGGGTCGCCTTGCGAGTTCACCATACCAATTATAGTTATTTGTAATTTCTACTATAACTGTGATCCCCGATTGGTAGGCTGGATATAACTCAAGTACACAACAAGGCTCACTACTGAATATGCCCTACGAATAACCGTGCATACCCTGCTGATCGATTGCACAGGCTCAAAACGTTGCCAGACAGTTGAAACGGGCATCTTGGAGACCAGAATAAATAAGGTCGTCTGCATTTATCTCGGACGGCGATCTGCACATTGTACGTTGTTAAAGATTCGCTCCATTCGGGCAATACAATTTTTAATAGGGTTCTGGCGTTTCGGCACTAACCAACTGTTGTAGTGCATAATGGCGATTATTTGTAATTCGGCTAATCCGCATTCATCAGTTAAAACAAGGTCTATACTTTAAACCAGTTTTTCGGACGACCATCAAAACATCGACGTGGTTGAGGCCAATATTTAAATATTAGGACGATTTTTACTTACACATAAATCACGTTGTGATCTCTCATTAAACTTCAAACGTATACGAAATTAAAACCTTTTATATGCGCTCCATTTTCTGTTATCTGTCTAACGGGCCACCGCCGTTTCGAGGAGAAGTTGTCTTTGGGATAATTTATATGAGCTTTCGATGAGCTTGAATCTCACTTGTCAGGCTGGTTGAACAGCATTTTCTGGTATATACTTCTTAAAGATCGTACTCGGGCTAGCTATTTTGTCGGAGATGACATACAATGAACAAGCGCTCACCTTTATGGCCGTGTGCCTATTGACTGCATTATAACTAACTATTCTGCCCTTCATGTCATTGATTGTGTTTTAGTGTCTCCGATTAGTATTATATCGTAAACTCTCTCCACTAACATTGAATCGATAGACCGGTGGTGTTATGTGGCGCAGGTTCGTATCCTGCCATGCCTCAGGTAGGTATAGCCTTCATTCCCATCAATATTTCTTGTGGTCATGCTGCCACACGGATAATAAAACTCTAAAAATATCTGATGAGTGAAAGCAAAATGTTCACAGCAATGAACACATCGTGCAACAAACCAAGCCGACTTTGATATGATTTGACCACAAGCGATTGTCACTAGAATATCTCAAGTAGCGTTTGCGGAGCATAAATTGCGACGTGAACATCAGGAGTCCATTATGAATTATTTGTATGTGCAATCGAAACATAGATGAGGTTGTACAAATAATTTCCATCAGTTGACAAATGTGCGTCAAGGCCGAAATGGTTACCATGGACATAAATATTACATCTGTGAATGAACGAGGTATTGGTGTTAACATAGAGCGCATCCTCTTGGTTGAACAATCCCTTTAATGTTTATTGTAATATAAAGGGTGTTAGATATCATATTATTGTACATGCATCACACGGTGAGTCTACAATACCGGTAACTCGCCATGGAAAAATGTTCAGCCCATTACGTCGACCATGTCCCATGAACTTCAGCTTCAGTACAAACCCTCTTCTCGTATTCCTCCCAGTTATATTGAGCATATAGTTATTTTTCATTATCTTGTCTGAGGAGCTTTATGTCTGCTGTTTGCATGCGGTCCTCCACAGATAACGACCTTTGCGCAACATCAAAATTCACCCATTCACTCACATCCTGAATCAACACTGCATAGAAATCTATCTCATTTGCATTTATTCTAAGAAGGTTACGATCGCTATAGGTGCCATACTTTCATAGCATACCGGAAAAATGGAATGACATATAACCCGTCTCAAGCTTGATATACTCATTTAGATTCTTTACATACAACGCTCTAAGTATCTAGTGAAGGTACCAGTGAATACACAGACGTCTACGTATGGCTTCTACCACACTGTAGATTTTGCTCTGCGAGCTTTAACAAACCCGCCCCTATATCTTTGACTATATCTAGCGTATTGAGCAACTGTCCTTCGAGGCTGTTATTCCAGGCATTTTTTGTACCACACGCCACATTTACGGGGCGTTAGCCGTAAGTCCATTTTGACAGTTCATTCAGAACAATTCGTCGGTGTTTCTTGGAGCACCTTAGGATTTAGCCCGTTTGCAATGGGCGTGGACCACAAGTTCTACAAAGCTGGGAGTTATGTGTTTTACCTCGTCCATGAAAAACATGAAGACGAAACTCCCCAGAGCAGTATTTTGTGTACAACGTCGACATTGATTGTTACCTTGAGAATGTGTAACCTGTTTTAACACTATAAGTTCGATCTTTAAAGAAACTCGAAACCCATTAGATAACCTCTCCACTAACGCCTTTAACATGTAAAACCAGGCCGCAAATTCACCTCATACGATATCTAGATGTACGCCTAGATTCGTCAACAATGCAGTATCATTTGAGAACAGTGGCAGAACGTTTGTCGTCCTTCTTGTTAGATTTCTACACGCGAACTGATGGTCCATGATTACTTGTTGTACGTTGGCGTTTCTTTGTATCTCGCTCGCGATCGATCTTTCAATCAGGATCTTACACGAGACAGCCGTTAGATGAACGGGTCTCTTGTTCTGCCTTCTCGAATCTGTCTTCTTTCCTGGCTCTGATACCGGACATATCCACGCGATTAGTACATGTCCGGCAAGCAGGATGTGACAAGGGACTTCCTGTAGATGATGCTCAGAGGACAAGCGGTCAGCACACACGTAAGTGAAGGAGCAAAAGTGCTTGCTGAATAAGTTGACCTAAATGTTCTCGGGCTAACTCTTAGCCAACATTTAACGTCCTTGGTATTGCTTTTGATTGATATCCGATTATATATATATATATATATATATATATATATGTCGTTTATCCACCGCATATATATAATGCGCTCACTTCCAACTGGCATTTTCTGGGATTTGGTCAGTTCTTGAGTGGTCCAAGAATTGAAGCTTTCACTGGGATTGTGATAATATCAACTAGGTGGCACCTCCTTGTAGAACGTGTTACCCTTATAGAAGGACTAGCAAAATAACAACACCGGTAACACTATGATAATAATAATTTAGCCTACTTCACGTCAGTTAGAGTGTGAAGTATCAATAGATAAATGTGTTTGGGTTATTCGTTCGCCGCGAAGTATATCGTTTCTATGAGATTCGTATCAATTGCGCTTGAATCGGTGCATTGTGAATAGAGCGGTACAAATGCCATCCGTTCTGCGGACCCATCTGCGTGAATACTCCTGCCCGGCTATGGCCAGCGGTATTCGTAGCAGCATTATCAATAGGCAAAAAAATGTGCTCTTATTCGTTGCTCGTCTCACTGTCATTGTGGCCATCCTAGCCGGGGGGATATCTGGCCGCACACTCAAGACCACGCATATCGTCCACTATCTATCTACCAGTGGCTCGGTTAGTGGTTCAAACGTGTACGTGTATACAGTCGGCCGCCCTTCGAGTTGCGAGTCAGGAGGTTGTGGTAGTCGCACTGCGTATACTGTAGCTGCTACGTTGGCAAACACCTGCATAACAGGAGCAGTCGCAGTGGTAGTTGTTGTAGTGGCAACGGTAGTAGTTCTAAGGATATGGGGGGTTCGGGAAGGATGCGTGGAGTCTTGCTAGTCCGCAGTTGACGTGTTGGCGTGGGGGTATGCCAGCGGCGAGCAACGGCTGAAGCAGTGGTTGCCGCCGGTGTTGCGATGCCGACGGACGGACGCGGTGCACTGTCGGTTGCCGGCAAGGCTAGCCCAGTGGGATGGATACGTACACACACACACACATACAGTGAGTGTCAGTGCATCAGTGCGACTCTCTTTCCCATCTTCTTCTATTATACTCTCGAGTGCGAGCGGAAGAAGCGGTCGAGCTGTAAAGAGAAGGGGCAGGGAAACGCGGGCCGGCTTTAGGAGTCGACTGTGAACCTTTGGCTTTGGGGTCTAGCGGATGCCTGGCCAAAAACCTTCTTCAGTGGCTGGCTGCTCAGCCTGACGCACCCCATCTCTCCTAGCTCCGCATTCCACATTCCTGCTGCCATTGAGTAGTGAGCAGCGTCGCTTGACAGAGGCGGACGTTGCGGGCGTGTGTCTCTTGCTGCGGTCGCTGCCATTTCTCTCCTCTGGATAGACTACCAGCAAGCTAACACCCACATAGAGAGCACGGTTAGCTAGTTCTTTCACGGCTTGCCTTCTAAGCAAGTTGCCATCCGCTTGCAGCACATACAGGCGGCAGTCCTTTGGGTAACGGTTGTGTAGCGGCGATGGCGGCGCCGACGGCGGCAACCATAGCCCCAGCCATCCCTAATAACTAAGAATTATAATATTTACGTATGAATTTCCTAGTACATGGATTAGAGGCAGTGGGGTTATGCCAAATGTAAAACTTGATTATATGAAGCATGCTTATATAAATCTTTTTTTTCAACCCACTATATATAGATTCGGGATGGATACATACAGCGACAAGTCAGCGAGAACTCTAACCCATGCAAAAAACAATTGAGGACATAAAGTTCGGGGACGTTAGGTGGCAAATATTTACCGTCCACGGTAGAACTGCTTTCGGCATTGCTTCAAAAGACGGACAACCCCTTGATAATGGACGTTAACTGTTGGCTGTGGGTCAGCCCTGAAAATTTATTTTATTTAGTAGGCAAATATATTAGGCTCTCCGGAAAGTTCTGTCGATTTTTTGTTTCTTTTCAAAAGTGCTCCAAGAGTGCGTTTCCAGGCAGGACCATTTGAGAGGGGGCTTTGTTTAGAGACAAAGCAGACCACGCTGTGTCTTTTGGGCAGTCAATTTTATTCGATAACGCTTCCCCTTGGCCTCGTAAACTGCATCGAAATGAGTAGTTAAAAATTGCACACATTTTGTTGTTTGAGCTTCAAAAAGCTCAGACTGCCCCGGTAACGTTTTGAAATGTCACCCGCGTGTGCGGCGACCTCTTGGAACCCTTTTTGCATGTGCACAAAAGGTGTTCCAAGAGCTCATTGTAACAAGCACACTAACTAAGTAAGTGAAAACACCGTAAACGTAGAGGAAAATACTTGGTGGCTTTCAATAGGAGACTTACACAGGCGGCTGCATAGTGAAAATCAATAGAGAACCCCGCAGGGTTCGTGGCCTCGAAGCTGAGGCCGAAGAATTGATCTTGTCTACTCGCAAGATGAGACTGCTTATATAACCAAGTGCTAAATGACTAGTTCGAAACACAAGTGCGAGTTGACCTGTTTCGCGAGCGAATTCTTAACTGACTTGTTCATGTGCAAGTGCGAGCTGACGAAGGTTCTCGCTTCAACGCCGCCTGTCATGACCCCGATTGACCACGGTTCATCATTTATTCATTCGAACACGCGCACTACATTACACATTCGATGAAATCTGCTACGTCCAATGTAAATGCAAGTGCCTGACAACTTGTTCAAGTGGAAGTGCGAATTGACAGCCGTCTGAGCTGCTAACTGACCCTAAATACATCATATATTTGAACATATGCATTTTGTACATTCGGCAAACTCTCCGTTTGTCACAGTCATCACTGACATTTCAAGCTGGACGAAGCATCATTTGAATATGAATGCAACGCGGCATATTTTTCTCATTGAAAATAAAGTGCTCTCCTAATTTTCAAGTAATATTATTATAATCTCCATAAGGGAAGTCTTGCTGCAGGGGATTTAGGAACGGATTACTTGTCGCGTTTTCTTAGTTTTGATTTTTGACAGATCCACAAGTATTTTATACGAGAAGTCGCGTTCTGTCATAATATTTGAGGTCTGAAATGAGTATATTCAAATGCCCTTGTGAATTCGTGGTACGTTCTTTTTATAGCTACAAATTTTCAATCCGCAACTGATATTGACCAAATATCTGGTGCCTTGAAAAGCTCATGTCGAGCTATCTCTATCTTGAAGTTCAAGAAAACTTTCGATAGAACTGATTTTTAAGAAGTGAATCAAAGGCCTTCCGGAAAGTGTCATTTCACATAGTTTGACACAAGGACGGGCGGCTGTGTTACAATTTACTACGTTTCATGTGCTTCGAAGGGGTTGTATTCTACGAACGGTGCAAACGTTTTTAAATATTTATGGAAGTTGTACAACTATGAATGGTATTTTAGAGCAAATCGGATACGAAATTAGTTGCTGATAGGAACTCAACCTTTCCAACGCATTGGATTCGATCAGAATCCGTTGAAAATTGCAAATATCAGATCCTCAAAATCGAACCAACACCCCGGTTTAGCATCATTGCATTCAAGAAAGATTCAGATACGAAATTTAATTAAAAACAAGTGTGATTTGAACTTACATTAAATTCAAGCAACCACTTCTACGTCTTCCGTGTATATATATATATATATATATATATATATACATATATCACTTCAAAATTGTTGCCTTAAATCATAAAAAGTATTTGTTTATGTTGGTTTCAAGAGGTTCTAGTGAACAAAATAAAAATAATATAGTAGCGAATATTATTATTATAAAACAAAGTGAATATTAACTCTGAGGAAATGATATGTTCATTATCGCGCCCCCGTACGTTATCACCTTCAATATCCTTAAGCTACACTCCTAGGCATATTATGCGCTCACTAAAGAGATAGGCTTTATTTGTCGCATCAAAAGCCGACGTTTTCATTCACGATGTCCAAGGGCAGTGAGCCCCACTCGTCCAAGGATTTGCAGCAAGTGAGTACAGTGGCCAATGAACCCTTGGCTGTGTACAGTCCGAAGAGCAAACAAGAGTTAGAACTAGAGAGACGAAGAAGACCAGATTTTCCCCCACCTAATTACAGACATGAGGAAAGGATTGCTAGCTGGTCCTAGTTGCGTTGTAAGATCCGTGACTGGTGACCTGGCTGGTCCTTGGCTGTCCAGCTTATCCACGAGGGCCACCGCGACATCGGCACACTGATAGAAGGTATAGCTAAGCAGAGACGCCAGCAGTAGTTTGCTGTAGTCAGTCGCACAGTGGAGAAGCAAAACGAATCCCTAAAAGGAGACCCAGAACGGCAACGAGATAAATGGGGCGGAGGGTTGAGGGGGGGGGGTCACACTGAGAGGAGCGTCACATTGGAAAGGGTCAGGAAAAATCGAGGCATTGATCAGCCGACAACCGAACCGAACTGTCTCTCTCGTTCTTGCTCTTCTTCCTCTATTCCTCTCCCTTGCCATCTGGGGGAAACTGCCCTGCAGAGTGCTAAGGGTTTAGGGACACGCTGGAGAAGGAAGGAAGGTAGGTTCAGTCATTGATGTCTTTTCGTTTCTTCTTTGATCATGCACTTTCCTTGATGCTTCCCCAAGAGAAACTCCCGTGATCATTCTGTGTACTCTTTATATTAAGCTGCCTGTTGAACGTTACACAAGTTCAAGGCGATGCTGCCTTCGTCGGTGAGCGGCGACGGAAAGGTTAGAGGAATCAGTTTGTTGTTGTTATCGGGCTGCTCCAATCAAATTAGCAGTCGTTCATTGCGTCAAGACAACTGATTGTAAATTAAAGGCATCAATGTCGACCGTCGATCTGAACATGGTTTGTGCTGACGACAATTGCATAGACTATTATAATGGGAACATTCTAAGGTACCACTAAAGGTATGACTAAGTAATATTCTGTTGAATGCCCGCAATTGCGATGTTACTCCGCGCTAACAAGAGAACAATATTATTTACCACGTCAGTTTCGTCTTTTCCCGACATTTAACAATGTAGATCTTTTTGACCTTAGCCACCATTCAGGGCATGGTCATGGATGTGTTTTTAATGAACTTCTAGAAAGGTTGTCTGATTTCACGAGAGACTGGAAATAATTTAAGCGCCGTGAGAAAAATGTCCGCTAGTTCGTTTTCAAGTGATTTGAAAGTACATTTTTGCAAGAAAAAGCAAAGTAAGTATTCTTAGAGACCTCGTTCGTAACACTAGCATTACCACTGTCAGAGTACATTCAGGAAAATAGTTCCACGAAGTGGCTGAAGACAATTTCACTACCACTTCTAGAGAATACTTAGTGTGGTAATTAAAGACCATCTGATGATTCGCTAGGTGCTTCGGGTGCTTCTTGGGTTTGCTCTAGAGTATTAACAGTGAAATTATTGGTCTTTTGGGGCTTTCTGTGCGGATATTATTTTATCCCTAGGATCTAGTAAGCCTCACGTTGTAACACTTCTATTATACGTGGAACTGAATTGTCAAGGGTACTGATAATTTCCCAATCAATCACCAGAAGGCGCTGTTCACTGTGTCATATTTGAACATGCCTGGAATACCGAGAGTCCCATATTGGGAACAAACACGTGGAGCTAAACTCTCTCAGCGAAAGCCAAATACAGCTCGAAATACATAATTTCGAACGACTTGGAGCTTTTCAATCACGTTCGCTTGGATACCACCTGAAACTGCAAGACAATATCATTAAACAGTCTCCTTATGATGTAGGCGGTAACGTCGGTAGTACCTAGGGACATAGCTTGAATAAATAGACCAAATATCGTATCGTTCAAATCCTGGCATGGCCTCAGGGATGATTGAATTTTTCCTCCCAACATTTCTCGTAGTAATGCCAAATGGATAAGTGCCTAGGAATATCTAATGGGAGAAGGGCTGGAAGCCAGCCGCCAACGGAATCAATAGAAAAGTAGCATAAAAGAAGTTTAATGGAAATACGATCAGCAACCAAAAGAGACAGTTTGAGGAAGGGCAGTACTCGGAGACGTGGCACACAGGCGACTGCTACTCTCCCCTTGATCGTAATCGGAATCATACAATCTGAACACTTCATATGCTTATGGTTAGACACAAATAGCATCTGAGGTGAGGTCTATTGTATAATCATCTAGAAAAGCTTAGACGACATCCATGTGAGCATGAGTATCGTTCTCGCATTTAATTTTGGAAGCTGTCAGATAAATGACCAGCTACATTTGTTCAAGGCGTCCTATTCGGGACCTCAATGGCAGGGACAAGGCCAGGCCAGCATAGAACTGAAGATAGGGTCCTTGTGGCATGCTAGCTAAACCACAAATTCGCATTAAGGTCCCCGCAACAGATAATGAGCCTGAATGACCTTCTAAGTGTTAACCAAGCTTCAATACTCGCTCCTCAAAAATGCTCCAGACTGCAAAAATAAAAACTTCATTTGCCGCTATAACTACACAAACCTGACTAACTCGGCCTTTTCGATAATCACTTAAGGATGACCACTTCTCGAGAATAGGAATGATATTGTGAACGAGCTCGGGAACCCTCACCACCATTTCGCATTGTTCTACGCTACCAGAATACACTATTATTCATTATTGCCCTTATCGATGCGTTATCGATCTCGTCGGCATTTGTCGTTACTTAGGTGTTCGCATCCTCGTTGTTCATTTCGTCGTCACTCGTTTCATGACTACGGTTCACATCAATGGTGAAGATTATCAACGTCGTTGAGTCGACCATGTTTCCCTCCTTTCGACGGCTCTGACACAGCTCTCGTTTTGTCGTATTTTTAAAGATTCCCAAGTTCCCCTGCGGATTGCTTTTGTCACCAACCGCCTCGCCCGGCTCGGGAATGCTGCTCACAGATGTTCTGCTGGCAATCCACTTTGGTTGTCTCTGTTGTAATAGGTGAGGTGTCAGTCGGCAAAAAGGTCATACAGACTCCCCTGTGTCTCTTTGTGAGAGAGGGCGCTTTTGGCGTCGTGGTAAATTTCAGCGGCCTCAAAACCGTGCTGTTAGGATTTCAGCAGTGTCATTAGATCGATGCGGATATCCTAACCTGTGGCTTCCGTCGACGCGACTTCGAGTCCCCGAACACCAAGCCGAGCCCACGGGTCCGGTTCACACTCGCAATCGCCGTTGAGCCAACGAAATGCAAAGTGTTGCACCGAACTAAGTGTGAAGTTTGGCCAGCTATCTCAGCAGTACCGGTGCGAGCTTCCTCGGAACAACCGGGGAGTCATTCGTAGTCACAGTTCGACAGCTGTGGACCGCCACCTCGATTGCGGATTCGGATTTTCCATTTTCCGTTGAGGCCGTCTATTACAGGGTCCACACTTTAAAACGAAATTGGTGTAAACATCAAGTACACGTTTGAAGTACATAAATGAACATTGTACATGTAATAAAGCCCAATCAATAGAAATATTTGCTCTTATTCTGACCACTTGAAGGTAATCCGCGGTGTTATGTGTCCTTTTCATTATTGACTTTATTTATTTTCATCTTCCTTGTATCTGTTTATTAGGTTGGAAAGGAGTAGCCGATATCAATTTTAAACTCCTCCAATTTCTAACAGAAGAGAGTATGATTGAGTTTAACTTGGTAGGCTCATCCCTCAGCTATTCCGCGCCTGTAGGTTTGTTTATACCTTCGTTTCCCGTCGCCAGGGAATTTCAGAGTTTCCCAAACATGGAGGCTAAGCACGTCCATCTCCGGCATTGTCGAAAATAGTGCTACTAAAATTGTGGAAATCGAATGTGCAACTGAAGACGAAGCTGCAGTATCCGCAGGAATCTGCCAATATTGATTTCATCGCTTCAAGTCGGAGTCTGTCGATTTGAATGACAAGAAACGGTCTGAACGGTCACGAGAGACAGATGACGACGACGACGAAGTGGTGGATGGATCTCAGCACACACAGCTATATGAGCTTGGAAAGATATAACATGAAGGAAAGTGGGTGTCTCAATAAAGATACCATTGGAAACCGTCTCACCGTTTCTTTTTCGCAGCTTAGCCGGCAAACGAAGCATAGTTTCCTGTACAAAATCGTTGCAGACGACGAAAATGGATATTCTACTATAATCCTCAACTCAAAAAGGAGTGCTTAGGCCCAGGACTCACTGCCATACGATGATGCTGTGCATTTCGTCACACTCTCACTAACAGATAGGAGACGGCCGTGGGGGCAAATGATGTCGTAGAGTGATATTGCAACATGACAACGCTAGGGTCCATGTTGCTTTGGCGATCAGCCCTACTGTGGCCGATCTTGGCTCGAAAATTGCTCCGCACTGTGCCTAGAGACCAGACAGTGCTCCATCAGATTACCACCAACTCAGATACATGGGGCATGGTTTGCGGGGGAATTGCTTCAAGGCAGAGGTCCGACATTGGCTGGATGCGTGGATCGCCTTTCATGGCGAGATTTTTTGCCACCGAGGAATCCATATGGTGTCGGATATACGGGCGAGAGCGCTACGAAGCAAATTACACTATATTGTGTTAGCTCTCTTTATTCTTTCAAAACATACCGCAATTCGAAGTGAGTAAAAAAGTCGATTACTTTTTTCCAACCTGATATATATATATATATATACATATATATATATATATATATATGGTTGAATATTTTAGTGCTACTCTTCTCGCTTTCGAAGTTTGCTTCCAATATTTTATCTATCACCAAGGAGGTGATACTATATAAATGAACAGCTTATTTGTTTCCCCTTGTATTTTTCTTTTGTGCAACTTCCACTTATCTAGTTTAATATGTCTAGGTGGTGTGTCCACCTTTTCTTCTACTTAGATAGTGAGCATTTGCTTCTCTTGTACACATCTTTTGTGCATTTTTGCCTCAGCAATAGCCACATTGGGCCCTATAATACTTTTACATTATGTCCGCCGAATGCTATTCGTGTTCAGGCCAGCCGAGTCTACCATATTGCAGAATCGTATTGTTTTTAAGCATTATTTTATGTCTTTGCTTGCTGTCCATGTATTGTTTTCAATTGCAATTTTTCTGAGTTACATTTACAAACCTTCCAGGTATCAAAGAGCTTCGTAGTCTAGTAACAAATTTCGTTGGACACCCCTATTTCCTTATTCGTTGGTTTCTTCCCGGCGCATTGTGTAACACGGTGATGTCTACTGCAAAATGCGATTGTTTGCAGACAGACCCGCGTTCACTGTTTACTACTACTGCCTTGTGTCCTTGTCTTGGACTAACAAATTGAAATTGAGCAGTACAGCTGTAGCAACGACGACAACGACGGCAACAATGCTACACGAACGATACAACGGCTGCGATGTGAGTAAATGCACAGCCGGTGTAAGAACATAACATCGACTAGGTAGACGGCAGTGGTACTATCATAATAAATATAATATCCAATACAGTAGAAAGGTCTCTCTATTCGACAAAGGCGGCTCTTTCTGTTGGTCGTCTTCGCGCTGTTGCTGGCGTTAGCACCGAGAGCGTTAGACAAGCTGTGCTTGTTGGATAAATAGAAAGACATGGGCACACCGAGGTATCAATTCGTCTACTACATTTCAGTGACAATCATCTTAGTCATTTGCGCTACCTATCAATTACCAAATGACAGATATCGCACTGACCCTGTAAATATCGAGATCCCGAGTTGGATTCACACATTTTATGTATTGTAGTTCACTGTGGATCCGAAAGACGCACGCGTGCGAACGCTATGTTTAATATCAGTTCGTTTCTTGAGTAAACTCGCCATGACGCGATGTAAGTTCCCTCCGCCATGCCTTTGTATGTTTTGTGATGATGTAATTAGATCTGTTAGCTCGTGGCCTCAAAGCCACAGAATGAGTACCACACGTCGTCCGAATTAGCATAATTCAATTAGAGAGCTTAGCGGAAAATTCCTGAAAAGGCTAGTTATAGTATATTAAATAAACCCGTTCAATTCACCCTCAGTTGAATCTCTGGTAGGGACTAGTTCTTATCGAAAAAAATTATCTTCAAAGGAACACGTTCAATATGATGATAGTAGCAATAATAATTTAATACATTTATTTCACATCATAGGCGTAACATGTGTTTCGTTATACGGAATAACAACAACTATAGGTGGTGGTATTGATATTCACATTTTACACTATTAACACTAAAATTCACAAATCGTTCTCAGAGTTTACAAAACCATCAAGTGATTTTATTTGATTTTGACACATTTCTTTGTATATTAGTTACAGCATGCGTTTTCGCATAGTTTATAACACAGATTTCTATTGGTCCGCGGCATCCTCCCGATGTATATATAGATATAGGCAATTCTGCGTCAATTCGACAAACTGGGCGCTTAGTTTGAAGGTGTGCATTAACAGTTTATCATAAGGGGCAATCCTTCTTCTTCAATAGATCAATTAAATGGGCAAAATAAACAGTATATGTGCCCGTGGCGTAAAACCGATCCCCTCCTCTGATGCAAACATTTTTGGAATCCAGCTTCTGCTTAGCTTAATATCACTGAAGAAGTTACCTGACGGATAATTAGTGAGCTTGGTGCGAAATGCAGTCATATCTCTGACAGTCTGTAAAAACCAGGGTCTAGCACTTGTTGAACCTCTTAGATTAACCTTTAGGCTCACCTACGGGGATACTGAAGCATTTGACATCTTTCTTTAGACATCCAGATAGGGATAACTAAGACAAAGAGAAAATAAAATGAGACTCATAATTGTGCAATGTACCGAAGTGCCGAGATAAACCTTGATTAAGCCTACTTCGATATTTCGAAAGCCTTTGACTGTTTCAGCTTCATAATTTGAATATTAAAACTATAAGTTTTGGCTGGATACGCAGTTGTCACACAGATAGGATTTTCTTTGTTAAGCTTAATGACACAGATGGTGTACATATACCTTGTCCGTAGGGTGTTTTCCAGGATTCCTGCGTTGAGCCCCTACTGTTCTGTATATTTGCGCTAGATTGGAAGAATGATCTTCCACAATTGGCCACCATCAGTTCTACACGGATGATTTGAAGCCGTATTTGCCGATTGGCTTTAGAGACGGCTGCTACTGTGGGCTCAGTTGTTGTTGTTGTTGTTGTTGTTGTATAAACTCAGTTGTTGCGTCCCGTCAACATGTCAAACTCAGTTCTCCTAGAGCTGACGATGACATGGGGATGAATGTACCTTGATCTCCATATTACTGATGCAGCGTGTTCAGCCTCGTTGATTAGTAACAACGATCTTCAGATGTTTTATTGTCAAATAGGTTGATTTGTATCTTTTTCATTGTAAGAGTATTCAAGTATTCATATTGCGGTTTGTTAACGGAACCGCAATTTTACAATGATTAAGTTCACGTTAAAAAAACGTAAAATTGTTAAAACATCATAGCAAACGATGTGATGTTCCAAAGAAGCGTTGTAATTTTCCTTACATAGTCGAATTTAGTTATTTCTCTGACATCTGCATATATAAGCGGGTCAATCTGAATCATAACAGCACTTCAGGACTAACTACCAGTGCAGATGTTCAATCGTGCTATATTATATCTATAGTATTTATTGTACTTTGCCTTCTGATTACTAACATGGTACTTTAATTGAAATTGAATATTATTTATAGAATCATAATTGATTGCCCCTGTGTTTTCCGCCTGACAAACTTGCCAGTGTACCAGTTGCCATTTCGTTTGTTCCATCATTGTACTCTTATTGAGTTCTTTTCTCAATTACCTATGCTATACTCATAGTTCGATTGTAATTGCAATGGATGTCGTTTTTGTACGTCAGGTGACAGGGGTCGTAGGGGCAGCAATCGGATCAGTAGTCTTTGCTCGTAACCGCTCACTCCAAAGAGCTTAATACATCGGCCTTTTTGCCATAAGTAGCACTGCGCTTGAGGTTCCCTTTGTTGATTTTCCATGCTCAGAGCTTAATTTTCCCCTCTCCCTAACCGTATGTTGTCTTACTGCCCTGGCGCATTTCGGGTTCGGTAACTATTCCTAAGCAACGTGGTAATCGGGCACAATCCCATCGTTCAGGCTCACGCGCTCATCGAAACCCACATCCTGTTGGTTGTCCTGTTAAGTCCTCGCACTCTCTCGCTTGGTCATTGTGTGTAGAAACGACAGAAGCTACACAAGCAGCACCGATACCAGCAACAGCATAACCACCATTGGCTGACTGACAGGCGGGTAAGCAGGCACGCGAGCGGGCCAGCCCGCAGGCCGACGAACAGACGAGCGCTACAGCGTTCACATCGTCGGCTTGGCCTGTCTTTGTTGCCGTCTCTCTCTCTCTCTCTCTCTCTCTCTCTCTATTTCCACTTCTTCTTGTTCTCGGCTTGGCTCTCTGCAAGGAATACCCCATATCGCTCTGGCAGGCTCTTTGCTGGCTCTCTCATCCGAACACCCGTTCACCCGTCTGTCCGTCCGTTGCGTTTGTGTCCAACGTGAATGAGGGGTGGGTGAGAGGTTGTGTGCGTGTGAGGGAGTGAGAGGCGATTCCTCTTAGGTAGCCTCCCGTGGTCCAAAACTGCGTCCCCCCTCCTCTCGATCCACCCAGCAGGCTTTTGCCCGCGCTGGCTTGCATTTTGTTTTTCCCGTACAAGAACGGAAATAATGCGGATTAGCGCGTTTCCTCACAGCAGCAGCCGGCGGTGGTGGTGGTGTTGCCTGCCGCCAGCAGGAAGACGGCGGCTCGTAGAAGAACGAGAGGAAACGAGCGTCAAGAGAAGTGGGGAAACACGGCAGCAAGGCCAGCGCTTCACAGAAAAGGCGGCGTCTCCTGCCTCATCGTTGCTTGTGATGGTAATGGTGGTTGTGGCAGCGGCGGCAGCAGCAGCAGCAACCGCAGCGGGGGCACCTGCAACAAGCACAGCAGAGATCGACACCAAACCTAATTAACAGTGATGGAACATAGCGCAATACACCACACACAGACACGTACACTCTCCTGTGAAAAGGCAGCACATACACAGCTAGAAAAACACAACATGTTGGCATGTGTGGCCTTTGCAGATGGTGCGGTACGCAGATTTTCAAATCCCCACGAGCCATTTCGGACGGAACAGATAAACGGATGAAGAAAGGGCCGCTACCACCACCCCCATTACCCCCACCACTACCAGCACGATTCAGCATCGTCGCAGCCCCCACAACAAACACAAGCTACAAACCGCAAGCCGACTATGAGCGAATTGCGGCGAGAACTGAATTCGTTATTTTATTTTGATTCGTCTTCTGGTCCTGGTGCGGGGGTTGTTTTGCAGAAAACGAATAGGGTCAACATAAAACCGCAGTGCGTCGTAACGCCGTCGTAAAAAATATGCTTCATACAACATTGTGCACAGCTACCGTTGGCTAGATGTGGTGTAGATGTTTCCTAAATAGCAAAGAATAGAACTAAAATGTCGTCTGTGACATCTAGCCGAGGGGCCTGCATGGATGTATCACACATATATAACAAGTGTTTGTGATCATGTTCTCGTAATAGCAGCCACACGGCGGTTCTTATGAAAGGCAATTTCGCCAAACGGAAGCTTTCATGATTGGCTTTCCTGTAGGATATCACATTAGAGGCCAAATTGTGGCCTGCCTGTCTTGCAGATTCCTCTGAAACGATTACCCTATCATTGTCGCCTGTGCAGAGCGTGGAGACGTAGTGCGCGATCAAGACCTGTGTGTGTGTATTCCAAAAGGTTCACTCAACGACACATGTTAAACGAATTAATCTACAACTCATCTTAAAGTGTGATGGTGCAAATGTGCCACCTGATGAATGCGTTTGTATATAACTCAGTTGGATATGTTCACATCTTTAGATTGATAAAATAAATGAGATGAACTTACTTGGTTCATGTTTGTTCACAAGCAGTAGCATATATATTCTGATTTGGTATTTCAAAGCTATTTTCGTGTTCTGAACAGGGTGACCCCAATCAATATTTACTCTCACGTGACTCTCAGAGAACTTAAGCGTTGCAAAACTGCAGTCGTCGTCATTATTAAGATGCTCGAAAAATAAACTAATCAGCTCTAATTAAATTTTTCTTTATCTCTTTTGTTAAATATTTTTTGTTTAAGTCAATTATTTTTCTTTACACATCATCACTGAGATCTGTGTTATTTTTGCGCAAGACAGAGACTGCGAGAAAATACAATTTTCAAGTCATATTAGAAAATGCCCCTGGGCAGGTATGAATAAGTTAAAGTTCTTTGATCCGTCTTAAAGGCATCATAAATTTAGCTCAATCATATTAGAGCGGGGTTCAAGCGCTAATATGCGACCTATTCTATCCGATGTTGTTACTAATACATCGCAGCAATAATACAATATAGATTCGTCACAGAATAGGGGAGTTGAGGACGCAGGTAATTTGAATGAGCATGTGGTGATTGTTGAAGAATAGCGTCAGCGAACAGCGGCTCCTGCGTGTAGGGTAATCATATCCATCAATAATGTTGTTGATAATAGAAGATAAATAAAAACGTGGATATTTTCACTCATCAGAACCGGAAAGGTAGATGTCTATCAGGGGTATATCTATGTAGACCCTCTCTTCATTATTGTAATCGAACACGATATTTTTTGACGGTCGGTATTTTAGCTTCCATGAATTAGCTGAAAAATGATAAAATTATCGAGTACTATTTATTTATTGCTAGTGGTAGTAGGTACTAGGTACATGGGTGTGTTCGAGTCGCCGGCTAGTCATGACACAAGTTCCTCAGTTTGAGTGTCTGAAATAAGTAACCTGTTTGCAAAACAGTGCAACCTTTAAGATACAATTCTTCCAGGAACAAGAGAAGGTTGCAGTGATATGGCTGAGGCTTGGTGTTTCCGCAAGCACAGCCGAAGATGCAAACGTGATGAATCAGGGTCTCGCAAGAGAGATATTGAAATAGTATCTAAACAGCTGACGTCGACATTCATCTGTGCTGGATGCCGTCATCAGCCAAGTCAACACCTTGTTCAGCAGCTGTCTTCGAGGCAGCGAACAAACAACAGCAACAAATGCGTGTTCATTGCTCATGCAGTGAGGGCTCAGCCCTGCAGCTGTTGCAGGCGAGATGGGACGACCCCCGCCGCCCCCCCCCCTCCCCCCGTATTGTGTTCCATCCCAATTTAGCCGTTGCTGCTGCTGAACGGTGCCAGAAATACAAATGTCAGCGGTGGGATTGAGGTAAAATGAAGGCAAAAATCAAACAGTTATTGGAGTGGTCCCACCCTTCTCATTAGAAAGGGCGACTTGAGCAATATCGCTCTTGTAAAACTTGTGATTTTATCGAAGTCATTGCACATTTTATTAATATGTCTGTTATTTTACAATAGATGTCAGCCGAGTGTAGCCAAATGTGTTCACCAATACGAAGGGTAATTCACTCGATTGATTCGCTCGTTGTTCTGACGCAAGTGGCTACAAGTTTCGCAGGATTCTTGAAGTTCTCCTGGGGTCAAACGGCGATTCTTTTCCCTGCGCAGTCATCTTGAGCCTTAACGATTCACTAGCTGGTGGATAACTCACAAGTTTTACGCTGATGACAATGAACGGCACACCCCACACAGTCTAATGCACTTCCTGGCAGGCTAATGTTACAATCGGCTGTTGACCCAGTTGCTAAGTGGCGCACTTATGATAAGCTCTTGTTCGCGATAACAACGCGTCATGCTTCTGTTTTAACTTGGATCATTGAAAGTGCAATGTGAATCGTCTATGCTGTCTCGGAGGTGACACATTTTGTACATGTTGTGATATTAACATTTTTCTTTAAACGAAATAAAGTTAGCAGACAGAGACTAGTGAAATCGCTGGCTGAGCCACCTCGGGATACGGAGCTTATGCTATCAATGTTTCAAAACCACTTCCTTAAAAAAAAGACAAAAAGGTCAAATTCCCTCATGATAATGTTAACCAATACTACGAAATACATTGTCACTTGCCTGTTAGGAAGAAACCTACATTTTGCAAATCTGCTTCAACAACGTCAGCTAGATCTTTCGGTCTATGCCCGATGGCCATATTAGACGGAGCGTCATTTTCATCGACTTAAAGTGTCGTTGTTTGAAGAAACGCTTTTGGTAAATATGTCTATATGTATATTTCAATATCGCTTGTCATTTGGACAGTTTCTGGAGATACATTATCAACTATCTTGACCTATTTAGTAAATCCTGCATGTTTCCTTTGTAACGGAAGTAATCCCCGTCGTGAGCGTATCCTGTTTTGCTAGTGGGATCATTGACCAGACAGGGCAAAGAGCGTAAGTCGGCCATGCTTGACATGGTTTCGGCAGAGTGGTTGGGAAGAAGAAAAAGAAAGATCGTAGCTACAGCGGTAGGATAATATCGATCTACGATGGGTTGGAGACCAGCTGGGCGAGAGAGCTTTTATTAGAGGGCAGAGGTGGTGCAGGCTCTAAAAATCGGCCGAACGCCGATTGAGCTTGAGGAACGTCAGCAGCATTGCTTTAACACAATACTCAGCCTGTAACCTGCTTTACCGAAGTTCATGGGTGTCACTGTTTACGGAAGCATTCCAGCAGTCTACATGAAAATACGCTTCATATGATTGACAAAAAGTAGGTATATAAAAGTAAGTTTTCCGGGCTGACTTACAGCAAACATTTAAACGTCCTCGGTGCTGCAAAAGATAGGTATCTGTCGTCGTTCATTTGTACGCGTACTTTGAAAGTTGCTACACGAACAAGAAGCTATTTTCGCCTGTTTCGACCATTCTGGTCTTTGACTATGAGTACCTGGCATGCCTTCTACCATGTTATGTATATTATTATACAAGCCCATTTCGTACGCAGTACTCGCATAGGTTTAAATCATTTAACTCTATATTTACTGATCCCCGCGGATTGTCCACTTCCAAAAAACATTGTTTCATGCCAAGCGTTCCATAGCAGAAAGGAATTAAGAGTCCTCCCTGAAGTTCCATTTTCCGGAAGCTTCGAAGCTCAATGCCCTTATGTCTCATGCTTGCAGCTGTGTACTCGTGGTTGCGGATAGCCCCTAGGTGTTTTGAAGAAATGAGAAATTCCCTTAGCTTAAAGGAAAAATGTATTACTATTCAAGCGTTGAAGTGCCCGACTCTGAATAGAAGAATCCTTCTATGTCTACAATCCTCCAGCGTATCTCGGCGAAATTTCCAACCTAATCGTTCTAAAATTTGGCTAAAATGTGTGCCATCCACGCAAAACAGCATACGTGTGAACTTGCTCTCTTCTTCATGGAAACTTTGCTTTTTTTAGCTTTTTTGAACCAAATGCATAAATTTTTGCCAAATTCTAGAGAAGCTTGGTCGAGAATTCCGCAGAAATACTATTTGTATGTTGTAGACGGCACCAGAAGACTCCAAACGTGAATGCAATTCAAGGTCGGGAAAACTGACATCGGAAAGGGCACGGATTCACTTTGTGTTCTTTAAATTGTCTTTACTTTTTAGCCCATTGCGTCCATATCTAAAATACCAATCATTGTAGCGGTGTTTTCAATTAAAAAGACGAAAAAATACAGATACACACGAAACTTGTATATTCCGGTGAATCTCAGGCTATGCTTGAGGTTACTCAAATCGGCACCCTTATAACGAACCTCCAGTAAAAGGGCAAATTCTGACACCGTGTAAGTACAAAACAGATTTGACGGGCGTTTCGAGTCCAACGGAGTACTAGACGCATTCCCAAGAATACATTAATAAGAACACATACATCCCTGTTCGGAAGGTTTCAGATGATAGTATGGGCCGCTTCTGAATAAGTCTTTGTGTGATTCCGTACCCACGGAACAATAATATCGAGCTTCATTGCGTCGTATAATCAATGCAAGTATTGGATTTCGCTAAATCTCAACACATGTGCGATTGGCCTATTAGGGGCGTAATCTGTCCATATAAGTGCGTCTGTGCCAACCCACTTAGTCCATTCATCGGAAGGATCTATCCAATTGTATCAGTAATTGGAGTGTCTGGTTGTAATAGGCATACATTCAAACCCATTTCGTATGTGTTTACGTGTGTACGTGTTTGTAGAAAAATTTAACAATTGTCAACAAAGTTCTCCAACCCAGGAAATACCTCCAGGATGTATTCCAGGTAGCTTGCGACGCTATTGAGCACCAGACAACACCTGTTCGTTTGTGTCCAATTGGGGGTGTTTTCCTTTCTTTGAGGTTCGTACATGATCAGCCGCTACGAAGGTGCAGATCAATATGCAGATAGATAGATAGGTACGAAACGAAACGATGGGGCACTGAAGCAATGAGTGAATGAGTGACAGGCACCTCAATCGCTGCGTCTCCCTCCCCACCTCGCTCGTCATTCGCTCGTAGCGAAAAGGCCGACGATTCTTTTGCACTTCACTTGGCCTCTTGGAGAGACACACTGCTGTTCGTCCTCTCCTCTTCCCTCTTATGACATGGCTGCGTTCGTGAAATATTCTTCTGCTTTTTCTCCTACTCCTGGACGGAACCGAAGCACGGGCCAGGAGGAGTTTGCCTCCTTGTCCCCCAAAATAAGATCACGCCCCTGATTTTTGCCCCTCGCTCCCGCTAACCTTCTACAGAAGCATTTTCCTTTTTCTGGCTAGGATCTCAATAGAGACATGAATTTGACGTGAGGTGGTAAGGAGGGTTTTTCAGGGACACGCCAGGGAGGCTGGGGCAGTCAGTGGGAGGGGTGAGAAGGGGCATAACAAAACACGTCTTTGTCGTCGTTCATCGTCAATGATGCGTTTCCCGGTTCAGGCTGACGGATGAGAGAGCTTAGTGGGAGTGGGAGAGCCAGGCAGACAGACAGAGATAGAGAGCGAGAGGAGGCAAAAACGGCAGAGAACGAGAGGAAGAGAGAGATAGTAGAAGACTGGCCCGGCAGAAGACTGGTCCTGCGCTGTAGAAGTCCTGTGTTGCCGCTACTGTAGAATAAGGCACGCAAGTGGGGTCGATCTCCATGGTCCTGCCTCGTTTCTCCCCCCTCATCCCTCTGTTCCTTTTGACGTGGAGGCTGGCGGGCAGGCGGTCGTTCCGGCATCGAGCGAAACATGGCGGCATCGCTAGTGACGGGCGCGGGCTTTCATATGCAGAGTGATCCGATTGTGGCAACGGCAGCGGGCTGCCGGGTGATGTTTAGAATGGCGTCCGGCGCCACCGACCGACCGCCAGCCAGCCAGCCCGCCCGCTCGATAAACCCCCCTACCCTCGACTGCCCGAGCGACCCTGCTTGCGTACCAGAAGTAAAGAGGCACCACACAGGAAGACACGCCGGGTTCCTGCTGGGCAGAGTGTACACAGACTTTACTGTCGGGCTGGCGGGAAGACGCTTCGAGCTGCTGCCTCAGATGCTTTGGCCAACTTTTGAAGTTTCCGCCAAAAATCGCTAGTTGACTGAACTGAAGCAGATCGAATAAAAGATTAGATTATATATTTGCTCGAACTTTGTTTCTAAGCAACGTTCTCCCTGAGCTCCACTAAAAATACTAATGCACATATGTAAAATTTTCGCTTGTAATTACAAATTTAATTTTGAATTTCACGGTCTAATTTGGGTTTCTACTAGATCCCTGCCAGTTGATGCTTGCGATGATTTTGCATTTGTAGAGGGAAGACGCAAGAGCGACGCTCAATTCGCTCTCTGACGCTGTGACGTCAAGGACGAACAGGGTCACAGGCGATGAGGTTAGGGCCGCTTGCCTGGTCTAACAAGCAAGACGAATGGCAAAGCCTTCTGCATGCTGCTGGTTGTTTGGCACAACGGGTCGGTCCCTTTGGTTCGTTGGATGCTTCGTGGGTGTGTCACCAACGCCTTATCTGGGTCCCTTCCGACACCCACTTGCTTTCAGGGTATCGTAGTCCTCAAGTGCGAAGACTAACCAGTGCGCTTTCAGTTCGCCTATCTTGGTTGCTTGTTAGGTCGAACTTTGTCCTGCATGTATTCGTCATGCTCAAATGGCGTCAGGAGTCGGTAGAATCTAGCGACCCAGTGTTTGCAGCTTCGACAGCCACGATCTGAATGAGCATGTCACGATGGCACATGACCTATTTTCATCTCCCCTAAAAGAAAAACTGATTGGTAAAAGATCTCATATATATATATATATATATATATATATACAACCCCACCAAAGGCGGCGTATATTTTCGTCCTTGATTGCATTTGGAGTTGGGTTGTTTTGCCGGTTCATCAGAAAGCGCTATCATTTTTTTGAGAGGAAAAAATTTTCTTTAAACGCAAGGACACCACCAGAGACAATCTCCATTAAAGTGGACCGATCCAGGGTACAGGGTTAACGTAGATGACAAAAACCTGTATGTTCAAATCGCACCGCACGCTTTGACCATATATCTTCACTGGATCGCTCTCACCGATGCTCTGAGAGATCCCAGGGGCATCGCTGAAAGGCGGAGACTCTAAGCTTCGCAAATAGAGATGTTCTGAAATATGCATCTGCGTCAAGGGTCGCGTTCAAGCTACAGATCTCCCTAAAGCAGTAAATAAAACGCTCAGTTTTTCTAAAATAAAAAAGGTAAACAAAATAGAAGTTCTTCCCGAGTAGTTAATATATAGGATTCTAGTGTCCCGTGTGTGCTAAATCTACACTAATCGGAAAATAGAAATTGATTAACGCGAGCCAAATATGAAAATTTAATATTTTGGCTTATAAATCGAACTCATGAGTTAAACTATTTCTCATAGCTTTGGTCTTGTTATTGTCAAATTCCCCTAAGAGTATTGTTGGAAAGCGGATATTTCCACAAACTTTACAACGAGTTCTTAAAGCGTCATCCGCTACATAATATTACATTTTCAACTGCTCGCGCGATATCCCCTGAAAAGCATCAAAGGATTCCACCAAGTCAATGAATGCCTGTTGTCATTTTTCATCTTCAATGGTGACCATTTTAATTGTCGTTTGCGGCCCCAACCAGTGGAGGCCAAACATTTTTCCAGGCTTCTTTCCATATTTTGCTACATCCTAAATGTTCTGTGTTTACAAGATATAATTCTTACGTTAGCTATTTTCATTTTACATTAGACATAAGTCTTGCACTCTACGTTACAGCGCATAATACAGTTATCCTAAAAATTCATAACACTTATGATCTGCTCCTTGACGTTGTAAAGGAATATGCTTTACGTTTTTGCGAGCCGACAATATTGTTTGAGCACAGCCCGTATACTATGTCTGATTATGGTCTTCTGTCACGAAAAATATCATTTCAATATTATGCTAGTCCAGTTGGCGTTGGAACGTTACCAAATAAGATAACAGCGTCTTAGCTTTACGTAAATACTTCAAGGTCTCCACCCAACAAAAAAAAAGGTCTCCAGCCAAAATGGAACATGTTGGATCATAGCCATTGTGGCGGTTAAAGACGAAAACCCAAGCTTGATAAATACAAAACGCGCTTCTTTTTCAGAATTCCAACGCCCCTGAAAGCATAAATATATTGTTTCAAAAAACCGTTTATATACATATATGTATACAGCTAACTACGGTCATGCGTTGAAATATTTATATAATTTTTATACCCGTGCCAATTAACTGTAACCAGTCACGCGTACAGAAGGAATATATCTATAAATAGCACCGCCCATGCGAGAGAAAAAAAAGGATAAACCATTCGCTGGACTAACGATGTCTTCTTTATTGTTGCTGCTTGTGCAATAGCAGCAGGTAACGTTGGACTCTATAGAATAGCACAATCATGGAAGAACACTCTTATATAATTACAGGACAACAAGTTTTAACAGCCGTTGGAACATGTAATACTAGTCTATAATGTGTGTGATGGAAAACATCTATATAAAGTTGTATTATTATTATTATTTAATTTGAACTATCGATGTATAAAATATGTTCCCGTTTGTGGAAACATGTAGATGTCTTTAAGTCACGAGATCTACCTGAACATGATTTGTTGGCTCACCAAAGCTCCCTTTAGCATATTGGCAGCCAAATAATGTTCAGACTAATGTATAGTTACAGCGTAACTTGACGCCAGAGTGAAAGATTGACGCCAGAGTGAAAGAGAGACCTTATATTATACAAACTACATGTACGCGACACTCGCCACTCTAAGTATGTAATGTTGCTACACCAGAAAGCCGCTGTTTGCTTTGCGAACGTCAGTCATCAAATTGAAAGTCACCTACGTCAACACATCGCTCGGCCTGCCGCCGTCGAAGTGTCTGGCGTAGTCTCTTCAGGGGGTCCCAAATCAGGGGGGGTGCCAAGGGGTCATTCTAACTTTATCTGCAGAGGCAACGCAGATACAGAGCGTTTGCTTATAGTAAGTGTACCTTTGGCGGGGCTGGGTAAGTGTGTATTGTTAGTGCGGACGCGTTGACGCCGCGTTTGAGGAGGACGTTGTGTACGTTGGGCGTATATATATATATATATGTATATAACAGATTGCGGGAGGAGTCCACTAAGGTTACAGAGCAGGTCCACATCGAACTCTGCCGATCGTCGCTTGAGCTCTGTCGTCCATGGAGTGCCGATATGCAGGTGGCATCCCCTCTCATCCCTAATCCCTCGTTCTCCGAGTAAATATGTACCTAGAGACGGCAGGCACAGTAAAGGGACCTACAAAGGGTAGACACAAAGCTTCGAATGTCTACGGTTGTCACCGTCGACGTCTTCTGTTTCTCTAGTAGACGAGAGATAGTACAAACGTGAAGGGAACGGGTGAACGTACGCATACACAATAGGATTCGAAATAATAAGAAAGCTTTCCAACTTCCCTGTTCGTGGCTGAATCACGAAGAGACGCGAAACTTTATCCTACCTGAAGCAACAACAGCAGCATCAGCAATCGCCAACGTCGACTCGGCTATGTGCTAGTGATGATGGTGCAAGCACAACTACGTTCGACGCCTGTTCTGGTGGTTATTACATACTACGTTATTGAATTAAATGTAAATTTTAATAGTGGGTTTTTTGATATAATAGTGAGTTGTGCTTAATCTAGTGGTGCGTCATATTTATCCTGACTAAATATGTGACCACTGCCATTCCCATTGTCATGACTGGTTCAAGACGTCACTCATTACAATTTTAACTGCATCAACCTTGTCGAGTTTAAATTGACTACTGTTATTTGGGAGCACGCGATGTTTTTTGTCACAATTCGTTTGACTGCCAACCTTAAATGTTGTTCGAAGTCGTAGGGCTAGTCTAGTCAACTCACTAATTTTGTAGGCATTTGTGGTTGGGCTTAGCTCCTTCTGTTCAGGAGCAATGAACGACGGGTTAGATTCGGGAACATACCCTTTGCTTGAGTAATATGTGTGGTATATCTACTGCTCTCATTGATTGAGTGACCATTGTCGGAGTTGCCTCGCCCTCAGATGGCCGATTTCGAAGCTGGAGATGTGTTTTATTTATGTTTCTTAAAACTAACTGTTGTTGCTTTGAAAAATTTGTGCACACTTTTGAAAGCAGTGATTCAGTTTAACCAGATGATCTATTTGCTACCATTTAGTTGGGATAGTCAGTCGACTTGTACAGCTTATGTGGTCGTCGATGTTAACATTACAGGCTAAGCCCCATCGCAAGGCGCTACTTCACGCGTCATTTGGTGCCGTTCTCGACCTCAGGCGTTGCCTCACACTATTTTATGCTCAATGACGTTCCATAGTGCTGGGGTAGCATAGCATTCACGTGGGTTAACGTCGACGCAGGACAATACGTACTTGCATGTGCAACCTCGACGTCCATAGTGTCCTTTGTGGCTATTCGTCCCGTGGCTGTTCAAGAACAACTCGACCTGGACTAGGGGCAGATCGTGTGGAGGGCGCATCAGGCTAAAAGAAAACTACACCCGAATGGCGTTCTCCAGGAATGAAATAGCAAGGACCAGCACGATGAGGAGCGAGAAGGAATAGGCCCTTCAAGGAGTGCATTCCATCCAAATCCCATATCTTGGACCAGATGAGGCAAACGCGATGTCCACTGGCTGCGCGTCCGAAGCACTCGAGAAGAGCAAAGAGAACGAGGCAACGATTCTCGCGCTTCACCTCCTTGTCTCTCTCTCTCTCTCTCTCTTTCTCTCGGAACAGGGAAGGACATTCGAAATGGCCCTAACGGAGCTTCAATCTCGAACAATGGCGCGCCGGCCGCTCGGCCATTCCCCCAACACATTTCAGCCCCGCGGCGTGGATAGTAGTTCCAGCTTCCCTGACCCCACATAGACTATGTAGACTTCGCGCTTCTTCAGAGCGTCGTCAGAGTTCGGATAGTGCGCTCATAGCCACTGCCACTATCATGGTTGCCCCTCGTATTTCTCTCGCACGTCATAGTATCTCAAAGACCGTTGTTCAAATTGTACCCTCACTGCCCTCTCTGTACTTGAAAGTTCTATCAAGCAACCAAGCAACCACTTTTGTTAGACAAATAGTAGTTGTGCGAGGAGCGAACCGGCGCGAAACCGGACTCTGCTTTGCGGGTCTGCGTGCGCGAGCTAACAGCAGTGGTAAATGCGCCCCCTGAGGTGGTGTCCTGTATAGCAAACGGCTGTCGGATAGTTACGGATTCTCTTGCAGTGAATTTAAAGAAAACATTATGTAAAACCAGCCCCACAACTGATCGTCTCCTTGAATGATTTAAACGTATAGAATTTTTGCTAGTGATTTGCATATGCAGACATCCACTAGGATGATACTTTGGTAATTTCCAATACCATTAAGATTTTTCGGGCGCAAACTTGACCCATTTTAACTCTAACGTCATGCCAATAGAATACACAAATGAGACATTTTAGAATATTTTCCCTCCGTTCAAGTCCTTTCGACTTAAGCTAACTAAATTTTCGTTATACGAGCCATGTCTCGACTTGTATTTGCTAAGCGCTCATAGAGAGTGATTTAGTTGCCAAAGTATAGGTGACGATGTAAACAATCCAACGAATTTGTTACATCACTAAGTATGCCGAACTCCTCAAATATATATAATTTTCTGCAGATACAAGATTTTCAATATTCTCCTTCTATGAGAACACAAAATGACACGCGCCTGATATCGGGTTGTTTCATGTGGATCATTTTTTCTCACTAGACCAAAAGTCTAATATACATTCACACAAATACGAGGATCTTCCCGCGATGCCACATATAAGAGAACGTAAGCATTGTAATGATTGTAGTTCCTTTAATAAACCAATAAACCTTTACCTTCTATTGTAGCACATACCCGTGCAGGTGGTAGTCGATTTTGAATTCGTTGACAGCGTTTTGTACTTACACCGAATTACGTTCCTTCTTCCTTGCCATTGACCTGAGAAGCTTGTATGAAGAACAAGCGAGCAGTCCGTTTCGAGCTCTACGGTCAAAACGTTCAGCATTGTGCCATTTTTTATTCGACGGCTCCCCGTGCTAGTTGTCGGTGATGGTGACGTCAGTTGCAACCCAGCACCCCGGCTGACCGAGCCCCTTTGCTGCCATTCGTAGCTACTTCCGAAAGCGGACGAGAGTAAAGAATAGCAAGCGGGGTCGATACGTAGACGCTGGAAACATTCTCCGCGTTTTCGCAGTCTTTGGCGGGAACCACTTGTGCTAAACCTTGAAAATCCATGTTCCTCATTGTTTCCCCACACTGAACCTTCACCTGGGTGGATAGCTGTGGTCCTGTATGTTTTTGGCATTTGATTTATGTAACAACAGCGAGCAAGCGTTACGCACTTCACCGAGTATTTGGGACGTGCTTTTCCGTTGAATAGTAGCGGTTTGTCACCAACTTTACAGGCCTCTTACTCTTTAGAAAATAAGCGCTTTGCAGTAAACGGCACTGCGTTGGGTTGGGCACGCACATACGTGTACAACGTGTTTAAATTGGGTCTCATAAATGTTGTAGTATATTTCCATGTTTGTTTCCGCAATGTAAAGGCCAACCTTTGCAGTTGCGATAGCTCGGTTTCAACGTCCGCTGTAGTGGAAGTTGCGGGAGATGTGTTTACGGTCAATGCCGGGTTACTCTGAATTCTGACTGACATAACAGCATCGACCTGTCATTCTTGGCTTGGATTTCGGTCCATTGCTAGAGTTTGTCTCTTTCCTGTTGACGCACTAACTACAACATCGGCTGCGATGGTGCCGACTCATATCGATATTTTTGAGTCGAGACGATGAGTCCGACCCTTCATTATCAAGCTGATAGTGTATTTAGAACAACTCGAACAAGAAATCAGCAACAAGAAGACAGCTGGGCTCTGTTTTCCTGTCCAACAAAGGGCTCAATCTCAACCATGGTGCACCGAGTTTTCCAAGGCCACTCGTGTCTTTAGTGCGCAGCCTGTAGTCTCAAGACTGAGAAACTTAAAAGTTCCCCTCTACTCGTCATCGCCGAGTTAACAACCATAGGTGAGCCAAGGCCTATCCCTGTGATGTTAATGTCCTTAGCACTATGCAATATGCTTGCGCCTGATTCGAAAATTGTTCGCGTTCTTTTCTTGGAAACCAGCATCACACTCTTCGCTTAGCTGTTTACTACATATTCACCGTGAGCTTAACCGCCAGCCGGTTTGACTAACACCCGTAATATAATACGTAGTGCCAGTTGTCGTAGACCAGCGTCGCCACTACAATCTTTCTATTGAGGTTTTGACGATGACCGCTGGGCTTTCTTTCTTCGTCTTCCACCATTCGACCGACCGCTCTCTGTCACAGGGCTGCTATCATCTAGACCCTGAACTCAGGGCTTCGATCAAGACGCAAGCTCCAGGGGAGGGGTGTGAGATCGTCGGACCGTCCACTGTGGCCTATCGCGTATCGCCATTGAGATAGTGCTGCTGGCCGTAGCCGACGACTCAGTGGACTTTTGTTCAGACACTCTGGCTAAGGCTCAGGCTCGCGGGCAGAGTCACGAGTTTCTCGTCTTTTCCTCCGTTCTTTCTCCACCGGTTGGGCCCCTGATCTGTCGGCCGCTTCGTCGGTCGGTCATGATAAATTGCTCTAAAATACACGCACTCTCTCTCTCTCTCTCTTCCCCTGCCTCCCAGCAACCCCCCACCCATCCGTCCCCGTTTGCCGGCAGCCAGCGACTGAGGGTGCAGCATTCTTCACCAACGGCGCATCATCGTGCGAAGAAGCAGCCTCGTTCCTTAGGCGACTGCGATGGTTCCTTTGAGTCTTCATGCGTTGGAGAGGACCGGAACGGGTCAGGATGGGGGATTGGGGCCTGTAGACGAGACAGAGTGGAATATGAAGTGGGGTGGAGATGGGGCCAAAGGGAGCGAGAGAGAGCAAGAGAGCATTGCTAGCACTGTGGTAGCTTTCAACGTCGGCGTCGCTGTTCCTGCTTCATCCATGAACGAAGCATCATATCCTCTTTGAAATGACGATGCTCTCTCTCTCTCTTTCTCTCTCTATTCTATCTCTCCCATGACGCCCTCGCTTCGCCCTCGCGCAACCCCACAACGACGATTGGGTGTACTGGCGCAACCCCGCGGCGAGCTCGCTGGCTAGCGTCTTTTTCAAATAGATATCTCAATGATGGAAGCGGCCGTCATAGTAGTAGTAGCAGCAGCAGCAGCAGCACGTCTGTAGCACCACACCAAACTGGCTGTTTGCTGCAAACACCAAGGAGTTACCCAAACATCGTTGGCTCCATACACGACAAGTTCGGCCTGCTACCCCCAGCTTGTGTCAGTCAGTCAGACAAGCATCAAGCTCCCGCTGACCGAAGCTGAGCCCTGGAATTGCTGGTTTGAACCTCTTTCATTGGCTCGCCCTCGTATTTTCGCTTGTTGGAGGAAGGGGCGGAAGCCTCGTGCAAACGGTTAGCGATAACATCGAGCAGATGCAGACGGAGAGAGAGAGAGAGAGAGGGTAGAGGCTTTCCACCGGTCGTTGGTAAGGACCTCAGGACCCCGCCTATCGGCTTAGCATCAGACAACCCTGCTGCAAGAAGCCGTGTGGTAACTAGTGACCGTGCAGCTACCGAGGACGAGCTCGCAGCCTATCGTACTTCGTTGTTGGCCACTTTGTTGTCTGGCTAGACGTAGCAATTGTTTGTGGTAAACCAGACGGGAATGGGGCTTCGTGGCGCCATGACTAATTCGTTGTATTGTTGCTTCCTGTAGATAATGCTTGGCGCCTGCTCCTCACCAAACGCGGCCGAGGCATCATCAGCAGTGGCAAGGAAGAAAGACGCCGTTTAACGCGCGCCCCGCCAAGATGCTGATAGCTCCTTAGTACCCACAAAGGGTCGTCGCCCCCGTTGGCTATATATGTGGATGAGGGTTCGGGATGTCGGAAAAGCGGGAGAATGTCGGCGAGATGCGGCAAACGGCTGCCGCTGGCATTTGGATAGCAGTGAAGTTGTTGTGCGCCGTTAGCCTAAGTGCTTCCTTGCCTCTGTATATATATATATATATATATGGTGTATGTTGAGATTCCCCGCCGGTTATCGCGGAGCCTGCTTTGCAAATGCACATGTGTAGCAACGCCAAAAACGCCAAAATGATGATTTGACCCCAAGGGATAGGCTAACGAGTCTAAGTAAGACATACTCGCGCTAGGTAGATAGGTAGGTAGGTGTACCTACGAAGCAGAGACGGAACAAGAACCCTAAATATAATGTATGGAGAGGGTTACAGCAAATGCCTATTCACCTATGTACAACTATACAACCACAGACTAAGTGCAACACAATATGTTTTCGATCGAAATATATTTACCTCCTAGCTCCATGTGCAGCTTACAATCAACCGACAAGTTATAATCTCCACACAGCAGAAGGTGCAACGCGTTTTGTGAACAAACAACGTATAAAGATCACTGCAGGTTGATCGCTAAATAGAGTATTCTTACATATGGCATACACAATGCCACATTATCTTCAAAAAGCTACAATGTCTATTGTAAAATTAACTCCTTGTGGCATTTCATCATGCGTGTCTTTATATTTGAATTCTGACTGGTTCAATTCATGTATTATTCACATCATTCTATTGTCGTTAATTAAATTAAGTGCCTCGCTTATATTTCATATAGTTTATTAAAAAGAATCGTATTAAACATGTTGCTATATTTTTATTTTTATCTCGTCTCTCATTCTGTTATAAAAATGTGCCTTTGACAGTTGTAGATGGTGTGGTGATAAATATGGGCGTGTTACTTTCCCTTATTACGAACTACTTTGGCTTATACAATCGACGCAGTTACGTATATATTTTAAGCACCCGCTGATACAGTTAGAAGATGGTGTTTTTATAATTGCTTAGCATAAAGCTGTTGATAGCATTTCCGCCGGCAAAGGTCGAAATAGAACAAATTAACATGCGACCTTCTTTACGCTCTACCAGATCTACGTGAACGAAGTGAGGTCAGAGGGTTGACATGCGCACTACTTGACTAGATGTTGGTGATAAAGTTTACGAACCTCGTTTACGGCAAAGTCCACTTTTACCATCGCAGACTCCTACCTTGGCAGAGTACTCACTCTCTGTGCCTCAATGGCCGACGCAAAACGGAATACTGTGCAGGTCCGACAAGGTCAAGACAACATCTTAAAATAGCAGTAGCACAGTGTACATTAGTAATATTTAGCAGCAATCAACGAATAGCCATGTGATTAATGTAAGTGGATTCACGGATCCATTTTATGCTCCGCTTCAACTCTCGCTTACGTCGCTCAGAGGCACTTAGGAATAAGCTGTCCCCTGGATATACATATTCGTCACAAACTTGTTCTCAAGCTCTCAACAAGGGACTTGAGTTCAGTGAGTGTTTATACATTGGGAATATGGGAGAGCATATTCGAAACACGGTCAAATCTTATAGTCGCGACTAGAGAACCACGTTATGAACAAATCGGCACTTCTTCAAAAGCAGGGCGAAAACTAAGCAAAAATTGTGATGTGTATCAACGCAATAGCATAGCAGTAGCCGAAATACGCGGTACGCGTTGCAAATTCTTACCGTCGGTGTTTAACAAATGTTTTTTTTTTTAGTACTGCCAGGTTTGAACCTGACATGGTGTGAGGGCAGCAAGAATGCTCAGAGTGGAGTCCGCCCGGTTCGAATTCAACTGGAGCGATTCGTCTGAAGTTGGCAACACGTCGTCCGGGAGATGTCACCGTACACGAGCCTAGCTCTATGATCATATGGGCGGCTAAGCAACTTTAAGTCAACGAAAAAGGCGCAGGGGGGGAGGTGGGTTACGTCACGGAGAAGCTCGTGGTGACATTTGGACAGTGGTGCAGGAGTAGTACAAGTAGGAGTAGTGGAAGTAGAGGCCGGCCGAGGGCAGACGAGGCCACGAAGCTAACGAACAAGCAAAGTTTGCCGTCCGTTCATGACTCCTTGGCTTTGTCTTCTGCATAAGTGAGGACTACGACCCCGGAGTGAAAGCAAGAGCTCAACTTAGAGAGTGAATGTTAGGGCTGAACAGGGGGACGAAGGAAGGCGGTGATTTAATTCGTGGACGACGTCAGCTCGCCCGGCGGCCTTTCGACCCTCGTAGGGTCCACTGCAAAGTGTCCCGGACCACCGAGAGCGAGCACTCCAATTTGGCAGCACAAGGCAGTGTAAGGAGCTCCATTTCACGGCAAGGACGAGACGACGGCACGCCAGCGCCTATCTCTGTTGTCTGTCTATCCTGTGGCTACGAAGATAGCCTTTTGTCCGAAAAGAACGTGATTCGTGCTACTGTTCCTTTTGCTCTCACAACAGCGACTTGCAGTAAGATCGAATGGTCGAATCGTTTGTGATAACACTATCCATCTACCCGTAGATTTCTAGGTTACAAACCAGAAGCAGCCAGAACGCCTCGTAAGATACTCCTCCCAATGTACAATACAGCATGAATGTGTTATGTGTGTTAATTGATGAAGGAACAAATAAATGGTATTTTTCGACATTTTTCGAGACACCGAACGTTTTATCTTAAAGGCGCGTTATTGTTAATGACGTATGAAACTTGGAGCTTACCTCCAAGTTGAATTCGTCAACACAAATTAGCCGTTAGACATTGAATGAGTATGCCAAGGGTAATGCTCGTGATTTGGGTTAATTCAATGTTTTGGCTTCCTCCGTTGTCAGGTCCACACTATGAATGGAAGAAGCTTTTTACAATTCACAATACGTATCTAACGTCTAACGTATCTAACGTACCGACCAGCGATACGAATGCTATTAGGTGCTTGTGAACACGTTCATGATAAAACATAGTTATCGAAAAGTCTGTCATCATCATCTGACTTTATACACTTTATTCTGCTATTATTAAGTATTGTATTTCTCTTATTACACATTTTTGACAGATGCTTGGTTATAGTTTCGATTTGAATGTGCTCCTAGGGACTGAAGGGATTATATTTTTTAGCATTTATTTTTATTGATACTCATAGATAATTTTCTACTAAGTTTCATGTTCGGTTTTTCATATTCACTGGTCTATGCATTACTTATTATGTACCTGATTAATTTCCTGTATTTAATTTATTATGAAAAAAGATGCATTTGTTTGCATTTCTAGTCTTATTTGTATTTTCGATATTGTTTTGGCTTCAAATTCTAATTACGTAATGGGTAGATACATTTGCAATAAACGCCCCGGGATTGCAAACCCACTTTTACTTTCATAATTCTCATAAATGCCTTATCTTCCACCTGGTTCACCTGATCTTGGAAGCCGATAATCGCCCCATTCCCACATAAGATTGGCTTGAATATGAAGATTTTGACGACAACGGTTTAAAATAAAAAACGTTTTCTATTACTCTTCAAAGGTTTCACGGACTGAATGAGGGGATCTGCTTTGATTGACCTTTATGTGATGAGTACTGAGGAGCAGGAAAAACGCCTTACGCTTCGAGGGCTTCTTCTTGTTCTGATTAAATGGTACCCAAAAGTTGTAGGAGTTCTTCACCAATCCACCCATGTACGGTTTCATTACAACTGCTGTCTGCAATCTGTTTTGTAATCTGCACGTGCATACTGCCCCATATAGAATACAAAGCAAGAAGGGGGTAAGATGGAAGGCTTCCATAGTATCGACGTTTGCAGAAGATCAACAACAAACCTCTAGTTTCATCCTAAACTCCACTATTTATAAGTCGTTAGCTCCACTATATTGGCTCATGATGAGGAGGGTAGGAACGTAGGTCTTCTAAAAACGCCCTTTCGGCCAATTCGTTGCATATTGCTTACAATTGATTCCTATATCATCACATATAACCGGAATGCATTTGGCCACGGTCTGGTCAGTGCAATCTGCATATGGGTTGCCATAACCCGAGGTTGTTTGCACTGCCTGGCATACTGCACCGCGTGGCAACGAGGTTGGTTTTACCACTCTGCTCCGCAACAGATCGGAAAAAACTGCTAGCCATAAGCACGGTGTGAGGCATATTATGTTGATTGATATTGCTTTTTTTGTTGCTTCCTGAGATCAGGTGTATGTGTGTGTGTGTAGATTGGTGGTGGCATGGGAATGCCTTCTCCTTATATATGAACGCATCTTCAGTAGCACTCCAAGGCTATATTATTTCCGAGTGGGATGTTGAAATTAGCGAATGCACGTAAAGGAGATGCGAATATACTGGGGAGGGAGAGAGAGAGAGTTTAGATCGATTCTTCACGTAGCCCAAGGCAGCTTGTAGTAGTAATTCATCGTATTTCTATTTTTGGCAAATTGAGCTAACCCTGGTAGAAATTCTGAAAGGCGGATCCTTGTAAATCTCGTAACGTAGTGCATTTTCCTGTTAGCACTTAATTCCAAGTTGCCATTTAGGTTCTCCGTTGTCCTAATTAAAGGGTCCTATGGAACGGTTGTTGCGTTCTCATTTGGAATGCTATGCAGAGCCTCCGGGATACTCGGGTGTGTGCCTGTGTCTGCCGTTCTGGAAGATGCATGTCAGCTCGCTAGAGGGTTTACGGCTTACCCTCCGATTCCCCGAAATGCGTCGGCACTTACTTCGAATCACGACGGCAGCCCTCTAACCGCATCGCCTGTGGAAGTATCGCATTCACGCCGCGTGCCTAATTTTAAATCGTGGAGAGCGAGTGAGTTTCCCGCGCAAAAAACTTAATTGGTTTGCTAGTGGGGTACCAATAGGATTGTCGTTACAAACCAATCGAAACCGACGAAAAAGGACTTGGATTTCACCTGTGGCGCAATGCTAAGTGGACCTCTATAGCTTGGCCAAAGATTGGCTGTCAAAGTGACTCCGTGAGTTAGACATCGCGGCGCCGGATCAGCGAGACGCCATAGAATATCCCCAGGGATGTGAGACACAGCAGGCGAACTTCTGGCGCAAGCGATAAGTAGTTCAGCGGAAGCGGATTAAGCTTCGACTATTCTATGGCATTTTGGTAGCGATCCTTCGATGGAGAACTCTTCAATGTGTGCAGTCGCCTTTCTCCGTGTCTGGCCTCCAGCTCTCGTACTCGTGGACAGGGAACGTTTGCATTGGCCGTGTTGTCGCATCAATAGCGTAGTAGTAGTAGTAGTAGTAGAAGCAGTAGCAGCAGCAGCCCTTTTTCTCTGCAAGGGTTGTAAGCGGCGGCGAGGGGGGACGGGGGGCGCAGACGAATCGCGCTGCGATCGTGGCCACACTGCGTCAATGGGAATGTCTACGGGAGAAGCGACCTTCTGAATAATGCGGCGTGACTACCCGCTTTCGACCGACCGACCGAAAGGCCAACCGATCGGTCCCGCTTGCACGAGGTGAGAGAGTGAAAGCAAAGTGGATGAACGAAACGAAGACGTGAGGCAGGCGACAGAGCGTCCAAGTGCGACGGGAAGTCGATGCGAGTGGCAAGAAGCAGCAGCAGCAGCAAGTCGATCAAATTGCAAATGTTGTCGCGGGGTAATTTGCCATGGCAAGAACGCAGTGAGATGGAGGCACCACCACGGCGTGGCACCAAGAGACAAACGCTGCCGGCAGACGGAGGGCGAGTAGGCGTACGAGAGGTGGGCGACCGTACGTCACAGGAGAAGTAGAATCAAACATTTCTCTTTAGAACAAGTTTGCCTCGTTGTTTTTCGTCGGCCGAGCGACGTGCCGACGGTTGGTGCTCATCGAGCGGACCGCCTCCGGGTTAAGCCGTTGCCCAGGCGTTTTGCCTATGATGATGATGTTCTTATACGAGTGTTCTCTGTACTGCCTTAGAGCGCAATGTCGGCAAACGTAACGTACAGATCATGGGTCGTTGACAGGAACGAACTCACATCCTACGGATATGGGTGTGTGAATATGGGGTTGCCTGACGAGTTGGGATTCGGGGCACGAAGCGTTCGCACGGATCTCTCTAAAAGACGACTGAACATTCCATGTCTGCGGGGCCCGTCTGGCTGCAGGGGCAACGAACTAAGAAAAAGTAAGGGCCCTGTCTTTATGGCTATGCGGACGCATATGTGGAGCAAGCCAATGGCGTCCGCAAAACACGGTGGGTGAAGTTGAGGCGAAGAAATTAGCCATATAATATTTGCAATGCAGATCGTCTATGTCCAGAGAAGCGTTGAAATGCCGTGTTCACTTTCAAGCTGTAGTCAGTCGGCTAACCGCGGGCTGATTCGGAGCTCGGCCTGTGGTCGCTCAGCTAGAAGCCAAAAAGGAGAGTTCAGGCGAAAAACGGTACCGAACTGGTTAAGCTATCCCATGAAGATACGTGAATGCCTCCCCAGGGGCCTCGCGATCAACAGCCGTCCATCTGACGGCTCTGTTTCCACCCTCGACCGTTGCCTCCGCATAGCCTCTACAGTTTGCCAGCAGCCCTTCGTTGTTCGGGCCGGGCCGGGCCTTCTCCATCGCCATTGGTCCGTACCCACCACATCCAAACTGAGCACCGTGCAGCCAGCAATCAGGTGGCTTTTTGGATCAGACGTCTCGATTAGCATACAATTTCGATGGACGACGGATAGAGAAGCGGGACGAGATAGTGAAAGGAAGAAAGAGAGAGAAAGAGAGAACGAGACAGAAGGAAAGGAGCCCTTCGTTGTCCTTCTACACATAAGGCTGAGCCGAAGAAGCCGGATGTGCCCGACTTCAGTGCCGCATGTATGCCGGCCCTGTCGTTCTTTGCCAATCGCGGCCCGTAGATAGTGAAGGCCAGAGGGCCGATCGACGGAACCACCACCGCGACGACAACGACGACGACGACGAAAAAGAAGAAGGAAAAAGAAGACGATGCTCGACGCTGGTGCACTGCATCTTTTACAAAATTGCTTTTTATCGTTGCACTGCATTTGCATGAGAAGGGCAACGAAAGAAACGGAGAGGAAGAGACAGCGAGAGAAACAAAGTGAGTGAGAGAGCGAGAGAGTAAACGGCCTGCTAGACGACGCCAGTTAGGGGAGTCAACGACGTGGGCATCACCAACTATACTGCTGCTGGTGGTGTGGCGGTGTACGGCGGCAGTCGTTTTGGACGCGGCGGTGGCGGTTGACGATGGCGATGGCAATAGCAATGCAGCTGCTATTGGCGATGCGGGGGCCAAGGGGAAGAGGTGGACGGCACACACACACACACGCACCGACGCGTGTGTGCCGATTCAACCAAGAGCCCGTAGAAGCGAATGCCGACAGGCGTAGCCTGAAGCAAGATCAGCTCAGTTGGACTGTTAAGTTGAGGATCACTCAGAGGCAAACGAAATAGAAGAAGAAGAAGAATCCGCACGAGACGAGAGAGAGAGACGCGTCCGTCGTTACACAGTCATCGAGGTGTCAACCACTCTGGCGGGTGGTGATCTTTCACCGTCCGCCACCATCGCTGCTACTACGCTTGCTGCCGTTGGCGCCTTCGCCATCGGCGTCGGGGCAGCGATTCTCCCCTGCTGACTTCGTCATTCCCTATTCGCTCCCCTCGTCGATGTGCGCTTGTGCTTCGATCTCCTTCTGAGGTCTTTGTTTCCTTTTCTTTCTGACTACCGCCACTACTACTGCTACGACTACTGCCACCGCGACAACGACGACGATGGTGACTACTTCCATCACTACTACTACCACTAAGGCGACGAGGACTAGTGCTTCCATTCCCGTGTGTTCCATTCGTTCCTCACCGACAGTCGCTCGATTCTACTACTGCTGCTGCTGCTGGTTTGAGCTTCGCTCTTTTCTCCAGGCAGCCTTTCCTCTTCAACCTTCATCCGCAATTCTCGGCCTCGGTCGGTCGATGGCAGCGCGCTTCGTCTTGTGACGTGCGATTGACGGACTCGTTCGGGTACCCGCACTCTCGAAGGACTCTTGCCTTGCCCGTCTTTAGTGGACGGCTGGGTCGCGTCGATTCTATCCCGGCTCGAGTCGTTCGACATCCACAGTGGCCCGAACACACAGAGAAGCATTCTTCAGACAGAGAGGGAGAGTTCGGATTCGTAGTCAAGTTAAACCGACCAACTGCTGCCCGAATAGCTCGCACTAGACGATCCATCGATCCACGTTGATACGAGATGCAGCACTGGAGAGAGATATAGATGTATATGACCATTGACAGATATTAGCCTTGTATTATTAGTTCTTTAGGAAATCTTGTACTTCTATTATAGCATTTTCATTAAGGTTTTAAGGATTAATAGCTCAAGCAGGAAACTTTAGATAGTAGACCCGCTACACCAGGAATATCACAACTCTGTTCTAGGCCCGTATCTGGTCCTGTCTGTCTTTAGCACTACCCATTCATGAGAAGAGCATCATCCCCTCACTTCCCTCGATCTCCTTCTTAAAAAAAGGTCTGTATGTATTCTTGATACATTTAAACCCAGTCCTGGCAGGCATACCAGCGAACTGCCTCGATGTTAAATCGGTAACACACGCCAGCGATAGAACCACTCTAGCTACATTTTGTTTAACCATGCGCCCTATTTTCAAAACTTCCCAAAGAGGGTTGACCTCCTTCAGAACTCTGTATAATAGACGGTCAACCTTTACCATTCCTGATACAACTAACAGTCTGGGGATTCCCACCCATGGATTGAAACAGCCAATTTAATATTGCCTCTTGTGCAACAGGAAGAACGAACTGATTAATCCCGTTTCTAAAACGAATCTTCTTGTGCAAAGTCGTTTCTTCATTTATTGTTCTTCGCCTTCGCCGAGGGAACGACAGGTAAAGGAAAATGAAGGTTTCTTTCTCTAAACAACATTTCTTCAACGACGCATCATTTGAATATAATTTTAATATTACTCTTACCGGGGTGTAATCCCAAATGTATAAAGATGCAGTATTCCATCCTAGACTCCAAGTTTGTATCTATACATGTTTCTCAGTGATCTCGGAAACTGCTCCTACGATTCTGACTATTTGATATTTGTGCGTACGCCTAACTTGAAAAGAAGACACTTCTGACGAAAATTATATTCCTAATTCAAAGGAGGATTCGTGTGTAGATTTGTAAAAAATTGATAAAAATATATTAATTGACTTTGCTATGTTGTGCAGTAGGATTGAACATGGTCTTTCTGTGAAAACAATTGAAATGAAGTTCGGAAATATAAGTTGGGTATTATTTCGAGCTCTTCAATAGTAGGGTAATATTTAACCGGCAGGGTACCTGATTAATTCATTGTTCTGCAATGCCATAACCGCTTCGATGGGATGACTGGCAGATAGTCAACAGGGGAAATTGGATAACCGCAGCTAGATAACGAGATTATTCCAAATTATAATCTCGTACTGTTTCTAAAATTGAGACCCTCTTTAAACTAATCATTTTACTAGGTACCTAGGTAATGTATAACACAATGCCGTGTGAATAAATGATGAATTTGTTATTCAAATTATATTAAACAGATGTCAGGTCTTCCTTAATGCCGTTTAGAAATAACATTGCAAAGGACAGTTTGCAGGGAATCTTTCCTACAATGAGGTCGCATTGAACTCATCCGAAATCACAGAAAGGTATACATAATAGCCGGCTGATTAGTGGTTAGGCTATAACGGAAATATAGCGCGAATCATCAAAGAGGACTGGCTGCGCCAACCTGGAACGTTGCATTCCGCCAAAGCTCTATTCCGGATGAAGACCCAAAAAGTATAGGAAAGGGTGACCGACAGATAGGTATAAATATATATATATAAAGAAGATGGCGGGCAGGAAAGAAGATGGCTTACAGCAACAACAGACAGTCCAATACCCGAGGAGTAGGAAGATATCCCAGGCCATGTAATTAGCCATACGAGATGTTGCCACAAAATCTCCTTTCAGCATTCACGGCAACGACTCAAGACGGAAAGAAGCTCTTTCCATCTACCCTATCGTAGATGTCGCTTGGAACACATTCAGGTAAGAGGAGAATGTATAGAATATAATAATAAAACTGCACACGAACGGTATATATATATATATATATATATATGTGTGTGTATACACATAAATACTAACAGACACAGCCCATGCTACTCTCGATGGATTTCGGTCGTGTCACATAGACCACATGCATGGGTATGTACGTCCATATATATATATATATATTCATACACACATATGTACATAAGGACCGAACCGAGTATTACGTATCATACCAAACCTTGGTGTAATAGGGAGGCATAACAAGGATAGCCCCCTAGCGGTATAACGGTGGAACAAACAGTGAGTGGAAGTAAACGACGTACATGGAGAATAAGGGCATCATCACTGGCGGCATGACATCAGCCATGGCCAACATAGAAACACCAAGAGAAATGGTTGGGAGGAGCTATTTGTCCATATATGACCGGCAAAGAACAAGGATGTCCGTTCCGTCTGCTAACAGCAGTGCTGCAGGAGATGCCTACGCTCTACCTCGGCTGTACGGATAAACATCAAACCACTCCGACCCCCCTGGAAGTGGTCAGTATCTCCAATGTCCGTCTCTAGGGAGAGCCATGTTGGACCCTGCTCATGTCGTATCCACAGCAAGCCGTCAGCTCCTCGCAAGACGGCTATGTCTCCTCCACAATGGATCACGATGCCGCTGACCTCCGGAAAATGATCGTAACAAGAAGATGAGACGGGACGAACTCCAAAAGGATACAACAGCAACAGCAGCAGTGGATAAATAAGAGAAACGTACGTTTGCCCATCTGTTCTCGGTCAATTGCAGCAATTTCTCTCGGGACCGTACTTTCTGACCAGAGTCCAAGTTCGCTGTCTTCAAAGGTTGTTGGCTCCAGATGATGACCTTCAGAGAAACGAGCAAAGCTGTCAATCAGATTTGACTGTCTGTTTTTAATTTAATTTATTGTATGTTTAGTTATTTTATGAGGTACGCATTTATATCACTCAAGTGATGATGTAAAAAATCCTTTTTTTTTGTTTCGAAAATGGGAGGAATATCTATTTATATAAACTTAAGTGTTCTCCCGCAAATACTATATATATATTTATATATATATATATTGCATATATTATATGCAAGCTTTGTACACCTGCGATTTCTCAATTTAGGTAAATCGTGTGCGCCTTGCAACAGGAAAAGACACGTAGGTGCTCGGGTCCGATTCCCACCTCTGCACATTTGCATTTCAAGGGGTCTGTATTGTGAAGGAATGCCGAAAGCAGTATTGTCGACTTTAAATGTTGGCTGTGAGTTAGCCTGGACAAAAAAACTTCTGGTAAGTTCGGCGATTTTTCATAACTACACAACGAGACACGCACAAGGAATATTTTTGGTAGGCTAAAATCTGATGATCCATCTTACCCAACTCCATGGTGACCTCCAAGTCATGCTGTATCGATTATATTATAGAAGAAAGTGTCAAAAACAATTGGTCCATCCGCTCGTTTTACACACCAAAGTGATTTAGTAGTGAGCGAAATATCAAGTCAAATTATTAATGGGCAGTTGTCATTACCTTATAGCTAATAGCAGTGAAGCTATACTATTTAAGTGCTAGATAGCGAGAACAAACGAGCTGTACAAAAGGCTTCTTGATCTGCACCCGGAAAACGAAGAAGAATAATTCGTCCGTGCGGAAATGATCGAAATATTAGAACGTAGAACTATACACTAGTTATCGCGTTGGTGCGGATTAGTCCTAAGGCTTGTTCCGCTGTTCAACGTTATGTCACAGTACGAATAGCCATCACCCTATTGACCAATGCCAGCTCGTTGAGGAAGAAGTTGCCCGATTTTTAGAGTTCCCTATTTCATGGAGGACTAGAGTTAAGTAGCATCCATTAATTGTTTGGGTAGTTTGATGCTTAAGTTTATCACTGCATTAATCCGAGTCACCCGAAGGAGCCTGATATGTGTTTATTGAGATTTCAATTTTGACAATTTGCACATACGCTCGTCATTTTAGTTAAAAATGTGACTGTATTATACATCAACGTATACGAAACTCACGTTGTGCCAGTGCTAAGTTATGGCGAGTCAGGTGTAGCATCCATCTCGGGAGTAGGACATCTCCCTTCTCGAGAATATACAAAGAGAGTTTCGACTCAAAGCCGGATTCTGTCGGATGATGGGTGACTCACAACTCGACTGAGATTATTTCAATCAAGGAACCTGTGAAAGCTGCAGATGCAAAGCAGCTCCTCCGAACAATGAAAGATGATGGTAGTATTGACGTAATGTTCGACCTGACGGTAACAAAGTCAACGAGACGATTTATACTAAAACTAATAGCAGGTGCACACAGTCAGCGTTTAATGAATTTTTTACCCATGGCACATATCGTAATCGTACAAGGTGACCCTGAAAAATGTGATATATATATATATGATAGCCATAACTAACTTTTGTTACGGTTTGACGTAACATTTGACGTTACGGTTTATTATTTAAACAGAGCACGACTGACATGGCCTAGAACTTCTGATGAAAGTGCAATTATACCGTAAAAGTGGAGAAACCGATTCGGGACGATGTGATTAAGCAATACGAGCGAGTTATTAGAACCTTAGGCCCTCCAACCAATTCAGCTGAAATCATCTCAGGCACCGCTGGCGAACTGGCCTTTACGCATTCAACTCCGTAATTCGTTGTTGATTCATAATTGACAAATCGCAGTAAGGTCAACTGCAATTATGGGTATATCACCAAACTTTTTCGGGCTGACTCTCAGCCAACATTTAACGTCCACGGTACCGCTTTCGCATACCCATACCCATATAATTATGGGTATATCAGTCAAAGCCAGTAAATATATATATATATATATATAATATAGCTACTGTTGAAATTTCAACAGCTAAAGTCGAGATCTGTTGAAGTAGTGGGTCGACCATAAAGAGGCATCTAAATTGTCACTGCTAAAATTGGGCTCGCTCTACATTACCCGAGCGAAAGCCACGAAATATGAGGTCCCTAGCCGTCCAGTGAAGTCATCTACGTAGAGGTCGCTAACAGTGAATAAAAATAAACGTATGCTCTACGTGGAAACCTCCTTGGGTATATTCCCCTAAGCCAGTGCACATGCTCACGAAAATAAGCAATTAAATGACAACTTTACGCCCGTGCTGAGTACTTTGAATATTGGCTAGCTGCGCTGGAACTTTTCGCTATGCATGTTTAAAACCTCTGTGAATAGGGACAATTCACAATTCAGAAGTATCACCAGAAAATGGCTTTGCACTAGATAACTAAGAATAGAAGTGAGGGGTTTAGTTTAACGATATTATCGACTGGTTACGAAGCTGGATCGGTGCGCAGGCGTATGACCGTTCGAAGTAGTATAAACTACACTACAAATTCTCGTTGATTGACCAAATGATTGGTGGATTATTATATAGTCCACCAACTCTTTGGTCAATCAGGGTAAGTAGTAATTCCGAGAATTTATAGATACTTTTATGAATGTTTTATGTGAGGGGGTGGGCAGAACCGGTCCCTCGAGCATGAAGTGACGCTCTCCATGCGAACCTGTTGTTTATGCGCTCAGTGTGAAGTGCCACAATTGGACGGGTAGTTTGTCCGCTACATAGAGTATTCATACAAGTGTCCACGAATCTACTTACAGTAATATTTGCTTGTGTTTTCTTTATGTGTCCGAGTGTCGGACGCATCGAACGGCTCATTAATGTATAGGAGATTCACTAGTTCCCTTTAAACATTACAAACACTCCGTATGAACCTAGTTTACACTCCTTGGATCCACTCCACACGTTCTTCCACATAGGGTCTCCAAGCTGTTGAACAATAGAGATACTTCGGAACCACTGAACTTTTGCCCAAACGGATATAAAAGTCAACTACAACAAAAAATCTGAAGATCGTGTTACAACCCAGAGAGGCACCACGAACTATCTCCGTGACATCGATATGGAGGTCAAGCGTAAGGGCTACTGTACTTGGATCACAGATAGCGTTTTCGTATTTAATTGTCTCTCTATTGATAGTGTTTTTATTGTTATAATGACGAGTGCATACTACAGCACTTTTCGGCGTAGAGATCAACATTGAATTATTTCGACACCACACAGCAACTGCATCAATTGGAGTAGATTGTTGACTATCTGCGGGCGCACAGATCGGCGCATACAGTTTCAAGTCATCCACGTCAACCCTGCACTGGATCGGCTCACTTTCATGGAAATTGGAATGTCTCTGGTGGTGACCGTGCGTTTGAAGAAAATTTCCTCCTCTAAAAAAAAAAAAAGTTTCAAGTCGTCCGCAGTTTGTCTATGATGGCTGATTCAGTTGTCAGCAGGAGATCGAGGGGCGAGTCGGCCCGTGTGAGTTGTTCCAATGTTTTGGCAGTCTATGTTTTTAGGATTAAAATAGCCGCAAATGATCATGGGATTGACAGAACCGCAAAGGACATCAAATAACTGTACACATTTTTTAATTCTTTGTGAATATCGTTGAGGATTATTTGTTACATAACATGAGACGAGACATGCGGCACTATCCTTGACGTGAATATCAACAGCCACAGCCTACACCGGAGTAGCAATATCGAAGGTAACAATATTTTAGCTTTTTTCTTACGAGAATAAATATGCTCTTCCTTTTGATCCTTTGTTCCCGTGGAAGCCGTAAAATGCACCGTATAGTAAAAGTTCTCTGCCCTTTGTGCCAGGGGTCAAGCAGCTCGCAGCAATAGGAAGCTATTAGATTTCGTGTAATGCAACACATTTGCCAAGCGCGTCCAGCTCACCAAGGATGCACAATGAACGCACGTTGAGAAATATACAGTTTGTCCTGCAAGACTTTGTAATAGTGTGCGCTGGGTCGAAGGTGACCTCACTAGCTTTAAAAAAATAATCAAATATGAGTGATTCGCTCGTTTGTTCGTACACCCCCCTCTCACCGCATGCGGTGGTCCACTTGATCGGGTTGTTGGAGTGGACATCGAGAACTTGACGAAAGAACCGATATACTTTTGAAATCAAGGTTTTGATTTCTAATATGAGCTATCGCCCTGAGTCCTTGCGGCGGCGCCTGTTGGCGGCTGATGTATCAAAGCCACGGATATGTGCTATTATATAATATATAACCTTCCACGGAGCTCATCACGGAACTCGAATAGTTACCTAATACTAAGCTTGAGGATTGCCGTTACCTGCACTCTCTGTGAGACTATTCGACAACAACAGCAACCATCGGCAGTGGTTATCGAGGGCCCTATGTTAATACGACCACCGCAAAGCAGAGAGACTCGGATGATTATGATTTAGTTTGGTCAATGCGTGTTAACTCAATAAATCTGGGTTACCGCCGATCAAAGATTACTACTGCGTTTGGCTCACTTTAGTCGAATAGCCATCCCCAGTGGCAGTGCCGAATAGATTCGCTCTCAAAGTGATGATTCTACTTACTGCTATCGACGTTAACGGCATCTGTTACTGTTTGAAAATGAAAACATCAATGCAACCTGATATGTCGAGCTCTTGAAAGGACTCATGGACAAAAATGGGACGGGCATTGAAAAAGCACAGTGTGGCTTCTCGATAACAACGCGGAACCTCATCGTATGGCTGCAATAACAAACTGGATGGAGGCCAACAGTATATATCCATGGATTCAACCTGTATATTCTCCATATTTAATCCATTGTGATTATGATTATTTAAATGCACTAACAAAGGGCAATTGCTTGTGTTTATTATGCAAACATCAATAGCTGCAGGAAGTTATCGACAATGAAGTTATGTATGGTAAAGCAAACAGGAAGCATCCTGTCATTCAGGAGCGCCCAAAGCGCTGGCTCCGCTGCGTAAATAATAGCAAAGTGTACCTCTGTTATAAACTAAAAACCAAAGTTTTAGTTATATTTGTTCTTACGTTATCAAACGTATTTTCGATGTTCAAATATAGCTCTGAGCTACCTATTCAAATGCGTATTTGGTCCCTTTTCAGTAAATTGTTGAAGGCATATTTTAGAAACGTAATATGTATTCATCTCGACCTAAAGTGTATGGTCCTTAATTTATGCATTTTTATTTTACACACACATATATATATATATATATATATATATATATATACATGCATAGATGTTTCTTGTTTTTTGCACCTATAGGAGCCCATGTGCCCTTTCATCACTCTGAGATCCTCAAAGCTCGATGTAGTTAGAGGAGCCGTTTTTTCTGCTGCTTAGGACTGCCGTGTCTGCGTCGAGCGGATGTGGGCAATGGGAGACGGTTGGATTCAGACGGATCCCTTCTAGGAGCATCTGGGGGGGTTACGTGGTTTTTATCGCGTGCCGTCGGGGTAAGAGAGCAACCGTGCCATTGATCACAGCGATGATGCGAGCGCCGCGATGAAGGCTTCAACTCGGGCGAACGGCGGCCGTTGACGACGTCTTTGCTCTGGACCCCGAATACACCCGCATTGCCTCAGCCGCGAGCTTGTCCGCAGCGGGCCACTGTCGCCTTGTGTCAGGCTCGTCGACGGCGATGGCGGCAAAGAGGAATAGAACGGGCAACGCGTCGGTTTCGACCGAGTCGCAAACGAAAGTCCACGAAGGAGAAAAAGAACACGAAAAAGAACGATGCAGAAGGAGATCATGGAGGAAAAAGTGGGCCGTTGAGGAGACACGGCCCTCAGCCGGGAACTGAGCCGGCAAGAAGAGGAAACGGAAGATTGCGGGTGGAAAAATGAATATTTGCCCCACGTCTTTTTTTCAGTATCTTCGCGCGCTTCCGCGGCGGTGGTGGAGGCGGCTTCGCCGTCGAGTCGACGTCCCCTCGACCTTCCTGGGCAGCGCCCATCTGCAGATGCTCCAGGGCGCGCTAGAGATCCTCGATTTCGATTTGGTTCGCACAGAGAGACGAAGCGAGGTTCTTCTTGTCGGAAGAAGATCGGGGTGGCAGAGAGAAAAAGGAGATGAAGGCAGGGCGAGAAAAGAAGGAGGCGGACCACCGACTGGGTAGTGGCACACAAACCCCCGTTTGTAGGCGAAACGCTCCAGCCGGTAGCCCCCCCCCGCTTTACAATAAAACTACGTCCATAGCTGCACTGAAGCATTCTCGCCTATGATCTATGGGCATTACTTAAAGGCAAGCGACAATACTTGTGCTACACAATACATACTGTTGCGGAAACAAGCATGGCAATTTAAAGGTAACGCCTGTAGTATAACATTTCGCATGGAAATAGAAACTGCTATTTAATATATTCTAACAGTTGACTGATAGTAGACCTTCTAAGTCTAAACTAAGCAAGCTTGTTTAGAGATAATCCTGTAACAATGACAAGATGTTACCTAGAACAATGACAAGGTGTGACCCTGCACTAAACGTGTCAGGAAAATTTTAGTAAATTTTGCTTTCATAATTATTTACTGCGATACCGATGTTTGCCAAAGTCCGTCTGAAACGCAGTTAAAGTCAACTGTTAAGTCTAGGTTAGGGAAAACATATTATCAGCAATATTATTTGTTTTATATAATAGTAAAATAATTTGCGCAGAAATAATTTATTTCTTCATGTGAAACGGCAAAGATAGACCTTCAATACTATGATATTGTATTAGCCTTCGACGAGACGAAGATCGCTTGAATTTCCGGGCGTTTTTTTCTTCAGCTGACCCTCAGTGTCTTCCTTCTACAGCATTGCTTCTGTGACCCCTCAAGGACCTTTCTTCTATGGCATTGCTGATAGCATTACCGCAAGGACCTGCCAGGACCTGAAGGTCATACGCGGACAATCGTTGTGTCAGCTAGGAGTAAGGATTACTCATCGTATTTTTCCTACTTTTAGCTTTCTCCGAGCGGTCGGCCATACTGGATTTGCCTGGGCTTTCTTTTCTCCAACAGACATAGGTATGCGACGGCAAGGACATGTTAACCATATTCTCACAAACAATAATTTTCCGGGATCGAATCGGCGATCTCGAGGTGCCCCCCCATTACGTAATGAATTAGTCCCTACATAAGTTAAGGCAAACTATCAACCAACAAACAGCAAAGAAATGAATTTCCGGGTCTGAAATTTCCCGAGTTCGTAGCAGTCCATCATCATCATATCATTACCAATACCACCGTGCCACAGCTATATATTAGACTGACCCCACAAAATGACATTCCTATCGTCTTGCGCCGTAGTCTTATTATTGGCCGGTTTGAATTCAAATTTGGCGGGTAGTGAGACACAACAATTAGCAAGGAGGCGGCGTGAAAGCCGCATTCGGCTTTCGTTAGGCGTTGGAAATGGCAACCGACGGACCAGTCCCTCAGACTTGCAGTCTCAGAAGAAAAGTGTCAGGTTTATGTTTCAAAGAAATGTCCATCTGAAATCCATCAAAGGTTGGTTAGTGTACACGGCCATAATGCCAAGGTGACTGGGATGTTATGAACGTCGACGGCGCCCACCCTTTCCCGAATTTTGATTCGACGAACGGATTGAGAGCAACAAGAGCTTGGTCATTGACAACTTTGTGGGCTGAAATTGGCGTGCCTCGTGAAACATGTCGTCGAAGTATTAAAAATAATCTGAGGATGCAGAAAAAAAGTGCAAAATGGGTCGCTTATGCACTCGGTCGTGGCCAACTGGAAATGCGCGAGAAGTGTTCGCAAGACAATTTGAAGACATATAGGCAACAAAAGAGTCGCTTCGAGCATACCGTTGCAGTGGACGAGACACGGGTCCTGTGCAGGGGACCGCAAATAGATCAAGTGAAACAGTAGCTACGACCAGGCAATGTCGGTAGCAGTATCAAATAGACTCGAGCCTAAAGTAATGGTAGCACTTGACATGGATTTCAACGGAATTTGCTACTAGAAGATTTTTGGCCCAAAAGAAAAAATGGACTCGGTTCGATATATCTCGTTTGCATGGCAATAGGAAGCCCCGAGTGTGGCTGCTCGATGACAATGCTAGGGCACATCGTAGCTATGAACTTACGTCCTGGCTTAAGGCCAACAAGATTGAGCGGTGGCGTCACCCCCCCCCCCATTCTCGCTTTTTAGGCCCGTGTGACTATGGTTGCTTCCATCAATTAAAGAGGGCTATGGGTAGCCAAAGGTATGCAAACATCGATTTGCTCCGAGAGGCCTTAAATAACGAAGTTATAGATGGGAATATAAATGGTGCATACCTAGACGTCAGAAGGCTGCCAGAACTCTGGGACCAGTGTGCAAATAAAAGAAGTGCATCCCGCTAACTCATACTAAAAAATCTTTGTTTTAACTCACTTAGTTTAGCCGATATTGAAATGTATATCATATATATAGGGTCAGTCTAATATATATATATCTATATAAGATAAGCCAGATTTCAACCACGCCATGTCGTGACCTTCAATGTGCACTTGAGTGTGCTCATGTCTGTGGGTGGTCGTATGTGCAGTGCAATAATGCTGGGACACCCGGTAACTTAGCTAGTAGCACAACTCATTCGTTTGCTAGCAAGGCGACACAGACGTGCGCTGGTGGCGTTCTATTGCCGGCTGCTAGACTCTAGAGAGAAGCAGAATGAACGGTAAAGAGCGAACGAAATGCTAAGGTCTGTTGTTGTTGCTGTTGTTGTACTCATTTCGGTGCGGTTCGCCTTCCTCCCTTTAGCAACCCAGCTCAGTTTTCTCTTACTTATTTACATTTCGAGCGAACAGCCATTCTGATGTTTTCAGCCGGGCTACAGGCGGGAACGACGGCAGCTGTTTGTTGTAATGAAAGGTGCGCCGCGGCCTGCGCCCTGAAGCCTCGAATGGAAGTTGCTGCGGGCCCCCTTACGTTGGCAGTTTTCCCGCAGTTCATTTTTTTATTTACCAGGAGACTAAACCCTCCTAACTGACTAGTGCTAGCCGCGTAGTCCTGTACAATAATAGTACTCACGCCGCGCATACGAGCGTATAAAAATATAAGATGTGCTTAGAGGGCGCAATCACGAACGCTGTTAGTTGTAAGAACTAAAAGAAGTTTGGTAGAAGTCTATCTCCAAACAGAAGCGGGCGAATTTCGCTATAGACAAGTTGCATTTTTGTCGTTGAAAATTAGATTTTGGTAAGCTTAATAAAATACGGCACCCTATGTTTAAGAAAAGAAGGGACGACTCGCCTACTAGGCAAATGCATATGCGGTTTCTATGTCAACTACGGATACCACGTCCTTGTGGCTTAACCAGGTTTTTCCTCGGGCCATGATGGCATGGCATGGATTTCATCAGAGAGTGTTCATGAACGAAGAATGTTCTTATCATTACGACGGTTATCAGTTTAATTGCTATGGACAATTTGAGCGCAAAGGCACAATCTATGAAAAAATATTAGAATATTCACAAGAGCGTCCTGAACCCCTTTACGTCGGTTCCCATTCGAAACCTTCTGAAATGCATTGATAGCTTCTGACGAATTTCCTAAGGTCTCGTTGACAGAGTCATATCGCTTACCATCATCAACTGATTGATGAGCCCGTTCTCCGATAGAGTGCCGCGGGTGCCATCGGTCGAGACAACAACTGACCGTCTAGTTCAACTGAGTCTTCCTAACTACTGCACTTATCTCTGCAATATGGCCGGTAGAGCATAGTGCCGCCCTCCTCCCCAAGCGCAAGGGGACATCATCTCGAAACTAAAGAGCGTCGTAAAGTGCACCTATCTTGGCTAACGGTAGGGCCTCAGGTCACCTGTGCCTGAAAGGTTTAGATGGGTTTGTATATGGCCCCTCGTCATCTTCAGATAAAGCAACAAGTTCTTGGATCCGGCTTGAGCGATGGAAATCATCAACATTCTGCTGCAAGGACCAATCCAGCGTTTCCCGCAATTGGGTAGAATCGGTGGAATCTATTCTGAGCAGCACAAAGGGCTTCATCCCAGCCTTCATCGAGGTGTTCTCGCAGTAAGCGATGAACGGAGTCACTGAAAGCGTGAAGTGATGATATGAAGTTCGACGCAGCTAGTGGAGCCCGAACATCAAGCCAGCCTTGTCAAAGCGGAAGTATAACATCGGAAATGAATATTGGTAACTGAGTATTTGTGTAATTTGTATACTCACATAAAGATTTACGGTGCTTCGAAATGAAAAGGTGAAGAAGTGGAGGAGCATCACAGGAAAGAATAGCAGTTTTTGGAAACAACAATTTTGATGTCAAGGTATTGGTTATTTTCTCCTAACGAAGTTGTTTTAATTACACTTTCTAACTCATGCAACACACAAGTCAGACCTTAAAAAATGATTAAAAAAACAATTAAAAATGGGAGGCAGTACCAGTTCTTTGGAGAACCAAAACTCTCCTTGCAGAGCTAATCTAGTGGGCTCAATTCAGGACAGTGAACTGTTCTCTCATCCACAATACATCCCAAAGCATCCCACTACCCTCGTAACTTTATTAATCCCATCCAATAATCTCATTAATACCTCGTATTTTTACTTCTATAAACTCTATATCTAACATCCAATAAATCCTTATATAATACGCCCGGCGTTTTTTCTACATTTGCAAACCTATTTTTGTCGTTGCAGCTGTAGTTAGTGTCTCATGTTCACGCCACTACGTGTCCTGCAAAACCCGGGTCTCTTAGTTAGACTCTGCTACTCTCTCTCTTTTATCCCCCCACCTCTTATAAATAACCCGGTCAGCATTTTCGCAAGTGGCTGCTGTTTATGCTATCAAACCGTCAACACGGAACCTCTCGAGTTTCTTATGCTCTCACCTAGTCGCTGTGTCATAGGCACACTTACTAACCTAACTAAGGACCATACACACACTTCTCCAAAGCACAAACACTGCCGACGATCTATTTGAAGCAATTATCGAGCTGACCACAACGATGACCGATCGGATGAATGGTAAAAAACGATTCAGTGTACGTTCTTGTACTATATGATAACAGGCAAACCTTACCTTGAGCGTGGGTATATGACATTTTGCATACGCGGAACACATCGGAAGATTAAGTTGTGACGTAAATTGCATTTGCAATAATTTGTCTCTAACCGCATTGTGTGCTTCTATTAGAATTCTTATCGCTCGTCTATATACATAGCACACATTATCTATTTAATATACCCGGCGCTGTTTTGCGAGGCTTCACCTGTACGTTTTTCCAGATGAATTGGACCTTCCTTATTTGGACAGGGGAACTGCCCACTTGTCATTAATATAATTATAATTGTCGAGTAAGAACATATAACAAAACACATGTCGTGACCTCCGATCCATCGCTCACTCTTAATGCAGATCTTTATTGTACCTCTGTTGTTACTTCTACTGGGTTCCTCAATTAGCTACTAAGACGCTATATTCTGAAATGAAAGAGATAAGGTACTCTCGCTGCTAACTTCAGCTGCGAGAATCAGATTTTCACTATGCACTAAATCACTACTCCCTTGACATTATATTCTATGAGTCATACCACATAGATGATGTACAACTGGCTGACGATTCGCCTTATTGGAATATTCTATAAACGATTAGAGCAAGTGGCGTTTCTCACGACAACCTTCACCTCCGTCCCCTATTAACCCCTCAACAAGAGATCGGTTTTATGCATTTTTACAGCAAATAAATGCTCAGCTCTTCACAATGAGAACTTTATGAGGTGATCACGATTCGACCAAATACTTGCTGCGCCTCATTCCACCAAGCTCATCATTACAGTGGTGCTTCTTCCCCGGAGTCCCAATTATTCGCTTCCTGACCCGCCTCCTCTCCATTTGCCTTTTTTTTGCCCCTCCAAGCGGCAACGAGTGCAGATGAAAGCGTCGGAGAAAGTAGCCACGTCGAGCGTCGAAAAGAATAGTGATCTAGGATGAAACGAAGGAAAGAGATCCGAAAGCCGAGAAGGCGTCGAGAAGAGAACTGAACAAACGATGGCGCCGCGGTCTGAGCTGTTCTTGGGAGATAACAAACATTTTTATTTCCATTCTACCACCCTGCTTCTGACGCCCCTTCCAAGGCCCGTTGTATTCTATCGTCTCCGTTTTCTCATTCAGAGGTTTCTCCTGACCGACCCCGCTAACCTCGTTCTCGCATCTCTGCTCACACCCCGCCACCCACCCACACCCGCGCCTTTACTTCTTTTGCTTTTTCTTCGCTTCGCTCTCGACGTTGCTGCCGACTTCTCACACGATGTTCTCTCTCTCTCTCTCTCTCTCTCTCTCTCTCTCTCCATCTCTCTTCCAGGCACACTGCGCGGCCGGCGTGCTCATCCTACCAGGCTAGCGGATAGAGCGGGTAGCGGGTGAGGGGACAGGCTGGCTTGCTGCCTGCGTGCCTGCCTGTATAGCTGGCAAGTGATCCTGAACTCTTCGCTATCCCAGCGTCTCCGCGTAGCATCTTCTTTTCATCCTATATGTATGTCTGTCTGGCTGCTCGAGGTCGACCTCGAGCGCTAGCTCATTCTGGTAGCCTGTCAGCGTGAGAATGCATTGCTAGAGGTTCTTGTGCGCGTCTTGTCGTTTGTACTCTACCTCCCATCTCTCTCTCTCTCTTTCTATATATCCGTCCTTTCTCCTTTCCATTCCTGCCTTTCCATGGTTGCTGCTCGGTGGACTACAGAGAAACTACAGGGCCCCTTCTAGATGTGTCCAACGAGAGCGGTTCCCCTATTCGGCTGTCGGTCTTTGTTCTCTCGTTCTGCCCCTCTCGCTCTCAATCTCTCATTTTCTTCTAAGCGTTGACTTGTCCGCAGAGTCAGTCGTTCGTCGGCTGCTACTGCTGCTAGGACCGCCGCCGCTCCTGTTAGCCTCCTCTCCTTCGTCTGAGCAGCTAATCTACGTGCTTGGCCTGCCCTCGGATCGCGCGCGGCCGACCGACGTCGAGCTAGCCAGCCAGCAAGCTCGCGCGACCCTTCTGCCGCCTGCAAGAGGCCTCCTTCTGCTACTGCAGAAGTAATTTTCCGGGCGGATGGTCTCAACACGCAGGCAGTGGGTGGCCAGGCTGGTTGGCTGACTGGGCCAGTCCTCCTCCGGACAAGACGGGGCCGTGCGGTGACGGCGGCCGCGTTCCTCGTATCAATGCACCAGCACAGGGACGATGGGGAGACGAGTGTTGGAGCAACTGATGGTAAGCGGCGAACGGACGACGGGGACTAGGCAGCAGTCGTAGTGGTGGTAGTAGCTGCAGCAAAGGGCGCCAAGGGGTTGCCGAAAGACGGGATCTCGTCTCACGATCCGAATAGGATTAGGACCTCTTTCTCCTCGCCCTAGGCTTCGACCCTCATGCTAGCCACCTGGACTAGCGCTCTGTCAAGGCTTTTGCACTGCAAACCCCGGACGTCGTTGTTACCTCACTGTACTGCGCTGCTTTCTGTCCGAGGCACCGCCCGATGCCTGCCCGTCTGCCGGCCTACCACTGCCTGTTCTGTTCGTGATGATGCTGGCAGCAGCAGCAGCAGCAGCAACGGAAGTAGTACTGGCGGCAATACGAAGAGCAGTAGGAGTGGAAAGTAGTAGCGGAAGCAGTGGTCGAAATCTTATTTCTAAAGGACACGAGCCAGCTATTCCCACCGTTAGACGGAAATGATGGGGAAAGCATGCCGTAATGCTGCCTATTTCAAGTAGTCATGCATCCTTCATATATCCTACTCTGTCTACTCAACTCCGCAGACAGGCCGCGCTACCAAACAACACGTGATAAATAATACTGGTACATTCCTAATGAGAGGACTTCAGAATTGAAGAAATATATTCTATTTCCCACTGAGTGCGCCAATAGATAACTGCAAGCGTAAATGTCAGTCGCGTTGGCGTACTCGATCCAGAGATTCGTCAAATCCGAAATCCGCATCGTGTACATTTGAATTGGGGGGGGGGGGGGGGATTGAGAAAATTACCATTCGGTTCTAACTTTACAGCTACCAGGCTTCAAGTAAAGGAAAACAATTCGCCGAACTATGTTTACCCTACAAAGGGCTCTGAACACTGATCTGGAGTCCTGAGTCTACAGAAAGATGAGTTATTGCTTGGCGTGCAAAATCATCCACGTACAGCAACAACGATTCGACATGAAATTCAAATCGGGATAGCTTTGAAATGTAGGTTGCTTGGAAATAAAGTGTTATGGCATCAGTTTCAATCAATAGTTAGTGAGAATAATGTCGAGGTATAAAGCTGAGAGGATGCATTGTTTCCGCATGATGGTGTCGTTGCTGGCGAAATTTATTTTAATATATAAAAACTGGTGTGGCCGAACATCGCGTGGCATTAGTGTTTGTTGGTTCAAATTTTTCTTGGAATTAGCATCATAATTTCAAAGAACAGTTTACATTGTGTTAAAAATTGTTTTCTTAGTTAAATCATGTAATGGCTATTAGCACAGCTAGTGTGGGAAGAATTGAATATATATTGATCACTTTAATATTGCGTGACGAAGTCCTTATCTGAATATATGTATACTCACGTGTTAAGCTGATGTCCCTGTGATAAGTGAAAGGTTAGTCGGAAGGTTAGTGACTCCTGAAAGGTTAGTGACTCCTTCCGTATTGGATTCAGATGACATCCGATTAAGGATTGCAACTTACCATGTCGATCAGAGGCGACACCAGCAATATTGGCAACAGCAAGGGCCAACATGACAGCGGTCGTGTCGACTGATCACGATCTTCATGAGTATGGCCGATGCTCACCACCCCGGCCTTCATTGGGTGAGGCCGCAGAAGCCATATGTGTATGCGAGAAAACTCTGAAACTCGTCTCTTAGCCAAATGCTCCACTACGTCCGTTTAATGTTCATGAGGAGACAGAGGTTTATAGAGATTCATGGGGTTTTCTACCCTTTGTGCAATTCATGCTGAACGGCAAATTCTGAGAAAAGGGGCGAACATTTAATTCTATTGGAGCACATGTCAACCTATTAGTAAATAAATAAAGCCGTTTCCATAAATCGGTAACATTTGAAATAATCCATGAGACGACACCTTTTTTTCGCTATTATTTTTTCTTTTTCCGCTATTATTTTTACGAGAACTTAAGCGTTGTGATAAGACTGCAGTTCCGTTAATAAACCAAGCCTTGTATTGTATTAGCGGGCTGTACTAGGATAACTGTATCACGACATAGTGACAACAGTAAAGCCTTCAATTCAATCGTAATAATGATGCTTCGAACTGATAACGATGATCCTGTTGATGATAGGAATGTACCGACCGTAGTTGCACGACCTGCGATGACGCTACTGATGTTACTGGTCATGGAGATAGAGATATGCACGAAGGCTGATTATCGTTATACTAATAATGCTCATGTTATCTTTAATACAGAATGTACCAGGTATTCTAGCTGGGAGCGGGAAGTTGGTGGTTAGCGGACGGGGACCGTTGATCCGGGGAAATTTTGAATATAAATGATATAATATGGCAGGAAACTGCAAATTCCCATTCTGGCAAGAAGAGAGGATAGAATTAAGGGCGGGGAGAGGGGGTTCTAAAGGACCAGAGCTATTTAGAAATTCATTGTCGAAGTCCTTCGGGAAACCCCGTCCCGAGTGACTGTAGGGCAAAAGAATAGCTGAACGGAAGCGAAACTGGAGAGAGACACAAAGAGAGAGACTGTCTCTTTTCCTGAGATGAAAGTTGGCGCAAAGCCCGAGATTCAACAATATGGACAATGAATATGTCCATTTATACAGGCCTGGACTTTCCACATCTGGACCGGCTTTCAATTAGATTTTCGTACCGTCAGGCTAGCGTAACGTATCTTATGCGCCTTCATATAGGGTCCATGTGGCTATTTACCCACAATACTCAGATGGATCTTGCCTCTCCCGTCATGTGTTGTAATATTTCTACTTCATTCCTCTTTATCTTTTATCTTCTCCTTCATCCGTCAGCCTCTCTTGTAGGGCTGCTCACATTACGCTGCGATAGAACATGGCGGCGAGGAAATCTGTTATTGTTGTATCTGTCGGATCAATCAATAGACAACGATGAGTCCCTTGGGACAACCCTCAGGATGAAACAAAAAAATATTAATACAATAATTATATATCCTTACTACATTCTTCCATGTGTAGATTATTTTTAATTTTTTACATAGTTTACATAGAGAAATTCACATAAAAAACCTAAAACATATATATATATATATATATATATATATATATATATATATATATATATATATATATATGTTATTATTATCATTTGGAAGTGTTTACTGTATTTATGCGGGGCTGTTGTTCTAATTACATTAAATCTGTGTGAAACCTGTATGAATACATGAAACCGTTATTGATGGAAATGCCGGTCAATCTCAAATAAGCAGAATATTCTTAACAATATCAAGGTTGGAGTAATCTACAGTCCTTCATTTAGCTCAAGTTCTCTAACAGACACTGCGTGCTCTTTGCGCTGCAGTACAATAAGTACAGTCGCATGTAGTCGTACACACAGAGCCAGAACGCGCAAAATACGTCAAAGGCATTGACTTGTATGGTGAAACACTTAGTAAAGCAATATTATGTATTAGAATATCAATAAACAGAGTGCTCTTTGGACGGGGCCGATTGCAGTTATGGGCTTGCTGCTATAATTTGTCGTTGTTATAATACTATTGTCTATATTATCTGTCCATCCTTTCCTTGGGTTAATTTGGACGCTGTATAACTAATGGACAACGAAAAAGCGAGGGGCGAATTCTTATTAAAGGTATATTTAACTGATACTGCGATACCCTATTTTACTGACCCCCAAAAGTAAAGAACTTTGATTGATTTAAGGGAAAACATTTGGATTCCATCGTCAGCTCACTTCGTATCATCAGCGCATGATATGTCGCAGTTTACAAACGGTACAGGTGCAGTGTGGTTTCTCAACACCCGGCATGGTTAGAGATGATCCACCCCACTTCGAAAGTATTTTTGTACGACTCTGCGGCCGGATACGCCACAGGTCGCAGATTCAGATCCTGCCGTGGCCACAGTGAGGTATGGATTCGTTCCTCCCGAAACGATGTTCGAAACGTTGTATCCATATTCTGACCTTTGGCTCCGACACTTTTGATTATTTAGCTAGTTTTCATATTATATTATATATGCATAACTACATGACCAATTTAAAGGTAGCGGTTTGTGATGAACTCATGAATTAAGTTCGAACTTCATCATTTAGTATACGATCGAACTCGTTCTGGTGGTAGCCTCTTTTGATTTCGTTTTCTTAAACATCTGATCCTGATCATATTTCTAAATTCATTGTATAATAATGTATACCCAAAATGCCTTGATGGCAACGAAATCACGCTCGAGGTTTTCGTTCTGCCAGTCGTCACTCCTCGGAACCTTGATATTCAAGCAACCTGATGTTGGAGTGATGGCAGACTTGGATCTAAACTTATCAAACAAGCCAAATTGAGAACCCCGCACCCTTGGTGTGCAATATAATGGTTCATTGTAAACCAAACCTTGGTATTTAAGTAAATGCTTTTTTTGTCTGTTCCCAAACTGACATCTTGCTGCGAGCTGTGGAGATCTTTCCATAAAAAGCACATCGAGACCATGAATAAAATTCAAAACCCGCTAATTACAAGAGTCGCAAATCGGAGCAACAATGAAAATATTAAGGTAGATATTCCAAGACGAGTAATCAACTTAGCGTTGCAGACGCACGAATGTTTCTTAAACGTTCTAAATCCGATCATGAATGCAACCATCTTGACGGACCATTGATCTTAAAAACGCGACAGCTGTCCGAGCCCCTATTGTCACAATAGAACAATAATATCTTTGGATGTCCTGTCAAATGAGGTGATAATGCAGAGGCAAACAATTGAAGAATAACTTGATAATTCATCTCACGTTTATATTTGGGATGCACCTTTTTACTCAATAAAGGAGATTTTTAAACCAACTTATAATAATGACTTTATTGGCAAATCTGTAAGTAAATACGGCATAGATTCGTGTATACCCTGTGGGATTCTAATTCCTGGCCGTCCTGACCCCGGAGACCGGGGAGAGGACGGTCAGGTTGCAGAACTCGGGAAGAGCGAGGTGGCTGAAGTTTTGGGTGGGGTTCGGAGTGGTTCGTCCCCTGCTGAATCTGACGCCCCTCTCCAGTGGGTAACGGTAAGACTCTATGCTGCTCAGGATGGAACATTCGAAGTAATGGTGCAACCTTTCCGAGCCATCGTGAGGGGATGTACGCGGGTTTAGTTCGGATTGTGAGTCCCATACTAATGTTGGTATGAACCGCCCAATACGCATGTGCATCATGCATTCATTTCCTCAATTTAGTAAAGGGTTCGATCGAGCAAAGTATACTATCTTACTATAATACAGTGGTGTGAATAAACTTAACGCACCCCCTATATTTCAACAAATCGTTAAAAAGAATACACATTTGAGGCATTTATTCTGTGTCAAATTAATGTACGTGTCAAATAACATGCATACCACAAAGAACAGCGCATATGACATCGCATGCAGCCTGCTACAACAAAATGTGTTATATTTCCGTGGTGTAAAATGATAACGCACCCTCAGTTTTTAGTTTTTACACCCCCTTTTTTTTTTAGTTTTCTTGTACTAATAAGTACCGTGTGGCCTCGCCCTTGCTAATTATAACGTCAAAGACTCGGTTTGGCATACTATCAACGAGATTTAGCAGGATCTGGTCGCTGACACCTCCCCAGGCCCCCAACAACGCCTTTCGTAGTGCTTCCACATATGTATACTGTCGATTCGACGTATCTACTCGTCGGACAAGAATGCCCCAGAGGTTCTCCATCGGGTTGAGATCAGAAGAACATGCTGGCCACTCTAGGGTTTCAATGTCATGCCGTCCTAACCACGCACGTGTACTGGCGCTGACGTGAATTGAAGCGTTATCTTGTTGGAAAACACTTAGCAGTCGATGAAATCTGCTCCTAAATGGTAGTAGGTTGTTGGTCAACATCTGCTGATAGTCCTCGCTATTCCTTCGAGATGAGATGAAAGCGAGTGGGAGTTTGCTAAGCTTCCCAAACCATAAAGCACGCTCCGCCGAAAATGCGCTTCAAGAAGTACCGCGACTCTTTACGTACATCATGCTAATAAGGTTAAAGCCCTCTAGCTTATCTAAATTTAACTTCTTCTCGTCACTGAAGATGATCTGAAACAACATAGTACATTTTAAATAGATGTACACCCTCAGCATACTATTTAAAAAACGTGGCCCCAATATTCACCAATGTCCAGTCTCCGTCCATATGGTTGCGAGCGAAGTTTAGTCGGGTAATCATGTGGAGTTGTTGAAGACGCGGTCTTGTTTTCATTGCGCCCGTATGATATGTGCATAACGCTTAATTGTCCTTAAAACTATTGATCTATGAACCTGAAGGGTTAACCCTTGCCTGATTGCTTCACAACTTATGGTCGAATTCAATGCCAATCGACAAATGTGCATGGCAGTTTGCTGGCTGATCTTTCGTGGACGTCCTTTAGACATATTAGTACCATACGCCGACGGACTGCGTAAATAATTTTGCACCACGGAAATATGACACATTTTGTTGTAGCAGGCTGCATGCGATGTTGTATGCGCTGTTCCTTGTGGTATGTATGCTATTTGACACGTACATTTATCTGACACAGAATAAATGCCTCAAATGTGTATTCTTTGTAACGATTTGTTGAAATATAGGGGGTGCGTTAAGTTTATTCACACCACTGTAGAAAGCCTACTTTTTCAGCTGGACAAAAACATGCTTAATCAATAGAGGATTTCTTGTGAAAGTGATCAATTTCATGGGTAGCACGTGGACTTGCCCGTCTTCAATCCCCAGAGCTCGGTGGTCAAGGGGCCATAGGTTACTCTTCCGTATCTGTATATTGTACATTAAATTAACGATTTCGAGTGACGTTCCTTATAAATTTTACGCTTATGACTAACAATATACGCAAATGTTAACGGCAAAGAAGGTGTCCCAACGGACCTAGTGAGCGTACTTATCTTGCCGCCCTGAGGGCGCGCAACGGGTTGCTCATATCCGTTCCAAAATGTACCGTTTTAAAATCTAAGGCAGGAAATTTTACTTTATAATACGCTCAGGGGCTTGGGGTCATGCTATCACCGCAGTATGCCTGTAGTTTACGCATCACAAATGATGTGCAATCGATTTTGAAAACTTTCATAAAACGGTTTCACTTTTGTATACAACTTTACAAGACTCCCGTCGTATCTCGCAACAACAACAATATGTACTTCTACACTCTCGAGGCCTGAGGCCTGAAGAGACCATATTGTTTGATAGTGTACACTGTTCGCTCAAGTTGTTAATTTGCTGGGCCATAGAGGGACCTAACAGAAGGAACGTTTATTTAAGAGAATAGGTATTGTAAAACATGTAAATTGTATGAAGTTTCTCTTCCTTGGCTGATGGCCTCCAGTTCATCTTCCATCAAACGTTTCCATTTCAACCTGCGATATCTGGTCTATTTCTAGAAACTGTGCCCCTCGGTGTTATCGACGTTAGCGTCTAGACCATCGCAAGTACATGATGGAGCTTAACTGGCGATCCTTAGTATGACACGATGAGCACGTGCTCTAGGACAACAAGTGTGACACTTGAAAAGATTTCTGTTCGACACAAGTGGTGTTTCTTGATATTAGAAGCAGAACAACGGTGTATATGAACATCTTCCTCTTACTGAGCTTCTATATATAATAGTTGATGGCGCATACAAGTGTATAGCAAGCATTTTGTCTGCCAAAGACTAACACTACTGAGATACAGCGAACTTAAACTCCACGTAAGCAAAAGATACATTGTTAACCAAAACACATTATTTAAACATGTTTTACATGCAAGTGGTGAACCGAATTGAAAGACTCCTTTGGTGTATATATATATATATATATATATATATATATATATATATATATATATATATATATATATATATATATATAGCAGTTAGAATACCTTGCGTGAATATACCTACTGTGGAACACCCATTCCTAAACTATTGCACATTACAAAGTAGTACGAAGAATATTCTTCGAAGCGACGGTACCTATCACGTGGATGGGCTATAACTATAGGCCAAGCAAGACAAATACCCATTCTTAGCTATAGTAACCCAAATATTCCCTATATATGTTGGCCATAATTTGTTTCGGTCGAGAAGTAGGAGAGGGATTAGTAAATAACATTGGTGTGGGGGGATCGGCTAAGGGTCTTTGACGTATAGAAAAGTCCGCCAGCAACAGAATATGGCGCTGCTTTTAACCGTATATCGGCCCCAGCCGTTCAACTTGGATCGATGTGTCGGCAATGTAAACATCATTACTCGAGTGAAGGCAGATCCAAGCGCGCTGGCATGGATCGTTTCCGCTCGCCCAAGTTGTCTGATCTCCGCAACACAAGCTAGAGAGGCTGATTTCGCGCTTCGTATGTCGGGTAGGATGTTTTCCATCCACGGACTCCGCGCTTGTGAGCCTTACCGCGAACTCGACGCAATGACCTCAAGCTTTCTAGCAAAATCAGCTGCTGGTGGCGCCAACCACACTTTACCCATGCATAGCAAACATCATCATCCGAGCTTGATTTCGGGTTTGCAAAAACTCACAAATCAACAATCGAAATTTGGATAATGTCGGCAATTTCTAGTCTTTTGCATGCGAGCAGACTCCGACTTTATACAAATGAGGCAGAAACCGGAGAAATGTTATGTTCGTTTCGAATGAAATTTGGATTTCTATCATAGTTCAGCGCCGCATTTCAGAACCAGACACCGTTCAAAATCATCTTTATTCAACATGTTAGAGACGAGTCGAGTATTCTAAATGAACGCAACTAATGAATAAGTGATACCTCCTGTACAAAGATCACGAACTCAGAGGGAAACAGAGCGAGAGTATGCCCATGTACATCATAATATGTTTGCCCTCCTCTTTCAAATCCCACAGACAACATTTACACTACCCAATAACATAATTATGTAATATACACTCATTTTTATGCAATATTCACTTTTTTTATGGTGTAGACCCGATAAAGTTCGAGTTCAAGGCCTAAGATATTATGACAAGGTTTTATTAAGTATTGGGCTCACACGGCCGTGGCAAACACCTTAGGCCAGTGTCCGTGATGGCTAGGGGTGGCAACTATAAAAAAAGCCCGATAAAAGTTCATGTGGTCTATCTAACAATGAATGTTATTTTATATCTTTGCAGAGATAATTAGAGTTGTGAAGGACGCTTAGCATTCGTCGAAAAAATGTTTGTCCAATTCTACTCAATTGATTTTATAGTTTGTGCTATATAACGTCGGCCAAATTGCCTGTATGCTTTGCTTTTAGATAACGTTTCGAGTTGAAACTCGAATGTTATTCTTACGTGAACTTCTTTCGTTCAAGAATAAAGAAGTCGGCCGCTTGGAACTCGTTTGCTGGAAATTGCAGCGCCAAACAAATGTCACGACAACGACGACGACAGCTACAGAGTGGGCCCACCGACCGATCGAGCACTCACCCAGCAAGCAATAGCTAGTTCTGCTCTGTCTAAGCTGTGTGTCCTCGCTCACATAACAATTTGAGCGCCCTTTGTTACCGTCGTCCCCTGTCGAACATCATTGTTTACACAAGCGTACTTTTCCATAACACCCTTGAGACCATATATCTTCCTTTTTTTCTCGTCTCACAGGGTTTACCTTCTCTCTGCCTCCCTCTTCCGAATAGCTACGCTGGTGACAACTTTGTTTGACTGATCTCATCCTCTCATATTTAATGTCAGTGTCATTTGCGACCATGAATTCTCGTAAGCCTGTCTATGTAAACGATTAACTTCCGAAGGGTTCTTGAAGATGCCAAACATAGATCACAGAACTTTCGAAATATCGACAACACTGAGAAGTATATGATTGGTCTTAGTCCTGTTTAGTATTATTCTCAGATGCTCTGATAACATTTCCTTCTTTACCATTCCCACGTTTTACATAATCGAAATTTAGGGACACATTGCTGGTAAGTGTTACCTTTTTTTTATTTATTTTAAGCTGACCCTCAGCTAATCCCCTATCTGACAGGTCTCAGCACTTGACCCTTAGGTATTACTATGAGGACCTATCGGGGCCACCTTTGCTTATTTCCTCTATCTTACTCGCATCTGGCAAGAATCCTCAGATAAAGAACTCCAAAGATTCTCCTCGTCAGACAAGCTTTGATCCCAATCCGCACGTCCCTCCAGTCAAGCACTCCAAGACGCTCACAACTAGACAATCTAGGGGATGGTACCATCCAGGAGACGATAAGTGTTAGCTGCTAAGATTCACCCAGCAGCCCAACAGCAGGCCGTTACAAAATGCATCGAAGATGCTGAATTGTAGAAACTCTCGGGATAAACTCAGTGGTCTATCGACGGAAATAGAAAACAACAGGAAGTAGAAAAACAATATATTAAAGGGTGGCGACCATGATGCTAAAAGACAATGGCAACTGAAAATTCAAGAAATTGGCCAAAGGGTCTGGAAGGTGGTCCCAGGCATAGAATAGAGAAATCTGACTCGAATAAGATCCAGCAGAGGGTCTAGTGGTGAGCATCCTGGATTGGTAGACAGGATAGACGTATGATTTGAGTTGAAGTCCTGCTAGACGCGGAGAATCTGCGGATTTCTTCATCGTATTCCTTTATTTGTGGGTTCTTGCCAGGTAAGACAAGGTTGAAAATAAAGCAAAGGTGGCTGCAACATGTCCTCGTAGTAATACCTAAAGGTTCACAGCCTAGACCTGGGACAGTTCAGAACTCAAAGAATGCTTCAAGGACGTCAGACTCGTTTGCACAGGCATATATGTAGAAAACGATCCGATACTAACAGCATCCTAGCTAGCCGTGTTCCACAAAAGGCAAAAGGGAGAAATTCCCGAACAAAATAGAGACCATGAACTCGAAGTCCATGAGCGCAGAGTGTCATATGAGCAACAACCACGATGCAATCTAGGAACAATAACGGCCGACTTTCTGTGGAGCTCTAAGTCCAGCCGAGAGGTCGTTAGATTAATATAAATGCTAATCAACTTGAGATTACTTCCTGCGACTCAAGTATGTGATCTCGCCCAATCGCTTTCTGGAGAGCATTTCTATTAGGTTGGTTCATAGGTTCCCGCGCTTTTTTTGGCCGTTTCCCTTTCCACTTTCGCCTTCCCCGTTTGTTTACTATTATACTATATATCATTCGAAAGCGCTTTCATTCCTCTACAAACGTGTTCCTCTACGGTGGAGCAAAAATTCAATCAATTTGCGGCTCCAAAAATGGATATATAAGATAGGCTGGCCCAGTGGCAAAAAAACACTGGGAAATGCTTGAGAATAAAAAGATGGTCAACAAGGAGGTTTATCTAGCCCAGTTGTATCGAGTAAATCAAGCTATCCGCTAGAAAAGACCCGAGAAACAAGGCGACGTCATTCTACTGCACGGCAATGCCAGTCCCCATACCGCTAAAATCGTCAAGGATGCTCTCCAAGTGCTTTAATGGGAGGTTCTTTTGCACCCACCATATTCGCCGGACCTCGCCCCGACTGACTACCACCTTTTCTGTTTACTGGCAAACAATCATAGTAATCGTACATGTGTGTTTTTCCTAAAGAAAAAAGCGCGCGAACTTATGAACCAACCTAATAGTATTTATCCGTCAAGTAACATATGACAGTGTGCAGTCGTTACCCTGGTCACCAAGGCTACTAATCGTATTATCATACATGAACGCACAAGGTGTTCCCTCGCTGACAGCCTGTGGAGAACATTTTCTTCAGCACCTCTGAACCCTTGCTATGAAGGACCGTCTTCGAAAGCTCCAGCAGTAATTCATGGGTGGCGTTCGTCAACGGTCCTGTTGGTCTCGGAAAATTCAGCTATTGAATAATAGTTTTTCAATACTTTTAAATTCAAATTATGATACTCAAGACTATAAATTATCATATGTGTTATTGCAAACTCAAGCTCGTCGCGATTTGTGCCTACTCTGGCGGACATGAGATCCTCAAGCTATAGCTGAGCGGCGCGTATACGAGCCGGCTTCTGGTATTTTCAGCTTAACTATTATTAAGTCCTTGGATCATGGCCGCGCAAGCGTAAGCGTCGACACTTAGGTACAAGATACACCCAGATGAACCTCTCCGACACTTAACTACAATCTGTGCAACCTATTCTAGACAGCACAGCTTCAGTCCAATCTCCGTGAAGGTGTTCTGTAGGAAGCGACGAACGACGTCATTTGCGGAGCAGCAAGTGTTGATGCGAAGCTTGAGGCAACGGTCAAATAGGCCTGGACACCGAGCATGCAATATCGAAGCGGAAGAGAAATATTCGAGCAAAGCCGAGATTAGAGAAATTCCAAATTTTTGTGGGTTTATTTTCAGCCCGCAGCCGTCAAATTCAAGCACCTTGCTTGTTCCAGCACAAACATCAACCGGAACTCCGCCGAGTGTACTGTTTTATAGATACGCAGGCGATATTTCAGATGCAAAGGGATCCATAAATTTCTTGCGAGCTAGACCCACAGGGTCTCCCTGCTAAACACGAAAGCAATACAGCATTGCTTGGGCATCCGTAGGCACTTTCCTCATCTGCCTTGCCAATGTTAGTTTCCGGGTTTGAAGCGAGTGGATTCTGATCGAACTTCTGGGAAATCGTCCGGAACTCGGGAAACTTCTCAGCGGAAATACTAGTGAGCTAACGAAACGTTCTGACTTAGTGTATCAAAGCGGGCTGTGTTGAGTAGCAGTGAAAGAGGGGCTTTCCAGCTTCTGGTCAGTCTGTGGTGCGGCTCGGCTGTTTCCCATAGCAGACAGTATAGAGAGATAAAGTAACACATTGTGGAGGCCGCCCCACCGCCTCCACAGCCAGTGATCCTGTCGATTATGGGGCTGCCTCATCGACGAAAAGCCTCTAAGCGAACACTTCACATCGAAAAGATAGTGTAACTATTAATGCAGAGATTAGCGAGTTTTTTTAATATGCGGTTTACGCAAATCGGTTTGAAGTAATACGAAAGACGTTCCAAACCATGGTCTAAGGAAAGTAAGTCTAAGTCAAGTATTATTCCCCCGAATAAACTGCTTCAAGGTAGTTGGCCGGCAGGCCACGGAAAATATGATGGGCCCCTTGATTAGAGACGAGACTATGTTGGGTATTCCCCGATTCCAGGAAGGCATGCGGCGAAGCTGAAATGGGATCACCAAGCCTAGGTATCCGAAGAGGTAACCCTGGCAGCTGAGGGGCTACCTGACAGTCCGCGAGTACTGGAGCGGACATAAACATTTGGCCCTAATGTTTAAGGGGAAGGCTTCAAAGTAGATCAAAATCGAGATTGTTGTAAATCACCCGACGGTGGATTATGCACATGCCTTCAGAAAAGTCATTGACTCTGAAACGTTTGAAAGAAAGGTTCCTGAACAGACAGTTGGATATTGAAACCGCGAGAACAAGATTTGAGCTAGTCGTAAGGTGACTCGAAGACGACTCCAAAATCGGAAATAGTTATTGCAAGGATGACGATTGAGTTATTGCAAAGAATAGCTTTGCAAGGCCAAGGAGAGGGGAGAAAGCCGAGGCAGAAAAGCAGGGCGTCGCGAAAAGATGCACAGTCCCACAGTCTGGAGTCCAGAACTACCTGGAGGGATGGAGATGCTTAGGTTCTGTCTTAGACAGGAACAAGGAAATACAAAGGGGGACCCCAGAGGAACATACAGGGGGCATACGGTGCCTAAGCTATACCAGAGAGGTCGGAATAAAGAAGCTGGCAGAGGCAGAGACGCCAGGCACATAGATGAAATTGAGTGGCTCTTGTCAGTTCCCAAAGCACCATTGATCTGGACAGGATTGTCTTGGAAGGTCTACAAGCGTGTGAAGCGCAAAAGGGCATTATTGGGGGTGCGAAAGAGGGCAGTGGAGATCACCCGAGACTTAGAAAGCAACAAGATCATTGTGGAAAAGTATGGAAAAAAACTAGCAAATTTGCATGTGCTCCCATGATGGTGGTTTTAGATCCCGGTGAGATGTGAGTTTTTGTAGCAGAGACGACCGCAGGATAACAGAAGACAATGAAGGAGAAGAATCAAGATGAGACAAATGCACTATTGGTAGGGGTAATTGGCATAAATGAGCCCACTGAAAGCTTTCTAACTGTCCTATAAAGAGTAGTCGCCAAATGTAAGCAACTTAAGCAGTCCAAGATACCAACTATATACATTTCGGACTGCTGGACGGGCGGAACATCCAAGAAGGCCCTGGAGGCCACTTGGTGTGGGACGTACTGTTCTATTGAGCTCGTGAAAACCAAAGGCAAGAGAAGCCTGTCGAAATGGGGAACGGAAAGACGACTGGCCCCCGCCGGGGGGGGGAAGAGCTCGATCAGAGTTATGATCTGCAAAATCATGTTATATATGTCATGTATAGTACGTTGGGGAAGCCCTTAAATGAATCAGGGTGTGCGTAGCTCCTGGGCAAGCGGGAGCCGATCGGCTCCGTGGGAATTATGGGGGATGTACTGCGGTCGGCGAGGAAGTAGATGAGCTAATACTCAGGCAAATTCTAAGAGATGCATGTGCGAATCAGTGCCCATTCCTGGCCCTCACCATAAGGCCGACAAGGTGTACTGATAGAGCAAGGGCATTGCTGAAGCATTGAGTGCATACGACTAAGAATATTAATTAAAGTACAGCCAGAGACCGCCACATGGGTGAAAGGTGATAACAAGGAAGCGCGCCTTCGAGGAAGAAGCAAGGCAGACCTACCAATGTCCGCCCAAAAAGGCCCCGCGTGTCCTCAACACGTGCTCGGTGGTGTAGTCAGTCACCTCTTCCCTCAGCAGCCAGTCAAAGAGATCACCAAGATACAGGTGGTAAAGAAGAATACTACCGAAATCACCGAAGAAGGATACCGCTGGCGAGGATATCGACGCCAAAGGTTACCAAATAAATGGAAAGGTACCGCTACCGGAAGGGATACCGCCGCAAGCGGCCGAGCTAACAATTAAGGGATAGATCTGGCGAAACTAATTCAATAGAGTGACCAGTCAGCTTACTTCTCCCTCGCGCGAAACGACGCCGATGTGGCTTTGGAGCGCAAGCCGGGCCGAAAAATAGGGCCTTCGACCTACCATCCGATTTGTCTTCTGAATACTATAGCAAATGTGATAGACTATGTATAGTGTAATATAGACTAGAAGAACAGAGAAAAGTTAAAAAATATCTAGGAATTACACTATGGGTGTCCCCTGGATGGTCTAGTGGTGAGCGTCTTAGACTACTAGACCGGAGGGACACGTGTAGTGTTGGGTTCAAATCCTGTCAGACGCGGAAAATCTTTGGAGTTCTTTATCATCTTTCTTTATCTGAGGATTCTTGTTAGGTACGAGTAAGGCAGAGAATAAGCAAAGGTGGCCCCCGACAGGTCCTCATAGTAATACCTAAAGGTTAAGATCTGAGGCCTGTCAGATAGGGGAACAGCTGAGAGTCAGCTCGAAAAACAGTCAGTCCACCGAAGCAATCTAACTCACAAGCAAGGGTCAACAGAGCCTAGTGGCATCGATAGCAGAGTCTTTCGGTTTCAACGGGTCTCCTGTATGGACCGATATGGCCCTCGTCAGTAGACGCAATAGAGATAGTCTCAGGTAATGCCAGAAGGTGATTGTTATTAGGGTGCGCGAAAGACTGTGTCGACCGAGGTTGCCTGGCTAAAATGATTCCATAGGATCTATTAGCTCACTGAGAACACACCACCGCAAGGAAGAATATGCTATAGAAATCGCAAACCCACTGAGCTCGGTATAGCAAATCAGAGCTGCCTGTCAAATGGGCCAGCGCCATCATTCCGTACGTGCGCCGATGGCTGAAAGCGCTCATGGAGACATTTTTGTAGCTGACTCGCAGCTGTTCTCCTCTATGACATGCCTCAGCACTTTTCCTTGGGTATTACTTTGAGGACCTATCGGGGCCACTTTAATTTCACCAATTCCATACCTGACAAGAATCCACAAATAAAGAAAGATAACAAACAACTCCAAAGATTGCCCGCATTTGGCAGGCTCTGAGTCAAAGCAACCATGTCTCTCTTGTACAGGAGATGATACATGGTTAAAACACACACACCGTATTATGTTCGCATCACGTTATACCAAGATGACTGTGGCGATGACGATGACGACGTCAATATCGAGTGAATTCAGTAGACCTTGTTGACTTCGTTGTCGATTCGTTCATTCTCCGTCATTTTAATGGTATGGGCCCCACAGTACGAAGCAAATACCGCAGCTGTGACATTTGGTCTGCGGCAAGGCTTTTAACCCAAAAACTCGTTAAAAAAGTCCTGATATGCCAGACGTTGTAGGCTAGGCGCAAATTCGGTTACATTCTGAAGCATCCAATCCTCACGCACTGTATTGAAGGCATTTCACAAATCATACTCTAACAAAACTTGGCAGCCTTCGTAGGGCTGGTTAATAACCCTTCGCACTACGTCGACTACTGCGTCACAGTCCCCTTTTACTAGACAACCCACTCGAGACCGTTCACAACAGATCTCATACTTACACAGACGAGACAATCACCTATGTAACGGTGTTTCCTGGCCTTGTCCATGGCTCCAAGCCACGGTCGAAGCCCATTAAGGTCTCCGGTTGACAAAGGCGGAACATCCAGAATGCCGCGTTGATTTGGCTGCCCAATTCTATCTTTGTCACTGCTGAAGACAGATGCGTTAGTAAATTAAGGTTCGTGGGCGTCGGCGGGTGTTTACCCCTGAAATCCTTCACTGTATCTTCATCGAACTCTGTCTGAGTGTCTAAGGAGGTCAACAAAGAAAGAAGTTGATTTCTTTATTTTCTGTGCGGGTTAGTGGAACATACGTGCAGGGTAGCTAGTTTAAAAGGAGTAACTTTCACTGGCGGAGTAGCTCTGCAAAACTTGTAGGCTCACCTCGGCCCTAAATCAGTGTACGTAGTAATTAACCACCTCTTGGAGGCTCTTATGGTCCAGCCGATTGAAGCTGGTAGCTGCAATATAATTAAGGTGGCGCTAGAAAGCCGTATCTATCAGAGGCCCCTTCCAGAGAGCGCACGAAGACTGTACCAACATGGGACAGTGCGCTCTTTGCAATACTTCTCATGACAGCGAATGACTAAACGCCCACGGGGTGGAGCGTTATCGTGACATGTTGTCTATCTCTTCCCATATGCGGTTGAGAGCTGTAACCTAAGCAGCAGACTAACGGTTTGCACGTTCCGTTGCCTAGACGGGCCCGAGTGGAAGGCTGAAAGGCTGAAACAGCAAATACGTTGGGTTTCTTCCCCTTAGGGCCACAAGGCGAGGGGAGGCTCCCAAGTCTAAAATTCTGTTACGAATCACTCCATCATTATATCCATTTTATCACTCTACTACTGGCTTTAGCCAGATTTCGATTGTTTCGTTTGCACGGCTAGACATGATCATTTCAGCCGGGTACGAGCTAGTCGTATAACAAATTACTCACACATGCCTGCGCGAACCTTGAACACAGCTGTATACAATCGCTCGTTATATATTCTAGCTATGCATCAACCGACGCAGCCATAGCAACGATTACCGCTGCGTGCCACAATGCCGCACTGCAAGCCACTGTAAAGTATAATTAAAGCAAGGAAGTACACAAGGAACCCCACTGGGTGGAAGCGCGCAGCAGAAATGAAGGAGATTAAGAGTTTATGCGTTTACAGGCCCGCCAGCTTTATCGGCTCCAAATTGATCCTGCTTCCGTTAAGCTGGGTAGTGAGTAGAATCTAGTGAGTAGAACGCTCAACAGCACAGTAGGGCAATAATTATTTGTTGCAGCAAAAGTTATCATGTCAACAAAATTAGATACGAAACTGTGTGAGATATTGTACAAATATACTATACTGTATAAACTGGAAAACAACTAAGGGAAGGAGCGTGGTTAGAGCGTACGTTTTGCGGTCTTGCAATAGGTAGCTAGTCACAAGAGAAACATGAAATAGTGAATTGGTACCTACAGTCATATAGACGAACGCAATAGTCACACAATGAGCACACAATGTATTAGTTGAACAACTAGACACAACAGAACGGGCAGTAGCGAGGCATGCCTGCCAAAGAGAATCACATGTGCCGCAGAGTTTCTGGAAGGGTAGTTCGGAGTATCAAACCTTTGGGGGAGCGGGAGATACAGGCGAAATATATAGGGCATACGAGGCACGGCTCAAATTCTTTAAGTGTAAAGGCAGTGAAAAATGGTCAGCGACTGGGAATGATTCATGTAAAGGAAGCAGATAAAATAAAAAGAGAAAAAATGAGGTATTCGCACAAAGTTTGGGAAGCGAAAGTGCAATATAAACATTGATAATGCAGAGAACTAGAGCTTTGCTAGATTGGATAAACAGGTGAAAAGAAAAAAATCAATGAAGCAGCAGAGGGCAGAAGTGGAGGGAAAGAGGGAGAAAATAAATAGGGAGAGTGGACGGGGAAACACGGACTTGTCGAAAGACTCTATTCTGACAACTCGTCAGCGTCGCGGCTGCAGAATGGGAATGCTAAACACAGAAATACAGAAAACGAAAGTACGAGAAAATGGACAGCCGCACTCATAGACTTTGTAGGGAGAATGACTGACGTGGACTGAGTCACTGCTTCAAGCTAGATGGTGGTGTACTTTGTGTGTAGTAGGGTCTGATTTTACGTTTGCCTTACAATAGCATTTGTCGCTTAAGGCATATTCTCGCAGTGCCACTACTGCATGCCCTGTCAGAACCTCTAGTTCAGGGGGGCCAATTTTATGCATGCAGTGATCAATTGTACTCATTGTAGAGATTTTGGGCCCATTGTTAACTTTGCTCGTGATTACCGAATTTGATTTGTCCAATAAAATTGCTGGGCTAACTTGTCAGCTACCCGCCTTAGTGAGAGGCCTTTAAATGTTGACCTAGATGAATGTATCCCACCGTGGCAAGACGTAAGGTTTCCTGTTGCCTTGAGGCCATTGCGTGTTTCGTCTGCTTATCTCATTTGTCGCTATCCAAGACCAGAATCAATATACCTCACCGTTTGATCATACAGCAAAGCTTACCTTCCGTGGATTCGATGAAGCGGACTTCAGCGTAGTTTCGTAAACCGTCGCGATCTAACCTGTCGAACTGGATATACAAGCACTTTAATAGGTGACACTTAAAAAGGATAAAACAAAATTTTAAATAAGACCTCATTACGTTGCGAGATCACGCGCGGGTGTCTCCATCTATTTGCGCCGCTTTTCAACATAAACCCCTTGAAAACGCTGACGCCAAGCATTGGGAGAAAATTTGCAACATCAAGTATACAACGAATTTTTCATTTTCGAGCGGCCCGAAGAACATAAATTATTAGCTCGAAATAGAGAAGGAAATATGATTGGACATTCAGCGGACATGATGTAACATTCATTAATACGTGCTGAACTGAAATGGAACCGTTTGTATTAAGTATGCCCGCTTATCTCTTCAGCGCGACAGGATGAAGTCGACGCAATATTTAAGCGGCCCATAGAAAACACATTACACCCAGCATGTAATCGAAAGAACGAGAGTCATTATGTCTAATTAAAACGCTAATGATCATAAGGAGAATATGCCTCGTTTGATAATGCAAGGGAAGCAGGACCAATGGACCGATGACCTAGTGAGAGAGAGAGCTGCGCTGAACCGTCACTGAAAATGCGCCAAAAATCTAACGCCGGAAGTTCTCCACTGGGGCGGCTAAATGCTGAATCGTTCCAACGACGCTACAAAGTCAGGTTTCTTCCTGAATCTATTCTGTAACCACAGCTGTTGAGCCAGGTCTAATTAGCTGGGTCGGAACAGCAGCTGCAGCTGACGCACCACTATGTAGGCTAATACATCTAAAGGACTTGGCCGATCTAGCTGGTGTGATACACAGATAGATTATACAGCGGATGCCATATAATTGCAACTAATATCTGTTACAGGTGCTGATGCGTCTTGCGTTCTTTCACAGGGTAGACTCGAGGAAAGACAACGAAATATTGATATACTATTCACCGGGGTATAATTATATTAAGCATTTTGAAAATCGCAACATGCAAATTCACACATCTAATGAGGCTCGACAGGCCTTGAAAATATTACTGTAATAGGAATATCGATAGGATAGTGAAACCATAAGACAAAACTTACGAAGGATCAAGTCACTATTTTGTTAAACTTTGCTAAATACTATTGTTTGTACTGTTCCTCGGTTGGCCTGTATTGGAGTAGACCATATTTGATAAGCTTCTCTATCTCGTTTCTAGTTGCCCTTCGTGTCGTGCACAAACTTAGTATCCATACGATTGCAATTATCCTCGTGTTTTCCGCCCCGTACGCGGATGCTCGCTTCCGACTAAATCGTATTTTTTAGTCCCCCTTTCATCATAGTATACTTAAATAATATATACTATCATATAATAATAGATAGCGTACACAATACCAGTTCAAACGTGAGTGACTATGATAATAATACTATAGTAATGAGTGATTTTGCTCAACCCGTCAGCAGCTAAATCACGCTTTTTACAAGGGCAGAACGGATATGCTCTATGGATGCATCCAGGATAGATATTAGGCATATTTACGAAGACAATTGTTTTGCAGGAGAAAAAATGACACTCAGCATAAAAAGGACAACTGTTACGGACGACGAGATATACATATATTAAAATAGCTCCTATTCCTCAGTCTGCGTATGCATATCAGCGATAACCGGCGAACATTTAGCTTCAGTGAACGTGGTATCGGAATAGCATTTTACTTGTCTTTGCCCTCGTGATCCCTTTATCTCTGTCCGTTGGTGTGTTGAAATGCGTTTGCATTTTAACCACGACTCCCGCTCCCAAGTACCTCGGTAAACATGCAACGCAACAAACAGCTAGACAACACAATGAGTCTTTGTCCAAGGGGATCTTTCAGGATCACAGCCAGTTTTTGACTGTGAGAAAGAAAGACCCGGCGAACGCCATACAGATAATAATAATAATAATACCCGAGACTCAACACCAGCATCCTCGCTCCCTCGGGGGCAGGGGGTCCAGACACTATGGAGCGAGACAGAAGGAGGAATGAAGGCGACTCGCAAAGAACGGAGTACTACTACTAGTATGCTGCACGGACTGAGGATTCTGTGCACGCAGCAAGTGGGAATGGAGGGCAGCACATGTATACATACACATACATATATATACTGTCTCGGTGGCACGCGCGATATGCATGCAACACACGAATATACAGCAACTCGAGCAACACTGCTGTGGTATCTGGTTGCTATTCGAATGGTGAAGGTAGCGGTAGAGGGGTGCGGACCCAGTAAACGTTGCATGGGTCGTATACGGGTGGCCGACAAAACGAAGAAGATGTCGCACATCTAACCCCGCAGCGACAGTAGTAGAAACAGCAGCAGCGCAGCCCGAAGCAGGAACGAGGAAGAATACAGGCAGACACATAGATGCTCATTCAGTCACAACCAGCGCGCGTATTGTGTTCGCGTCACGTAACACCAAGAGGACTATGGCGATGACGACGTCGACTGAATTCAGTGCAACTTGTTGACTTCGTTCTTAGTTCATGTATTCATTAATTCTCTCACCTCATAGATCTCTCCACCACCTTGTACCAAATGAACATGTCACGGATGCTGTTATTGTCGATCTACTACGATCGTATTCTGGTCGTGATATCACCGAAACGTAAGCGGCATAGATAATTTTATCTATGCCCTCCTGTTTGATCTTAAACGAAGCAATACTAGTAGATAGACGGCAATCAAACAGGAAATTTCTCCTTAGATCCTCAATGCTGAATTTGAACAGATGGAGGAAGAACGCGCGTCGACATAAACATTCACTGGACTAACACAAAGACGGACAGGAGCAAGGCAAAAAGAAACATGTATGGTGTTTGCTCTTCGGGTCGCTGCTGCTTCTGCTGCTGTTGTCCGTAAGCGCACATCTTCTTTCTGCATTGCACCATTTCTTTCCCGTCTTATTCGACGTCGTCGACTGCATAAGAAGTGCAAGCAATTGCAATTACGACGTGCCGCCTGAGAGTGCTCGAGGTGCCGGGGCGACCAGGAAAAGCCCTGAAAGGGACGGAGGATGAGATTCGGGGGTATGGGAAGCACTTATCTTGATCGGTGTATCCCGCCTCGATTCTTTAGTTCGATCTTCTCCCGGCTCGTTTGAGCAACGCAAACGAAACGCCGACAGAAGCCCCTCGGAGCGTAATGGTCAAAGCGCACAGCAGGTTGGACTTGAGCCCCAGATGCATTGTTACGTTGACTGTTCGCCCTCCCGAACTGTGAATTGCTACAGTTTTTAAATAATTATTATAATATGTATACCTCGTTTTCATGTCATATTATCGTTATAAATGGTGGCTACTTAGTTACTCCGTCAGGTTCCCACCTGGACACTGTGGTAATACTTGATTAGGATAACTCTAGATACGTAGATTGAACAGAAATGATGTAAGTCGCTTGGATGGCTTGCAATTTTTATCGAAGAAGGGTAAACAATTATACAGGTAACACAGGAGTGTCTGCAGTATGCTAGGCATAAGCTAAGTATAAATGATATTGAACCTACGTCACGTTTCACAGAACGAGCGCTGTGGCAAAACAAAATTAAGATTAATTACCATCCACCCCGTACATCGATATAAGGTAATAATATCCCGCTCTCGTCACCCTCTTACGAATTGCGTTAGGAAAGTCCTAAAATTCGTTTTCAGTAGCTGCGTTCGTTAAATTCATTTAGTTGTTTTATTTATGTAAGTGTACATTTAGCTCAAACCTAACTAGAAATATAAGAAAGAAAAAAAAGCTGCTCAATTTTCATTTGTATAAAGTAAGCTTAAAATAAATTGTCTTTATAAAGGTCAAAGGTCTTGTTATTAAAACATTTATTTTAAGACCATTTTCGAACATATATAGGACTGGTCGATTTTGAGACATAGATGAGACAGGACTGAAATATTTACGGAAAAATTGAAAGAACTATGTGAATGAGTGTAGACTTACTGTTATAGTGCAATTTAGCCTTGGGTGTTAAGGGCTCAGTTTTCATGAACTAAACTAAGTCATATGGTGTTCATAGTTATACAACTTAGTTATATAATTATAATATTAGATAGATATAATAATAGATACACATCCAAAAGTTAAAAATACAAAACGAAAGATCAAGCAAAGTTTGACTGTATCGATATCAGTATGTTTTATTTTTATATAAACAGTAATGTAACTTACTTGAAATATGACTTGATTTGTTGTCTCTTCAAGACACAGGTTAAACACTTCTATCACAACAGAAATTAGAATATTTTAGAGTAGAGACACATTTCTGCTATTTTATAATACGATATTCATACGCGGTTCTTAGGGGAATGATATTAGACATTCGTCTTAAAAAATCTAATTTCATTTTTAATAAAATGCACAATTTCTCTATCGAAGAGTAAAATGTCTTTGCAAATATTTAACAGAGGGGTCCTGGCAGAAGGTTGATGCACTTTTTCGCAGTCCTTAGAACCAATACAAAATACCCTACGGTGGATAATATGTTGCCCCCCCCCTCTCCTAGAGCCCGCTCTTCCCTGGCGAGACGCGAAAATTGAAGGCTCAAAGTCCCTGCTAGCGACAATTTTTAGCATAAGTCTGTCGACCTTTGACTAGTTTAGAAGATAACTGTGCATGCACAGTATCTTCTACAGTTAAGGCATATAATCATTGCTCCCGTATAAGAATTGCTTAATACTCCGGAATCAAGGTAACCTCATTATACCAAGTGCCCTATAAAAATGTGTTAAAATGTATTGTATAGACATATTCTGATTTATAAATGTCAAAGCCACAACTTGTAACACATTCTCTGTCCATAAATACTGCATATCACTACTTAAAAATACTTTCAACTTCAAAATAAAACTTCGTTCAATACCTCGTCACCTGAAACTGGCCTATGCATCATAAGGCTATTGCAGTATGATACACATGCAATTAACGATGTCAGTTACTTCAGACGGAAGCTCGTACCACTAAAGTTATGAAATATTTGCGACGTCGTATCAAAATATTACGTCATAAAAACAGCGTTATTGCACGAAAACCCCGATGGATTCGTTCCAAGAACTCGAGAGTTCTCACACAGTGCATCGTGCTATTAACACCTCTATTTAAGGGTCCCAGACGAGAGCTTATGTACCTACTGAATACTACTGTTTAAGCCACGCAACCTCAAAATCACGAATCAATTAGGCGCTCATTTAGCATGTGGAGAACTAATCTAACTCTGATGTTTGCGACATTTACTTTAATAAGTTTTGCCCGACGATTACGAAAGCGCCTTGCTATCTACGTATACCTATCTTCATACAATGGCTATCCCAGAAGACTGTTTGATCCAACGCAGACTGTGTGAACCAATGCAGATTGTGATGCCTGTCAGAACATTCCCAAAGGAGCGTTCCCGCGAATCTAATGCAATATGGTTTACTCAACATGCGAATGCACGTTTCTAAGGGAACGTACGTACCGATCAGAGTCGTTTCGAATGATTATGTTTTGGAAGTATGCATACCATTGCAAATAGGTTCGAGCTCGGAGAAATGCTCTCGGAGATAGTGGTAACGTGCCAGTTTACCATTGTAGTAAACGGGATTCAAAATCACGAATTGCCCATAAGTAAATCCCTTTGAGGGTGGTTGGTTACCTCCCAGGTAACTGAATAATTGGAAATGATCTCGGCAGAAAACAAGAGACACTTATATTGTATAGTCGAAATTGCTAGATATGTTAAAATGTCCCATCTAGAGTAGAATATTGATATTCAACTCATTTTCCTGTGAATGTTCCATCTGGGGAGTGTTTGATTCAATCGTTGCGAATGCGGATCAAACTTTAGACATATATATGGCGGTACATGTTTTGGTCTCAGGATTTTTCTGTTTTTGTTGGTTTACTCCACAAAACGTCCATTTCGATGGCGAATGATCCGAGACACATCAATCGTCGAGGTGAACTGTTTCAAGGACATTTTCTCTTTTTTCCTTTTTCCTTTTCTCTCTCTCTCTCTCTCTCTATATATATATATATATATATATAGAGAGAGAGAGAGTTGTCTTGAAACATAAGTGGGCTGCAAAACTTTTAACGGAGGTTGTCATCGTTATCATTATAATTATAGCATGTTACTAGCAAATATATTATTTTCTATGCGTATAAAAAATGACTACTAATTCAACAATTTGTGATGAAGTATGTCGTGAACATTATAAACACATAATACTCCTTATATTCTTTGCATTTTTACGAGGACCTCAGCGTTGTCAAAACGGCAGTTCCGTTAATAAACCATTGTTTTGTATCGTATTGTAGCAAAATGGGTGGAAAAAATTAATTTACCTATTTAAGAGAGCAAAATGTATTACAAGTGTCCACCCGGTCTCACTGTTTCGTCCATAACATTCACTATGGATAAGCATAAGGGTTGAGGTTCGTAACTTTCGGATAAGGACTAAAGCGCCTCTATATATAACGTCAGCCTCAATAAATACGCGGGGTGGCTGGCTGGCTAGCTCTGCGTAAATAGGGATATGTGCAATGTAATTAGAGACCCCTGAGGCGTTGCAGTTGGACAAATCATGGATCATATTATGTTATAGTTGGATATACGTACGCGGCTATGACAGCACGATGGAAAGTAGTAGCACCGAGCGAATGTATTATTCACACCGTCGAGAGTGGCAACGTACTCCGTCTAAATCAGCAAGATTCTCTCGAGTTATTTTTGGTTTTGTTATTGCACATGTGCTGTGCCACCAATGAGGTACAGCGACGAACTCCCATATTGTTTGATAGTATGTCCGTAAACATATGTATAATAAATATGTCTCCTAATGAGTAGGTAATTAGCATAGTCAATGAATAGCGGTGGTATAAAGTCTTAAAGTTGTATCTAATAATCCTGCGTTGGCTTTCATAGAACAAGTTCTATGGCAAGAATAGAACGAAACAGAATGAATATTGCAAATATGGAAAAAACAAAGACAATAAAAAGATATTAAAGGTGGGAAATAGATATTGAGTAATATCAAAAATAGGTGTGTAAATAAGCAATAGAACTCGATGCGTGCACGTGCACTCCACACGAGGTGCGCCTCTGATGTAAACGCAATTCCGAATTGCGTACATTTTATTTATCATTTTCGTCCTGCGGATGATTACTGTTGACATGATCTGATCACTTCGGACATGGTTAGATCTGAAATGAAAATATTTAGAGGTGCTGTTCGATTTTAAGAGTCTATTAAACAGTCGCAATGCTGGCGCCTTTACAATTAAACAATGAAAGACACATTAAGACGACTACCTGATTCACTTTGGATGTGTGTGGACTACTGTAAGCCAGTTCTGGTCTTACAGTTAATCCGAGGCCTCGAAAAAAGTTCGCAATTGCAATAATACGTTGGTTTTCAAGAGTATACAACTGAGGATCTGTAAAATACATTACGGCACAAATATATGTTTCAGAGCGAAACACACATTGTACATGAAATTGTCGTTCAGCTATATGAATACTTTATCAAATTTTCTATCACTATAAGTAACCCAGAAGTTCATGGATTGCTACAGCTGGCCACATTTCTCTGTCGATTTGCTTCAAATAGGCCAAACACGACGTTCACCAACTTTGACAAAGATGAACACATCTAAATTGTCTGTGTAATGGCCGAGCTATTGGCTGTTATGGAGCTGATCTAGAAGATAACACTCGGCCTGTTCGGAGTAGAATGGCGGATTGACTCTCGAGAGTATTCGGGGGTCTGGGTATTGCTTCATTAACAATCTGAAGTATATTTTCATTGTCTACAATCACATTGCTGGGCTCTATCACGTCTATTCCCTTGAAGAATCGAGAATATATCAGACTTTGTCTGAATTTCTTTTTCTTTTCTGAGTCACGTCATTTTGTCCTCTTTGGTGTATTTAAACCGTGTGTTAGCCATGGGGTTCCTTGCGAACCTGATGTCTCATTCACTGATAGTGAATTTCGTATTCGCAGGTCTGTTTACCCCAAATTCAGTAGACATATGACTTGAATCCTTCAGTTCCGCCTGTTATCTTCGGTTTGCCGTTCTTAGTTTCATTAGTTTCATCTGAGTCAACAGAATTATTTTATTTATTTTTTTGCTAAAATTCCCCACTGCGCCTATGAGGCGTTTTGGGCCCAACACTCCCCGCGTTCGCTTTCTCGACAACAAACCTCCTAGAGGAGGCCTTTCAGAGAGTTACCCATCGGACAAAGTCCCTACATCCCATCGATGGCCCACCCAACCGACTCGACACTGTCATCCGCCAGCTTTGAGCGCACGCATGAGACATACATCTATAGACGGTAACTCTATACTATTAAACCTCAATAAATAAAACTATGTGGAGTTAATCTATGCGTTTCCCGAAATGGATCGGCTGGGGTAGCATTCCCATTTTCCGTCTTCCAACCTAAAATGAGCGCTGTTTTCCTCTTGCTGTCCTTGACTACGCCGGTATGATGGCTTTGTAAGACTCGGTGGCCTATGCAAGGCAAAGATGGCCACGTTCCGCGTTCGTCCATCAAATGTCGAGTTCACGATGGTGATATTTTTCTAGGCTTCCCAAGTCAGGCTTCAGCGTGCCCTTTGCACACAATGTCTAGCACTTGAACCCTGTTCGATTTCACCAAGGACAATTCCGGGAGTCCAAGTTGGAGCTGCAAGGTTCCGATAGTCTTTAACGTAGAACGAATTTTTAGCAAATTCTTATGTCAACCACTGTGCAACCATCCCCGGTTACGCAGTAGCGCGTGCGGAACGGGCAAAGCTAAGGAAGTACGCCGCACTCCAAGCAACCCACCTGTTTTCCCCCTTGCCTTTGAGACCTTGGGCGGGCACGGCCCTCTCACTGCGAACTTCCTCGAGGGGGTCTACCACAGGTTGATCCGCGCCACCGGGGACAAGCGCGCTGGCTCTTTCCTCCTGCAGCGCCTGTCCCTCGCCGTGCAGAGAGGCAATGCCATCGCCTTCCTCGGGACATTGTCGTCCTCACCCCCCCCCCATAATCCCTAGAAATACCGACCTACTGTATGTTTGAATAAACGATATTTATATAATTTTTAACAAATAATACCCGAGTTCTCGCTCATCGAAGTAGCATTTGTGTAGCCCTGTCGCACGTGCCAAGCTCGCCTAGGATGAGTTCGGTATGCAATTTACGTCCGAGGAACATTTCACTTGAGGACAAATCTTGCTATTCCAGGGTATCACAATATCCCCGTTTGCGTATCCTATCGTAAAGTCCCATCTCCTTTTCCATACTCTTGAAACAATGTTTAAATGTGTCTACAGAATGTTCTGCTTTACCATTGGGGCGCATACAGTATGGTGAAGGCGTGGACATTTTCTGCATCATTGTTCGTTGTTAAACCTGCCAAATGTTTCCAACGTGAATTGCGTTCCGTTGTCACTGTGATAATTAGATTTCCACATCTTTCAACGGTAGTAGCTATGGTCCATATCGAAATCATAACCCACCATCATGATTGGTGTCTATTCGCAGTATATGCAGGAATTCCAGTCTCACTGCCTACAGTCAACATACATACGATGGTCAGTCAGTAGGGGAAACTCTGTGGCAGCATGTTGTAGCCAAGAAAAATCAACGATCAATAAACTTGTAATCAAATTCTTCAAGGTCTCTGTTCAATGCCTGGAGCCCTGTAAATAATGTAATATAGGTAAGTTCCCATGGGTAAGCCACGTCCTTCCCCCGGAAGGATTAGCCGCCTAAAGTACGGTGGTTTCACTTGGCATACGCCAAGCAAAAGAGAAGACCAGCTTGAGCCCATCTTAATCCTGTTCCTGATTATTTTTGTAGATCTATCAGTAGATTACCTTGCACAATGATACAGTTATTTCTAATGTACAGTTGTTACATAATATATAGCTGATACTCCTCAGGTACAGGCATCTCGTTGATATATTTTTGGGTACCCTACGCTCTTCCAAGGCTCGAGTTCTGTCGAGGAAATAAATTACCCTATGTGAATCGAGTCGTTTGAAGCTCATTCAGGCACCATGCCTCAATCATATATGATATATATTTTGGCGAGTTTATACATACAAAGGTATAGGACGAAATATAGGAAACTGAGACCCCATTGTGGATAGGATGTTCTAAAGTTGCGTTATCAATGTGTTCGTATTAAGGTTTCATATTATAATGCATTCAGGTCACGGCTTTCCTTGTTATCCTGTTTCTTTAACCATCTCCCTGATTCAGCCATCTAATGCTAGATTCTGGTGAAAAATATTTGGGTAAACCTGAGAGTATTTTTCATCTTATTGAGCATTACAATCTTATCAGATCATATTTCTAAAGTATAGTTGTATAGAGCTTCGTTGAAATCGACCAAACACACAGACACCACGTAAAGACGTTCCACTCTCTACCAAAAGTGGGCCGATCCAGCGCAGGGTTGACATGGATGACAAAAGACCCCTGCCTACTAAGACCTTCCTCAGTTGAATGTCTATCACCGAACTTGCATCTATAACCATCTTGGCTCACAAATATGTCTGGAGCACCTTGGGGTAGCTTCTGACCTATTGTTAGCACCGTGCCACACACTGAAAATGCCTATATCAAATGGGCATTTGTAGATCAGGTTCGCTAATACCAATTGAACGTCAAATCCAGTTTGCTCTTCTAGAGGCACGAGTTACACCGATACTTACAGAAAACTCGTTGATTATGTACATTAATTTACTCGAGGAATATGGCTGGTATACCTCTTTAATACGCGGCCGTGTATACATTTTCGACACACGGAGCACTTTACACATATTTGTTATTTGCCATGTTCAAAAGGTTTGTTATATTAATTAAAATGGTTTCATGTACCATATCGCAACTATGTGTGCACTATGTGTGCAAGTCATTGATCGTGGGAATCAACCCATTCACTCACTATACTGGCGGGTGTCTAAATGAGGTCAGTTAGTAATTTTAATTACTATTGAATTGCTCCAACTCCACTAGATAACATGACTGTTACTTTTAATCTACCCAATGTGTTTGCAGACTTTTCCAAAGTCTGAAGGGAACTATAAAATCTAGCCATAGCCTGGAAGCCACTTTAGAAACTGTTAGGATTTAAACTTGGTCATCTACAAAACACTATCCCCGAGGGCAATAACGCATTGTTCCATGCTTGGCTATTTGAGTTTCACACTTGTGGCAATCGTGTACTGAGGGATGACGTACTTTTACTCAGGTCTACGGTACGACGGACGGGGAGGCCAGAGAGAATCGTTCTGACCAACGAGGACCCGGAATCCTGAGGCAAAGGAGGGCTACTCACTCGTTGGATTGGAGACCATGACGTGGGGTGTTGGGGAGTAAGAGTTGGGACGTTGGAGCACATCGAATGCATTGCACGCTAGCTAGCTAGCTAACGCGAGCCATCAGGCAGCAGATATACAAGGAACTAGGGCGGGAAAGGGAGAGGGCCATCAGGATGAAAGTGGACGACTCGGCTCCGAAGGGGCCGACGGCGCGGTCAATTTGAATGCGAATGCGTCGTCGGCCTCGAAGCTTCGAAACGCTGTTTCAACATTACGCGAAGGACGATGGATGGATTACTAGGCGGAGAGAGAAACTTGTACGCAGCGAGGACACTAAAGAGAACGAGAGGGAGGGAGAGAGAGAGAGTCGGACGGGGTTGCAAGAAGGACGACATGCAGATTGAAAGTCGTTGCCTGCTGACACTGGTAGCTGACGTCGCGATGCACACGGCCGCGAGCGACGTCCAATTCTGGCACGGACTGAGGCGGTTTACCGGATGGGGAAAGGGTGGCTAGCTGAACATAGCCACGGTCCTCAACTCTGTGGGAAGAACGCCCCAGCAAACGGTTGAGGCTAGATGGCCTGGAGCGGAGGAGCCGAGCCCACGTGGCAGGGTCAGAATGGACCAAGGGTACAGCTTAAAACTGGATGTCGCCCCGGGGCCCAACTCACTCATCGACAAACTTGCCTACCGCTGACGTGCTGGACGTTCTGAGCGCTGAACGACATAGCCATTGGGAGCTCTACCTTGGGTGACCAGATCCATGACGAGCAAGCAGGATCCATGGAATCCAAACGACGGCCGTTGGGAAACATGTAGATGCATCTTGGTAGTAGTTGTAGGGAAATCCCCGGAGGGAATAGATGGCGGGACAGTTCGGTGAATTCCGCGATACCGCTTGTGCTGGGGAGAGATCACCGGAGGAGTTTAGAACCAGGGACCAGGGTTGGCGGTTCGGAAAAAAAAACAGCAGGAGGCCTTCGTCCCGGACGGGACGAAGCAGCGGGAAGTCGAAGAGGATGAGACCCCGTACGCAGTTGGTGGGGTGGACGTTGATGGCGGTTTGTGAACGAACAGTGAAGGAGGGATTGCTGCTGTTGACTAAGAATATTTAGGAAAATAGTTTCCTCCTGAATACCTAGATGGGCAGATTGGAATCCGGCGCGCATCCTCCTGCTTGCTGACGGCTTGTCAGCTTAGCACTGCGCCTTTTTAATAAAAATAAAATACATTCTTAACTTCTTATGGAAAATGTGGGCTTGGTGAAGATTCTTCATTTAGAAATTACTCTTATTTTCAACAATAACTCAATATTTCTATTTTATTTTTGGCATTGTTATCCAACACGACTGTTTACGGTATTTACAATACGTAATTTCATACCTACCACGAAAGTTTAACGGATTTACTACGTACATAACTGAGATTTCTTAGGTAAATATCTAAGCTATTCTGTCCATAATATGTGAAAGGTGAATTTCAATAGTAATACGTGTTCAGGCGGTATTCTTCAAAGTGTCCTTAAAGCGTTTGACCTTCAGTCAAAATCATTCAATCGTCTAACTCTGTATTGCTATGCTATAAACCACGGATACCAATGCCGTAGTGCCAATTTCTCGGTCTGATCTCCAACTTGACTCGTTTTGTGTGTTGTCTACCACCAATTTCACCGTCGTACTTCTACGAGAAGGCAGTTGTATATTCACTATATATATATATAGCAGGCATCTGAATTACATTCACAAGTACGCAAATGCAAAAGTAGTGTCGCGGAGTCTTCGAAAGGACTGAGTTCACTTGCAAATTGTGACTTAACCTGTTGACTGTCCAGTGTGACAGTCCACATTTTTGCGAAAACCTCTCGGGAGTTGTACCCGCTGCAGTAAGTAGCTTTTCCCGCCTGCATTACTACGCCAACAGCCGCGTTAAAACGACTCATTTCGAGCGCACCATACCTTCGTATATATATATATATATATATATATATAATATATACAAATGCATTGGGGATATATATATTTGTCATATTACGAAGGTCTAATGTTTAAGAAATGAGTAGTTTTAACGCGGAGGACGATAAAAATTAAGTACCCTAAGGGTTGCTTAATTAAAAATAAATTTGCTTCGGCCATTTGTACCAAAATCGATGGAGAAAATCGGAAATATGATTTATGGATACCTAACTCGAACGTAATGGGGACTTCAATTTTAATTAGTTGTACAAAATTAGGTCTCTGGTTGACCAAGCAGGTTGAGTAATATTTTTGAACGCCATAGGTGCGTAACACGTCCGAACACCCTGTAATAACTCCAAAGAGTGACTTGCCAGTCGTGTGCGGAAAGGGAGATCTTACCAAATTCAAGTACGCCAAACATGACAGCGAAATAATTATAATAGCTAACACGATAGTACTATATATACATTGATAACATGTATATAAATATTAACCTTTCTTTATTTGCAGACAAATGACCTATAAACACATCTTTGTTATGGCAATCCTCGGACCAGCGATGTCTAACTTCTAAGTCAAACACCCTCCTGTGTGAGCCACTTTGATGACACACAACTTGAAACATTCGAGAGGAAAGACAGAGGGCAGATCGTTAAGAATCTCAAGGCACCATAATTTTACATGAGCTCCCCCAAGCTTAATCCTTGGTACTGTCACGGCTCTTTAAAAAAAAGTTGCCTTAAACACTATTCAAATCAGTTGTTACCTGGATCAAGTCGCTTCTTGGTCGACTCTCCTGTTTCGTCCCACGTCGTATACACGTTCTTATGCTTTTTCTGCTAGCTTGTATATAATTGGAAATGCTGACTCCAAAATGTTTCGTTCACAATATTTGAGTCTATTAAGGTATCGTCAAAAAACGTATGTCCTGTTTTATTAAAGTGTCCAACCTGACCTAATTGCTCTTCGGGCAGAATGTATTGGTACAAATGTAATTAGAAAACCGGTTTTCGGAAACAGCATATTATATGCTAGATTCGATAGACCCTCTAGTTCAAATATCTAAGGATAGCTTTGAGCCGATACACTCATCGTATTTATGTGTTAATTAATATAGTTAGTACCTCAGTTTCAGCTCAAAACAAACGCCGTTCGTTCGAACAGCTTTAGTGTCACAACTACAAGCAGGGCCGTATGATGACGTCATTGAATGTGTAACACGAGAGAGTCGACGGAACGTTGCCATCTGCGCCGGGTGGTTGCTGGTGAATCCCCGTGAAGGCTCCTCTCGTTCAACCTCTACCCGATAATGAAATGAGATCCTTTCTCACAAACCCATCCGAATAGCGGCGGTCTAAATAAATGACGCTTATTCGAAATTTGATTTCATCACTCGACAAAAGTCGGGAGACGAAAAGGGAAAACAAATGCTTGGCAGGCACGGAGCGAGGAGGGAACTCAAGAACAGAGGGGATCCTTGGGGTCGGGGGGGCGAGGGGGGGGTAGTGACGAGGTGGGGATCCACAGCTCAGGAGAATGGAGCCTAGCAGAGCGGACTTTTAAGCCATTATATCGATTGCTGGTGGCGCTGCCGTTAATGGCTCAGGATGGCTCCACTCGGCAGCCGGGAACGAGAAAAGGAGGAGAGAAACACTCATGGCGTATACTAAGGCAACCCAAACACAGCCAAGACAATTGTATGAGGGGCCGCTGGCTTTCGCATCGTCCTCCGCAAACGCCAACCAACGCTTTCTTCCTTTCTCATCTTATTCTGTCCAACTCTTCTGATGTCAGCTCTTCGTTTCCACGCTTACGCGTTCGTGCGTTTGCGAGCTACACAAGAAGATTTTCCCCTTTATATCGCCTCCTGCTTCCGCGTGACTGTGTGTGTGTGTGTGTCTATGGGTGTATGGCTGTATCTTCGTGTGTGAATGTCTCGGTTAGATATCGCTTTCGTTTCGGATCGTTCCATGTCATACGTAGCCCCTCTTACATAGGTTCGCTCATTCATTCCCGTCTTCCGGAACACGGGCGTTTCGTCTCGTCCACTTAAATTTTAAGTCTTCCCTCTGTCCTGTCCTCAAACCTCCTCTCGCCTCCCCCAAGGCCCCCTCCAACTTCGGCGTCCTCATAGCAAAACTCGGCGTCTCTCTTTCATTCTCCACATCCGGCTTATCGACAGGGGAGGGCGAAGGAGCGCAATTTTGAATCTCAATATCTCGTCGCCTTCACACGAGACCGTCCCATTGCGAGAAAGAGGCGGGTCGGTCCTCTGCCGTCTGCATCGCGCCTGTCCCGTTCATTGATCGGGCACAAACCGCCGGCGAACGCTGCGGCGCAGGCGGTGGTGGATGGTGGCATTCGCGGCCGAGGCGGCGGCGACGGCGGCGCCGGCGGCGGCGGCAGTGGCACCAGGGTCTCTGAGACGATGCTTGGTTTGAAGCGCCGCGCGAGGGCACGGATTGGATGTGAAGAACCGCGTGCGCTCGCCATGTCCATGTTCAAGAGGTCTCGGAATCCGTAAGCGAGGTAGCGCGCAAAGGCATAGGGGCCATAGGGTTTGTGGAGAAGCTGAATTCGTCCGGACGCTCGCCCCCTCTCCCTAGCGTCCCGCGTGCTCCCTAGCGAAACGGATTGAATGGATCATTGAAGAATTTTGAAATGCGTTCGTCCCTCGCAATAAAGCCTCCTCAGCCCGTCAGACCTTTCGTCCAAACTCAACTTCAATCCTCCGGCAAACGCCTTCGTTGGCGGCGCTCCCTCGCCCTCACGCGCCTAGTTAGGTTGGACTCCTTCTTTCGATTCCGAAGGCACCGAAAACTACTGACTGCCTAAACGGCTGCTGTGGTGAAAGCGTCGATCGTTTGATAACGATGACAACGGGCATCTCATTAAATTCCACCTCAGAAACTCATGATTTTGAGGTGGGAATGATCGCGCGATCTCTCGACCGCCTGGTGCCACCGCTGCCCTGCTCAAGATCTCCTACGTTGGCTGGTTCTTCCCCTCCATTGGACGTTTGTTCAGGCTGATTGGTGGTGAACGTTAGCGCGATATGCTGACTCTAGTCGCGCGAGGTTGCGGCTGCTCGGTCGGTCGGTCGGCTGCTTCGTTGGTTGGCTGGTTGGTTTCCCTCTTCTTCTTGCAGGTGATGAACGATGGCCGATCATCACTTGCGTCTATCGTCGACCGACTGTGATCGTATCGCGCCGTCGTCTGGTCGCGTTCCGCTTCGTCGTTCGATTCGGATCACGATTGGCTGCCACCGCAAAAACGCTTCCGACTTTCGTTGATCCGCTGATCCGCATCGACTCCGCTCCGTTTGCGAAACGATACTTTCTGCTTGCCGTTACTGTGCCACGTTCATCTTCGAGAGGGACACGTTAACCGTCGGTCCCTTCGTTCGTCTCCTACGTTGCTGACTACACAGAGACCTCTGTCACGCAGACCAGTAAAACAGGTACACACACACAGACACATTCACACACTGTGTAAGACAACAATCTAAGCTGCATCTTCCTGCTTGCTATGCGTAGGTAGACCTTTGCTGGCCTAAGGTTGCCCATTTGGATGTGTGCGCGCGCGCTCGGTTTGCTCGGTCCAGTGCCGTTATTCCACTGTCATCGAGGGGGGTGACTGCCAGTCCGACAAACCTTCCCAACAGAGGCGGGCTAGATGACAACAGCGATTCGACAGGGACACTAATAGAGACCTATGGCAGGATGACTCAACTCACACTGCGTCTCCTTCCCATCGGGTGTTTGTGTCTGTGTGTGCGGTGGTGTACATACGATACAGTATAGATGTGTTCGTGTGTGTTGTCTATGGCCGTGTTGGTTGGTGTATGTCCTCTCACTTACTGCATCGGCAGAATGCCTCCTGGCGCCATTAGGAAGAAGGAAAGAAGAATCAGGACAGGGGAGGACGGACCGAACATGACGATGAGGACAAATCCAGGACACGATTCTTCGAGGCCGATCAGCAGAAGAGAGCGATAGCCAGCGAACGAATGACAGGATAGAGAGAGAGAGAGAAAGAGAGAGAGAGTGTAGGCCACCAAGAAAGTGAGTGCGTGGGTGGGTGGTTGAGTGAGTGGGAGACTAAGAATAGGAACGGGACTACTGGGCAAGACCAACGATTGCGGGGAGGGGGGGGGAGAGGGCGGGGCCGGCGTTCCCGGGAGGGGAAACGAATGGCCAAGAGAAAATGATGAGGCCGACTGAGAGTCGATGATGAGCCCAGTGGTAGCAGGCTGGCAGCGAATGAGCGGATACAGGAAGGTATATGGATAACTCGTGTGTGGGTTTGTGTCTGTGTGTCAGTCAGAGAGAGAGAGAGAGAGAGAGAGAAAAGGAAGCGGGCCGATACCGATGGACTGATTATTCGCTGCAATACCGATGAATGTATGATATGATAATGCCCACAATAAATGCCTTAGTAAACGGAAAAATGGTTGTGCTTGTTAGAATCCTTGAACGGTAATAATATTAGCGCGCTTAAAATCGTAGGGTGGTAATCAATTAAGCCACATGAAAGAAACCTTATAGTTACAATACAGTATTCGTAAGTTTACAAGAATAGATATCAGCCTAAAAGGAAATGTATGACAATTTGAACGACCGAGATCAGAGAAGCAGGTCGATTAGCGTACTATGTCGGAATTAGGTATTAAGATCAGATACCTAGTGCACAAGAGAAGATGACTGCATCTGAAGTCGGAGTGGAACAAAGTGAGGCTTGAAGTGGCGCCTTTAAACGAGTTCGATTCAAGGCACGTCGCAGCAGAAACAACCTACTATTGCAGCAGTGATCGTGAATTCGCCTCGCGTTCACCAGATAGCACGAGATAATCCGTGTATTAAGGCCGCGGGTATTATGGTGACACTAATAATAGTACGCAACGTGGTAGCTTTCTTCCTCAGCCTCCTTTTTTTGTGTTTGCGAATAGTAGGACACGTGTCCATAGCAGTCTGTGTTTCCATATTGATGTGTCATCGAACTCCTTTCACACACACAGTGTATATATATATATATATATATATGTGACAGCAATAACTGCAATATGCTTGCCAGCGATCCGTGTGTGTCACCAGCCTAGCCAGCATTTCTACTTAGGCATGTCTCGTTTCATGTACGTGCTAATGAAATTGCCATTATGGTCCTTTAGTATGCGCCTTCTCTTGGTTGCCTTTGTGACTTGCAGTGATTCTCTGTTAATGTGGTGTTATGTCTGTCATACACAATATTAAAATTTGTGTTTTATTTCTGGATAAGGAAGGTTGGACGGTCAGTCAGCTGTCTGAATAAATATCATAAATTGATAATCTCATAGATCAACCACCATCATACACGATAATGGTACGGAGGGAGCAGCCGCCCACTTCTATCGATTGATTGTTTGCTAATTTATTCACTTGGGAGACGATTACACAACTTCAACTGACTCTAGAAAGACAAGAAGTAAAGCGGTGCCTGTTATCACTTCCCGTCTCTGGTCAATGAAAAGAATGTCGTCCAACAGACTATCGTAGGATATATCATAGGATACTCCCGGCGAGCAAGGCTAAAGGCCATTGCTAGCTCATAGTGAGAGACTAACACACACATACACACACACGCATACACATAGACCCCCACATAAGTTATACAGAAACACGCTTCGGCACACTTGGCCACAAGTTTGGCAGGCCAACTTGAGTTAGAGCGGGGTGGGGGGGGTGGTTAGGTTGAGTTGGTATCCGCCGCGCGTCCCGGGTTTTAGACGGCTGACTGATTCGTTCGCACACGGGCGGAACGCACACCGACATCAAAACCCATTTAAACAACCCCGGTAACCCGGCACTCGAGCGAATCCCCACGCCCTCCCATCTACAACTCCCTTCAACTATTCTACCTCGGCGCTCCCCTTCCGTGCGTCGATGTCCCTTTTCCGACTACCAACCCAGATCGCGTCAGTCAGCATTGGCCAAGCCAAACTCGGAGGAGAACACGGCTTCGAATACTAATCAGGTAGGACAGCAGCAGCAGCAGCAGCAACAGCAGCAGTAGGGGCGAGTGGCCGCGGCGGTATTAGCCAGCCATACTGAAATGGCGATCGACCGACCGGGGCACCTTATCCAATGGTCGCGTCGCAGCTATCATCGTGACGACGGCCACCAATGGCTCAGTTCGTTCCAAAGCTACCTCGCTTGCTTCGGAGACCTCCGTTGGCTCCCCCCACCCCCACCCCCCACGACCGACAGGGAGTAGAGGGACACGTTGTCGGCATGAGCGAACCCCTGAACAACTTGAAGGTTGATGGTCAAATTCGAAGAAACTTTTTCTCTTCCTTCTACTTGGCCAGCTGTAATTCTGAGTTGAGCTGATCGATTTGGAGAGGAAATTTTTATATTATAATTATCGCTTTTCCTCGATCCGCTTCAATCTGCCGACTCGACATTTGCTCGAGACAATTCAGCACACTGTTGTTTCTTCATATGCAAGAGCGATGAGCGACATGCTCTTGTACGAGACTGCTGGGAAAACATTTCGCCTGTGGTTAGATAGATAAATGCATGTTATCGGTATGTACTTTTTTTTTATCCTCCACATGACCCGCAACAGATTTACTATGTAAATATATGGTGTGAGTCCACATCTGGGCTTCAATTTCATTACAAATTAACATACAACGTCTTTCAAATATCACTGTCAACACAGTGCGCCAAATCCTGAACTAATCAACGGGTAAGATGAGTGACCCAACAACAAGATAGACTCGCCTTACCTAATAAAGAATATATAGGGTAAAAAATAATTATTTAAAGCAAACTGTTGTATAAAGATAAACACAAATCGAAAAAAAGTTGTCGAAATTCAATAACGACTTCCGCCCAGCTCAACTGACCAAAATAATTCATTCACTACTCCAAATCTTATGATTTCGTGGCTAGCTTCTCGGCTCCTGATAAAGGTAGAGGCTCAATTAGCGAAAGTGTAGTTTTTCAATTGGTCTCATAGTTATAAACGCTATGCTCATTATTTAGACAAAAAAAAGACATAATAACTCATGTTCAACTTGACAGTAATAATATTAGTTTACGACCAAATTATGTCAGTTTTCTCGCGATGCCCGCGATAAACTGGAAGTAGGCACCTTGAAGTTCTTGAATTGCATTTTCGCGTTCACGGACCACTCAGCGATGATATCGTACTCAAAAGCAATACACATACATACAAATATTAGACCCAACATGTTCGAATATCGAATCTCAACACATTAACAGTTTTCACACACAATACTAGATGAACTAATGATTGATGACACAATGATTGATTGACACTATACTACAATCGCAATTGCCATTCAGCCCCTCGTATATGACCAAGTATGAAGGAGGAGCTATGAAGAGCTCTTCAAATTCTACTCCAATCATATGTTTATAGTCACGAGGCGGTCAGGGAAAAATTACGAGAAATTACGGCGATAGCCATCAATATTTTAATAAATTACAGAATCCTTTTTTAATCAAGTTCTCATAGACACGATGTCGCTTTCCGTGAAACGCACTGCTCGACTTGATTAACAAATTGCCTGCAGGAAAGTTACTAAAAGAAATTCCACCTCGCCTACGGCTATGTATTATATATTAAACAGGAAATTGGGTTTGAAGCTGATAATTCTCTTAGTACGCCGCTGCATGCCGAGACTCCGCTGGGACCGCTTATCTTGGCGTGGGTCGTTGCCTACGCATCGTCCCTCTTTGCAAATAGGAATATTCAGTAACAGGTGACGATGATAGTTAAATTAACTAGTTAGCGTAATGACATTTTTTTAATTTTTCTTGTCTCGCAGTGAAATTGGATTTTGTCGGCTAAGTCTCTGCCAGAAGCCGCAGGTTCGAGCTCCGCTGCGTGACATGTAAGAGAGCTTAAGCATTGTAAAATCGCAGCTCCTTTAATAAACCAATAAACCTTTACCTTTTACCTGACCACCGTATGTGCCCCCATTTGCTAGTAAATGTTGATTATTTGTTAAAATACACAAACTGTATCAGCAGCTAGTGGCTACGTAATGGGCTATTTTTGTGAAAACGATGTCCTGAGGCTTTTTTTAATCAACATTGAAGATGCCGACACCTCTTCATTGACTATTTCGATTGGCTCTATGACGCGACACGCATATAAATAGACATTGTGTATAATAAGAGGCTGGTGCACGACGTGCTTAATCTCTAACTAAAAAAAGAGGAACCAAAAAGGGCGTTAATATTATATAATAGCATAGGAGCGTGCGGTGGAGGAATTCCCTAAGTCTCGCTTAGCGCCGTGACAAAATGGGTGTGGTTTTCACTGCGCTGTCTTCTTAGGCTCATTTACTTGAGGGTCCCTATACACCCCCGTTCAGCTCGACCAGAACGAACAAGCATATCCAAAAAGAGATGTAAAGAATCCTAAGGCTCGGGTTTTGAGTTGGCAGGCCAAATTCTCAAGGACAACGTGAATATCTCTTAGTGGGATTTGAACAAAAAGCCCGGCTAAGCATGACCCAAATCATTGAAAGACTTCTGATAACAGTTCCAATAACAAACAATCCTTCCAACAAAGGATTCTAATCATATAAGGCGTTGATTAGTTTGGTTCGTTCCAGAATGTTTCAAATTCAGTCGATATAGACACGTCTGCAGCAAACAAGCTTTGAATCTTCAACCGACTTCTGAACGAAAACGAACTCCTTCACTGTCGAATTGTAAGAACTACCACGGAGTAATATCCCTACTGCCAGCTTGATCAACGGATATCGTTCGGTAATGGAGCAATGGAGTATTCGATGGAAATCCCTACTCTGCAGCAACCTTTCCATTGGCTACCATCAATCTGACCAAGTTCATCAGTTTGGAAAAAACTGCATCTCTCTAGAAATTGCTTACTGCAGAGCAGTCATGTGTCACTTTTATTGTGCCACCAGAAACGAAGACTTTTCGAAGTGAAACAGTTTGCAGCTGTTAGAGAGATTCCACATACACGGACGGCCCTGCCTGGGCAAATTGTGAACACCTTTTTAGAAGTTTGAGCCCTAGCCAAAAGAAATCCCTAACCAAAGATTCATGAGCCTCCTAAAATATGCGCTTTGTCATTCAAGCTTAATTGTGGCTCCATGAATTGCGTTCGCTGTCTGCTGTTTTCGCGATTAGCACCAAATGAAAAGGATGCGCTTATTGTAAATGTGACCTTGGTGGTGTTTTGAATCAACGCCTTTGTAAATGCTCTCTCTATACCTTAGAGAAGACGTTTTGGTCAGGGTACAAATTCGGCACGCTTCGTCTCAGAATTATTGTGCCTTCACGGTACTGTTTCCATTTTGGTGGAACTAGTTACTAGCAGTTTCCTGTGCGATCAAATATGGAGACCAAAAAACTGCACAACGGACACTGCCTTCCTTAATATTCCCGTTCTGGGAAATATGCAGCTGAGATTTCTTCTGTTATCGTTACGAAATATCAATGTTCTACGATAATCCTCAGTGAAAGAAAGAATGGTCCAACCCCGGACAAATCTGCATATCCAAGGCTAGAAGTTGTTTGTTCTCCATAGCATAACCTCAGCGGTTTTCCTTCTATGGCAGGAATCGGTATCACTATTTAGCATCGCCTCAGAGAAGGCCAGAAGAGGCCGAAAGGTGATGAAGTGCCTTCTGTGAGTTTTGAAGGTGGTGCCAGCTGCTGAAATACAATTCATTAGTCGATTCAACGAGTTAGAAATTCAGAAATTGACAAAAAAATTGGTACTGAACAAGAAAAAAACAATGCAAAATAGTCTTGTCGCATACCGACGCAGGATCCAACATAACTTAGGCGACCCGGTAAACTCTGACAGACATTAAGAATGAATTTCGGCCGGGTCCGTGTTATACCCGAGACCTTGCTCCATCATGGCTGGATGCAGCACGGTCTGGAAAGCAAACGATTGAAAACAGAGAGAGAGAGAGTTGTCCGAAAATTACTCTATGAATGGATCACCTCCATGAAGCCCCTTCCACTTGCTGAAGAATCCATCTCCTGCCCGAACGGTGGAAGAAAGTCATGGAAAGCCAAGGGAAATATTTTTACTTGGGGAGGTTAGTCTCTTGAAAAGTTGTCGGCACTAAAGTAATCGAAAAGATCGAGCTCACTTCCTTTCCGACCTATATAATGCTAAGGAAACCCTATGCTCCTAGCGGGGACATCATATGAAGCTGGTCTTGGGCAGAACACGTAGAGCGAAAAACGGTTCTCCCCGACCGTCCTCGATCCTTCCTCGACCGTTCGTTATTTATCTGTCGTCTATAATTTGGAACGAAGTGATAGGGCCGCTTTCCAAGCACTAGATCCCAGGAAAGGGGACACTGTCAAAGCAGAGGAAGGTAAAAGGCCAACTCATCGTTTATGACTTGGCCTTTGGTAGGGCAAGTCACTTATGAGGACGATATGCGTATTTAAAATCAATGACAGTGATGAACTCAATGCCTGATATACGTGCGCGGTAACGACAGATAGTCAGGACCCCTTCACAATTCACAATGTATCCCAAAGAGCAATTAGCTTACTGCCATCTACTGGAGATATATAGGATGGAGAAACATATCTCATAGTAAAATTTCATTTTTTCAGTATTAATCTAGGCAATAAATGTAGTTTCGTTGTAATTCATATCAATTTAGTCGTGTTCGATGTAATCAAGCTTAATTTTGCCAGTGTATCGCGTTCGATCACGACGTTCACGAAGTGGCACACATTTATTGACCTGTGTCTTTTAATGAATACGAAAAAGTGCAGGTATCTGGCATAAGTTATTTCCGAATGGCAACTGCGGTGAGTTTCCAGGAATTTCACCTGAAATTTGAAGACTCTCTGGAGAACTAAAGCCTTTGATTCGTTGTTAAGATGAATTGTTCTGAGGCACCTATGCGTGGGTTCGTATATTGCTGTATCCGCTTGTACAGCAGGGCCTGTACATACACTCCATAGACCATATATTCAGGGGGCACACCCATCCATGAACGTTTGTCGGTGTCTAGCAGTGCAAATAGAGAACGCCACCAGAGCACCAACAAACTGCGTCCTTTCTTGGTGCCTAAATGTGGGTCATTGGTCTTCGCCATATTCACTATATAAAGATATGTGCACCACTTATTTTACCCCAACGACAAAACGCCCCACATGGGCCGCAAATCGAAGTGACCCATAACGCACAACACGTCATAGAGAAACTCAAGAGTCTCATCGGGTTTTTCACTTTTCATCCCCTAGCAACTGCAGCGGGAGTGTGGCTGTGTCAAGACTTAGCGCCTTTTATATATATATATGAGCTGGTTTGAACTGTCAGTTTGATAGAAGAGTGTTTTCAGTATTTATAATTGCGATGTATGGATGAACTGATAACACAGTTATTTCATAGGAGGTTGATCGGTGGCATATCATTGCAAAGTAATTGCATATTGTAATACCAGATTACATGAGATTTTCCGCGAAATTGTAAATATTAGCTGAGAAAGCGTAGTTCATTAGGCAGTTTGTTATTAACATCTTATAACAATGATAATGAAGATCAATCACGCTTTATTCCGGTGGAGCGCGTGCTGAGTTGGAGGTTATTGCCTAGCTAATGCCATCCGATGAGGCCAGTATCCTTAAGCTACCATTAGTCCTGTCAACTGGTTTCACTCGCTTACATTACGGTCCAAGCTGGAGTTTCTAGATCTTGCAAGCATTTTGCCATAGAAACAGAAGTACAACATCGTTTATTTTAGTTCTACTTACAGAGGAAAAAGTCTTACAGTAATTCGGTCATACGGATAAGTACCAAAAAATTGTGTAGTGACTTTTTCAATATAGGCCCATATCACCATTCACTAAGTCAACGATTTGTCTGAAAAAACGAACACATTTCGCATAGATTGCAAGCGTTCTTATATCTGTCAGAAGCCTTAGGCGTAAACGATAATAAATTAAGCGAATACACTCCGGTTCTGGGTTATTCAACCAATTAACAATGTCATCGTCCTCTCGATATGTTTCCTCATTCACATTTCAAATATTTCATCATCGGATATTCGAAGGGCATCCAACGGTCGAATAGTGGCAGGTAATAGAGATCAATAGTTGTGTCATCATTTACTGAGGACGTGGCACAGGTCATCGAAAATTATTAGGGTCCACTCACTCCTGGGCCTTTCATCGGGGCTAGCTTACTCTTAAGCCTTCTGACGAGATTAGCTCGAGACACTTGAGCACAGGACCCAATGTGCACCAAGTGCTGCGGGCATTTCCAGCCTTGTTCTCCACACTTCGACCCCGTTTCTTAGCCTCGTTATGCATGGCAAAGAGATATAACAAGAAGGCGCAGAGACGCTCTTTGCCAGATATCGAAGGCATTTTTTCCGCTCGCACCACCAGCTGCTCGTGGAGTGGTAGTGAAATTTAATTATATTTATTTATCCAACGTCTTATCGTGGTCTCACCCCTTTTCTTACACACTCTAGATTCTATTGTGGACCATTGTATAACGAACAAGCGCGCGGGTGTAAGGATGGCGTATGACGCTTGATGGTGTTAGTCAGTCGCGGGTATGGCGGGAGTGGTAAGGAGACAACGAAGGGAACTGCAGAGGCCTTTGCTGCTGCTGCTATGTCTGGTGTTGCTCGCATTGCCACTGATGAGTTGAGGCTCGAGGATCAGAGTGAGTGCACGGGATGAGGGGATGAGAGCGAGCAGAGCATGGTGGGAGTGTGTTCTCGGCAACGGACAATGGGGGTAACCCGAGCACCAGCATCAGCGAACGAAGTTGTCGTGGCAGATTGAGAGCCTCAGGGGCGCCGTGTCAAAAGTGCTCGCATCCCCACACTCTGAACGGTCCCCTTACCCACACCAAGCTTTTCCGCCTTCTAATCCTTCTCCCGTATCTATCGCCCTTTGCCCTGGTACCTCAAGTGTGGCTGTAACGGACACACTGCGCGCTGACCCGCAAAGAGGCCTGTTGATTGCTTGATGATGATTGAGTGAATCGTTCCACAGGAGCTTGGAAATATATGTGCTCGTATATGAACGGATGTCTAAGTGTTCGTGCATGTATAGCGATTATGCGCGGGGGGGAGGGGATTTTTTTTGTCTGTGCGTATAACCCGTAAAAAGGAACTATGATGTAATTGTGCGGCAATATGGACGATGATGGCTCATCATAGTCAGTCTATCCACAGCCGCCGCCGCCGTTCGTTTCACGTTTCCTACTCCAATTGACGGATCAATGGAAGGAAGAAACGTATATGAAGAGTGTGCTTGGATTTTGTCGAAGTGGAGTGCCGAGATGTCTCCGGCCAACAATGACATCTATCCGGCTAATGCTCGGCTCTGTAGCCGATGATGTTGTCGTTTTTTGTCATCTCTCCTCTCCCTGCAGCTTCCGTGCCGGGTGCCGTCGCCCTGCGCACCACTTAAGTATTTGAATTTTAATACGGTTTTCGACGATGGACCGAGCGTAGCCGCTTGCTGTTGCTGGGGATCTACGTCATTCTACAGCCTTCTTGTCGTATCAAGCCGGATGGATAGATGGGTAACGGGTGTAGTGTATTTCAATGAGCCCTGAGACATCCCCTGGCGTAGAAAAAGATGAGACGGACGTATTATGGTGATTGTGTATGATCGCCTCGGAAATTCGAGATCCAATATGAGGAAATGGAGAACCTGAGTTTGGCGAACGAAGGGAGAAACAGAGGGAGAGTATGGATCGTTGCCAGCAGTTTCCTTTGTTATTACAAATACTGCTGTTACTGCCACTGCAAGCATCCACCCGAACTAATACTGCTTTCTCTTTACTATTATATATATACAGACCTCAATCGTCATATAAATCTCATCGTCTGAATGATTTCCGCATGTCTATGCATATCTATACCATTGTTGAGTATTTCAATTTTCGCCAACATGACGACCAGAATTTTTAATACTCCAATGGAAAGAGTACGCATTTTTCTACTGGGATATTTTTCCTTCATCGTTCGTTCGTTCGTTCGTTGACGGGACATTCGGCCCTCAGAATCTCAATTTCACACAACATCAAAAAAAGTGCATGTACCCACATGGCATTCAGTTATGCGAGGTCCTCTGGTTCTATTCAATTCTTCAATATTTGTACACATGTCTGCATTTTGCCTAATATCTACATCATAGAAAACGTCCTACAAAAAGAAGTTACTGGACATAGATCGCAACGCAAAGCATGAAGAGGGAACGATGAAAATGTTGAAGGGGAGAACACTCAAAATCTATCGCAACAATCCTATTTGATGTCGCCATCGAGGCTAGGAACGAGGCCATGGTGGGGCTTCGACAGCGCGGTGAAGGAAACCCCGATTGCGATGCAGGCACGCGGAAAACAAACGCGTTTCCACTGGGCGACGTGGATCAGAGTTGGAAACCTCACTTTTGCGAGGGGGCACCTGGGGATTGCATAGCGCTTGAAAGAGGCCTTTCCTCGTTCCTTCTATCTACCAACCTCTGCATTTCTGTGTGTGTGTGTGTGTATGCGTATATGGGTATAATATGCGAGTGTAAGCGTGTCACTCGCAGAGCGACGACGTACTGCCTGCTGTGGATGTGTCTCTGTGCGTGTGTGATGTGTCTGTGTGTGTATATATTTTTTTGCAAGGTAAAACGCTCTCCCTGGCTACCTACGCTCCGACCTGCTACGCCTAATACTACTTGGTGTACAACAGCTATGCCTATGTGCGTCGTTGTGTTTTTTCTACCCGTACTATCATACAATAAGGCGTGTCGCGTCCCCAAGGTATTGCGATTGCAAGTGTGAATAAACAAAGCTACAATTCAAGTCGATGTATATGCGGGCTGCATGCTGCATCACGGTAAAATTCAAATCCTGCCAAGGATGTCTTGGCCGCAGGCGCTTGGGTCGAACAGTTCAATTGGCCAAATTGGCCCCAAGGGCCAAAGGCGGCACCAACAGCTGCTCCTGCTGCAGCTACCATTACTCGCCATTCGTTCCTCTTCTTCTTCTTCGTCGAGGTCGTCGTCGTTCTCGTCTCCTTCTTCCAAAGATGCTTTCACCTGTTTTGTCCCGCCTTACCCCTATAGCTCTGCCACCAGCCGGACGCAACAACCCCTGTAAGGTTTGGCCGGCTCCTGATACCGGTTGAGTAAACAAAAACAAAACCACATCGTCTGCTTCTTCCGTTTCCGGTTGCCTCCCGTCGCCCAGTCGACCACTACGCTTCCGGCAACCACCCGCTGAAGACGGACGAAAACGAACAAATGGACCGCCTTTTTCCACTATTGCATATATATATATATATATATATATATATATATAAACAAAGAGACACACACACATATATATACAGGGTTGGAAAATTAACATTGCAACTAGATTGTCAAGATTTGACCATTTTAAATGCAACCATACATTTTTCCTATGCTTTCGCCGTTAGGATGCTTAACAACACAATAGCCAGAGACGTTGAAACTAAAGGACCTTACAAAAAGACTTGTCTAAGGTACATGCTTCCGTGTAAAGATCTATCTAGCCGTGCCATAGAGGCTGACTGGGAAAAAAACATAGAGAATTGATATCCTCGTTAAAATCTATATTACTAAATATTATATATACAGTAGAGAGTCTCCCGCCGAGGAGACTACACGCACCCGCGTTAGTTAGTTGTGCTGTCCGTTACACCAGGTACTAGATAGCAGTCGAGCCCGGTGGAATGGTGCATTCGTGTGCGACTCGCAATCGGAGGAGACACGTAGGTGCACGGGTTCGATCCCCACCGTTGCATATTTGCATTTAGGGGTCCGTCTTACGAAGCAATACTAAAAAAAGTAGTACCGTAAACGTTAAATGTTGGCTGAGAGTCAGCCCAAAAAAAATGTACTAGATAGCAGCACCTCTCACAGGACTTGTCAGGCAGATTGTCTCACCCACACGACTCACCAGCTCAGTCGGCCACTACGCTTCCGGCAACCACCCGCTGAAGACAGACGAAAACGAACAAATGGACCACCTTTTTGTACTATTGCATATATGTATATATATATATATATAGTCAGGACAAGAAAGTAATGGAATTGTAGCTTCCTGAGGTAACCCTCCAGACCTTGTTAGATTTCTCCACCTTGGGTTGAGTAACTTTATGAATACCTTTTTGTTAACAACTAGTAACATCAAGTTGTACATTGCAACATAAGGATATATATTTTGAGGAGTACCTGGAAACCTGCGTTTGAAGAAATTTACTGTTCTAAGTGGTCTTATTAACAGGGAGACAGGCTCTTGCCTTTTATTGAAATTATGAAATTCATTGAATTGAGTGATCCTTTAGGACCTTCATTGAACTTCAGTGAACTGGGCCTTCCAGAATTGTCAGCATCTCTATATAGGATTTTTAAAAAAATGTAAATAGTAATAACATACCGTAAAAAGTTATTTCTATTATAGTTCTCGTAACCGATGTTACAGAATCAACTTAAACGTTAGGCGTCCGTTTTTCGGGCTAGATGTCTTCAATTGTAGTGCTATCAAAGAGAACGTCCTTAAGTAAGTACACGAACTACGCGCAGCTAAGAAGGTTCATTAAATTCGATAGCAGATCATCGATTTAATAACGTAAATGATGTAGTTAGCAGCGAAATACAAACGATCACTTGAGAGCCCCACTACAAATAGTTAGAGGTTATATTTAATCCCTTTGAAGATCAAAAAAAATAATAATAATAAAATCCCTTTAGCGATAGTGATAGTTGGTATAGTGTTAGTTTAGAGGACGTTTGTTGTTCACCTTGTAAAACTACAGTTCCTAAAGTTTAATAAACCAATAAAGCTTTACCTTTGCCTTTAGCTCAGAGAAGAACCATTTGACAAGAGGCCCACATTAGTTCCGAAAGCAGTTGGATTCGCTTATCGCATTACCAAAGCCACCTAAAAATATGTGTATATAGGTATGTATTGAAATATATTTCAAAACCTAGTGTCGAAACTATGCACGTATGAAGTATTTAATCCGATCAGCGCTTTATTTTTGCTATTTATCTGCTTCGTTGACGATGTGAAATCTGCGATTGCCTCTAAACTGACAAATTTCTCGTTGTGACCAAGCGTGATTATCAAGTTCACGATGTAAAGTTTTATGCATTTGGCGATATGAAGCAAACTGGGATAGTGCATCGTCATTAATAACCACACCTACCCAAATAGTGGGTTAGGTATCACCTAACAGATTAATAGACTATAGACACTTTGGTGCGCTTCTTTCAGATCTGTTGTGTAGGCATATGCATATTTATGGCAAATGAGATGGCGCGCGCTAAAATCGTATCATCCATCTTCAACGGTTATCGAAACCCTTACCTACAACAGAACGATTGCATCGACTGCTGCTGCTTGCTGTTGTTGTCTCGCAACGCTCACCACCCATGACCAGACGAGGCTCGCTCACTGCTGTGATAGAAGCAGCGATATATGTGTATATATATATATATTAAAGGCATACTCTGTTTTGCTGCTTAAGGCCCCGTAGACACGTCAACCTGAAGGTACCTATCTACAAGATCTGCCCACGTTCTACATAGAGGCAGTAGCAGCAGATCGTTGTTTGTGTGAGCTGGACAGCCTGCAAAGCATCTAACTAGGGATGGATGGAGAGAGAGCAAAAGCAAGCGGCCCGTTGCTACATCATATATTATATTCTATATATTGTATACTACTGGCACTGCATGCATACGCTTCCTTATAAATATATACATGGTCGGGGTAGAGTGTAGCCGCCGGCAGTGGCAATACAGCTCTTGAATGGGCAACAGCAGCAGTCGCACGAAACCCTCTCTCTCTCTCTCACTCGATATGGACACGCCCCCGTTCACGGTGAACCAGTGAACGACCCACAACTGCGTTGTTTACCCGGAGCAAACACCTGCCACTTCTTCCCCAGTGCACATATATATATATATATATATATATTCCAGTACAACCAGACTGTATATACATGATCATACATAAAGGATGCGCTGTAAGCATTGAGAACACGAATTTAATGAACTTCCATACCCTTCTAAAACGGTGATCAAAGTATTATGCACAAATATTATATGCACGTCAAGGCTATCTGATCTGGCATTCCAAAAAGGCGTACGACTTTGATCAGATAGATGTCGAAACACACGACAACTAAAACAGTAGAGGTATATATATATATATATATATATATATATATATACCCTACCAACAGGGTCCAGAATATCCGATCTGCCCAGATTATGGCTCTGAAGTGCACGAGTCACACGAAAACGGCCATGCCATCTGAACTGAGACAGAACAGTGCTACAGTCAGCGCGGTGGCTTGGGCGGCTAAGTCTCTGGCTATCAGAAGCCAGAGGGTGCAGGTTCGAGCCCCGCTGTGTGACATATAAGAGAGCTTAAGCATTGTAAAATTGCAGCTCCTTTAATAAACCAATATACCTTTACCTCAGTTACGTTACAGAGAATTTGATTTTTGCATCACCTTTCCGTAGGTCTGGTAGTGCTTGCCTGGACACACTCACCTGTGTCTGTCCACGGATTTAGAGAGTTACGTCATAACGAAATAGATTCGCTGATAGAACCCAGTGAAATGTATGGGTTGCTTTTTAATTCCTAACCGAAGTTAGTATCTTCACCTTGGTGACATAGGTTGGATCGCCGAAGGCTTCTGGCGAGCATCAGAGAGCTTTCACCGTTCCAGGTTGGCGCGAATCGAATTGTTAATCCAGAAATTATTTACACGTTGGCGTGCCAACATGATCATTCGCGATAAATCAGTTCCGGCTATTATTGCTATAGCATTTGACAGCTAAGTAAAGGTCTTTCACCGTTTTTTAGAATGTCCAATCACTTCGGGTGTTGACGTTACATTCCGGTCATTCTATTGGGACGGCGTTCAAAGTCACTAAAAATTCTGATACCTAACAATTACGCCGCACCCTGTATGTCTGTGTGAGATTGCGGTCATTTGTGGTCTCAGCCTCAATGCGGCCATAGAGAGACTATTCCAAATTCAATTGATCACCTACTGAGAAATAGGCTCCATAGAGAAATAGACCAGGAGCAAACTATAATAACTTCCTCCCCTCGAAATCATTGCCAATGTCTCAATCGATACACGTATTTAAAGTGCATGCAAAACAGGAAACTTATATGTACAGGGTGTTTCGAAGGTTACGCAACCCAATTGGAGACTAGCTAAACTTTGACGAATCTGGAGGCAACCTTCCATACAATTTTTTTTCTGTCAGTACATATATGTACAGTAGAGTGTCTATTAGAATAAAATGAAAACCAAAAAGTGTTAAAAAATTAGCCAGAGGGCATCAAAATTTGGCCTTGAAGCGGTGGTGGGATTTTACGTACGTTTGCCATCTCCTAGTATTTGGCTTCCTGCTTTTTTCGCTTTTTTTGTTGCTTTAAAATACAAATTACAGTCTAAATATGTATCTAAGGAAAATTGGAAAAAACCAAAATTGAAAAACATTCAGTTCAATTCGAATGTTCCTTTGTTAACTAAAAGGCTAGTACAATATTTGGCAATATTAGAGCAGAGAAAATTCATCTTTTTGAAACCTTTAAAATTTAGCTCGGACCTTCGTTACGCTCATAGGGATAATAGCTTTCTATACACCCCAGCGTGAAAGATATTATTATTATTAGCCATTATTACATATTGGCCAATTTTTATCGGGGAGAAAACACAATGAATTTTTACTCGCTCAACCCGTGCAAGCTCAAGACTCTTATGCAATGAAGCTGTTGTAGTGAAGACGCTACTTTTTTTATTTGTACAAGGACTGGGACGATGGACAGTTTACTGTAACTGGAAAAGTAAACCTTTCCCGAATCTTTGCCTCTCTATGTCTAGGGATTCTCAATACCGAATGAACAGAATATTGATTTACTGCATAAGAGGAGTTTAGGCTAAGTATTTTTCACAATTTTAAGTACTCCAGGTATGATACATTTATTAGTCAATGATCTGCTATCGACTTATCCAGCTTAGCAAAAGGCGGGCAGGCTCCAATCTCGAATTGAAATGCAGCCCAGAAAAGAAATTATCATTTGAATCGCAATAGCTGCAATAGGCCCTCCGGATTACTTGACTTTTGGTCCGAGGGCATATCCAAATTGGTCGAGAAACACGATATCAGTTTTTCCCAGAACTAAATTAGTGTCATACATATTCCAGCCTAATGTTTATAAGTACCAAGATACCCGACAAACCCGTGTCTTCGTTGGATGCTAGATTCTTCCGTCTGTAGCCCGGGAAATATGAAATATGCCGAAACATCGAGAGAGGTCCAACTTCTAATCCTAACCGACACGGTATATTTTACTAGTCGTTCATGGGATGTCCTAATTTTACTTTTAATTATTACATAGTTTGAGCAACACTTGTACCCCGTGAACGCGTATTAGTAATTAAAGAGGATAACAGATTAACTAAAATTTGAGACTCTATTTTTTATTAAGTATTTTGTTCCGGAATACGAATTCTAGGAAACGTGTGTTCAAACACGAATTCATCCAGTTTGTGTTGAGCATTCAAGCTGTACTGCAGTCATGGGACACGCTTCGAGCCTTACTGATGCAGAGAAACAGATATTACTGCTTTATACCGAGCAGGAAAGACTCAGGCTGCAATTGCCAGGGAAATTGGCAGAAATCGTCACGTTATTTACGCAGTCTGTCGATGTATGGTACTAATAAGTCTAAAGGACGTCCACGAAAGTACAGACAGCGAACTACCATGCATATCTGTCGATTGGCCTCGAATTCGGCCATAAGTTGTGAAGCAATCGGGCAAGGGTTATACCTTCAGGTTCATAGGTCAACAGTTTTAAAGACAATTAAACGTTATCCGCATATCATACGGGCGCAAATGAAAACAAGACCTCGTCTTCAACAACGTCACATGACTGCCCAACTAAACTTCGCCCGCAATAATATGGACGGAGACTGGACATTGATGAATGTTGGGGCAACATTTTTTAAATAGTATCCTGAGGGTGCACATCTATCTAAAAGGTACTATGTTGTTTCAAATCGTCTTCAGTGACGAGAAGAAGTTAAATTTGGATGGGCTAGATGGATTTAACGGTTACTGGCATGATGTACGTAGAGAATCGCGGTACTTCTCGAAGCACATGTTCGGCGGAGCATGCTTTATGGGTTGGGGAGCTTTGCAAACTTGGATTTGCTTTCATCTCATCTCGAATGAATAGCGAGGACTATCAGCAGATGTTGACCAACAACCTACTCCCATTTAGAAGTAGATTTTACCTACTGCCAATTGTTTTCTAACAAGATAACGCTTCAATTCATGTCAGCGCTAGTAGACGTGCGTGGTTCGGATGGCATGACATTGAAACCCTAGAGTAGCTAGCATGTCCTTCTTATGTCAACCCGATGGAGAACCTCTGGGGCATTCTTGTCCGATGAGTATATGCGTCGAATCGACAGTTAACATCCGTGGAAGCATTACGAGAGGCGTTGTTGGAGACCTGGGGAGGTATCGGCGACCAGATCATGCTAAGTCTTGTTGATAGTATGCCAAACCAAGTTGTTGACGTTATAATTAGCAAGAATGGGCCTTACAGTACTGATTAGCACAAGAAAACGGGAATTAATTAAGCGAGAGCACTCGATAACTGAGGGTGCGTTATCCTTTTGCACAACCGAAAAATGACACATTTCATTGTAGCAAGCTGTGTGCGCCGTCATATGCGCTGTTCTGTGTGGTGTGTATGTTATTTGACGCGTACATTAATCTGATACAGAATAAATGTCTCAAATGTGTATTCTTTGTAACGATTTGTTGAAATATAGGGGGTGCGTTAAGCTTATGCACAGCACTGTATACGTATTCGCAATTCGTTCAGTGGCCTCCAAATGCATTTCGGCAAAATTCGCAACATCTTCAAATTCTAAAATTTGGTCAAAAAGTGCCGAGAGGACTGCATTCGCAAACCGTCGAGAGCTCTGAGACGATCCCAAAAATACATTTAACTATAATTTTATTGTTCATTGAGACTGATCGGTGTGCAAATACGGCAAAATGTCTAATTCCAAAAGTGGCTTGCCGCTTATAGAACAACACATGTTCTACTGTATGTAAGTGGGAAGCTTAATACTGATTATTTTTCTGATAAGATGGCTGATGTGGCCACTTTCCACTCTAATGAGCCTAAGCTGGTTTCAATACGTGCCGCAATCTTAAAAGCTACAATGCTGAGATTTCCCAAATTCAGGCGAAAAAGCAGAGCTACATATGTTCCCTAATAGTTTGAAACTAGAGGATGATGATTCACGGCAATATCACATCTTTAAATAAAAGAGGAATCGACTTCTTACATTTAGGAATAGTGTACTGGGGTCCCCCGAAGCACGTCAAGAAGACTTCAATAGAATTCTTACTTGAGAAGACAGAACACGTTGTCTAGAGCCGTAACCCATGGGGCCTGCGCTCACCTGGGATCTATCCGAGTGCTCAGGTCACGTTGAATTGGGGCGGGTCTGGTTGAATTGAGGTAAAATAACTGGCCCAGTCGAGGTCGCTGCTAATTGAACACGCCAGTAGAAGGAATCCACAAAGTGCGACTTCTAAGTGGAACGTACCTAAGCTGCTCTCTGGAATTAGCACAATACGTAGTCTCCGAAACAATGAGAAGAGAGAAAGAACAACACATCGCAGCTCCAAGGTATCGTCCAAGATGAAAGACGGCGACTTATTTGACGGCAAAGATTTTCTAGAGCAGAAATTCTACAACTCCGTACACCTATGTAAATACCATACTATTCCATTGGAAGCATCTGCCAGAAGCGGGAATATGTAGACCAATTAATGCAAATAAAAGCAACAACAAAGACAAGACAGAAAAACATTTTTTGCATGCTCATTGCGAGGTAGATGTAAGTAAGAATGAGATAAACAGTTCAACTATTATAACTTGCTGGGTGGCCCAGCTCGGCAATCTAATATAATCTAAGGATTTGTTATTATAAACAGATTCGGCTCATTCGACGAGAGCGCTCTCATGGTACAATTAGTGTCGCAGTTTTCGGGCTGACTCTCAGTCAAAAGTTGAACATCCACGGTATTGCTTTTTGCATTGCTTCTTAAGACGGAGCCCGAGGTGCAAGTGTGCAAGAGTGCACGGGTTCGATTCCCAGCGAAGTTTTAATCTCAGTACGAGTTAAATGAGCAAGATCCAAAATGACATATTGGATAAATCTGTGGCGTTCACTGACTTGATATGCAACACTGTTGTCGTTCGTTGAAGACTGACCACTTTAGGTCATGCGCCTTATGCGATACTAGCTGCGAACTTGGGTGAGGAGACTGGAACCTGCACGTGATCCTTCGCGTTCCACGGATGTCACGGTATGTTCGGGTCAACAGCGGCAGCGACTGGCAGCCGGTATTGGTATGGCCCACATGCAAATGGCTTCGTCCTTTGCTAACTGTTCAACAGCGGCGATTATGTAAAACTATTCACGCGGAGAGCGGAATGGACACCGAGAGGGAGGAAATGCCGCATTCAGGTCGGGGTCGTTGAGGTGTGCTGTGGTGTCCAAAGGCATCGTCGTGTGCATGATTCTACTTAGCATTTAAAGTGTCACACATCTGGCGGAGGCCGACATAGCCAATGGTGGAGGTGACGGCGGCACTGGGTTGCCGAGTTACGAATATCTGCCAGGCACGGGAGAGTGGGGACGCGATGGGGCACGGGCGGGGGGGAGGTGCTAAATGCGCCCGTGGGTTCCATGGGACTCAAATATTATGGCCCAGTTGAAACGATGTTGATATGAATCTGCGTGTGTCAAAGTGACATTCCGGCATTAGCCGTCCATATATTTAGAACAACGACATATTGGCCACTTGTAAATCAGAGGGATTTAGGCGGTTTGAGAGGCTGAACGGTGCCCTCTGACAAGAAAGCAGGAGGGAATATTATGGGGATATTATGCAATATAATGTCCTTGGTCATATGATCGTTCAGTCAGACAGATAGCTTGCAAATAGATGATGTCGCACGCATCAGTAAAGTACTGCCTGATGACACCAACGTTTTGGCGATACATTGAGGAGCGAGCAAAGGATTTATTATCCCCGAGTCCTGTGTTATTGACTGCTGTTGAGACGTGTAATCAATGGGATGTGCTGTGTTTCAAATAGAGATTATATATTTAATATATGCACACTGACTTCTTCAGTGGGAATGCCATGTAGAAACACGGTTTTCGAAAGTTTCCAATTGTTTTTACAGTGTCCCTTCTATTGTAGAAGAATGTTAAGACGATTCTAGGAAGATCTGCATCCGATACTAAACCGGACATATATTATAACTAAGCTAGCAAATTGTGCACGATACATATAATATTAGCCCTGATGTGCAGTGTGAAAAATCAAGCGGAACATGAGGAGAACTGCTTCATATTGAAAGTACAAACCCAAATTATGGTTCACTGATGGAACCGCCGCCTTTACAATGCTCAACTTCTCGGCGAAAAATAATATAGATGATTATCCACTTGACGTTAATATAGATCTCAAGTGTTGCTAAAGAGGTGTTCTGAAATATTAGCCCACAATCACATTCATTCATATCCACTCTTCGCAAGCGTATATATAATGAGATGAATATAGACTTTCGAACCTTACTGCCTTGCGATAAAAGCCCAAATAATCGGCCTCTGTTAAGTTTGTCGGCTGCTGCTTGGCATCATATTGGATTGCGTCGTATTGGAATAAACATAATATCAACGAGCAGGTGTGGGGGAGTATAAATAGGCCAAAGTAAATATATCCCGGAAATCTCTTGTGATCGTAAAACTCTTTTTCTTTGGAGCTCGCATGCAACTGAGTGGCATCTGCGTGGCACATCATATTCCCGTATCTACATTTTATTCAAATTTTTTTGCGTTAAGGCCGTATTTACGTAGAAGTATTGGTATTTCAAATAGATCGGATTTCTTGGAAACACGTTGCTTTCACTGATAACCAACTGGATGGGTTTTCCCTGAGAGAGGGACTCCCCGTGGCTCACTTGCCCCGCCGAGGTGTTCTATAGCCTTCCTCTTGTAAAGCATTCCCCGTCCTTTCTTCGAGCTTCCTTTTCTGCACGGTATTTTTTCTGTGTTTGATCGCCGGCCTGCCGCCGCCGCCGCTTGTCGTAATCGAAGTCGTTTAAGCATAAGAAGTAGGTTCAGCGACCGGCTTCGCTGCTCCGTCTCGCTCGCTCGCTCTTCCTCTCTCTATCTGTCTCGTCTGCGCTCCGTGAGGTCCCCCGCTCACGCTCACCACTATCGAGGTACTCGACGAGGGCGTGCGAAGCATGCGAACGCCTCATTTATGCGCAAGGTGTAGAGGGAGAGCGAAGAAGTAAGGCTTCTGTGAGTGTTAGGGGGGAAGTGTTGGAATTACCGGACACGACGGTGGGGCCACAGCGCGGGACAGACGGGAATAGGGAGTGTTGGCTGGGCTGTTGGCTAGAGGAGAGACTCATGGAGAACTCACTCATGGGGAGCAGCTAGTGAACGAAGGTGCAATTCACCTTCATACGCGATCTTCCTCTATGCAAGATCTTACGGGGAAGGAAGGAAGCTTCGCAACTTACGCCAACGCTGTCCGCCGACGTTCCCTCGTTGCCGACGGATAAACGAAACGAAGTGATGTCCAAACAAAGTGCCTACATGGCGATACACCACGATCCAAATCGCGTAGCTTTTGGATGGGAGGCTCGCGTCTTGATACCCGGGGTTAGAGCAAGCACGATCACTAGTGCGACTGTCGAACGGACACCAAATAGTAGCTTAACTACCTTAAAGGGTAGGGTCTGCCAACTCTAAGGGTTGCTATGAACATTGCAAATGCTAGCGGGCAATGAATGTTCCTGTTAGGCCTCTCAATTGGTAGGCCCCAGATGCAGCTCTGCTTTATGGGAGAGCCTCTAGATAATTTCATCAGACATTGCAACAAAAATAGTAAAACACAATTAACATTTGTCGAACATAAGACTACAGATATGACAATGACACTATCGCTTAAAACGAAGGCTGTGAGACGCATCGCCTAATCTTCTATAATTCAGTAGGAAATGAAGGTTAGGCCAATTGTAAGTATTTGCTTGTGTGCGTCGTACGCCGATAAGATGGAGTCAGGCGGTGATCATGGTACCGCACTTACATTTTAATCGATTGTACGTTTTTGTAATAATTGCTTCTAATAATGCGAACGTCTTCCCAGTCGAGTGACTATCATCGGCAATAATCAATGTTGTCCATTAATCCCTCGGATGTATGCGACATCTGTCATTGACTTACTTCTCCTGAAACCAAACACATTCGCTGAAATCTTCTACCGTGTGCAGTTCTTCGCGGTAATGATCCGCTACCAGCTGGGTTCATCTGTTTCGTTCTCACCGCTCCGACAGTTCCCATCGGGCAGAACGTCCTTTGGCTTATTCCCCGAACACTGTTCTTGCTGCCGCTGGCAAGCCATAAAGGACGACCGTAGTCGGTTGGTTTTATGCCGGGAACGTACTAACCTTACCGGAATTACCCGATCTAGGACTCCCAGAAACGCTCGTCGCTGCCGGGGTCTCGAGGTAGCAACACCAACAGCTCCGTAGACGCACATTGAGGAGTCCCATATAGGCAACAGCAGCAGCGGAGGGTGGGACCGAGCCGTTAGGCTCCGACGTTTTTTTCAGGCCCACACAGGCCGACGGTGCGGTCGGAGCGCCCGCCATTGGCTAGACTGTGGGGTCTCCCGAACGGCACCCCCGGGTGGGTTTAAACTCATCTGCCTAAAAGCAACGAGAAGCCGCTGGCACTAGCGTGAGCGAGCTACCGAAAGCAAGCGAGCCAACGGACGGACGGACGGACGGAGAGGCAACTGACGAAGCTACTTCCTCGTTCGTTCGTTCAACGCAGATGCTGCTGCTGCTGCTTTGCGTCTGTCTGCTACGAACCACCGCTTCAACGGCCACCGCCTCCGCCACCATCGCTTCTACAGTTTGCTACAGCTGCCGCTGCTGCTGCCGCTGCTCTTCGTCCTGCAAAAGGCATTGGGTATACAGCGTAACAGCGATGCGGCATGGTGGGGGAAGGAGCTCCACTTTAGGTGCCCCCCCCCCCACATAACCCACAAACACCCCTTCTCAGGCCCCCTCTTCACATGGTCCGCTTGCTGGCTTGGATAGTCCTACCGTCTCTCGTTTTCGGCCTGCTCTTGCGACTTAGATCTGGGTAGGCGGCGGGCAGCCGGGAAGGAGATAGCGACGTCAGGACGCTTACAGAGACCGGAGGGTAATGCAATTTGAGGGTGTCCCTCGTAGGCACCGAGGGACAATAACAACGGCGACGACAGATATACACCGAGACGCATGCACCGGGCTCGACCGACAGTGGTCCTGGTAACAGCAGCAACGGCCACTGCCAACGAGGACGTTGGCGACAACAGCAACAATTCGCTTGCATTCAGGCCGGCAGGCGAGAAGGCAGGCACGCCTGCGAAACACCATGATTCGTTGGCCGTTACAACCAGCTTCTCTCTCCCTTCGTTCCTTGACGCCCTCTTCCATAGACGAATACACCGGCACCTCTGGGTTGGACATCGGCCATGTATAGCAAACCAGCCCTTGTTGGCAAATGAACGTTTGTTCACGAAGTTAGACGTTCACTAAGACCACGTTCATACCGAATATGAGAGAAAAAGGACAGAGAGAATCCATTGGAAGTAGGTGGACGATAACCCAGCGGGGAGCTAACATAGGAGAGAGATGTCCCTGTCGGGAAAGCTCGGGATGCTTAGGGGGATTTGTCATGAGGATTATGTTGCTTCGATGTGTCATGTGTCAACTGCCGCCCATCGACGACCCGTAGGCTCACTGAGGCGTATTTTATGTATATATATATATATATATATATATATATATATATACGAAAATGTTACCTGAAATATATTCGTCTTTATCCATTGATCCTTCGCTACGACATTAATAGAACTCAAAATCAGGCATGTCGATATATTTGATAATTATATATTTTTGGTCTGCATGAACGTTTATTCCATGCACAATTTTTCGATATGGTCAAACAATTGAAGATTTACAAAGCAGAAAAGAAGAAAGGAAAGGAAATAAATATATGTCATATAAAAGACATGGAAATCTTGATTGACGTCGATTTTCCTAGAAATAGACGTGTTTCCTCTCTCTCTCTCTCCTTCTCGATCTCTTTCTCTTCTTCGCCGTCTCCATATTTGGCGTGCTCTTCAAGAGACCTGTTGGCGTTCGAGAAGGGAGCCACAACATCATAAATAGAAGCAGTCCAGGCCTGGCCTGCTTCGCCCTTCAGTAGCCGTGACAGTGGGCACTCCTTCCTCATTGTCGGGTGGGTGCTCAGCGCCGCGGGCAATGTTTCCGCGACTCGGAGAAACGTCGTTCTCATCCCTCTTCTCCTCATCCAATGGTGGCAGCTCTATTTCCCCACTGCAAACTTCAAACTGGCGACGGCTCCCAGCCGGGTAGCTAGTCGAACACCCAGGAGCCAATGTCAGTTACGACGGCAACCGAGACCATAGCTGCACTCTGAGCTCTGAAGAAAGTCCCGCTGCCCTGCAACAAGGTCGACACTTTCACACTGTGACGGCGGGTCGTCGTTGCTGTGCTTGCTTAGCAGAGGAACTAGACAGACATAAGAGTGTTGTCAGTTTCACCGTGTGAGTGAAAGGGTTGTGTAGGGATTGACAGTGTGAGTAGGAGGACGCCTGAAGAAGGAGGTGCCAATGGCCCCGTCGTCCCCCATTGCTGGGGAGTTTGGTCCTTCGTCTGCAAATGGCGAAATGGCGGAACACAGCGTTAATATCGTCTTCGACATCGCCGCTTGTAAACAACGGCCGTCTCAGCGAGCTCCGTTAACTTAGTTCGCTACGGCCAAGCGAACTGCTTAGGTCATCTCAGCTCGTGAATGTTTACTCCGCTCGCTCTCGTTGTGTCCATTGTGTTATCCGCTGATGTCGTTGCCGCTAGTGTCACACAGTTATTGTTTCGTACACACAAACACACACACACACAGCAATCATGCAGCAGAACTGTCGAGCGTCGCTGGCCGAGGAAGGAAAGGACACGTAAATGCAGGGGAGTTGTTACGCACAATTTTGACAGTTCTCGTTTTTCAGCATATCTCTATGTGGCAGCAGCCTCTCCATCTCCTCCCACCTGACAAAAGCTCAAGTCAGAAAGGTTCACGAAACAAATTAGTTTGATTAGATTTCCGACTCGTCTTCCCCATATGTAACATAACATTGTCAAACAGGAAACCTGATTATAACGATGGAATCGATTATATGCAATTTTAGCTAATTACACACGCGATTTCCTTCTTAGTCGTATTGTAGACTATCACTTCACTTGGCTCAAACTGTAAAATCGACGTATCTCTAATATGGTTCGAGTGATGCAAGCGATAATTTATGCCCATATCGTCGTTCGACGGTTGAGGACAACGGATGCCCGTGGGACGACATAAACAAAATCGCATATATAAATATCTACTTCCACAACTAGCACACGTTGATGAATTGCTTTCATCAAGGAGCAATAGGACATTCTCGATATTTGTATTATACATTGTGTTGTATTGCATTTCCATACGTTTTAGTGGTTTTTGCTGTATGTTCAATTTTTATCTGACCTATTAACTGCTGTAATACTAAAACTTGATGTCTGATTGTTTATCTGTACCACACGTGCCCTATATGTTGGGGCGTTCTTTGTCTCTTGTGGGCTGATGAAGTTCTATTCTACGGGAGGAGGGGGAAGGTCTTCATGATTTGCTCTGCCGGTAGCAGAGACAAGTGCGAAATTATTTCGTTTGCAGTTCTGCGTCCCAGAGCAAAAGGCGGTGCATAGACGTGCGTATTCGTTCTACTGGGTGACTACGATGGCTAATGTTGTTGTCACAATGTTACACAGCTAATGTTGTTCTACTTTTGAACTGTGTTTCTCACTTCAAGACTGTTTCTCGGTTCTTTGCAATCGGAACAAATGTGGGGTTTTTGCGCATATGGTGGAAGACTGATATAAAATGTGCCGATGTAGGTGAAGCTGTACGGGCAAATTGCAATCGAACAAACATTGCGTAATGTTGATGGAATTACTATTGTGTTTGAGAGAGAGAGAGTGAGAGGGAGAGAGAAGGAGCTCAATTCGTGCACATGGACTCGTGATACCTTCAACAGGTATAGCTTAACTGAACTGGTTAACGCAGGTGCGGAAAATCCGTATTAATTAGACCTACTGCTAAACGGGCGTCGCGGGGATACTCGATATAATTTTTTTTTACTTTGTCCCGTGTGGCTACTCATTTTAAGAGTCTAATTAAATCATTATATGTCTCAGTGTACACCGTGAGCGAATTAAGTTCATGTTATCGAATTGTTCAATTCCACTTTACCAGGTGTATCCAACTGTGTCGCAACTTTTTACAGCCGTGCTCGTTATTGTCTTATTCATACAATACAATTTAAGTATTCCTTCATTTTCAGCCACTAAGAGGGACATTCTCAGAGTGTGATACAGTGTACACACGCACGGGTACACAATATATAATTTTTTTTTATGTAAAACATTGCCTTAAGTTTTACACTATGTTGTGTGCTGCGTGGAATGCTAAATGATTGATGTTATCATGTGTGGAGTAGGTTCGGCGAAATTACTGTAACAATATTCCAGAGGGAGGACTGCATTCGTGCGACAGGGTCATCACAGAAGAACAAAGGTCTAAGGGGATATGCTCAATTGGCCGGCTCTACTTTTGAACTATAGTTCACGTCTGGCGGACAATATCAATTAGATTGATAAGGACTGCGCCGAACGTTGCTACGCAAAGCCTGCGGGTCATAGTGATTCCTAAAATTCAAATTGCTCCTCTCGTATGCTGGTCGTTTTGTAACTACCCTCGCACACTTACATCTATTCTAATCGATCTGACTTGAATATTAATGCGTTCTCGGCTTGTGTGCTTGCAAAATTATTATTTTGCTGGATAAGGAGCTCGATCATTTACCGTCTTCGAGTACTAGAACAAAGTGACCTCCTCTTTCGTTTCATGCATGGAGTGTTTCCACCTAATTCGATTTTCTTAATATAATATGTTTCGAGTAATGTATAAAACACATTCCAAGACCTAAGGCATTCAGTACTATATTGTATAAGTATATCCGCTCTATAGGACTGAACCTTCAATCTCTCCTCACTTTCACAGACAGCTCCTTCGTTCACCGTGTTGATTTAATCTCTTGATTAGGGGCTTCTACGTTCAGTACTTTCCTTGCAGGGTGGCCACAGGATGGTGCTGGGCCGCAGGACGGTACTGGATGGTAATAGTCGTTCGTAATTTGCTTCTACAGGAGTCGTATATAAGCATCTCGTTTGAATCCAGTTCCTCTCGAGTGTCACCCGAACACCAAGCGCTGGCGCAGAACAAACAACCGATTGCAGTAATCAATTACGCAAACTACTACATATCGGCTAATCATAGAAGATGGCTTTTTGGAAGAGACGCGATAGTACACGTAAACTAAAAGTACCATATTCTCATCGACGTTGTCCACTAAAGGTGTACCATTTCTGGCTGATTAAGCGTCGTTATAAATAGGTGTACATCCACTTGCGAGTTATCTCTGGTCAATAAGTGTCTTTAGATGGCGCTGATGATAAAACGTTGTCTTTGTACTCAGTGCTCCATTAGACGGCCTTTTGTGATCAAGGAGTTTATATCTGAGGTTGCTTTTTCCCGCCAACATGAGACGCTGGAAATAGCATCCACATCGCCCCACAGTTCTATGCTCCAACATTGACGTCGAGTGTGTAAACAAGCTTACCTAAACAGACACCACAATCCTTAGATATATATGTAAATATTTATATAATATATATATATTGTGCCATACGAAGTAATGGTCTTACGAAATGTAACGAAATGTTGTTATCCCTCCTAGAGCTGAAAATAATATATATATATATATGTATATACATAAATAATATGTTAGCCTGCTTTACTTGGACATTGGGCTTTACATATGAATTCTGCAACCAGAGGTTATAATTTTTTGTAAACTTCACGATTCAAATGTCGTCTCTCGTATAAAGCATATATTCTCAGATAACTATATCTGTCGGGCGCACACACCACTGAGGCTAGTTTCTTCAAGATGAGATGAACACTGCATAGGGTTGGCAAAATGATAATATCTTGAGAAATACGCCCATATGAATTAAGGATCCGCATGCTAGAAATGTTTACTCAGGTGCCTCTTTTTTGATCACGGTGCACTTTATGATTCAAATGAATACTTGTACAATTGAACTCGATGACCGTTATAGCGTATGTAGCAGAAGTTTGCATTGCAAAATACACGGCACATATCCATCAGAGTTCCATGGACGTTAAATATTGGCAGTGACTCAGGCCAGAAGATTGATCTAGATATAATTCACTAAATGTATTTTGACTTGAAAGCACTGTGCTGACATGTTCCGGCTCCTTTCAGTGACCAGCCGGAAGGACAAATATTGAGCTAAACACAGAAACAGTGTCCGTTAGCATTACATTAGCTCATTAAAGTCACTCGGCTTATCCGATCGACTTTTGTTCAGCTGTAAATCGACCAGACAAGCGTGTCTAATTGTGCAAAAAATATACGCCGCATAATTTCGCTTTGCCAATTTTGCAAGTACCGCAATCACTCCGGCGAGGGTGACAACACTCCGCTATTTGGTCAAACACGACTTGAGATCCGTTAGATCGCTTAGTGACTCATGAAGTCACTTGCAATATTCGAAACTCTATACTCATTTCGATTCTGCGCTACATCTGCCAACACGATCGGCGTACGACATTCTGTCCTGGGAATGTCAGAGAGAGAACTCCTCGTGCTTGTGATGCTTTCGAGTTACGCAGGAAACTTTGATGAAGGTACAGAAATAAAATAAAACTCGACGACTCGTGTTCGTAGCCTCTGCTATTTTGAGGTCTGCTCCACTCGTCAGCCTCTTGTTGTGTGCTTGCTTTTTTCTCTATCTCTCTCTCTCTCTCACTAACATTAGACCACGTCTGAGTGTTCGTGTTTGGACCTCGCTATGGGTGAAAGCCGCTGCGAAATCCGCTCGCGTTGTTGGCAAGCCAAAGCTACCAACCATCGATGATTTGCTCTGGCAGCGACTGTACATCTCGATCTTCGTCGCTTCCCGCACAGCAGCTTGCTCAGAAGACCTGAATCTCAGACAACTGTTCCAAAGAGCGCTAAAGAGGAGAGTGAGAGATTTAGGATCTAGAGAACGAGCAGAGCACCGGGGACCTAGAACGGACGGAGTGAGAAGAACGCACGAGAATTGACGAGACGCCTACTACTCAGACGATGGACGATGGGAGTAGCGAATGTGCTTGTGTCGCTGCTGCCTCTACAGTCACTATTCGCGCTCTCTCTCTCTCTCTCTCTGAGCTGGCGCAAGCGAACAAGTGCCGGATAATGTGATTAGCATCCGGAGGGGCGCTGCCTTCGTACTTACAGCGACCGGGAGACGGTGGCGGCCGGTTCGTTCGCGTCCCGTTGCGCCACGGACGAAGATGTCGGACAGCGACGAAGAATCGGGAACGCAAGGGTAGGCGGGCGGTAGGGCGGTATGCAGCAGCAGCACGAGAGCACAAACTCTGGTAAGCTGCGAAACACAACCGGCAGAAGCAGCAGTACTATAATACATAGCAGAGACTTCACTCCGTCTGTCTGTCTGTCTCTCTCGTTCTCCCACTCTATCTTTCTTTCTATTCACCCTCTCTATGTCGCTAACTACGCACCATCGGCGAGGCCGCTACAGCAAGTAGCTACGACAGCAGGACAGCAGCGACTGGTCGTGGTGATCTAAAAATGGATCATTCTCATTGTGCACTCATCGTCTTTGCAGATGTCCTTTGCCTTCGGAGGAGTCAAAGGTAACAAGAAGAAGAAGAAGACTTCAGCTAACTTACATACATATAGAATAGCTCACAAGTCGGGCCGGTCTAGCTTACCTCCTTGATTATCGACTCTCTTGACCCCGTCGATAAGACAGCACTGCGGAAAATACAAAATTACATCAGTCCACTTTTACGAGTTGTATTCGGTTGCGTAACCTTGCGCAGTTTGTTCACAGACCGCTCAAGTTAAGCGATCGGTAACGATGCGGAGGTTAGCCGTACTGTTGCAATGTAAACCGATGCTTTTTCCACTGGCGAAATGTGCGTCCAAAAGAAAATAAGTAAATGAAGTTCTTATATCACAACTAAGGATAGACGGCACATTGTTCTTTGAATGATGATTATTATTCTGTCAGCGAGGATTCGTCAAACGTCAAGAATAAAGAGTCTTTTATTTCAAAGGTGTTCACTATTCTGCCATATACGATTACACCACCACAAAATACCTGGTCATACTAAGGGACTATAGTTTAAACCTCTGCAATATTGTTGAAATTTTACGTTTGTTTCGGGACATTATTGTTATTTTGTAAGTGGTGCTCTTTCCCCAGAGGTTCCTAAATCTCTTAACGGCGATCTTCCAAGAGCATGAAATAGTTCTCGACGATACGGTCTCCCTGCATGAAGATTCACCCAAACAACCGGTTATGCACGAGGGGACAACCTCAGCCCACTACTCTTCGCGGTCTTGTTCTCTGACTTGCCGAAAGCGATCCAGGATCGGCACCCGACAGTAAAAGTGCTCATGTGTGCTGACGATCTGATCCTCTACTGTACCAACAGGCGCCACACGCAACAGGCACTCGGGACTCTGAAAACCAAGGTAGAGAGTCTCGGACTCCAGATCAACACGGACAAGACTGTGGCCATGAAATTCCGTCGCGGGGGGCCGTCTCGCCAAAGAGGACTACATCATGCCATACAAATCGCGGATAATCCCCACAAACCGATTTTGCTACCTAGGACTCGCACTGCCAACGAACGGGTGCGCCGTTCGGCGACCACGTCCGGGAAAGAGTCCGCAAAGAACTCGAAAAGAGCCGACAGATCAAGTCTCCCCACAAGCTATCACTCCGAACGGCGCTCTCCCTGTTCGACATAAAGGTTGCTCCAATGGCCTCTTACGGTGTCCGATTCATTTGGTACGACCTGAAGGAGTCCAACCTCGCGGCGCTGGACCGAGCGAAATCCAGCTTTCTGAAGAGGGTACTCTGCCTGCCGGCACAGGCCAGCAGCACCAAAACGCATCTAATGGCAGCCACGCGTAGATTCGTGGAGGAGCTCAAGGAGCGTTTCCACCTGCCCGAGACAGAGGCATACCGGACACACATCGAAGGATACCGCAGAAAGATCGCTAACCTAGAAGCGGACTTCTAACAAACAACAGCGATGACTTCAGATGTTTGAAAGAGCTGCTCGCACCGCAACCGGCACCTGGTAACTAGATTCGCGGTACACGGCTTCCACCACCTCGCCTGCACGTCCGCGAATTTCCACGATCCAGGTCCAGCCTGCACATGTAGATGCTGCGAGGATGCGTGCCCCAGGTAGCATCTCAGCATCTGCCAAGCAGGGCATTCATTAACCTTTATTACAACCCCCCACCCTACCCTCACCCTGACCAGTAGCGTCGTCATATAGATCCTCTGTTTTAACACTGTCATGACTCGTAATTCATACCATCTGTTGGTGAAATAAACAGATGATGATGCATTATATTGAACTAGCGCCAGGTCGATATAAACCACTCAAATCTATTCTGCACATGCCAACCACTAAGCCCTGAAACACCAACGTTAAAGAACAAAAATCAGTAGAAAATAGCGTTGTCATAATTATTACGCGGATGATTCAAGAGTGACGGTTAACTAACACTATATTGCAAATTGAAGAAAAAAATGTTTGATTATAGTGAACATCATTATACCTCATCCGTGATATAGTAGAATTGGTCTCTATGATGCTACATATAATCATGGGATACATTAGGTGAGTAGGCATTGAGAGGTTTCAGCCCGACCACGAAAAGATCTTAAATTGTACGAGAATAAAAGTTCGATGCGGCTCATTAACAAGATCGATTTCGTATATTTTTGTTTTAAAATAAGTACTAACTTTAATTGTTAAATATTCGACCATTTATCACCCTTATACTGATGCACTGTGCAATGTTCTGTGTTGTTCTGGTTGTTCACTCTGGCCACTTCAAGTCTGTTATATTTACATGTCCAGGATTGCAAGCCGTAGAACGATCTAATGACACTTAGCTTTCTTTTCTTAGTTCAAAAAAAAACAGAATCAGATTATAAGTCAGAATGCTGCTTTTCAGCTTTAAATAATAATAATAATAATAATAATAATAAGCATGATAATAGCAACAACAACAACAACAACATAGCCTTCCACGGAACATGCGAACCGTGGCTGCTTCGTTCTTGAGTCTGGGGCGCACAAGACAAGGTGTCATGTCCCTTTTTGTCAACTAATCCCCTCTACCTCGAACTTGTTCATAGAAGACGAGCCTGGCAAAGAAGAAAATTGAGTTAATTAGTTGCGTGGCAACATCCATTGGAACGGTCGGTTGACTCGGCCGGGGCTACTGTAACCTCGTTGGTTGTGTCGACAACATCGCTCGCTATACGTGAACTAGTCATCGCAAACGAACTCCCGGAAAGTGGACAGAAAATGACTCCGCGCTCCGTACGCTTGTTTCCCGCTTATTTCAAATGCCGAGAGTGTCTCCATGTTTGTATCTGTGCGTGTCACATTCTGCTGAAGAATGCACGTTCAGGGTGGGTCACCCAACGACAAAATAGTAAGTAAGTACGAGTAAATTACATTCATAGCCTCATTGGAGCGAATAATAACGACTTAACCCTTATTAAGCCAACCGTGTTGAAGTCCGCTACCATTCTTGCTCGCAGCTGTTGAAGGTCGTCGCAAGGGTAGCGACGAATGTCTCGATGGAACTAAACAGGCTGAAACGCCCTGTGTGTTAAATTACGTTGGTAAGGGGATCCTGAGTAAAAGCGTTTCTCAAAGGCTGCTTTATGATTCGCTTCTATGAGCGTCTTGACTACAGCTGGTTGCCTGGTATTCTTGACTCGTGTGTAAAGGGTCGCTTTGATTTACGTTCATGAAGGTTTATTAACAAACAACCTAAGGTTGACATTTTAAAGTCCTTTGACTGAGAGATATTTTTAGTTCTGTTGAGATATATTTAGTTCTGTTAAACAGCAAAAAATAGGGTCGTTTCAAGAGTAACCCGATGTACCAATATTGCATTACGTCCATTTTGAATTCAATTGTAATGTGCACCCTTAAGAAATCTTGGGTATTGGGAAATGTCGTTTCAATTCTATAAAATTTGAAAACTATGTATCGTAGTAGGGCTATCATCTTACAAACGTATGCTAATTAAGTCTGTAATCTTTGATGAGCAATACCCTATATAGTAACCACTTGAGCCGCAGGTGGATGAACTCACAGATTATAGGTTGACACACTCAATTATTATTTTTATTATTTGATAGGTACGAACGTGTAAATGAAAATTGAGTGAAACCCTCCATCCAAGAGGCCAAGGCTCGAGGGAGGCGATGTGGAGGAATCATTCTAGCGCCGACCAAAGGACCGAAAATAACAGTACGATTCACTCACTTGTATGATACCTGCTTCCATAAACAGATGACGAGGTTTCTACTTGCTACAACCCCTAAATAATAAATGCAATACAAATAACACCCTTGCGTCTAAGTATACAATTACGATACAATACAAGTGCTGTTTATTGACGATGAAATGACTAACTTGCTGTGTGACATATAAGAGAGCTTAAGCATTATAAAATTGCAGCTCCTTCAATAAACCACTAAACTTTTACTATAAATGCACCAGAGAGAGAGAGAGAGAGAGACCATGAGAAACCAATCGAATAATGATTTTGAAACTTGCTTTCGATACTATTTGTATGCCAACTTCGTTATTAACTAATATATCGTTGAAGTTGCTCAATATCAGAGCTCCTTAGTTTGGGGATGGCCCCTATCTGCTCTACCTTGATACACCCTGACACCACGAGTTGACAGTTGTCCTTAGATACTGTCGACGGATTCGGCGTTGCATCCATCCATCTCAGCAAACAGTTCCATCGAAGTGGAGTCGAACTTGTATAAGCGTTCTGTAGATTTCCACGTTGCTTCGCTTCGCTGTATTTTTGGTCACTTAGCCGGATCGTCGATAAGGTCGTCCGGATATGGGACGCGTCCTTTTATAATTTAGAAAAGTGCAATTTGAGTTGTCCTAAAAATAAAATTAATGAATGGTATGACAATTTATTATGAGCAACGACACAGTCAACGACTTGATGAAATCATAGTATCATCCCATTTACACGTGTCGGATTCAAATATAGAAACAATTTACAAGTAGGCAACAAAGTCTAACTCGTCATAGCCGACCTTCTAACATAAATATCCCCTTGGCTCGTTATTTCTCTTTTGGGTCGAACACCGACACCGGTCTTTCGGCAGTGAGCAGAATCCAGCCACTCGATGAGCAGGCGGCCTATCGCTTTTAGCCGGACAGGAACTTGACGAGTGCTCAAGTGTGTTTCAATCCCTCACTCCCGTTCGGAATGTCGAATCCAAGGCAAGACGAATGTTACAATTCGCATTATACATATCTTCACAACTTTCGACGCTTCATAGATTTGTTCCTTGTCGCATTGTTCGTCGTCCTGTGGTGCGCCTCTCGATCGCAGTACTCAACTTCCCCCGCCTCCATTTCCCAACAGTCGGCCCAATTCTACCTCTAGCTACTCGGGTTGTCCCATGATTTCAAAGTAACCGCTGCCGGTTACATTCATTGCAGGAGCCCCATACCAATTCGTCAGTGGGCAGGCTACTCTCAGTGCAACACTCAGCTTAGCTCGTGACTCGCACGTGGCTCTTAACCCCTCCCTCGAGTTACAACTGAGAATCGAATTTGCGACCCGGAACCCCCAAGCCCTATCGTCGAGAAGCGAAAGATCTGGGAGATTTATACCAATCACTAGCAATGGCGACGATCAATTTCAGATTGCAGCGAGAACGAGAAACTCACCTCTGGCTGTGAGACGCAGCCGGTGAGCCCGACAGAGGACCTAGCAGTGCTCACTGGGCACACAGAGAAATGAAGAAACCTTTCGGTAATGGCAACGGCGTTGCTGGGGCAAGGGTAAGCTTATGGATGAGGTAACAGTTCCTTAGGAAGGCTTAGCAGAGACTTACCGACCTTATCCCGATGTCGTTCTGCATAGCTTGTCGATCGTTTGCCGGACGGGTGGCGAACTCAAACGCAAGTGGAAAACGAGATGAATAGAAAAAGGCTCGAGTAGATAAAGGCTAAATGGCAGGGTACCACCTACCTTAAAGCCGTCGGGTCTAACAAAACTGTGTAATTTTGTTCTCCAACCGTATTTATCTACATGAAGACTTAATGGATAGGTGACACTATAATAACTCGTATGACAGATCATACAAGTCATGTCCGAATGGAGCGCAACTGTACAAATCTGGGGGTCGGGCGTAGTTGTTAATGCGATTGCAGTGAGGAAACTCAGAACCTCGTGAGCTTCCTGTGATTTGTAGCCTTACGAATTTACCGCGATTTCTGCACTTGTCAATTTAGCTAGGGTTCACATAGGCAAATTCAATCGGGTTCAGCTCACAAAGCTATCGGCAACGATGTAAGAGCTACACGCTGATGTTATCCGTTTTACAGTTGAGTATGCTATATGATATCTCTTGTCATAATAACTGCAGCGTATGCTAAAATCACCCAATGAATACCCTGAATATAGATGAAATAATGAGCAAAAACCAGTATCATCTCTGTGGTTATGAATTTTGTTGCCTGGGAAACAGTTTGCCATTTTTTATTTCCATCGCGTCTGTACCGCCACAATCGCTCGTTTACCATTTTAATATAATAAAGAAGAATTTAGGATTGGTTCGCGTAACTCTTATTTTAGAGATCAGAGTTTCTTTTTTTCGAGTAAGAACTCTCATAAATGTACTCATAAATTTGCGTCTTTTTCCGAAACCAGTCAATGTATTTAGCCCCAAATCAAGACTGTAGACTGAATCGTACAGCACTATTTTGAATCTAACGTCTACATTGGACGGATTCCACAAGAGCGGTTTCGAATTTCTCAAGAAGTCGATCGTAATCTATGCCATCAGGTTGGTCTCGTCTCAAAAGGCCAAAATACAATTATGCCATTCCCTAGTTAGGCCAGATGTCGTTCTAGATCTCTGACCAAGAAGTCCGTCCTGTTCTGGATGACGTCGAATTGACGTCCTGCCGAATCTCACTAGGAGCTAAACACGAAGTTGGCCTTCGAGGCACGTTGGACTATCTTGCTGTTCAAGGCGGTTGTTTTTGTTGGATTGTGCAAATCATATCGACTTCGCTGCTGATCGAGAAAGCTTGAATCCACTTCGAAAAAGTTAAATGAATTATAGAGAAATTTAAACATACATGCGAAATCCAAAAACACAATAAAAAACTATACGGCAAATGTTGCTGAAGTGTAATACGCATAAGCCAATTAAACAACAGAATCGATCTTTCCGCGCTCGTTAAAAAAGAGCGAAAAGCTGGGATATTCACTCGCGTGAGGGTTGTTGATTGTTTTTCGAATGTCATTTCAGTCAGGTTTAATTTAAGGTAAGCGTGCTGCTCTGCGAGAGGGAAGGGTTGATTTATTTAACTGCTTAACATTGATATTCTCATTCTTGGTTACATGGATTCGTACATCCATACATTCGTAGTGCTTTCGTATTGGCAATCTACGTTGATTATAAAGCACAATTATACATTGACTAACACGGAGCGTTATGACTATTGTATACAAAATAGGAAGAACCTTTAAAGAGGACAGCTGGTCGAATAATGCCACATCTTGATTATGTGGCGCGGGGGTGCGCAGGGGGCAAAATACGCCTGCAGTTGGTAAAATGTATGCTTACTTAGTTGAGGCAGAGCAACGAGAAATGGAGCTGGACAACTTTGGCAGAAGTCGCTTTCAGTCAAATGCTACAATCGAACTATATGCTCAGCTCTCACTCACAATATAATCTGAGTGATATATGTATGTGGTGAACATAATGATCATTGTCGCAATGTGCGCTACAACATTTGGCGCCGCAACGTATTGTAACCGTTCAAATTTGGTGGAACGTTGTACAAATGATTCGTACAAATGCCTATCGTATTTACGGAATGAAATCCAAAAAATCTGGAAGCTTTGTTTTGTTTTTAGTTGCTGACAAAAGTGTATATATAACCTCTAATGGCTACGGTGCGAAATGTAGAGTCCTGTGGTTTTCGTTTGGCTAGCTTGCCACCAATCGGTTTCGATTCAATTATGCAGTTGTGATCTCTAGCATATCAAAACGCACAAATACAACGAGATGCAAAACATCTAAATAGCATTCTAAGTAACGATGGTTGCATGTTGCGACACTTAACGTTATTATGTTCGCTAGGAGTTGAATCCAGATTGTTGCCAAAAAGATAAACTTGGCGCATCTCCTGCACTTTACTGTTAGTCGATGTATAGGGAAATGTTTATTGGTATATTAAAGGAACTATAGTTGCAGTAACGGCTAACCCTTGAGCCGGCTTCTTCTTGCAGAACAACAACATGGATTTGGACGCAGGATATTAACAATTAGTCTTGCGCCATGACCGATCATTTGCAGCTATTGGATGTAACCCTCTGGAAACTGGTTGAAATTTTATCACGGTAGTTGCGTATGCTCAAGATTATAAATATTACACAACTCGTGTGAATAAAAAGAGAAGAAGTATGCTAAAGATTTTCGCGTGAATTCTAAACGTCGATTACGTCGCAGAAGCCGTCAAGGAGACAACTAAGCAACTGCCCCCCTCTTACGTTATGTTCCAATTCGGTAGTTACGACGTGCATAACACATGTGGCATCTCTTCGTGAAGGTCATCCTTTATGACGAGCACGTTACAATGTACTCAAGAAGTCGCTTGCGCCTACAATATGCAACCTCAACGTTCGCTCATAATGCGTCGAATGATCGGGTACGAATTATCACTGCCATGATCAAAACAATACAGCAACTAACTCCGACTCCAAAATGAAACCTTCGAATTGTTTAATCATTCGCTTTACCTGGGATTCGAACTTGTCTCACTTCAACGCTACCTACCAAAGATCGCGTCCTCAGGGTTCACAAGACACACCGCACTAAACTTGTTTACCTAGCGGCTAAAAATCGCCCTTTACTCTGTATCACTTGTACTAATTTAATCTAGAGTTGAGAGGCACTTATCGAGAGCACTTGTTGTATCGGTAAACATGATGCTTAGATATTTACCTGGATTTTTACAAAATCCAAGCTTCAACAACGTAGTCGTGCACAGATGCCCAAAGATCCAATCGCCCCATCAGCCAATGCGTTTTCCACTACTATATGCACTCGTCAGTTATACGGTTATCAGTGTACAACTTTTTTTTTCTGTTGCTCTACTTTTTTTTTTTTTGCCAGGCACCATTGTGCGCTCTGCTTTTTTTTTAATTTCTTTTGCGTTTATCTGCTATCGACTTGAGCAATCAATGTCTAAATTGAAATATTAACATGGTTCTTGTTTTGGGCAGAATCATTCGGTAAGGCTATGCCTGGTTGATGGTAAAGGCGGACGTTTAATAGAGGATCTTGTATCTCAATCGGAAACATGTATTGTGGATATATATGCAAATACCACTGGCGCACTAGTATTACTACAACATACATTTTCAAAGAAAACCATGAAATGCTGATGTTCTATTTGATATTCTTTAGCTTCCCGGGTGATTTGGCCTTCTGGGCTTTGTTAAGATATTCGTTCAAGTAGAGAACAAAGCTGTGTCATTCATATGGTATCTCGAGAGTAAGCGATATACACATATCGAATAAGGAATGACAATACACTAAATATATTTATTCAAACATATCGAATATGCTTTTTTTCCGATCTAATTTGAAGTCACTGACCATCGAATATATTAGACAGATGTTACCTACGGAAAAGTTACGGTATTTTCGATACTATCCAATGCCCGAGGACGTATTTTAGTTAGGTACCATGCTATGATACTAGCGGAATAGCTGTATTTTATGGCGACATATAATCTATGCATTGGATGTCGTTGTTGTTTGCGATCTCGTTGCAACGCGTATATGTATGGACAAGCCGGTTCTTCCAAATCCTAATATTCGTTTTTCTTATATGACATGAAATTGCTCAATCTCGTCTCCAACTCGTGCTGTTTAGATTATTCTCTCATCAATTCTCTCAGCATGCATTGCGCCGTCAAGGGATGGAGGATAATTCGGGATCTCCCTTGATAAAGTCTCTTCCTGATGCCATCGATATATTTGCCGCGTCTGGTCTTCATGGAACTCTTTTTGGCCGATGCTCACCGGCTGTATGTGACTAACACTAAAATTCTGTCGTGATATGGTTTGGAATTGCCTGATTTTGATAACAGCATTATCGTTACGTCGTTATCGTGTGCATGATATCCCGCTTCGCGTACTTCGGCTGTGTTGGTGAATGCAATTTCGCTCATTTTTCGAAATATGGCGAAAGTCACAGAACCTAGGCGTTAAGCTTACTTTTTGTCAAATACAACGTGTAATATGAGGATTACATTGTTCTTCGTATTAAAGGTTTACTAGTGCGGCCAGCCCTAGAAGATCAGGCTTCGTTCTATAATAGCACTTGCCGAAAAAAAGTAGACTTGAAAGTAGAGTTAAAATGCTCTCTGTCTCTGACGAACTAAATTCGATGAAGATCTGGATGAAGAAGTCCCGGGAGGTTTTTGCCCGTCAACCTAGAAACCTCTTAGTGCGCTATAGAAAACGAGTCATCAGAAGGAAGCCCGTCCCCTGTCGGTAGATAGGCCAGCCAATAGATGGTTATACGCGGGGCGAACGCGACGGAGACATTGGAGGCCAGGACCGACGAATTTCCACATAGTGAGACACCGAACTGAACGAGGGTGCAAGGGCCAGCCAGGCCCTCTAGCGTAGAGCGATGAGAGAGATAGAGAGAGAGAGAGAGAGCAGTGCCGCTTGTGGATCGTCGCCGCACAATCCAGTTTCGATTGGGTTTTAGCAGTACTCTCTCTTCCCCCATTTCCCTGCCCTACTAGTACTACTACTGCTACTACTCTCCATCGCCTCGCCCTCCACTGTCGTCTCTTGGCAGCAGCGCCAACTGAATAATGTCTCAAATTAGCCTGTAAGTGCCTTCACGGGGAGTTCTGAAGGGGCACACATCGTGACCGTCCGCTCGTCCGTGCGGGGTGGTGTGAGGTGAGGTGGGGTGGCGCGGGGTCTGGCCAGTCTCCCAACACTCCCAACATCTCCCACAGCGAACACTCGCAAACTCATCCCGTGGGGTAGGTGGATGTTTGGCTGGCTAGCCGGCTCCACTGGGCCGACCGAGTCGTCAGTCGTTCGGCCGAAGACGGAACTCGTCGAGGAGCACGAGAGGCGTGTGGAAACTGCGGCTGACGTTGGCGCCGTTCCGACGTTAGCGAAGAGGCAAGTCAAGAAAATTTCGATCAGCTCGAAAAGACAGAAAAGGAATGATTACGCAGACAGACAGCCGAATGGCTCGACGGATAGAAAAGAAAAAGAGAATAAAAAAATATTAAGCAATTTGCATTTATGATTGGCGTCGTCTCCTCGTTCGTCTCGCTTCGCGAACGCTTCAAAGGCAATCGATGGCGACTTCGTTGTCATTAAAAAGATTTCACGCCAGCCAGCACAAATAGCTCGAAGAGCAACGTTCGGGTGCTAAGAGAAACTAGCTACCAGCTAGAGCCATTCCACTGCTGCCAGGAGCACTGCAGCCACCCACTATCAGCAGAGGCAAACGAAGGGACGAAGGAGAGAACCAGAGTAGTGAGAGCTAGACACAGATGAGGGCGAGAGAGAGAGAGAAATATTTCATCTCGTGATTCAGAGAGGACGAAAAGGAGACGTATCGAACACTACCAGATGGTGGTGGGTGGTGGTGGTGGGTGGTAAGAGCACACGGATTTTAGTGAGTGTCTAATAATTCACCCTTGGAGGCTTTATTTCTTCGGGATTTAATTAAATATCACACACAATTCCTACTTCAGACCCCCGGCTGGCATTTATTTCCCGAGAAATAGTATTAAGTCGATAAAGCTAGGTAGCGGTTGTGGAAAGGCGCTCGCTGTCGGACCGTGCTTTTCTGTGTGGTCGACCCAAATACGTCTTCAAAGCGAAACAACAATAGAACTTATTTGTGAAAAAAAGAGGTTTTGCTTAACAGTTCCTTGTTTGTGAACTACCTTGATGAGAACCTAAAAGTGGGCCGTATAGAATAGCTATATTTAGAATATACACGATTTTCTTTTCTTAACCCCATATTGGTGTTTGAGTTCGATTGAATGCCAATAATCTTTAGAAGTGTTCCGTGCATATGACCTTGTTTATTACGGACCCTTCCTATGGTGAGTGTTTGTGGATAAATGAGAGCCAAATATGCCAAGGAACAATAATGACGCAGGATAATAGTGTTTGTTCAGTTTTCAGAGCTCGATCCGAGTGAAGCTGTGTTAGCACCATTCAAGGTGTGCGTTCAGGCCCCGTCCGAGTTTCGTAATATTGACCTGAAATAACCTCGATTCTGGTGATCCGAACGGCTGGCGATAGTTATCATATCGACGGCATGTTCTTTGTTCGTAATAAATAAATTGCCCCTTTTCGCACGCCCATTTGCATAAATGATCATTATTGAATAGCTGGCAGAGACAGAAGCATTGGTATGTGCTGGGAGCTCCTCGCTAGCTGTGCCGCCAAGAGGAGCCGAGCCGCCACATGGTGCTGTAGTAATACTTACTAATAATAATTAATCATTAAAGCCTGACGCAGCAGCCCACCAATTGCCTTGAATTCGTGGGGTCGATCAGCGGCTCTGGTTTGGCCAAGGTATTGAATTTTGCCGCCAAACGAGATCAGATCCGATCGGACAGAGTTGGGGAGCGTCTGGAGCTCACGTTGTACAAGTAGCCAAGAAACGAAAATAACAACCTCGATGATGTCTGCTACTCACGTGGTTTGGACTGTTTCATTTTTATTCGACATGATTCACAAAACAGTTTGATTGGACCGCCTATTTGAAATAGGGGGCAGACTATACAAATCTCCTATTCAGTTTGCATGCGTCATCCATCCGTCACAGTGGCAGCGTTGTTGCCGTTATTGCTTAGCGAGCTGCGTCAGACATAAGCATCATGCTGATGCTTCGTACCACCCCACCACCTACGTCGGCAAAAGCAGACTTCAATTCGCCATCGGCGATGATTCAATAATCGAGGATGCTTGGGTCCCCTTTTTCCGAGAAGGTGCACACATCGCACCGTATGGTAATCACGATGTGTCCCGGAGTAGATATACGGATTGAAATTATAATCGTACATAAAATACATATATCACGTTTGTTGGTTGTTTATCCACTACTTCGTCTCCTCAATAAACGGGAGTGATGACACAGATGTAGAAAATCAATTCATCACAGTGTGTTTATTATATGGTAGACATAGAAGTGAAATTCCAGCGATTTGCGGAGGGTAGCTGTTGTGATAATCATTTGATTGGCAACTATTGGTAATAATAATTATTATTACTATCACTCTATTATTGGCAATTTCGTTAGTAGTATGTTAGACACCGAAATAATAGGTGCACTCATTATTAGTATATGAGTGTACTCATTTTTACGCGCATACACATTCATCCAACTTCACTGTTATTGTTCAACCGACAACGAAAGCAAGATGGTAGCTTGTTTACTCGAAGGTGTTTTTTTTTCATTAATAAAATAAACAAATTGTTTTTCATGACTATATTATTTGTTAGCTAGCAAATATTTCATATTTCTAAAGGAGGCTGTCGTCCAAGTTCCTGCACTTCGTCGTGTCGATGAATAGATATTTGATCGAAGCGATCGCCATAAGTTACTGATGGTGAAAACGAACTTGTTCGCCGAGAGAGGCGACGAGATAGATAGGTTCACTTTTGTTCGAAAGATTTGCGCATGATTTGCCGTCTTCAATTTATATTCGAACTCCAACTACCGCTGATTCTCGATGCTATCGGCCGGTGAAAGGAATCCCTCCCCGGCCGTAGTCATTGAGCAATAATTTTCTCATCTTTTGAAGATATTATTGGGGTTCATTGGACGAGATTTTTTTTTTTTTCACAGAGTCAATCAGATAGAGATACAGTTCTCTCGAAAAACGTCTAAAGTCCACTTGTCTGATTTATGGTGAACTTCCTTTGAAGGCAAGGCAGCTAGAACATTGTAAAGCTACATGATCTCAAAAGTACGGGGCGTATCTCCTCTGAATATCATCTCATCGCTAGACTTTTAGTATGGCATTGTTATTCTCAGCAAGGTTAAATAGGTTAATGCCAACCACATAGCGAAATGGGTTGTTGAGTTTGTTATTGAAATACTCAACTTATACTGCATACACGGCACTCCCTATACGTTCGCTTAACGTAATCGCACAGGGCGCCAGGTAGGTAGGGATCTCACTTTATGCATATTTGTTCCATATAAAGAAACCCACTAATGCCTGGAGATCGTCCGTCAACTTCAGACCTGCGAAGCTCTGCCCGCAACGTCTTATCTCGCGAGAAGCAGGCTGTTGTTGATACACTGATAACAGGAGTCTCATTTGATACGAGTAAATTAACCATAATCAGGTTATAGAGAAATTGCCAAGGGTTGCAGGAGCAGGTGTATGTTATAAAAAGTCACGCAATCTTGACGCCGATGTGTTTACCTACTCACCTGCGCCTGAACACATCGAGGGAGCGCTTAGAGACTCCACCTGAGAATTAGACCTATAATACTTCTATTGCCAGACCGACGGTAGATAATACAATAGTTCCTCCTAAACTGGAGAATTCAAGGGCGACTCGTATCCTTAGTGAAGGTGACTTTCCACTTATCCACTTATCTAATATATAATAATAGCAAGAAATAGCTAACCCGGTAGCGAGCCGCCACCTGTTTGTTATGAGAACAACAAATCTTCCCTTTGGCTGGGCGAGATTGCATTTGAAATATCTGCTGTAGTTATTGCTGCTACTGTGATCGTTGTTGGCATATCTCTGTTTGTTTTTCGATATCCTAATTGTAGGATAGAATCAGCTATATTTGCACTGCCAATGGAGCTGGATCCGTTGGTGATCGCTAAATTATGTTTTTCCTCGCCAACCCCCTTCTCTCCTATTCTCTTTCGAGAGAAAGACAATCGATATTCGGCAAAGTCCATGTCGTGGCTGCTCGGGGAATGTCCGCTCGATCGAGCAGTCAGCGGTCTATTCTATCCAGCCAATTACGTCATTACGCGCGTCCATACACGCAACAGCACATAAAGGACAGGCGGCCCACACAAGAGAATATAATCGACGTGGACGCCTTCTATACATAATACATACATACATAGAGACATAGAGAGAGAGCAGAACGTCGACGAAGAGGATGACTGGACTCGACCAACCGGTCGACAAACCAACCCCGACTGAGAGATCCGGACAAAGAGCAAGTAGTAGCGATCGTATGTTCTCATATGCAGACAAAATACTGTTGCTGCTGCTGCTGTCGTTGTTGTTGTTGTTGCCTGCAAGGAGCCTCATCGCTACATTATGCCAATATATACGAGGCAAGCAAGTAGCCACTTCGAACGAACGGAGAGGCTACACTTATCTTCTTGGTAGATGCTATGCCACCAAACCAAACATCCTCTCTGGGGTATCCGACATATAATATAATATCACAACAGACGAAGGAAGGGAGCATGTAGAGAAAGTAAGAGAGCGATGCCCGTTCGAGTCCCACTCCGCAATTTCCCGTGTCACCCTTAATTCAGAAATCCTCCAGGCCAGCAACCGAGCAAGGGATATCTATACATGCGTATATATTGGTACGCTTTAATTAAATCAAGGCCGAGTGAGCGCCACTTCAATTGATGATGCTATATCATTTGAAGCGATGATGACTCAACGGTGGCAAGAATGACTACGCTCTTGGACGGGGGAAGCCGTTGTTTAACAAGTTTAACAATTCTTGTCTTGTTCTTGTTCGGCCATGCGTACGGTCGAAATGAATGAAACGGAGGCAATGCCACTCATGGGGACAGATGATAACCATTAATGAGCAGAAAAGGTGCTGATATATTAATCTCTTCGCACTAGCTGCGCCTTGTTGAGGTAGTTATCTTATAACGATATTGGCATAAGGTTCGGACTTAATAGAATTATACATAACCCTTGTTTGGCCTTGATCTGCATAGGAATTCCACCTTATTTTGAGATCTAAACCTTCCACATAGCGAAATATCGATCATATATCGATCCCATCGTTGTCCATACTCATTAGGACTATCGACTGACCCCGGTCAGAGTCCCTCGCAGACTTCACGCTAACGATTGCATCACTCTGCACCCTCACTTCTCAGATGAGCAGATTCGGTCGCAATATGCAACAGGTTCTACTATATACACACACGTCCGATGCGCATATTTCATCCTCACGAATGTTGGCTCGTGTTAGTCGCCTTTCGTATACTAAACAAGTTGTAATTCGTTTTTCAGCTTACTTTGTTTAGGTCGTGAAAATAAACTATTCTCTCGTATCTGACACAATTGGTCAACTCTGCCAACATTCTTATACATATGATCTCCCGTTTCGTTAGTGTAAAAGGTCCTCATGCGCATATAAAGTTGTACACATCGATTGGGTTATCAACAAAAATGTATATGTTTCCCTTTATAATATAGCCTCATGAACAGAAGAGGTTCAATATGAAGAGATGCTATAGATCACTGGCCGATTTCTACCATCTTCCATCTACAGAATATTTTTATCTCAGAAATATTTTCAATGAAATACGTTCTCGATTGTCTTCAATAACGATTAAAAGCAGTGGCCAGACGAGTAAAGGCCACGCATACTTCCAATCATACGGAGGTTACTAAACAGTAAAAAATAAGATTGGGACATCTGGCAGCTCCGTCTTTATTGTTCTTTCTGCGTTTGCAACACAGAAAAAGCTGAAACTTTTGATTTCAGAAGTATGCGAGAATCATACCTGATGTTTTTCCTTTTTTTGGATTACGCGAATGCCTGATGCACACACGCCCTTAAGGGCTCAAGTATAAACCAGTGCTCTCAAAACCTGAGTATAAACCAGTGGGCCTCCAAACCATGAGAGTTCAGAGTGTTTGCACATTACTTCGACTATATCTGATGTTTAAGGATGGTTATCATACATAAGAGCATAATATATATATATATATATGAGGAAGAAGGAAAGCGAAGATGGGTCAAATCTGATAAATCGAGTGCATCCTGTGCAGCTTCTCGATAGTCGTTGTCGGTGATTATCCATTTCGTCTGTGGTAATTAGTACAGTTGAATTCACTAGGGTTTGGTCGACCTTGATAGACCGGTCCTGTATTCAATTCACCTAGGTGGTGGTACTATAGGCAGTCTTGATGGTCGGATCTATCTTAGCATAAAATTGATAGCTTTACTAATTTCTGACGGAGGCTTGCATAAGGTATTAAATATTACCTAATTTTTGCTTTGCTGATACCATTATAGTTAGATCCCAGAATGCTGGAATTCTAACAGTAGGGTGTCAACATAATCATCGACGATAAAGGAGTACTAATAACTTTGACATTTAATAGCTGGCAGCTGATAGTCTTATGTCTTTGTGGAATGCTACTATTTATTAAGGTTACATTCCAGCCGCTTAAAGCGGCACTCAAATTAATTGAATTCCCATTGTCAATAATTACGCCGTATACTTAGGATACTAGCTTATACGAAACCACGACGTATCTGGTGTGACAACCCGAATGCGTGTCCACATCAAATTTAACTGAGCCTATGACTGAGTAAATAGAAAAGGCAGAACCCATCTGTACAAATCTACATATAAGATAACTTCTTAAGAATTGTTAAACTACAGTTTCTTTAATAAACCTATAAAACACTTACCTTGATTCCCCCCCCCCCCGATTTATTTTGCTTCTCGTACGATTTACATGAGTATGTAAAGCCGATTAAAAAGATCTGAACAAAATGGAATCTGGTTACCCAATCCGAACAGGCAGCGTAATATCCTGCCCAGATATTTGTAACACAAGCAGGCTATCTGGTAGACGTTATGAGAGTGCACGGATTGTCCTGTAGCGGTTTGAGTTGAGAAATCGCACAGCTGTCTGTGTACACTGCACGTTGTGACATTGAACGGACAACTCCTCTTCTCGTAGATTCACTAAATTAAAGGTGAGCATCAGCAGAACATATTTATTGTAGTTGGGAGCCTCGTGGCTTGAAGAACTGCCGTTAAAGGGTTCTTCGTCGGAATAATGTCCCAGGACAGTTATTCTACTTCTCATTTAGGCGGGGTCTTTCATTGATCGCGCTGTGTAGGGTAATATCTTCTGCTAACTTGGGTCATAGCCCGTTGAATTGCCTGCACACATGTCTACTTGTATTTAGGAGCAGCGACTAAATTTGCCGACGTGAAGCAACGACACCATCTACACAATTATATATCCTCTTCGTACTCACCATCGTCCACTTTGCCTCCAACTCAACGCCAGTTTTCGCTAGCAGGACACAAGCACCTAATATGAACTCTCCGCCTGACTCAGTAATTGCAGGCGAGCCCCACCTGTGGGCGATTCAGGACACCACCGCAGCAGCAACAGTAGTTGTGGCAGCAGTGGTGGTGGTGTTTGTAGTCAGTGGCACCTGCCTACAAGCACCCCCCCTTACCTCCCCCCTCCCGTATCCACATGTATATATACACACACACACACACACACACCTGTTATCCACTGATGGTGGTGGCTTCGATGTAGACTCCGAGATTCTAGGGGAGATGCAGTTATGATGGTGTATTGTTATGAGCTAGCAAACTTTGTTTGGCCTACATATTCCCTCCTGTAGGGACCATCATTATATTCGCTCGCCTTCGCCCCCTCCTTATGCGCACCCTCCCCATCATCGTACGTTGTCCTGCAATTCTACTTGGTCCGTTGCTGTGTCGTTCGGTAAAGGCAGAGCCACTGCCAATGTTCGCCAGAATAAAGCATCCGATCTTCTCCAGGTTTTTTTTGTTGCTTCGTTTCGCTTCCTGTCAGTAAGCGTGCAACCTAGGCAACCAAGTGACATCACCGACCACACCGTGCACCCCACCTCGCGGTGTGTAAATCCCGAAGCGGTCTCACCAATAGAGGTTCATACTAGCTCTTTGCAGGAACACTCCCTGCGACCGATAGACGACGGTCGGTTGGGTCGTTCATATTTTAGACTCATTGACGTCCATTTGAATGCAAATGCCATCATGACATGCTCGACTCGCATGAAAATCCCCATTTATTATGGAGGCTTGCTCGCTCAATAATAACCTAAACAGGTTTGTTGCACAGCTTCTTGCAAGCATCCACCTCTCGCTCAAGGGTCTGGCCCTAGTTCAGGCTTCCATTCTATTTTCGTATTCTCTCGTCGTCATCTCTCTGAGCTGTTTGTCGCGATGCCTACATTTTATCTTCCTCGATTTGACACTCTCTTTCTCCTTTTCGTTTGCCTTGCACCTCCTCACTACTACTTATATAGTAGTAGTGCTATTTGGCAGTATCTTTGATGTGTCGTCATCGTCATCATGATTCCTTTTCGAAGTCGTTTTGGTGATTACCTCTGGCGGGTCGACCACCCCCCCCCGATATCCTGGTCTTTCTTCTCTTCTTTGATTCCTCTCTGATTCCTTCTCCGGCGGCAGCCAGCCCCGCTCGACGCAGCCGATCGAAACCGTATGAGCGACAAGCGATGGCCAGCGATGAGAGAGACAAATGTCCTTTGTCTTGATCTTCCACCGCCAGCACTCTCCCCATGAGATAGCCGTGACCATAGTCCTACCCGCTTCTTCCAGTCCTCGTCGATTCGTGCTAAGGGGAGCAGAGCGCTGGTCGGCCGCCAGCCCATGATATGTTAGTCGCTCACTCGCTAGTGCTCCTTCGCGATTGCTTTGTAAGATCTGTAGTATGTGTATGAGGGTATATATATATGTGTGTTTGTCTGTCTGTATCATCTGTGTCGAGCGCGTTTATGCGGCTATATAGCCGCTAAGCAGCACACACTCCATTGCCACTCTGCCGAATGTGTTCAAAGCGGTTCAGCCCAACGACCTACAAATTCACCCCAAACTAGCGAACGCTGTTTGATAGCCGGGTGGCTGGTCAGATCTTGGAGTCTGGCGCGTCTCAGTGATCCTCAGAAGCTCCCTTGAATCAGATCTCCCGTTGGTTTACGGAGAGGGGTTGGGATCCTCCCAACACTGCTCTGCCAGACTAAGACAAGAGAGGCAAGGGAACAACGAAAGAAAGGCAATTTAGAGATTTAATCTGATGAAAGACAGAGAGAGATGGGGGAAGGGTAGTCCCGCCGTCAGGGCTTCATCCTAGTGTGGAACCCGATCGTAACAGCAGCCGCAGGCAGCAACAGCAGCAGTACAGCTGAAATCTTCCCATGTAACGCTAATCAACAAATTGATACAGGCTTGCTGGAGCACTTCCCTCAGTATTGAAGAGACTGAGCGTAGTAAATCCACTAACAGCGTGTTGAAATCTTTCCTGCATGTCCGGTCCGTGATAGTTGAAAAATCCTCGGGGAGGGTTAAAATGATCATATTCTAGATAATCATTTTGTCTACAGGGATCACTTTGTCGCGAGCGAGTGATTGAGCACTGCGAGGTGCGTCGAAGTGGATTGAAACATACGCGTGCGTCCGTGCTACACTTTGACGCATGACGCCAGTGTCAGTTTGCGAGCTTGGTCTCCTGGGAATGACCCCCAAAAACCTCACATTATTCAGCACGACTTGAAAATATCAAGTTTTGCGACCATGGGGATAGTCATTTTCGTCCTCAAAGGCTAAATATATTCTGGAGAAACGGAAATTGTAGGTAACGAAAATCTGTAGACGAAGAACTAATTTGTCAGGCGTTGAATACTTCAGCATAAGGTTTTGTGTGATGCGCGGCGTGTGAATGATGCTTACGTCTGGAGTTTGCTGAAGTTGGTATTTACCAGAATACCGGTGGGGTTGTATTTTACAACAATTAGTTATTATATGAGACTTTTGAGATATGCGCCAAATTTTGCGAACACTAACAAAACCAAATCAGCATGGATAACTCTGAATTTTCATAAATGGCATTTAGTTGGTGTCAACACACGTCGGTGTTGACAGTTTCTGAATAGATCGGATGACGTGTTATGCGAAGAACGCATAGCACGCCATCTCTCTTCAACGGTATTTTTCGCTAGAAAAATAGACACAAACTCATGGTTTTACATATACATTGCGTATGCGATTCATATATATGACTTACTTATTTGTCAAACATCGTAAATACGCCTAACATTGATTAGTACGCCGGCCTCGTGTCTGGTTAATGGGTGAAATGCCAGAGAGTGCTTAGCCATTTTGGAACGAATTTGGTTTGATTCATCCTTATGTTTACTATTATTCGGATCGTTGCGGTTTAAATTTACTAATTTAGAGCGAACCTTGGGCCTCCCTATGCAGGGACAATTTCAGTGTTGGGACGTGACTATGAAGATCGACAAGAATGATATAGATAGTCCTATGAATCCGCTTGTTGATCCCCTAATATTTGTTTATTTGTATGTCACAGCTTCGCCAATGCTGCTCGCTTAAAGTTGGCTTCTTCAGTATGACCGGTATGACCCACTATGCATCACCTAGGGAGCTTCTCGTCCACTGGTGTTGACGAATCAGTATGATCACGGAACAAGCCACTGTTCGATTGTTGTCCTCGTTCAAGCATATCGTAGGTTCACTACAAGCGGAAGTGCGCGAATACTGCCGAAGGGTATTTGCTATCATGTGTTCAAGATGACAGGAGCGTGAAATCAATCCGTATTATTCGTATCTATGTTTTTTTTTGTAAAGCATGAATGTTTACCTAGGCTAGCCCTACGTACCGCGTTTACTCTCTACTTCTGCATTTTCTCCTACTGGCGATGGCCGGTAACCAGTAAACAGTACACATACAAAAACATGTATGCCTATTCCTATACAAAAGGGAGTAGCTTTACTTTACAGATGCGGTGTGATGGGTATATAATACTTTACGCTTGTTCTCTACTCAGGGTCCGACCATTCTTCTGAGTACTGTTCGCTTAGGCGCCTCGACGGCCACCACCGCCTCGCTCACTTCAATGTGCCTCACTTCATGAGCCAACTGCGCTGGCCAGCTCTGCCCTGTCAGCCGACTCGGTTGCACAGCAGCGTCGTAATGAGATTCCTGCTCGCTGACGAGGAGAAGAGAAGTAGCCCAGCCCGGTAACCTCCCCCCTGGCTCCGCAAGTTCGTTTCCCTTTTGCGTTCTTAGCGGATAAATACACCCCTCGTTCACAACGAACGCTCAAAGGCCATGCGCGCGTTTTGCGCTCTGGGTGCTGGTCCCTCTACTAAATACAGTCCTGCGTTTCGTTGCTCGTTCGTTTGCTCGCCCAAGATGACGATGCCACGATTTCGAGCCAGTCTTCCTATGCTTCTCCGGTCCATTCCGTTGACTGCAGCAGTCACTATCCTTCTCTCGCATTCTCTACCCGAACCTTGGCGTTGAACAGTCCTAAGGCTGGCCAGCATCGACAGCAGCGGCTCCGCAAGGCTCGGACTAAGCTCAGGCGAAGAAAGAGGCTGAGGTCATAAAAAGTGCGCCGCGGGCGCGTACGGGGCCAGCCTCCTCACGCTCTTAGCTGCCTCTTGCGTCCGAGATCTCCGTTTGACTCGACCCTTATCCGCCACAGGACCAAGGCGCATCGCACAGCACACCGCGCTTTATCGCAAGAACAGAACGGGGTGTAATTTGTCTAGCAGCAACATCACATTTCGTGCTCCGGGAAAATCCGGGGATTGCCAAGGGCGCGGGGGGGGGGGCACTGCTGGGGGGTCGCAAAGTGGGAGGAAAACGGGTGAGCCATCCATAGACAGACGGACAGACATTTCGACTTCAACGCACGCGCTTGCTCAAGGGCGGGACAACGGAGGCTCTGACACCAGACGGACGACTTGTGCCGAAGCAAAAGTGACTGTTACGAGTCATTGCGTGCCAGGTTACAGGAATCTATTTTTATTGTTGAGTGTAATAATGTATCACACCGAGCCAAGCTTGCTGAAGCTCCGACTAGCGCATGTCAACCGAACCTCTTTTCGTTTTTCACCCTTGAGACTTGGCTGTCCCTCTAATCTCAACACTGCATTTCACTTGCTTCTCACTGAAGGACAGATATGATATCTTGGGAGAGTAGCTAGTCAGTAAAGTCGGTGCGAGCCTTTCCTCTGTATTTGTCGTTTTTTTTTTGTCTTGATGGTAATGACGAGAAAGAAGCCCCTCGAGTGACAAAGAGCCTTTATATTCTGCTACGTTGTAATTTCGCTGGTGCGCCTCCTCTGCATCATCTTTATTGCACTGCTATAATCTAATATTTAATAATGCTCTATTAGCTATCATCTAACATCTAACACAAATATAACCCTTTTTGTATCTGTTTTGCGCCGAGCTGGCTAGACGGGGATGATTATTCAGAGTTAGCACAGTTTGTTCCTTGTAGATTTCATTCCAGAGTCGACTGGGGTGAAATTCGTTCTACTGATATTCTGCTGAAGGCTCTTCAATCAGTCGGATATTCGCTACGCTTCTTACGTTGAATGTCCCTCAACATATTTTTAGCCTCAGTCCGCTGACAGCGTTGGACGAGGTGCCCCGTAGACAGACCGGACCGCGGCTCACATGATATCCGCCTTTATTAGAGAGCTAAAATATGTCCCTGTAAACGCTGAAGTGGAAGCTATGACCTAGATGATGATGGGTATGGACCAACATACAACTACAAACATCTCACTAGAGAGGCCCACATTATATCTGAGCATGCTAAAGACGTATTTAGCATTCTCAATAAGCCAACATGCTCACACTAGCACAGTGTGAACGTGTTGGCTACGTGGAGGACCCCTTTTACGCGAGGAACGAGGTCAGGATAATACCTATTGGCATTGACTTATGTTATTACAATGGCAACGAAATAAAACAAACTCATTATCGCTTTTTCCCAATTTCTCAACTAAATAGTCCTTTATTTTAAGTTTATCTAGTTATTAAATAGTATGCAATTTCTACGAATGCCATTTAAGGGTACAACTCCCCTCCATCATAGCTTCACTTAAGAGCTCGACGTATAATCGAAATGAAATAAAACTTGAATGCTTTATAAAACTGATAATTTATTCGAATAAGGGAATTTCTTGGTTTGTGTTTCGACTGCTGCTTTTGAGGGAAACTGTTTGGTTGAGGGTCGATTAAAGAACATTAAACGTGCGACGGTATTTTATCGGTCAATGATCAGAAATCTATTTGATTGCCTCCTTTTCAGGTGATCTGACTTTCATTTACAGGCTCACTTTATCCTTCGACCAATATTTGTGTTTTAAATTATATTAATCGCAAATATTTGATCCGGCATTCGCCCAATCAATATACCCGTTTACAATACTCGAAAGGTGGGAACCGAAATTCTCGGATCTGGAGGTTTAGTCAGTGATATATTTAGGTGTAAAAAAAAACTATCACTGTCTCTGGTCGAATTTTGTGCTGCAAGCATTTGAAGGGTTTCAATCGTGTATACTGAAACATTGAACTGGGCCGTCAGATCATGTTGATGAAAGGGTAGGTATTGCTGTGGTTCGACGAACGAGATCGTACCAGATCGAATTGACACCAAAAGGTCATGTACGACGATAGTCTGAGCAAGGACTTTCATTAACATTAACGATGTATTTTTTTAATCAATTAAAGAAAAGCAGCTACACCCCAAGCTACGTTCTAACAATAATCCTTAGCGAAGGGCATATCATATCATGTTCAATAATTTGCGATTATCAATTCGTGTGTCGTGCATTATGTGAAAAGATGAATCTACAGGAGGTAAGCACCTCGTTGGCCCAAACGCAATGGCGTTAGTGATACCCATGAAGACCACAATGAAAATTTGCACGCTACGCGGAAAGCCCTGGAAAGACCAGTAAATTGATCAAGGTATCCATTGTTCGGACTACCATCGCGGCGCAGGTAGGCGCTTGTTGAACTCTCAGCAGCGAAGTTTGTGGAGGTAAAGTGGAAAGAGATATTTAATCTGGAAGTGTTGTTCTCATTTTACGCGTTAGGGATTCACGCAGTGACCCTTAACACAGCATGTTGGATGTTCGATGAGCGTTATTGAGAATTCAACAGAAAAGCCGAGCATGGTCCCGGTGGCATATTCAATTATCTTATGTATACATTCTAATCGCAAAGATGAGTTACATTTCCCTAAAATCAAGTTGGCCACAGAAGTATATCTCGAAAAATATTCCGGTCCTTTTTGGCATTTAAAAATGGTAAAACAATTCGAAAAAGTCGCAACTTTTTTTCCTATGATGCATAGCATTGATGTAAATATATAAAAGGTCGTCTCTTTATTATGCATATTCGAACTCGGAGATCGAGCACGTATCTGTCAGAGAGAAGGCACTAATATTAACTAAGCTGCGGCGACATTTTATTTGCATAGTTACATTCAAATTCATATGACTATCTGACTTAAGTTACATGCTGTAATCTTAGATTTGTAGTGATATTCAGGGAGAGAGAGAGAACAATGTGCCTGTTATTTACAGAGACATCTCGTTGAGGTTAGGCCGACACGTGCTGTTTGTCAAGGGCACTGATTTTGAAATCCTCTGTCCGAATATTCTCGCAATAATGCTGTAATCCTCTAGTCGTGCATCTGATGTTTTAGCTGAACAGGCAACAATCTACGAGTCTGTCTTTTTTTGTGTTTTTTCGTAACCCTATAAAACATAAGTTGATGCAAAAATGGAGACGCTGACGTCAGATTCATATATGTAACCTCGTGTAAAGGGCCTTACACGAGGTAGCTTTGCCTAAAATCAGTATTTGGTTTCAATGCTTTCTTGTTTGCTGGCTTGGTTAAATAGACACTCGCATTAATTCTGTATCGTGGTCCAACTAACTGTCTAAGGATAATTTTTTGCATATCGATCAGTAGCTATTTGAACCGCTATTGTAGTGAAACGCTATTTCAGAACATAATTAGTACAAGACGGAGGTGAGTGCTGATTTACACATAAATCGCATGCCGGTCGACTAAACACCCTCTTAACACCCATCCCACGCAGGGGATGTCCACCTTTGCCAGAGATCTTTAGAAGTTAGACAGATGCAGAACGAGAGAGAGAGAGAGAAGTACTACTTTGAAGTAAATTTGTACTACGTGTACGACGAAGCCATCGTACAACGAATGTTTCATATTTTCAAGCGCTAATTCTACGATCTACCCACTAAGCTCACGAGGTTGGTGTGATTTTCTGTAGCTGAGCCTCATGTGCTGTCCGTCCGACGACAGACGGCTCCGGTACAGCTGCCCATTTGTCCCAATGGCTTCAAAGACCTGTCAGAGGTTAATCTAGCTAGGGGAAGTAAGAGAGAGCATATTCTTTAGTGCTCTCCTTAAATTAATTTTAAATGATATTTTCAAACATATAATATACTATACGCTTAGTAAACTGTGTATATATTTATAGGTAACTTACTTCTTATCTTTGTCCGTAGTAAGTATTTCAGATATAATAATCGTCATAATAATAATAATAATTAATTTACATAGAGCTATACAGTGTCGCACAATAGATGAATACAGGTGTTAAAAAGAAGTAAACTGAGGCGTATAAACATTTTATGTCTATTCTATGTATACGCTCATGTTGAACAGGAGGAAAATCTTTAACCAGTAGCGTCGGCTGTGATTCCGCCCGTGCGAAACTCAGCGCGAGCCCGTCTGCCTCTCGGAAGGATGTCGCATTTTATAGCGTAACCGTAAGCCCTGAAACGATCGTTGTTGGCTGTCGCAGCAGAAGCAGCAGCTATTGTCAGGCCGTGAAGGCGGCAGTGGCAGTCTAGTCTGACCTTCGGAACGATATCGGGTCTGCAAGCCCTTGCCGAGGTCGGGAAGTAGAGAACGTGGTGCGCCCTTCGTCTCCGGGGGGGGGGGGGATTGAAGGCACGATCCAAGGGAGGTCGATGTGAAGTCACTCCCGACCGCTGTTTGCGAGTTCGCGACACGCGAGCGGCTGTTTCTGCAACAACTTTTTCAAGCACAACTTCTTTTTGCACGGCTCCAGTATGGGGAACCCGAAAGGTTCTCCCTAGGCGCTCATGTTGTTATTGTCCTTCTTCTACCGAGCGCTTTTCGCCTTTCCTGTTATTTTGGCGATTTGGTCCCGGCGTTCGACCCGGCGCGGAGTTCTTTCTTTCTTCGACTTTTCGTATCCACTTCTACCGAGAGACAGAACCTGATGTCGATGCAGAGGGGTGGTGAAAATCGATACAGATTTTTTCGCATGGTGTCGGATCGGGCAGCCAACGTCAATGAGGAAACTATCGAGCACTTGACGTAATTAAAATGTTTTTTGCTCCCGCAAGGATAGTACTTCGCCTCATCGAAGGTATGAACTACGAAAAATTTCCTTCGGGTACATGTCCCTCGCTTTAGAGAAAATTAACGACCAAATATGTGTCATCGCTAAGGCCAGATGAGGAATTTGAGTCATATAACGTAGAAACTGAAATCTCCAGTTATCGATAAACTATGAACTTGCATTCTATAATAGTTTGCTAGCAAGTGGGGTGTCCAAACTTGAGAATCGCTATATATAGTGAAATAATCCCCGCATCCACACTCCTATACGTTTTTATCTATTACATCGATCGATGGCGTCGTAAGGTATAACAACCAGTATACGCTGGGTTGGTCGGATCCCATGTTCACGCGTATAGCCAGTCAAAGCCAGTTTCCCCATTTTCGGTAGCCTAAAGCCTAAGTGTTTCATCGGTGTCACTTCAAGATGCGTTCGTTTCTCTATTGTTGATTGATAACCACTACGGCGATGACACGGACGCTTAAGGTTGTTACATGGAGCCGAGCAGTAGAAAACCCTCAGCACAAACCAACCCCCCCCCTCCTCGCCAGCTCTGAAGGAGCGGTTCCGGAACCTCTATGTACTGAGTGTGCTGAGAGTGATATATAGACAACGATATAAGGCAAATACACAGAGGAGTTGTTTCGCTAGCTTTGGACGGTGGCCCAAACGACTCGCCAGCTAACCCGGCCGATCAGCCGGCCGTTGTTCTATCGCCGTTGTAGACCTGTAGAGAAAGAGGTCGCCAATGGGTTGGGGCGAATTCGGCTGTTGGCCTTCCTTCTACGAAAGCGGATGATGATACTACGGTGAGGTTGGGCGCAATTCAGTCCCCGAGAACGAAGCGGCGACGAGACTGATGCTATGATAGCGAGAGACTGCGCAAGTACCAGAGAAAACGAGAGGGGAAAAAAAAGGGAAAAAAGAGGGAGAGAGAGAGAAAAGGAGGAGCTACTGTGCGCGACGAACGGGAAGATCGCGGGAGGAAAGCGAGTAGGATGAAAAACACAAAGAACGATGGAAGTAATGATCGGCAAAATAATAGCTTGTGCGTCCTCAATCGAAATCGAAAATGATTTCGCTACCTTTTTCCTCTCGACATCATTTGCGCTACATCTCAATGTAATAGGAGCGTCACGAGGAGGCTCCAAGACACAGGAAAAGAAAAAGAAGAAGAAGAAAACGACGACGACGACGAAGGAAAATGTTTTACGATGGACTGGGGGTGGGGTGTGGGAGAGGTATCGTAACAGTCAGTGAGTGAGTGAGTGAGTGGGAAGACGATATCGTAACGGAGATATCGCGCCGGCATCACCCCAGCCCTTGTTCGGCCTAACTGTGGACCCCAACCGGCCGGTCTTTCATAAATAGCTTTCGAGGAGGAGTCGGTGGCCGTTCCACCACTTGAGGTAGGGGGGAGGACCGGGAGGGGGAAGGTGAAAAGCGAACGAAAGAACTCAGCAGAAAAAAGTAGAACACACCAGAGGCAGTAGTAGCAACAACAACAACGACAGCAGTCGCGGCGAAGTATGGCGCCCTGAGGAAGGAATTCCATTTTAGGGGATTTGTTCAACGTGTCTTTCTCTGTGTGTGTGTGTGTTGAGGTTGCGCAGGGAGAAAGATAGTGTTGTTCAATTGGAACATTTGTTGCGAGCGAGAATAATGATAGAGCTAGACAGGGAGATAGGTAGATCAGTATATAGGAAGAGAGAGAGAGGGAGAGAGAGAGAAGGAGGGCATGTTGCAAACGGTTATGTTCACTTGAACGAGCGTGATGAAATATTGTTATTATTATTGTACTGATTTTATTATTATAATTTATGCCACTTTGCTGTGACACTTCATGCGCACGCCGGACGCCTTCGTGACTCGTAGGGGTCGTACAATACAACATGGTGGGTGGTGAAAATCATAGACAAACAAACAGATATATACAGTATGTATTACGAGCGCACGTCAAGTATGATGAGCTGGGAGAAGGGCTCTACAAAAACGCGTAAACAAGGCACATTTTGGAGAAATGTCATAAAACGATATATTTAGCTGTCAGGTCTTTTACTTTGTTAGACAAATCATGAGATCTAAAGATACACTAAGAAGATCTAGATGTTTTCTAATATTGCTAGCTAGTTCACCCACCACTACCACAACACACCTTATGAGATTAAGTAGGTCAGGCCCTGTCGAAAGATTTTTCCTTGTAGAATTGATCTTCGAAATCTTGCAAATCCTTCCATATAAAGGTCCTTCGTATGTAAAGGTTCTAGTAGTCCCCTACGAAATCTAATGACACTTTGTTATGCTACCAAACACAACAAACAAGGACGTTTTTCACTTTTGAATATTAAACCCTCTCAAATTTTAGAACGAGCGACTGTCACACGGCAGCTAAGGGGTTTTCGTGCAATTTTTTTGTGAAAACCACAATGCCAATACCGATGTCCACCAACGGGGTCGTGAATGGGGCCAACCATTGTAGTTGATAGTTTTCGAAGAGTCGCTCTTGACTAATTTCTATGCACATATTAATAATAATAATAATAATGATACGTTGAATCAGCCTGATCCGACGGTACCTGATCAGATGGGATGATGTCATCATCATCTACCCCGAATATCTCTACCATAATAAGACTTTAACGTTGTGTGTCTTGAAATATTATAATAATATTCATCATTACAATATTCACTTCCTGTGTATTCGCATATTTAAGCTGAGATCGAAATCCATTTGAGCGGAAACGGTGGAATTTTTACGATGCGACATATTTTTTATCTGAAGTAGCTCGTTCCTAAAACTGAGCCTTTTTGTCTGCATGAAATGGTATCGACAAACATAATAGGCAGTCGGTAACGGCTGCAGCCAAAATGCTTAGGTATTCTCCATCCAATCGATATTCAAATAGCTTGCACAGCGCTACAACGACACCTAAACAATGCTCAACTCGTTGACACGCAAGCAGCTTATGAACAGATATATAGTAAATAAATTTTTCAAAATAATTCTTACGAATTGTAAATGCACATCCAATGTAGGCTATATCCGCCAGACTGGTACCTCATCTGGAATGATAAATAAATATTCGTTAATGATGCAATATCCTCCAATGCCTAAGGAGGATACCCTGTCTAATAGTTTGTGATTCTCGCCTTGCTTTCGACGACGGGGCACTGTATCAACGTGAAGAATTTAGCCAATAAGATCGAAAATTCAGCTTAGTCCTTTCATAGTTTCATGTTGTCATAGTTAGTTGCACTCATTGATTGCGTTTCGCCGTTTTTTTTTTTGCCGGTAACGCCGAATATCATTTTCAACTCACTTTGCGAGACATTGACTTTCTACTGCAAAACATTCACTATATTTGTACGAATCAGTACATTATTATTGTCATTATTATCATTTATTCTGTGAGCTATTGAGGTCGAGTTCGTATGTGTTATAGCAAGTAAGGTAGATATGGATATGGTGCAAATGTTGGAAAGTCATCCCAGCTTCGCGTCAGAGTTAAGTAGTCGATTATAATCGATATTGTATATTACTAAATCATAGTTGCCGTTTATATGATTAGATGTTATCGGACGTGAAATACTTAAATAAACCTTGGTAATGTAGTCCATTAGCATCTTTAGCGAGAAACGGGAGAATAAAATTTGTTCGAACACTTCACATTAAAGTTTTTACTTAAGGGTTCACAGAGCGCGATTGACCTTTAACAGCAGTTTAATATGCTGATCTCCTCTCTGAACATTTATGCTTCGTGGACGCTGTATTTCTATGCTCTGCTATCGACACTAGCGATCAATGGAACGCAAATTTTGGTTGAACTGTTCAATAGAAATCCTACCTGCTCATCAGGCTTAGTTGGGTTTATTAACTTTGTGCCGCCGAACTATGCGACTGTATGCATTCGATCTGGCCTACAGTAATACTCTAGTTTGGCTCAGACTCGTCTATGAATTATTCTTCCAGTTGTTGCTGTCCGTTCAACCTCTGATTAGTGCATTGTGGATAGTAAAAAAACAATGTAAATAAATACTAATGATGTAATGTAAGCCAACTGAATAGAAATAAGTTCCCCTTTATTACAAAGGGACTGGTAAGTTATAATCAAAGTGGGTTCTTCCCCTCTCAATACTACTATGCTTGCAATTACTGTTGTGACGATCGCGACCAGTAAGCCACAACGCGTATTTGCCCAGATCGAGGTCAGGCTGGTTCAACGTCATGAAACGAATGCGCCACTCCTAGAAACTATGGAGGTTCGAACAAATGGGGTGAGGCGTCACCTGGCGCCTGATAGAACTCCCTCTCTGACTCCACTCATTCAGTCATTCGCTCTAGACGTTTGCTGCCCTGCCGCTTGTTCCAGTCCCCAAAAACATTTTCATCTCCCACCGCAGCTCCCCCGAATGGCGAACACATTGAACGAAGTCCACCGCCCTATTCCTCTGGTAGAACTCATACACAAACAGAGGGATACGGGATATGGGACACTCACATGGGCAGGCTGGAGAGGTCCTGCCTTTCTGGCTGGTTAACAAGCTAGATGGCTGGCTAACAAACATCGGACCGGCATCGCCCCGGTAGCTCTCCCAGCAACCGCACCTCGTTGCGGATTCAATCAAGATGCAAATGAGTATTGAAAATAGATACGACACAGAGCAACATTGACCAATACAACGCCATGGCGACATAATCGAGCAGACGTCAGAGAGCACACAGGATCTTCCCGATTTCCCAGACCAACTCTGTTCGGTAGCGACTTGTGAGTTCCCCCTCCTGCGCTAAAGCTTTCCGACGTGCTCGTTGTGTTATACACGACGGGTATGGAAGTCACAGCCTCCTCCGCTGCTGAGCTATGGCGAGCCACAAGCCAAATCTGTCGTGTTCAGTTATTCCCGCCCCAGTTGCCTGCCTGTATCGTGCTTTGACTATAGACGGCCTATTCTTACTTCTTCTGCTTGAGCAAAGGGGTCTTGTAGACCAAATCAAGGCAATCATCCCTGCTCTCTCGTTGGTCTGGAACTCCTCCGTGATTCGTGTCGTAACATGTTCGATTCTTATTTCGTTTGAATGGTGGACACTGGTCGTGTGTGTAGGCACAAACGTTTAAACACGCCTGTCACGCGAAACTGCTCAATCTTCTTGAGGGAAACACCTTGCTACGATAAACGAACATAGAAATTAACACCCTTGCCCCTGCAAATGTACCCTAAATACGTTGGGCTAAATTACAGATGACTTCGTATTTCCTATGAGAATTTCAGGTTTTCAAAGGAGCATGCTGACCACTTCGTTTCGTCATACAGTATCGGAAATTCGTTCTCTGTTAGAAAGTGGATATCGAATTTCAGGTGTTGTCCTCAAGGCAACCAATTAATTTTCCAGCCTAACGTGTGTTTTCTGGATTGGCGTCCAGGTCTTATTGTTTATGAACCGGATTCGGATTATATTGTCGGCCGCCATTTAAAGATCACACCAGTCACCACTTTATTGCCCTACCGGGATTCCCAGGAGCTAATACATATAGATCAGCGATTTCCTTGCTCGGAGGAGTTAAGGGTTTGAGACATTCGGCTCTTCCACAATGGAGATCAACCTGCTAGCTAGTTCAATTAAATACATCAAATTATAGTTGATAGCTCTGTTTTATTTGACGCGAAATATTCCCCCGTTGTCGAGTTTCACGGAACTTACTTTGAATTAATTATCTTCTTAAATTGTTTCCAACTGGCTTTTATATAATAATCACTTAGACGCATGGATGGAATAAATTCGTGTGGAATACGTTTCCACTTAAACTCAGACGTCTGCTGAACTACGGCACACGTTATAGCTACAGTTTTAGCTACAGCTCCTGTTTAAGCTATCATCAAGCAGCCAAAAGGCAGCTGCTGAACCCCGCAACAACGACAGAGGGAAGTCAGTGAGTGACAAGGGAGCTGGGTTGCAGAGGATCACTGGCACTCACTAATGGCAGCCAGCAGGCTGTTATGACAGCGCCTCTGGCTAAACAGTATCAACTCCACGGCTGCGGCTGCTCTCGTCGCTGGGGTCATTGCTTCTGCTCATCTTTCCATAGTAGGCAGCCGAGTAAACTAGGTCTGTCCTGTTCAGGCCCTTCATGAATCTGGTCACCAAGGTCAGAAACTGTATGTAGCAGTGCACCGCCCGCCCTGACAAGCACATTGTCGTTATCAAACTTACTGTTTTAGGGTGCCAATAACCTTAGTTTTTTTTTTGGCCTTTGATCATCGGGTGATTATTACTTTCCGCTGTATACTCAATGCAAGATCATGGTAAGGGTTCGACAAAAAGGATGCTTTTATATAATATCATCGTCCACGCGATTTTAAGCGTTAGATATGCCTATGGTGCAAATGAGAGAAACATTCGTTTCCTGTAATTTCTATACTTAGCCATTCGCTGAGGAAAAACAGACTGGAACAGCTATAAGAAGTCACCTGTGTCTTCCGTGACTTCTTCAAGTTTCCGGTGTCCTATTTCCTTTCTTTTGCGTTACTATTATGTTCATTGTTATAGTTACGTTGGGAATATGATCTTGAACTCGAAATTTCACTCGATTGAGACCTAGCGAGGTTCCATCGACCGGGGAGAAACAGCATTGTAATTGATAGAAATACAAGTGCCAGCCGGGAACAGGTATATGAATTTCTTTATGCATCTGGAATGGGTACACTGCGGTTTCCGACGAGTGGTGTATACATAGATGACTTCATCATTTGGTCACACGGTTTTGTGTATACATAATATATGTTGCAATATTCATAGACCTTTAAACAGGAACCCGCTTGGATGATCCCGAAATGACACCGCCTGTGTCAAACATTATCGCAGTGTGTGGGCACAGCGTCTCGATCACTTATAGAGTACCAGTAGTCATTCAATGTAGGAGCAGTCTTCAGCGTAGTCATATCAAGGCAGGCTGTATCTTTCTGCTACCGCTACACGCCATTTGGTCATTCTAAAAACAGCCGCACTGACCCCTGCTTGAAATGCTAATCGGTATTCACTGGAAATATTGCAAGGTCCGAGACTGAGCTTTGCTTTAGGATCGCTTGTAATAAAAGCAAACCCCCAGAATAGCTAATCCACCAAAACAACATTTTCATCTGGCTCAACTGATTCATATTAACTTGATAAACAGTCGTCGTGTGATAGGCAGATGCCGCAGCAACAGCAACCTGTTGCTACAGAGGCAGTAAGAACAATGAAAGAAACAATGAATTCGTATATAATATTATACGAATGGAGAATAATTATGAAAGAGCTTCAAAATGATGCTCTTTGGATAATCTGCCAGGTGCCTAAAGACCAATGTTGAAAATCGTTTACTGTTACAGATGTTGCTAACAACGACCAAATCTTCTTGTGACGCTACTCTTCACACGCTGCATTATTAGAGCTAGATTTAGGGTCTAATTTGTTACCAAAGTGGTATTTGATTTAGACAACAACTTGCCTACACTATTTGCAAATTGTATTTTGCAATTTGATGACGGTGGCTTGTTTCAGTATAGTAGTGAGCCTTTTGATGTAGGATCTGTCCTATACATTTTATTCCCCTGATTCTAATTATGAAGTGTCATGTAGCGCGTTGATTAGCGTTAGCGCGTTGATCTACAGAATGCAATCGTAATTCCATTTGCGCAAACAACTGCCAGTACTGTCGAACACTGATTGATCTCTGCGACGATATAATTTATTCCCATGAAATCCCGCCGATTGGTGACACAAATATGACATTATTAATTTCGGATGGGAAACGCTCTGCCGCCTTCTCGTGTATGTGCTCAAAAGATATGTTACTCGTTAGTGATTGGTTGACAGAGTCACTTGGAAAGAGTTCGAAACGTTTCTTAAACAAATATTATCTCGGCAAGTATCCAGTCTCACGAATCACGGAATGGCCAGGCATTCTAGGTGACTGAAGAGGAAACATTATTATAGATGGTCGCCAGCAATGGCTTTATTTCATGAGATCGAAGAGATGTGCTCTCTCTTTTTCCAATAGTCACAATACTACCACTTGGGTCACCTCTTCCTCATCCCTGCCTATGGCGAATTAGTCCCTCACCCCTACCCTCTCTCTCACACTCGACCATTCTCAAACTATTATCCTCAACTCAAGTGGATAACTTCTTATTGAAGGTATTAGTATCAACGTATATACATATATATATACGTTGATACTAATACCTTCAATAGTTACTTTGGTGTTCTCATTTACGTTGATTGGTCACCAGTGTATTCGTTATCATAATGTAAGCACGGCAGTTGGTTTTTAAAAGAATACGTTGTGCACTACCGAGTACCATGGAATAGTGCTGGGGGAGAGATTGAGCTATGTGCTTTATTCTTTGCTAAAATAGGATTTTCAACGGTATCCTACCCAGGCGGTCCAGCCGGAGCCGCCATAAAACCCATTCCTCAACGCCCTCATTTTCTATCATTCAATTCCACTTCTAGTACAGAAAAAGAAGTGCTCTTTCTCAGAATGTGTTCGATCCTTACTGAAGTTCGATCTCGATTCTCCAGCGGTACCTGTATATACCTGCCCACCCCTCAGAGCACCTATTTAACTTCACCTATTTTCAGTCATCTGTGTTCTCTATCTTCTTCAACATCTCCTAGATGGCTCCCTCAAGGCTGCCCCACCAAAACAGCCGAATATCGCCCAACAACAGTGAATTCATTTTGTGCTAAACTGGGAATGAATCGCGTAGTACGTCAATTTGAGGCCACTTAAAAAGCATCGGTTTTTTTTAAATCCAGAATACAGCTCCGCGTTCTTCGTGTTCTTATGATCTCGCTCCTTGTGGTATCGATAATACAGTTACATGACCAGATTTTATAATGGGGGAATGCTTCCCACGAATGCCTTGCAAACACCGCTAAAGCATTCGATTGGCCAATTGCTCATGACAGCTTTCTCAATATCATATCCTATTACGACTTCAATCCCGTAATGTGTGTTAGATTTAAGCCTTATCTTAGGAATCGCCGCTTAAGCTCACGTAGTGGTAATGTAGCTGAATCAACTGACTGATGCTCAGTCGAGCTATGATAGAGTTGGCCTTGCTGTAAACTTTTCTAAGATGGAATAGATTTTTTTCGAAATATCTCAGTACTCTATCGATTTATCGGTGAATTCGGTAAACTGAACATTTCGTTATTATATCAACATCGAAATACGAACGTAAGGCTATTCGAGCCATATTTGGAGTATCGAGATCCACTTGAAGATCTCTCTTTCTCATTGAGCATGGTATTCTTTCTCTATCACAGCTATGCATACACTGACATGGATATCCAATGTACAAATCTCTGCATGGGTCCCTCAGTGGATCAAACTCAAAACTCAACCTCTGGCAGTCTTCCCGATATCCTTACAGAAGTAATCACATTACACTGCTCGGCTTAGATAGGGCGCAGAAGTTATATGGCAAAAGTTATCCGAGATATCAGCAAAGTTGGATATGGCATTGCCACCTTTTATCTGTAGCATACAGAGCCACTAAGGATGCCGCTCAGAGTTACTAAGCTATATTGCACCAAGTTGGCTGTGATTTAAGTTAATCATAATTGAAACGTCCTTCATATATGGGACTTTATTATACATACCTTTATTTGAAGGTTTATTTGAATCTTATATCTATACATAGTGTTTCATGTTCGATCTGAAAACCGTGCCGTCGATTAATGAAGTAGACAAGGAGTTGGCTAATTATTTTACAATCGGGGGTGGCCTCACTAAACATCTCGTCGACCATACGACACAATGAGCTGAAGTCGAATATATATGACAATCAAGTCCCAACTATCATTGAACCCATTCACATATTATTGTAAATTTTCCACATTACACCTGGTGGGCCTCGTCTTCCCTTGCTCATTTCAAAATGAACAACGGAAAACGATCTCCGCCCTCACAGTTCGTTTTCGTGCTTCATTACCACAAAGCGTGATGTGATGCTTTCAACTAAACGCAGCCCTATTATTCTACACCAACGATTGTTTTCTTCCGAGGGGCCCTGTCCGTTACGTCCACTGGCCGCAGTTGCCGCAAGATGAACTCTGAACGCACCGTCCTCGCCATTTCTCTGACGTGCGCATTTTTCCCAATAGGTGTTCACTAGGTCTTTGTCATTTGCAGAGGCGTTCGTGTTAGAGCGAAGGGGGGGGGGGGGGTGGAGGTGAGGGGCAAGGATGAGATTTCTATTTGTGCAGGAACGGTCCATTGAGCTTTCATCTTTCATTGGGATGAGAGCTTTCACCGGTTTCCCCATGGCTCTCTTTTTTTTTCATGCCATTCCGTTACCCCGTTCCGATTGCCGATTCCGAAGGGCACTTAAACAACACACAGCTTCACTGTGCTTACGAGACATCACGAAATTTCTCAAGGTCACGCAGACCGCACCCCATCGTACAGAGGCACGACACCCACAGAGGCACGTTCTCTCGGCGATCACTTCGAGCGTAAATACTCCCTCCGTGAAAAGCGTATCACATTCTTTCTAGATTATTTTCCCTCAAGCGACTGATCGTGGTGCTCGCTCCCGCAATCCCCCTCCTTCCTTCGATGATACTTGTGTTCTTTCACTAAACGTACCTATTTTTCGCTATTTTTTCCTTCTCCAACTCTCCTGTCTTCCGCTGTCTCAATCGTTTTTATCATCCTGATGACGGCCACAAACAGTGTTCCCTCATTTGCTTGGCGCTCTCTCTCTCTCTCTCTCTCTCTTGCAGTGTCTGTCTCTCCATCCGGGGACGCAGTCTTCTGCTTATCACTGTGCTCCTCACGCCTTTGTTATGAGCGTCGGTCCTTACCCTGGAAAAGAGCTTCCACTCTCCTCTCCACGTAACGAGCCCTCAAGCACACGCTGGTGCCTCTATGCTCAATCTCCGTTTTCTATCCCGCGCCACGTCTGCCCACGCTACTTCTCTCTATCGGTAGTGGTTTCTCAACGGGAAAGATTTCATCATGGTACGGACCATGCTTGCCTTGGCTGTCCTCGTCGTGCACCCCTAGCTGCTTCCACATTCAGTCTCGATCGTTTACAGTTTTATCATTCAACCGAATCAATCTGAGTCCAGACAGCAAACAAGCTTCACTAAACCTTTCTCGCTATGTTCCTCTGCCTGCTTAAACGTAGCTACGCAGCTACACTACAGGCCGTGCAGGCTGAACCGAACAGTTTGAATGGTTCTGAAGAGTGAGTTCGACTGAGCAAAAATATCATTTTCCTGTTATATCATCTCTTATCCAAAATGTTCTTGTTGTGAAGCTATATTTTTCACCAATACTATATAATGCCAATATTTACTGCATAGAAAATAATAAATGCGTCGCCATTCTCGTAATTATTCTCGAACGTTGGAAGAATTCGCTAGAAACAGGATTAATATTTATTCTTTCTATATATATATAACGAATATCTCGCATTTTCTCCAGCTTGTAGCCGCGATACCGATATGACCGATAAGAATGATGGCACTAAATTAGAACTACACTAATACCTGTTTCACGTTTGAAACTGGCTCTACCATAAGATCTGAACACTCTGCGGTTTTGTTCAATATAGGCTCTAATATCTGAATAACTCTGCCGTTTTATGCGGTATACATCAAGCGCTAGGGCACTGGAGGCTGAAGCGAGAATTCGAGAGAGTATACACGAGTTGATGAAAATAGGAATTTGCAAAAGAAACAAGTTTATATAATTAATAAGTTAAGTAGAACAGATAGATGTCTGGGACAGTCGAGCCTGGTGGCGTGATGCATTCGTGTGCGTCAACCTTGCAATCGGAGGAGACACATAGATGCACGGGCTCGATCCCCACCGTTGCACTTTTGCATTTAAAGGGGTTGCCCCCCTTATGAAGCAATGCCGAAAGCAGTTGTACCGTGGACGTTAAACGCTGGATGTGAGTCAGCCTGGAAAATTTACTAGATGTTTGGGACAGGTTACGCAAAATGGGAAAAAATCTATGATATGGTGTCGTTGCAGCAATGGAATAGAGCAGCAGCTTCAGTAGCAGCATACGGCGTAAAGGGGACACACATAGGCTAGCATATTTACAGTTATGATGATGTCGACGAATCTTGCCAGGCTACAACATTTCGTAGATATTTCACAGTTCAAACGAAATTTCATTGCGAAATAGGTAATATTAGAGCCATTTCGCAATGAAATTGTGTTTAAAGTTCACAATATCTATGATATTCTGCAACCTGACTAGACGCATGTACTAATTGTTATTCCTGCTGTTTTGTCCTCATAAAACCGCAACGAACTCATTTAGTTGTCTTATTCCATTGTAGAACACTTTAGCGTTGCGTCTACAGTGGTTTATATCTTTTTCGAATTTCATAAATTCATAAACTCGTTCAAATTTGACACATACACAAACTGGTTTCAAGCGCAGGTATGTGTCCGTTATGCTACTTCGCAATCATTGTTTGGCCTAATGTCCAGGTGGTCTAAACGCTTCGTTTGTCCTAAGAGATAATAATGATCAAGATATATATATATATATTGATGAAGAATACCCTGCACCGATGCTATTAAGATAACTGAGCGTCTTTATATATTTAGCGCGGGCATTTGACGAGACCCCCTTCATCCAGTCAAACGACTTGAGGCGGCAAACGAACGACTTTAAATAATCATCACCAACTGGAATTATTATTAACCGTGTAAAGTAAGCGCTCACGTGCATTATAGGGCAAATGAGGAACAATTAATGAAAAGGGCCCTTCTCCATTTCAAATCAAAGATATTTTCCTGGTAGCTAGTTATTACGATAGGAAACAAGCGTTAACGATGGATGAAAATGACAGCATGTACAACAAAACCACCGTCCGTGTATACCAGGATGTATCTAAGCATCAGGACAATAGTGCAAAAGCAAATAGATACGCAATTAGTAGGTCATGCAGTGAAATATTATTTGAAGGTGAAATGGATGCAGAACGGAATCCTCAAAAGTCAAGCATCGGGTACTTATAGGAAGAGAGAGAGAGAGAATTAGCAATTATTACCCATCAGAAATGGCATACGTCAATGCTGATGTACTGATGGATAACGCTGGTAACGACTTTGTGCCATCGATACGCGATTCAAATCTCCACAAGGCACCTGGCAATCGATAGAATGACGAAGTCACTATTTATTGCAGGTGATTACAGCGCTAATTAAGCGCTAGACTTCCACCAAAAGAAACTCGCGAAAAGAAACTATTTAGGTGGCTATTTAATTTACTATATACAAGTTGTTCTTGTAAAACCATCAATAATGCAGCATGTTTTGAATTATCCTAGCGAGGCAGGTGTTCAGGCAGCGACCAAATTCATGCGTTTCTCATGTACATGTTATCAATTCCAAAATAGGTGATACACTATAACCTATTGACTTAAAACGGCACATTTCAATGTATGGATTATTTATTAAGGAATAGCTTTTTTTGGTGGAACTAAATCTGTTCCGTTTGTCCGTGGCTTCCCATATATATATATATATATATATAATTTAAAAAATAGTCACAGCCAGACAATCATCACTGCAAGTATGAATAATGTCAGTAGCATTTCATGTTACATGACTTGTTGAACATCCAAAGTACATGGGACCTTGGCCTGCCTAACAAGCGTTAAAGTTCGAAATAAACTCAACGCTTGACTCTCAAATGCACGCTGCGTCATGACTGGGTGCACTCGGTCAAGGTTTGCAGTTCACTATGCATGGATGCATTCTGACTAACAGCCAGAAATAACTGCTATGTCTACCGGCGTTCGTTGTATCAGGTCATGCGCGCTCTGTGTTTTGTTAACCTTAAATAGTATAATTTATCAAAATCCATTAAAACGCATTTATTTACCCAGTTCGTCTGCGCTGTTCTAAATCGGCGCCATTTGGATCAAGCTGTACAGCTTCAATGATTTAACACGATAAATAATGAATTGACCTGGCTGCTCAACACAAGATCGGCATAATCCCACAGGGTTTCCAGCACTGGTCTCGTCTATTCTAATAGTTCGTAAGGGAGGTAGGAACTAATATCGATAAATGCCCTACCCGACCTGTACTTCGTGAACATGTAGTAATTAATTTACCACGCATGTTCCATTCACTCGGGAAACACATGCAAAGATTACTCATAGGTTCTGGCTAATACGAGACGGCAATAAGTATAAAGGTTTGATTGATAAAGGTGATTGGATTGACAGCTTTTGAGCTCTGTTGACAGTAGCACGCCTAGCCGTGTAGTGTTTACTTTAAAGGATACTTTCTTGTTTTCGTCTGTTGTGCAACACGATTTGGCCGTTCCACATTAATTCGGCGGGTTGGTTGCTTTTGCTATTGCAAACAACAGTTCGTGCTCTATCGGGAACACCCCTGTACGCGTGACGTGTCATGTGTCCGACTAAAACCGGCAAGAAGTATCGAAGAACCACGAAGGTCAGTTCTAGGTGAGTTTCAACCGATCATCCGGGACAGTTCTCATAGGCCGTAATCCTAAACCCCACAATGTTCAATTACTGTTTTTTTAGAAGGTTGGGCTTCATTTTTTTTATCTATGTTGTGCAATTCGGTGTCGAAATTCTACGTGTCACGCCTGCGAAGTTGATGCCAAATTGGATTAGTGCAAGTCAGCCAAACATCACACCAGAACCTTCGATAGGCAGACCTGCAGAGGTTCATTTGCTTGAGTGAGCCTTTTACAGTTTCGGAAGGTCTTTCGTAAATTGGTTTCGCCGAAGATTCGTGGGCGGAATGGCTATACTCATGCATATAAATTTTAAATAATACCATCACATATCGCAAGCAGTAGGGCAGAAGGTGGGATATAATTTTTTTTTGTTCATTTTTAGGGCTTGTGAACATAAAAGAAATGCTCAGCTAACCGTAACTATTCTGTGTTTTACCGTTCCATTTACTTTAGGAAATGGTCACTCACTAAAAAACGATGCCTTTCATATTGTTGTCATACAATCTTGCTTAAAATTCACACAAATCTGGGTAACACAACCGTGCGTTCGAATATCTGCTGAAACCAAACATGTGCCAACATATATGTGCTTAAGCTCGTGAATATATATTATATATAATTTAATTTATCATTTATATAATACTCCTTCACGGCCTATATATCTATTATATATAGTGTCCCTCCATTTTCTTTATACTTGCCTCTTCTCAGACACGTCGATTATGGAAATGACGAGCTTAGGCTATTCCATCTCGTGAATACAGGACATTGAGGGGATTTGCCATTCCAGAAAATAGGCCAGATAGTGCTTTGTTCAACCGCTCATTGGATGAAAGAGAGAGTGAGAGAGAGGCGGGTGCACCAATAATTTGCTCGCATAAACATCGGATGCTACCTAATGAAATAAATACTATTCATATTATATATATATATATTGTCTTATGGTGACACTGTTACCCCACCATATGGGCGTAAGCCTACGCAACAATTCCTTCACAAGCCTCTAAATAGTCGAACGTACCTGTGGCGCCAATAACACAAATCATTGCAACTGGCCAAGGGTACTGGCGAGCACTGAATACAATGCGGTTTGCTGCCGATTATCTCACCCTAGTCTTCATGAAGTGCTTAGCCTACTTCGTACATTCGAAAACGTTAATGTTCATGAACCCATAAATAGCCTCTCTTAGGCTGATTATTAATAAATCTTAATGACCTTGTTACATAAACAACACATCGACTGAATAATGAACTGCAAAATATTCAGGGTAGGCTGACGTGTAACGTGTGCGAACTTACTCCTCTCGTCAAAAAACACGTAGGTGGCGATCAATGTTCAACTGATTTTATAACTGGCCATGTAGAATGCGATTTTCAGTTTGCAATGACAAATTACGGTGAGGTGAATTTTGCCTAGTAATGCCCAGCAAGTGTCATTGTCCGAGATGATATCAACGCAGGTCACTAGTTTAAATGGTGAGGGTGAATCATTGTTTAAATAAAAGAAATGAATAATAAATTTAATAAATCGGATTCAAACAATCACCATCATCATCGTCGTTGATCTCCTCTGTCTGTATTTATTTATATAACATTTTCATGTTGACTAACACCTGCAGCATCAGCACCATATTTTTTTCGTTGTTTCTTGCGTAGTAAAATCCGAAATCTAAAGGGAATTCTGATGTGTTTAGTGAAGTTTAACTATCATATTTTGATGTATGATAATAATCAGTTCTCGTATCGCTGATACGCGACGTCATATGGTCAGTAACAAACCGCTAGAGCATTCAGGTCAATTTAGGGCGTTTAGAAAAATTAATAAATGGGAAAATGTAAGGTAACGGCGATCAGCTGGGCAAGAAGTCGGACTTCGGCTGTCATGAGATAGGAGCAGAAAAAAAGATAAATGAGTTATATTTTTACCATATATTGTAGTTGTGTGAGCAAATATCTATTCGGTCAAGGTAGTCGCTTAGAACGTAGAGTTGATGTTAATTAGGAAATCGTTGAGGACGGTTTTGCTTACAACTGCGAGTGTTCCTGCGTGAAATTATGTTCGCATGATTTTGTTTTATCGTAGAAGGATTCCTGGCTTCCTGGTCCGGTAAAGTCCTCATTGGCCTTTTGCGATACCTGCATCAGTCATAGTTTCTAAGCTAATGTGAGACCTGTATCGATAATGTATGCAAGTTAAAAGTGATATTTCCAAATTTGCCTCCCAAAATGCTCCGCTGTCATGTCAAATCGTGCCCACATCCAAGGTCCAATGAAAGTTCATGTGTTAATTAGAAGATACTCGCAAAGACTGACAAAAAAAACAACACAATTAAACGCGCAGACGATAATAGAAATAATAACTCGTTATTTATTACAATAATAGCAGCGCACTAATGAGTGAACAGGGGAGCCGATGTAATCGCAGAGATCCGAGAAGCGATCCGCGAGTCGGCGTCTTGTCCAGTCCCGGAGCAGTACAGCAAGAATCGACAAGAGCAAGTCCAGAAGGAAATGGGCGGGCGATGGCGCTCGAGTGAGGTCCAAGGAACGACCGTATATAATAACGCGCATGTGCGTACTGACTATTTCGAGTTTCAGAGTTTCTCTCCCTGTCCGGGTTTTTCCCGGTCGCTTTGTTCTCTTCTGCCTCATTTTCTTCGATTATCATCATAACTATGGGCAGACAAAAGCATCGTTAACTATGAGACAGCTAATAGCTGTTCTTGTTTAAATTCATGCTGAGAAAACGCTAGCTCACGTATATCTTCACTCAGTATCATTGTATGTGAAGATCGACTCCGAGACGGGCAATGAACAAGCAGCGGAATGGGCAGGCAAATCACACAGAATAAAGGAGGATCACTCGCCGCTAGACTTAATAATATTTCCACGTGATTCTAATAAAAGGTAAGTCCAAATTCTATTAGTTAGAGGAAAAAGATACATTTTACGGTAGCAGGGTTGTGAAGCTTGGATTCGAAACGACCGTCACAAGTTTCATTTTGTGAGTATAAATGTTCGCGTGCAGTTTTATTGTTCACATTTATGGAACCATCGTCAATGAAAGTAACCCAATTTGCAAAGGGATTATCATTAATCTTTGTCTCAATGCTGGTGTCCAGCCCAACGCATGGAGCGATATCGTATATAGGCTCTACTTTAAGTATTGACGATGGCATGCCTTACTTGCATCGCCGACTTGTGAAGCTGCCTCCGCATACGACACATCATTGTGTTAGCGCTTCCTTCAGCAGCAGCAACTTGATATCACTTTTCGACAAATTGAGCAAGAAGAAGCAATTTTCCGTGCCCGACGCAATTTTAGACACTGAACAAGACACTGTTATAGCCAGACACTCTTCTAGCTTCGAGGTTTCGAGAAAATCTAGTTCAATTTACGTCTTTTCGAAGTTCAATAGGCAGTCAACTACCAGATAGATGAACAGCTGTAGAATTGGTTCGGGTGATCGTAGCGAGCTAATTTATTTGCAGAGTGTAGCCAATAGGCTGCTTGAGCGGGTGCCAAAATGGTGATTGTAGCTCTATACTTCCTGAGCAATGAAGTTTTAAACCTGGAAGGGAGGACATTTTAAGACAAAAATACGCGTATACGCACTTGTACTCAATTGTACAATCGTACCCCATATGGTGATTCTCGTCTTGTCTTCTCTAGAGCCCTTGCAAATATGTTATTGCTGGTGGCCACTATGGAAATCAAAAGAAACGCGAATGTCGAATAAAAAGAAATACGAATGTCTGGAATACTGGGCATATATATTGGAAATTATCAAATATATCTAAGTTGTGAATGAGAACGGTGATCTAACGATACCGAAAATTGTCGCCACATCGTTCTCTAATAGATGGGTACCATTGAAATATCTAGATCAGTGTACCTTGAAGTGGCGAAGCTCCACAGTTAACGCTGGCAGTAAATGATTTTAAATGGTAATCAAGCTATAACACTCATGAATGAAAATTGCCACTACAAATTGTTACTAACAGAGTTGTTATCACATTTACTTCACACTGTTCGTGTAACTATACAGAGTTATAGCTCACCGTTAATATTGTATCGTCATTAATGCGAAATTATAAGTCGTATGCTGATATGCATGAGTAATATGCATTGAGCAGTCGCCATTATAAACCATTATAAACCGCCCATCTGGATGAAGCGGGGAAGCTCCCCGCTCTAATGTCATCCATTAATGGCGTATAAAATAGCCGACAATCGACTATGCGTACTGCTTTTATTTCCACGAAATAGAACTTGTTGCCTGTTGTCATAAGGCAATTCTACATGGAGGCGTCGCTGAGATACTCATCCATCAGTCGAGAATCGATAAAATCATCGAATACTCAACCATTTCGTGTTCCTGAATTGTGACATTAGTGCAGAACATATACGAAACTAAATGAACTTGTATTTGCGGCTGCAGTACCACCAGTCCTTCTTCCATTAGACAAATTTATTAGTTATCCGTGTGGCAGCATTACTACGAGGTCAACTGTCGTGAGGAAAAATGCACACCTCCCTGAGGCAGGGTACGACAGGTTTTCGAAACCGGGCTTTTCCCGACGTTCCACAGTCTGTGAAACCGACTAACTCGCTAGCTCTGTTGCGATTGTTGCCAGACCTACTTGAGGCGCTCATCGAGCGGCAGAACATCTGTGATGCCAGAACATCGATGCTACGGCTCGGCCAGTTACTGGAGTCGAACTATCGACAAGTAACTGCGAAGCGGAACTACGTATCGGATATTCGGAGTCGCGTATCCAAGGGGCTACATTATCTCCCACTGTTGGCAACCCGCCTAACGATTTTGTCTTACTGTTAAACATTACCATTCACTCTTCTCTGCCGACCAAGGTGGTGGCAGACCAGGAAGAGCTGCGACAGACCTCTACCTTGGAATCCTTGGCGTGATCAGCTGATTGAGAGATAAAAATAGCATTGTGTTCCTACAGCGGTCCATCAGTCTTCGTGGACAGACGAATTTCGACTACCAGACCCAGAACATCAACAACAAAAACAACAATTCAGTCAACAGACTCTTGCTAGAAGTGGACAAGACAACCAATTGTTCTACAAACCGGATAAAATCCTTCGTCTTCAATAAACTAGGGGCAAAATAACCGTCATTCCGTTGATGGAGGATTCTACGAGAGGAGTAATCGTACATCTTCTGCAAGCACAAAACACACTAAGCAGCGTTGATATTCCATAGCAGCAGCGGTGTATAAAATGCTCAACGAGGATGGCTGCTGGCGAGTGTGCTCTCTTTCGCCGCATCCGGACGGTGTCCACTGCTCCGGAACAAGGGCAGAGTTGACGTGTATGGTGTCCAATGATAAGGGCCACTATACGTCGATGCACCCCTCAACAGTTCTCCCTGACACAAGACGACCGACTTCCACAGCAGCGACTGGTGGTAAAGTTCGAAACTGTAACTGTAGATCGCGTAGTGCAGGTGGCAACGGCTTGCATCGTATGATCGTAGTGATGCCCAGTTGCCATCGTGCATATTTCAAGATACTGTGCATAAATTCATTAAATCCATCATAGTCGCCAAGTTGCCCGCCCTTCGTCTGCTGAATATTTCTAATCTGGACTTACAATTTTTCGCTAAAAGCTTGCGCGCGCATCGGCCTCCCTCAACAACGTGATTCGTTTCGCCAGCACTCATGAGTCAGGTGAACTAGTGGACATCTGCATGTATGTGTGAGCATTCAACGTCAATCTTCCCAGTGCGTGTCCCAATAATCCGATAAGGAAAGCTGGAGATTCTGATCAGTTGGCGGATTAGTCACCCATCAACAGTTTTTCTGATAATTCCACAGCTTGGTACTGATTAGTACTACGTGACTGTCTGTAATGCTTCCAAACGTCTCGCCAATGGGTTGGTCGTTGTGAACACACGCCTCGTCTGGATTGTCAGCAGTCTTCACAAGTTACCGCCGCAACCCAAGGCAGTTGATCCATGTACATACAGTGTATTGTATCCTCACATCGTCTAAATCGGTTCGTGGTAGAGATCTCTCTTTTTGTCTTCTTCAAAAAGAAACATCAAACAACAACTAATTTGTCAGACTTGACTTTCGAAGAGTCTCAACTGCTCATGATTCGACGTGGCGATCAACCTACATGAAGAACTTGTATACGAAGATACTCTTCCGGTATACCAGGTGTTCTAGGACGAAGAGATTCAACTGGGAGCTTGCAGTTCAGCAGTCGGCACATACACCAAGGTGCAATAGGTAAACACCTATCGCTTTGAGGACACTCTGTCCAAGACGCCCAGCATCATAGGATTATCAGGGTCGCCACTCGTAAGTATTTTCGATCACGAACTCACTAGTTTGAATAACTGGAAACAATTCATGTATGCAGTTAAAGATTGTTACAATCATTAACACGGCTTCGAAACGAGGCCGGCACCGCGGCTACTGCACATGCCGTCTTTGCTTTCATGAAGAAGCTAATAGTATTCAGTCCTTATATATATATATATACACCTGTGTGTGTAAATATTCTCAATGACCATCTTATTAAAAAGAACCTTGTCCTTGTAAACATTTAGTCAACTCAGATGACCAATAAGTCGCCACACCAACACCATTACCCGGACGTCATTGAAGTGCGTGAAACATTTGCGGCCTGGCCTGGGCTATTCTTGCAATACTTGCTAATATAAATTACCATACGTCTATTAAGACCATATTAGTGCTGAGAAAAATTAGGAGAATTTGAGCTTAATTATATGATTACCATACAGATGTATGTACATATCGACTCGTGTATGCACCGTAAGGCGTTTATCCGATTCTTGTAGCGTCATTCTTCGGAGACAAAAAAAAAAAACTGTGCGCTCTCTTTGTCTCGTCCCCTCTCTCTCCCTTGGTATCAACTTATGGTCTCTCTCGCTCTCTCGAGATTTCCACTTGAAACATGAATCACAACCAAAGTTGACACAAGTTATAGACGGGCCTTGCTGGCATATACTGGGACCCACTTCTCCGTTAGCCTTTCCGCGAAGTGCTCACTTCAGACGAAAGCGATTCAGCACTGTGAGCACGCTTCTTAAATGGATTCACAAAGCAAGAGCGGCCTTTCATGCTTTAATCCTCAAATTTGATGTTTGGATACAAATGGCCATTGCTGACCATAGAAATCTATCTTGAGTAATTGTATTGTCGGTTCGCAACGTACTACATAATCTTTTATATCGCTATTCCAACGTTGTGTTTCTTGACCAAAATGATCAGTATGTGTTGTTTCGCAACAATGTGCACAGTCCCTTCTTCGTTTGTTCGCGCTTTCTGCTGCTCTATGGTGGTTCATCCATTAGAGATCTCGCCGCACTCACCCGAGCGGTACTTTGAGGCCACCGAAGGATTTAACCGTTCGTCGTGGTACATGTTTCGCTAGAGGTTTAATTATGCAAGCGATGTCTTTAGATGTGTTTCGATGCAGCCATCTCGGTCGTGACGGCGACTATGCCTAGAGAGAATTCCGAGAGGCCGGCTCATGAACTTGAACTTCTCTGCTCAGTTAGATAGACACTCTAAAAGTGAAATTGAACTGTGTCGGAGAGTGACAGTACACGGTGCCTGGCTCCAGTTTGGACTTCCTTCTGAGGCCACCCTCACATATTGCTATTTGTCCGTGCGGGATCACTATGAGAAATATCGGGAGTAAAAATCCATACCTCCCCGAGATCACGATAGTTTTTGAACATGTGAGCTGTTTATTCAATATTTGGATATAAATTTTTTTTAGATAATTAACGTTACCGCCTCAGCCATCACGCATCCTATGGCGCACATGTTAGCTACTACACTTACAAAGTGAGAAGTAAGCCTGCTAGATTCATTCGCTATCTAACTATATGCGTTATTCCATCTTTGTCCTAATAATCTCGAACAGAGACTCATTAGTACAAGCCTGAAAGAGAACGAATTAGTTCAGAGTTTTAGAAAGGAGCAGTATGCTATATTATGTAATCGCGTTGAACAACCGAAATCGTACTCGCGGTCTGTCTGCTGTTCATGTTTTTATACTAAGACGACGAAACCAAGTTTACGTTGAGGCGTATTGCGAAAAAATTTCCTTCAACGTAAATGCAAATTTCACCTTCAGTTGTCGCTGATTTTACATCTTCAAGGGAACCGCATTGGCTGTTGACATGCGTTGCGGGTCGCTTGCAATTGCCTAGTTCAGACCTTTCAAGTTTACTTGCGCTTGGTGCTCTGCCTTTCAGTCTATGTGGAAATTACTGTAGCGTTACTGTTGTCTTCGGTCGACGTTCAGAGAGAAGGTCATTTTAGGCTACTTGTACCTAGAGCAGGTAGTTTGAGTACCTAGTTGTTCTGTTCAACATAGACGTTGCAACGCAGGTGCACGGGTATTTTGCTAGACAAGGAAGCCTACATATGCTTACTAGCAAGCCGTTGTCGCTGTTACTACTAGCGTAGTTTCTGACAGGACGCCGAGGTGGCCTTGCCCTCTTCGAGTTGATCTCCTTGATTCTCTGTCCTTGCAATGCGCTTCCCTTTATTCTGTTCCACGACACCACTCTCTTGTGCTCCCACAGCGAGCGTCCAGCGCGCTGGGTTTTCTGCTACTTGGCTAATGAGCAAGAAGAGAGCTTATGAGGTCACTGATGTGCATGGCAAAGGCAGCTTTCTCCGTCGCGTCCCTTCATTGCCAACAACAAGGACACACATTTGCTCCCCCGACCCCCCCCCCCGTAGTTGGCCATGCACATTGCCGCAAGAGTGCTACTGTGCGACTGTGCGTCTATCCCATCACAGTAGCCGCCGCCGTCACTGCGCTCCTACGAATGCACCCCAATGAAAGCACCGACGAACTTTTCTGCCGCAACGGAAGGCACAAAGCTGGATTAGCGATTGCCGTCCGAGATGACTTACTCTCCATCTATCTGTCTATCTATTGTATAGGGTACTAAGCCACTGCACGTCCTCCTTCATTACTGTTCTGTATTTGTGAGTGTTGTTCCTAGTGGAGCCAAGTTGTTGCAGATTCGGCTGAGTTTATAAAAATGGGGATAATGGCAACTCGAAAACGGTAGGTGCTTTACCTTAGACATTATTTTACTAAACATTTTATCGAAGCTGTATTCAGTCATATGGAAGAAGCTAATTATTGTAATAGAGAACTATCAACAAGTTGCACTGTACTAAGGAGTCAAGGCATATTGATACTATGTGTGACAAGCATTTTCGGCCAATCTACATTTAGGGTGTTCTTTAGACACAACATATGCATGTAGTTAGCTATCAAATGCACTGCAGATTACCGTCAGTTGCCTCATCATCTTGTGTGTGACCATAGACTTGTCTTCATTTTATTTTTCCTTTACTTGCAAATTCTACAATAAATATTTGTATACTAGACTTAGCCCTGCCCTAACGGGCGGCGCCCAACTCTGGCGCCCAACTCTGGTCCCGCGGCGCCCAACTCTGGTCAAAAATTTCGAGATTCGTGAGAGACGTGAGTTGGATGAGCGTCGGCAGTAGCCCTCGACTCCTGGCTGACGCCGTAACTCTTGTGGCACTTAAAGGTTTTAAATTTTAGGCCATACGGACATACAGATAACAGAGTGTTTTTCAACATCTTGACATATGATCGTCATTAGCTCGAAAACAATCGACTTTAGGTATAGGAACACCTATTGCTTGTTTGTCCAGCTTACCGTAACACATGAACTAAGCCTATAGAACAGCCTGTCAATGTTTTGTATAAGGAATAGGTTCAACATTAAACTCAATTAACTGATCTTGTCGATCTTGATAAAAGAAACTGTTAGCGAAATAAAAATATACAAATCCACCAAGAGATGTCGCTTGTTGTATCTTTCGATATGTGACTCCCTCGATGGAACTACGTCGAAGATGTCCGCCCATAGTTTCTCTGGCAAATATGGACATGGTCATCAGGACCACTACCTAGGCCGGCCATCGAGAGCACTGGTGGGCTTCGCAAACTTTTGTCTCCAGCCGCAGGGATGCGGAGTATACTGTTGTTGTCCGGCAATATCCCCAACTGCAGTAAGAACAGATATTGTAGCCACTTCCCACTTTTTTTCTTTTAGCCTAACCTTACCTGAGTTTCCATGGCAGGGCCTCGATACCTGTGTAGAATTGCTTCAATGAACTATCATGTCTGTCATACTGGACTTACCTTATTATATTCTTAGTCATCTCCCACTTGGTGGATGGAAAGCCGCCTTAAGGCGAGCCACTTCCTCTAGCGTGGCGGATTCCCGAAAAGACCGTTCTTGTGTGGTTGTTACAGCGATTTAATCGCAAGTTAGGTTGATTCCAGACCTGCGCGCCATTTCGACCTTGCATTCCAAGCCTCTCTTTCAAATTCTTCTCTACCTTCGTCGTGAAATAAGCGTTTCATCTGACACGGATACAATACAGCCTACTTTATATGAGGATCCATATTATGCTCGAGAGCGTTTTGTTCTCGTTTACCCTTGCGCAAAGCTTGCTGTTATGAAAACACATATTTTACTCTGAAAATAATGAATATATTTAAGATCTACAACGGCAGAAAGGAAGAACATGTCTAATACAACCGACAGTTGTCATTGCACCACACAATATTACGTGAGACTGATGAGCGAATTTCGATTTGTCATTCGCAAACCTGTCCGCATATCGTTCGTGTTCACCGACCATGAACTTGGCCCTTACCCATTCTTCCGGTTTCCTTCGTCTGACTATTACAGAGCAACTAGTTGCTCCGTTTGTCATACCCGTCACGCCTTGAGTTGGCCGATTTTCTGAACTTCTTCCTTCCAAGACAGTTCGTCCGCCTCAATTTGGTCTCCGCTGAATCCTGCAATTACGTTCAATACCAGCGTGGAATAAGTTGGGTCTTGCTAGGTTAACGCATTGAAACCGTTTAACTGGTGCGTCACATATAGATAAGTACCGATCAAATTGAAAAAGAAATATCATTAGAATATTTGTTGTAGTCTTCGTTCTATTCACTCGCGATTACACAACCAGTTGTCTTAGTCCAAGGTGATTACCATGACACATAATCCTAAATGTGTTGCTGCAAGACAAAACCACACATTTCCTTTATGTTCTTTAAACCACCGAAACTTGGTGAGCAAGGAGCACCCAGTTTTTCCTTTAAAAAGCATGTAGCGAAAAAAACGGAAAAAAAAGAACCATTTGACCCGGGCTTTCAAACCCACTTTCTCACGAGATGCGTTTTTCAACGACCGCCACATAGTTACCCCAAACGCAAAAGATATACCAATATACTGAATATATATATATACTTATAACTTGCATAAACATATTTTTGTAAGGGCTGGAACCTGTCAGTACCAATATCCTCCTCGGATCTTGTCCGTGACGTGAGTTCAAGTACAGGGAGCCCATGTATCTCACCAGCACATAGAGCGGGGCGTATATCATATAGTATGTATGATGCGTGAGATGCAGAAAACATGCCTTTTCCAAGCCCCCTTTTTAATATCTCTCAGCAAGAATAAGTCATAATAATCGAATGCTCTTTGCACGATATATCGCAGTCAGTATCGGCCAACAAGGGTAGTAATTAGGTTGCTCCTTAGCAGATTAGTAACACTCTTATGTATTGAAATAACGGCATTGATAATAACGGTTATAATTACGTTAATAACTATACGATAATCAAACCGTCACGTCGAATCATTGTGTGTCCTAGCAACAAGTATGTCATGATGGGGCTTAATGAAGGAAATAACGAAAGTTGTTCAACCCTGCTTACTGAGTAAACTGCGTGTACAAGATGTAATACTTCCTATGAGAGACGTCTTTGCTACGGCAACCAATCGCAGAAGAGACAGGATCATAGGACTTCATGTAAAGAAAGGTTAGTTGATACCAGACGAGTCTAGTATCTTCTGTCCCCTTGAATTGAAATAACCTCTAACTCGTCTCAAACATTTTATAACATCCTAGTGATGATTTTTCTCCCACGACAATGTTTACTTACTATCCATGGTTGAATTCAACTCGATTCAAACCGTATCCGCAGAGTATCACATTTAGGAGCATCGAATTTTTCGGCGTTTGTCGGCCTCGTACGGGGATGCTGCATCTAACCAGTGCTTTGAAGGCAACTGTTCATCCGTCAACTGGGGCATCTACAACTTCCTAGGTTGGAATAGTCGGCGAACTCGGTAGTGCCTGTGGTCCCTCGTGTATTCGAAGGGTGCTTAATGTGAATTCCTCAAACGTGGCCCAGGGAAAGCAATTCAAAGGACATTTCTGTTCGAAGGTCGTTCACCCCTGGAGTCTGCAGTATCATCCTATAGTTTCATTTCAACTAGGTTATGTAAACGCACGTAGTTTATACATGAATGGCCATAGGCTACATTTTTCAAGATGTCTCAAGGGTTCAATTCATGGTTTTGGTATGGCTGAATCACAAAAATTGGATTCGTAACAGATTACATATCTCAACCTGGGCTAAAGCATGCCAAAAGAAGTCAGATGTATGATACACAGAAAGCCGACAACGTCCCTTTAATGTCCCTTAAAATACTAAACGATGCATTTGTATTAATTTATATTTTTTTTACATACTAACTATTGGACCAACCACGATTGGGAGTAGCCACGCTCAAAACTTCTGACTGTCGTGCTACATATAGTTGAGGCTTGGTTCTTTCTAATCGCTCGATGGACAGCAACGAACGTTCTCCGCTAATCGAATTCGATATTCTAATACTCATAACTGTAAGAAAAATATGGATGTATTGAAACGCAATCTGGTACGGTAGCTTAGTCGGTTAGAGCAATGGCCAGGCAAGCCGGAAACCCGCGGTTCGAGTCCCGGTCGTTCAGCAGCTACTTTCAGCTCTGCCTAATTAGAATATCTAATTCAATAAAGATATGCTTAAAAACATAGATTGTGCTCAGTAAAATTATCTTACGTTGTCTAATCAAATATTTCCAGAGGTAAGACCTAAACCTTGTCGGCGTTTGATGAGGCAGCAGCAGGAAACTGTGGAGGAACCACAGAGAAAGCAAATGCTCTTTATATTGTTACAGGGTAACAACGCACTGAGAATTCGGCAACTTTTTTGTGTCCTAGTGTCTTTGATCAAGTGCATTTAAAGCTCGTGGAATTGAACTTCGTTGGTCCCTCTTGAGTGCTTGCTGGGTGAAAAATTCCGAAATTATCGTTAAATCTTCAAATAAATGTTACGGTTTGTGATTATGGTAGAGTGATAGATGATGATTACAAAGGTAGGTTGCTGCCTTTGGAGATAGTCAACGGTAGATGTCTGTATGCCTCAATAATAATTCTTCAGCGTTTACGGCAAATTTAAGCCTTCCCACAATTCTTAGAAGGTGTGATCACCACATTGATTTACCAAGGGTACCAGAAGGACGATGACGAGTTTTTTTATTCGAGTTTATTACCAGCTTCGTTAATACAGCTCGTACCCTGTTTATTTCCAGTCCCCCGAAGATTAACAGGGTGCAACCACAGGAAGAGACAGCTGCCTTCACTACCATTTTTAAGTTAAGGACTCCAATACATGAACAAGGTTTCATAGGAGTTGGCAGATAGCATAACCGCGTAACATGTGCGCATCGCCTTAAATAAATCGCGTAAGACTGTCGGAGGTGAGGGTGGAAGAATGACAAGACGCACGTCTATGTGGTGAGTCTAGCTCAAGTGGGGGCCCGTACTATCTGATGGCATCGGAAGCAGTGTCTGTATTGTAGTTCCCACCACCTAACGGATGCTTCACACAAAACATCGGCTCTATGAGCGAGAAAAGACTTAGAAAGAGCTTCTCGACTGAGCGAAAAATCGCTACTGAAAGCGGCATTTTTCTTATTCATTGTGTCAAAAGGCATATATTCTGTCATCATGCTTAACCCCACAAGAGGCACAATCGTGTATATCGTCGCAACACCAGCATCGAACATGTTCTTCCGAAGCAACTGTATGGTACTTCCTCCACTGTTCCTGTTTCCTATGTTATTCCTCATACATACTCATTGATACTCGCTTATTCCAAGTTGGCCTTGTACAGGGCTCGATTGAAAGAATGCTCCGCCAAGAACGATCTCTCTCCCCTCTTCGTGTTCGCCAGGCTTGTTATAAAGTCCATAAATCGTCTGGCCGATCGCCTAGCTCTTTCATTCTCCCTTTCCTGTGTCCTCCGCCAACTGGTTCTTCGTCTTCTTCGCCGTAGTTTTCTTGGATCTTCCTCACATTCGTTTCGTTCGGTGGAACAGGAGCAGCTCGAGAATTGGATTGGAGTGTCCTTCGCTCGATTGACTCCAAGGATCTATCTTTCTCCCCGGCCGTTCTGGTCCGAGCTCACTTGCTTGCTCTCTTTCCTTGCCTTACTCTCCATCTTCATCTCTCTCTTGCCGCCGTCGTCCTACTCGTTTCGCCACTCTTACAGCCTAGCCTATCCTATTTTCCTTGAGCCATTGCTCGACAACCCTATTCCTTCTCTTTTATCCTCCTCGTCTTAGTTCTTTTGGTCCTTGCTCTCCTTTCCTGTGCGACGTCTTTTCCCTACCCCAAACTCCTCTGCCCAATTCTTCTGTTAAGGAGCTGCGCTAATTTCCGACGCAGCTTTGCAACAGCGGGACTGGCGGCAATGGGTAACGCTGTGGCCGACGCCGCGACCGAGCGCAGGGGGTTCCTCCGATGCAAGAGAGAAAGCGAGAGTGAGTGAAGATCGCCACAAGTGGCGTGGAGAGACGACAGCGAAGGACGACGAACGAGGTTCGGAGGTTCGAAGCTTTGCCCTGCAAGTTAACGAGCGGAAGTCGACCTTCTCCCTCCACTCAAAACACTCCTTCCCCTTCCTCTATCATTATACCGCACTATCGTGTTCATTCTTGAGTATTAATTCATTCTCTGATTTCTCCTCCTAAAAGGATCTTCAGTGTCCTTCATTCCGGCGCCGGCTTCTTTCACAACTCCCGAAGTGGATAGGAAGAAGCATACGGTGCTTGGCTCTGCTGCACTGTGAGAACAGCGTTCGGGGGAGTCGACGCGAAAGGGAGCCCTGCCTGGGATTGCTGGGGGGGGTTAGGGCGAGTAATGACGGGAATGACAAGAACAACGAAGAATGAATCACAGCGCTTGACGGGCACAAACGCGAACGGGCATACATGACCGAATTTGGGCAGAGGGGACTAAACTAGAATAGAAGCAAGCAAAGCCACGGAACTTGAGATCATCAATCAGTTCAATAAACTTTTTCTTCTTTGCTAAATTTACTTATCCGTCACCCCTGAGTCCAGTTGAACGAGGATTGACTCATTTCTCCTACGACAGACTACGGATCTGTCAGGGTGAATGGTACAATACACCTTTGTATATTCTATTTGCAATTCAATAACTTCACATGCATTGCCTAGTGCACTATCGATTTCGCTGGCTTTAAATCGATTTTCTCTATTCCTTAACCCCCGTAATCTTCGTCTAAAACATTGTTGTTATATTGGCGAATTCTTTAGGGCGGACTTTCAGTATGGTTTCTTATGTCTCATGGGAATAAACTAAAAGTTATGAAACAGCGCATGATGATGAATCTGTGGCGCCGATCTGAAAGCCGACGATTCTGCTGGTTTTCAATGAAAAAGTCGATGCCTGTTATGCGTGCATTTTCGTGACTATATGTTTTCTCCTGTAGTAGTAATAGTTTGTACCTGAAAATACCGTTTGTATGGAGGGACATATATTTTTGATAAATAATCGAGGTGTTCTGCGTCTTTTGCCACATTTGCACTTGCACTATATTGCATTATTCGTTATAATGAAAGGAATGCCCGCCAGCAGATATATACCCAGAAATCGCCCACTTTTATAATTAGCCCAGAAATTAAAAAATACGTCGAAGTTGCGACTCAGATTGGTTGTTTGTCGGATGCTTGCCGTAGTTCGATCGACCAAGGGCACGTGTCTATGGAAGCTTCAAAGCGTAAACTTCAATGAGTATCTGTCTAGTTTTGGCTTTTCACATTTATGGCTTCCGAGCTGCCGCAGCCTTATATGAAGACTTTTAATTGCCCAGACACGGAACGTAAGGGGTGGGCTTGTTAGCTTTGTATGGAAGCTTGTCTTGGTTTAATCCGGCGGTTTGATCCATAAAACAACTTCGATGCGACGCCAACGCTGGCTCACCGTAGGACAGCCAATTTTGTCTCCGCATTAAGACGCTGTAACAAAAATAAACGTCTTATCTATGGAATGCAGATACGCAATGTCTGTCTTTTCGAATTCACTATTACACTAACATCGTTACCTGTTCTGTAAAGCTACAGGTATGTCTAAGAGGAATACAAGCATTGATTAATACAACCGTTGCCGCCACAGCAGTGTGTCAATCTCCACTTCAGGGCTTTCCTAACCTCTTACATCACTCCGGTCCTTGCTCTCTTTTCATAGCCCCGTCGACACTAACAAGCAGGCCAAACTATCTAGGGCAGTACCCGCTTCGAACCCTGCCCGTATATCGGCTATGTTAACGCAACTCTGAAGGTGCTCATTTCTTTATCCGCCAGCTTGTTTGCCCCATCGCTTTGACTGTCTAACTGCCTACGTATGCGTATATGTGTGTCCGTATCCGGGAGCCCATGTTTCGTTTGCATTCTCTTTCTAAGCGACTTAGATCTCCTCTCTTCCAAACATTCAAAGGCCTGTGTCTGTTTCGAGTCCTCGTCCATTCCCGTTCACGTCCACGCGGCCGGGTCATTGAAATGTGCTCGATTTGTATGTTTGTCGTTTGACATTTACATCAATCGAATCATTTTAGTAGCGAGTTTACTGCCATGGAGAGGGTTCTGGCCCCACCAATCTGCCCAACATTCTGCTCGCCGAAAAGTGAGACACTCCGATATCTGACCAGTCACAAAATGGTCACGCCGTTATACATATATCCATATATAAAGGCGGACGCTAGCGCGCTGTTCGTTTCCCTCCACGTCTACTTGTATGCCGCACGCACAACTGGACACAACAACCCTCTAAGATGGGCTCAGCCGCCGCTGCCTCCTCCTTTACGAATTCCCATAAAACTCGCCGTAAGACGGTCATTGTCGCCTGTTATCCAGCTTCAGACGATTGGTTCAGCTTCGGACTCGAATCAGTGAACAGGAGGGCTATGAGACGATTTTCTTAACGATATCATCACTAAGAATCTGTGGCTGAACACCTTCCCTTCCATCTCGATTCGCGGCTCTTTTGACGTTTTTGTTTATTAACGGACAGGCCACGAAAGAAAGCGACGAGGAATCGACTATCTACAAACTATAACCTATACGAACAAGAGGGAAAATATCGAGAATAGAGCGGAAGCTACTCAGCAAACGCAAACAAACTATCGCCAGATGAGCCGTCTCCGAAACCGTTTAGCATTCGAATGTTATGCTTCCAACAGCTTGCTGGTACGTAGCTGATACGTGGTTGACCGTTACATCTAGATACACAAACATATTTCATACATCCTTTGCTCAATATAGCGTCAGTCAGGCCAGGTTTGTACCACTTTGGTTTCTGATCTGATAACCAAAGAAAGATACATTCATTTAAATGTTATAAAGTACAATTGGAAACAATTTTGTTCTAATTTGGGTACCATTCTGATACTTAAAGAAATCGTTCCAGTGCAATCGTTTGATGCGGTAACCAATAAGCATGTGTATTCTATCATAAAATATAAAGACCCATAAAAGTCACATAGCAATATCGTTTTTCAAATGTATTAATGGGCGAGATTTGGCAGAAATGCGAACATGAAGTCCGAAGTGGAATCAATTGACGGTATCTATAATATTATTAGTGGAAAACAGTTTTCCCAGGTCCGAGGTAGGGGTTGGTGGAAAGTTGTAACTATTAACGATGGGAGACCTTGGGGGGGGTACCACATTTGTCCACTTTTTCCTCCTTTCTTGGGAGGGTGGGGATGTAGGGAACATTTTAGGTTCTTTTAATTTTCAGGTTACAACTGTTGCCCACGGTTACTAAATTATAAATATGGGAAGAGAGAGCTCGATCGCTCCCAGATAAACTAGGCTACTTGTGTCATACCTTTCGGACCAAGTATGTAAGATCAAGGATTTTGATAATCATCGTTATGAATCATAGATCATCAACAAATAGCGATCCTGTGTACTTTTAATTGCTACGTCACTGCTTCAGGAGTCCCCTCACAAGCTTTAGGCCTCGAGAAAATCGATGTTCGATGTTAATGGCCGCATTGGGTTATGTTTTTCTCAGGCAATAGCTCCCGAAGTAACCCGTCTACTATCCACTAGTAACGCATTGGGCTAGGTGTCTAATGCAAATTAACCGCAAGATACCTCAGGATTTAAACCTCACCATAGTCACAACGTTTCTTTTGAATTCGCTGGTTGAGTACAGGCTTGAAATGCGGTTCTTCTTCAAAACTTTTTGGAACCAAATGTTCGTACGTAAACCTCTCGTACCAAAATTAGACATTGATTTATGTACTGCGGATGTTCCCAACACTTTCACCAAATGTCAATGAACTCCAGCATTGGGCTCGTCTTGGAAAAAAATCGCATTCTTACACGATAATACTATATTGTTTAATAAACCTCTCGTAATATCTTGATAATATCTTTGTGCATAAACTATGTAAGCAAAACTAGTCTCGTGGTTATATTCATTTTCCGTTCTCTCTCTTATCCTCCTTCCCCGTTAGCAATAACCTAGTCAACATTGTCGCAAGTGACTGTTGTTATGCCATCAGCAAAGAACTTCTCTAGTTTATTATGACCGCACCTCTAGTTTATGTATGTCAATGAGCCGCTGGCTCATGGACTGACGCTGGCTCATTAGCCCTTTATTTATCAGTAAATCGATAAATCAAATCAAAACAACATTAGGCATTGGAATTACCCTTGTGATGATCGGTATGACAAGACCGATAGCGAAGCCACACGAAAATTTCTATAAATTAAGAAAAGATGCCAAGAGAGGTAAGCTGTTGGGTGTGTTTCTAACAAAGGTCCACATTGATCACCAAAGCACAGACATTCAATTGGAGAGCTGAAACATAAAACATTCGAAAACGCACGACTCTGAAGAAAGTGTACCCTCACAAGAGACGCCTGCTAACAACAACAACAGGATGCACGCAGTTAGACGGTTGTGACAGTTAGGTTGATATACAAAATCCCCGGATGTCGTTCCGCTTCTTGCCCTCGTACATCTGCTGCGTATCTGGATATTCCCGTCGTATTCGTTTGCTTCGCCTTTCTTCTCTGTCTCAATAAACATACATGTGCTTATTTTGCCCATCTGTCGACACTGGTTCAAGTTCTGCGGAAATATCTGCAGACAAGTAGGACAAGATGGTGTCCGTGTAAATTCTATTGCGACTATACAGGTTCTAACTACAAATTATAATGTCATCTACAAGACGTGCGCCCCATTAAGTGTCCCTTCACCGGTAGTATATCAAAGAAAACTAGTCAGGTCTCGTATTAAGGAAAGGGTTTCGCCTGGTCAAGCTTCGTATCTGCTTTTCGTTCTCTTCCTTTTTTTTCCTTCGCTTCTTCCCCCCCCAACGCCCTTGTGCGTCTCAAAGTCCCACGGCCCTTTTTCGAGGGTCCTTATCATAAGTGCGAGCAGAGTGGGACCGCCAAGCTTCTTTCCTTCTCTTGGTCTTCTACTACTTTGTCCAGGGCTGGCTGTCTCGAGGGCTCAGGCCAGAACGTCTCATACAATATGCAGCTCCCGGAAGGGGCGCCAAAGAGAAACTCTGCGACTAGAGACCCGACCCGGGGGACCGGCTGGTCATCGGCTCCTAAACAGGGCTGGGAAGAGGAGTGGGGGCTGGTGGTGGACAGAGCAGACCCAAATCGAGGATACATTGTTCACTCTCTCAAAACGCCCTCTTCTCCATTCCCACGTTTCCCTCCGAGCATTCATTTGAGGGCCATTAAGCGCCAGCTACAGTGGCTGTGCGAAAGCCGGCCTGCAACGAGCGGGGCTCCACGCAGGGCAGACATTTGGGGACATGCTGCAACGTTTGGGACAAGACAGGGTGGCGTCGGGAGACACTTTGTCCCGTTTTGCCCACCGTACTACCCCTTTAGTCTGTCGTCAGATCTCGGGGGAGCCCCACCCGAGGGGAGCCTTTCCGTGTTGACATCCGCCGAGATGCGCATCCGCGGAGAAATTCAAATTTAATAACACCACCACTACTACTACTACTACTGTTGCGATGGAAGCGAGGGCCAGGCGCCGGGGGAACAAGGAGTATCCCGGCAAAGCGGTCGTCGAGCGGCGGACGTAGACGCTTATTTAAATGATGCAAGGGGCTCGGACGGGATAGAACGGAGGGCACAGGAAAATGGACAGTAACGTCCAGTGGCCATTTGCAAAGTGCCTTCAGCTCGGCCAACCCTTGAAACCATCACCGTTGTCAGTCGCCAATGGAATGGATGATGATGCATACGATGCCCTTATCACCAGATGATCCCAAGATGCGTCACCCAAGTGTACCATGCCGTGATGAGGTTGATGTGATTGAAGGGAGGTGCAAACGGGACTGAGGAGCATCCGCTGCCCTCTCTGAGGGCCAGGCCTTTTGTGTAGCGGATCATGACTGCCTCGCAGAGAACGACCATGAACACTGCTTGGCTCCTTCAGGAGGTTTGCTTGCTCCACTAAGTAAAATATTTTTAACGTCCACAAATCAGACATAAATATCTGAGGGAATATTTAAGAGACGAAAATTAACCTGTAGTTAAGTTTTAATATCTACAATAACACGTGAGTAGAACAGGTAAGGTCGATACGGCTTGTATATGTTGTCTGTTGTGGATACTTAAAGTGCCTCCTCCGCCCGAAGACTTCTTGCATGAAGGATAGATTTACGAATTTTATGTGTTAAATTGCCACTGGTGTGTCCTACGGTTGTCATGAGTATCTCTACCGTGTGTTGGCTACTCCAAGCTGTTTATATAAATTCAGAAAAAAGATTAAAAACATTATTTTTAAGTTGAAATGGATTCAACATTACTACATTTTGATACTATATATCTGTAGTGAGAGGGCGACAGAGAATATAAACTTGTGCCATATCCGTTTCAATGCTTCTCGATGTAAAACAATGGTTTTCTGTTAGCGATATTCCTAAAACAAAATATGTATTGCTCGCATACTAGTGTGTATGCACCTCTCACGTACTCTTGACCAGCGTTTTAGCTTAATTTCTTGTAGTCAAAAGTGATTCGATATCTCCAATCAGGCAAGAGCTCTTGATTATGCAGACGAATGCTGAGATCGAAGGTTTCAGCTGGACGGCATAGCGTGACGACCTATCCTTCGCAACGAAGCGACCACACGGCAGCATACGGCTCACATGAGGCTCAATCGACGTGTTGTGCTCCTTTCTCCAGCACGTTCGGCTACTTAATTATTTAACGCGGGACCCGAAACTGGTCTGTCAGCCATCAGACACCAGCCTGGTTGATGTTATCCAAACCTATGGGGAAATCAGTTTCAAATGATTATACGGGAATGCTCTGTAAGCATGATATGTTATATTAAAGGTAGAGTACAATACGGTTTGCTTTACTGTGCCTGTGAATCAAATATGTATAATATAATAATACTCAACGTCAAACACATACCATAATATAGAATAGATACTGGGATTGATTATGAATCCAACTCACATATTTGGCATGTCATAAATGAAAAAAAAACAACTAGTAGCCTCAAACCCAAGCATTGCATAAGGTATATATCACATGTACGTACTGGTTATACTGCCACAGATCATTTAATAGATTGCGCACATTGCGTGTCTGCGTGCTTGTGGTTGGAAGGCTGGCTGATGTTGGTGCGTGCCGGTGTTAGTTTTCGTTATGCAGAAAGCCTAACGTCTAACGTCTAAGCAGGCTGGAAACGGCGAGAAGAACGGACCGAGTTTGGGTGGCCACGTGTTTGGTAGGAGAAGCGGAACATGGCAGACGCTATGTAACGCTAGCAACGGTAGCGAACGAAACAGCGTTCGCTGGATAGAATTTGGCTCTGCGACGGGATGGCAGAAGCGGCTGAGTAGGGAAGGGCAAGTTGGAAGTCGTCGTAATTCAATTGCGAACGAAGCCATTTCATTATGGGATGGCGGCATGCTGTAGCCACTTACTTGGTAGAGTGGCCTAGAGGTCCTTGGCTTCAGGCCGCAGAAGGAGGAGGCGAAAAGGAGGAGGAGGACGACTCGCATCACTTCCAGGAAAGCGCAACCGACGAACGATCCAGCAAGCCTAGGCTAGCCTAGCCTCATCCAGTCTGCTGCCTTCTGCTGCACCATCTCTACTGTGCACTTCTTCACGGGCTGTGACTGTCAGTGCTTTCGCCATCTGCCGAATCTCGAGTTCCCCTTCTCGGCTTAGGTGAATGGATGTGCATTTGACTGTTCGAGCTCATGTGTGAGCAGAGGAAGCTTCGTCTGATCTCGGATGTCTTACAGGAAAAACACTCTTTCTCTCTACTCATCGTTATCAGCGTCATCTCCAAAGGTCAACCTGAAAATCGCGCATGGCACATCTCGACCTTTGGTTTTGCCTGGTTTCATGTACACTCTAGTGACTGACGGACAGACAAAAAATGAATATCTAACACTTAATTGTAATCATGTCTTGTATGTCATTCGGTTTGACGAGTACCTCTGAACTTTAATCAGTTATCTACCATTCCGAAGTTAAAATGTTCAGTAGGACGACAAGTAAGTTGTTTATTTTTTAAGTGTATTTTTGCAGCTTGAATGCAGATAGGTTACTGCAGTTAGCCTGCAGCGTTCTTTTAGATTGTATTAATTTGAGCACAGAAACAGCAAAACCCCGTACTAATTCGCAATTTGCGAGCGGGTAACTCATATATACTAATTGTAACCCAAGCTCACAGTTAAACTGTGAGGACAAACAACTGCAATATATCCATATTGTTTTAGGAATATCGCGAACGGAGGGCCATTGTTTTACATCGAGCACCAGTGGAACGGATATAGCACACGTTTATATTCTCTGTCGCTCTCTCACTACAGATACGTATATAATATCAACGTATAGGAATGTTGAATCTATTTCAATTTAAGAAGATCATCGATTTTCGAGCACAACAAGAACTACCTGAGATATGAACATATTTCACCTCCAGAGATTTCATCTATTCAGCACCTGAGCTTCGCGAGAACGAACAAGGGTAAACGAAGAATATTTGTCTTGCAATATCGTTCAGGATTCGTGTGTCCTGCATGCGTTGTCTAAAAGAGCAACTATGATGGAGGACCCGTTTCTGCCTTGCAGTACCAGAACCCTCCACATCACGAAACGCTTGCTCCCATGGGGGCTCTGCGTCGACGAAAACGCAGCTCCCACAGTTCGTGCAGCAGGAAAGCCCAAATCCTTTCTGCTACGGCGCTCTTTCGGGGAGGCTCCAACGGCAGCCTCAAGGCCTACTAGTATACGATGGCTTGGTAGAATTGGGTGTCGAAATGCGGTTTGCGCCGCTGCTAGTTCCTTCCTTCCCTTGCCGTAGCGGCTCTTGCGGTCGGCCGGTAGTTCACCGCGCAGGTTCGCACACTTCCCAAGAGTACATCCTGGACCGTTCAATTTGGAGCCGTGGTCCGTGGTCACCGTTCCTACGCCGAGGGCCATTTCCGCCTCGCCTTCCAAACGAGACAGCAGAATACATGGACGAGCGGCCTCGAGGACAGCTGAGGATAGAGGATAAGAGCTGCGCTCTCGAAGAATCCATTTAGTCCTGCTTACTTCCATTCCCTTCACTTCACTTCACTGGTACTACTAGTAGTAGTACTCGGACTCGGACTTCAACTACGTGGCAGTCGTCGTAACAGGAATAGTCGAGTGCCGACTGCAACTACGCTTCCTTTTGCTCTTCTTCCTCCCGCCCCATTTTCCCTCTATTTTCGTTTCGTTTCGTTTTCACCTTGCTTCTACTTTTCCTCTACGAAGAAGAAAAGCTTTCATCACGTCGATTCGCAATTTGTAACTGCTGCAAACCAGCTCGAGTATCGACTCTCGTGGATTTGGTTCGACAAGAGAATCGTCGCCAGCACCCTCTGGAATCACCCGCGTCTGTTTTTCGGATTGTGAAGCGGGTGGCTTTAGATATGCGTAAACATAATAGTAGTTAAATCACTAAATATTCGGCGAGGACTATTTCGCGCGTTCGTATTCTAAAGGTCCACGGTACCGCTTTTAGCGTTGCTTCGCGCCTTTGTATTGCTGTAGTAGCAATCACTAGTGCTTCTGCTAACAACCTGGCGAACTGAACCTATTCGTAAACGTATACGAGCCAACTCCAGGCAATTGCTGCATTTATCGAAAGATTCATTAAGGGACACTTACGTGAATTAAGCGACAAAACAGCGGAGTTTTTGTTCATAACATTTATATATATACACATATATATATATATATATATATACGAATAACTGAAAACTATAATTTTAACGTCAGATGCTTTAGCTGGGTATGTATGCTCTTGTTTTTAACAAGAAGAGCGTACCTTTTTCAGCAAAAAACAACAATAAAATAACTGAAATATATTCGGTGGAAAAATCTGCCTGGGAGACATCTTCTCCGTAGCCATGGAAATTGCTGATTTTTTTTATTTCCATCTGATGATACCTAGCTAAAGTTACCGAATCCTAGTCAGCACATATTATAGATAAGTGTATTCGATGTAATTGCCGTGAGAAAAGCGAATTTTTAGAATTCTCAAGATACTAACTGTTGCCTTTCTGCTTACCGTTTTGGTGCTAAGGTAACATTGCCATTACATTTTGTGCGCCGCGCTATGAAAGCGCTTCACTACAGCGTTCAAGTCCCACCCGTCAAATTGTTTTTAGTGGTAACTTTTTACCAACGATTTTGTTTTCTCTTCTTTTGCTTGACAGATCCGACAGCCGAACCGTCAGTCATGCACGGGTGTTCAAAGGAAATGCAAAATTGTGTCTTCCTGCCGTCTATGAACACACTGTTGCCGCTAACACAGTGTATTGCAATGGGGTGTACAGCAACCCTGAGTGCGATGAAGGACGGGAAGCTCGATGCAGTTCAGGTTGAAAAATACAGCCTTGAAGTTCACAATCGGCCGGATGGGAGTGCTCCTATCCTTTTGTTTGTGCGGATGCGGCGTATGCGCTGTACTGGAACTGTTCCAAGGTGTGAAGACGGCGGTGGTAGCGTCGGCAGCAGCCGGATGGAGGCTGCTCGCCATCCTCCTGAAAGCCATACTATCCTATACTTGAAAGGTGAGTAGGCGTAAGGCATGTGAGCAAGCAACCATACCACTGAAACATCAAGAAGCATTTTTCTTGATACGAAGAGTAACACAGAACCGAAAGCACTTACGGAAGCCATACAACGACAGGGGCCAAGGGGTGGGGCGAGCCGGAGCGAAATTCGCCTTTTTTTCATGGATTACTTGGTCCTGATGTGTCGAATCTGTTCAGTATTTCGTCGTTATGCTCTATCTGATTCATTATGCTGCTATTATTATTATTATTACATTACAACGATTGCCAATATTATGAAAAGATGAAGACCTTGTGTCACTGTTGCATCATTGCGTTAATCATCTGTGCCGATTTGCCGTTGAATTATATGCACATGCGCAACCTCTCGCAGTTTAAACCGGCATGGAACGAAATGCTTGCGCAGCTCCGGTCAGTTGAGTCGAAATGTTCAAAGCACTTAGAGCCGATGAAGGATTTTGAATTGAAATGTTCAAAGCATTTAAAGCTGAGAATTACGCTTTTACCAGATCATATTAATTTGTTTCATAAATCATATGTCACACAGACTCAATCTATGGCTATTAGTTGCGACAACTAATAGCCATAATAAGTCAACCTAAAGTTTTTTGGGATGGCTCCACGGAACCACCTACGCATTGCTTCATAAGACGGATCCCTTTTAAATGAAAATGTCCAAAGGCGGGGAACAAACCCGTGCACCTACGTGTTTCGCCCGATTACATCACGCCACCGGACTCGACTCGGGTCGTTTCAATCAGCCTAATATATATATATATATATATATATATATATATGTTGCCTACCTAACTCCCTATCAACAACTGCACCTGACTAAAAATAAATAAATAATTGCCTAGTTACTGTGCTTATACCGGGCTGGACTCTTCTATGAGTTTTTACCACATTATGGTAAACATTTTTGAAACATATACGATAGACGAGAAAGAATCATAAAATATAAGTCTGCGCTAGACACGTAACCAGAACGAATAACCGAATGTTGTTATTTCTATAGAATTGTCAGGGAGCGCAAAAATCACGCGGCTTCTTCATAACCGGCTCTAGGTAGATAGGTTACTTACTGGGCAGTATCAACTAGTTACACAAGTTAGGGATTGTAGGTTGAGGGGACACAAATGGCACCCGGTGACGAACAACGAGCAAATGAGAAGAGTCAGAGAAACAGGTGTGTGGTGAAAGAGCTAAAGAAAGAAGGAGCCATCCGGGTAACCACAGCCAGGTCTTGTTCCTCTCACCTCATTAAGCAAACCTGACCGTCGCACCGGGTTCCTCTGGGCCAGTCCCCATTCGGCCCTTCGATTCGTCTGTCCCGGGGCGTCAAGAGGGTTTCCCACACTAGGTCGACTCCCTGGAGGTCTGACACCGTCCCAAATGAGTCCGTTCTGTCAGCGAAAAATAAACTGTTCGGAGACGTTCGGTGAGACATTGGAGTATGGTAAAATCTACCCCCGTTACCTAGAAGCTTATGCATACAGAGGTTGAGCTTTAACTGACCGCTATCGTTATCTCATCGCTATTAAGCCGACCGGACACAACGAACATTGCTGTCTCCGAAAGGGCTAGCGAGTGCGTTCATCCGCTCGTCCGTCGTCTAGGCAGACCTAGGCTAAGGCTCGGAGTCGCCTTAGCCTACGACCCCTTTTTTGCTGGTCTCTCCCTCGTGTCTCTATTAGGCTCGAGCTTCAGCAGGAGGGCGCTATCGTCGAGTCTCTCTTATCTCTTCTGCTCTGGATCACTATGCTTTTAGTACACTTTCGCGGGTCTCCTCGCCTTTCCTCTCTTTCCTTTCGTATGATAGCCTTTGCCGGAGAGTGCAATCATCAGCTTGTCCTAGTTGGGTTGAGATCTCACCACTAGACAGCTAGGTCAGAGAGAAAGCATAAGGAGCAAAAGGAAGAGAAAAGAAGAGGAGCAGAAGATCAAGAGCGTACAAGCAAACCGACAGCGAGCCAGCCAGTGAGGCTGGCCTGCCATCAACGTTCCAGGCAACTACGTACTGATCGCGCTTTAATAGGGATCACCCAGGTCCCCAACGTGACTCTCCTCGAGACTGAGTCAACCGTGTATAGGTGGAATGCCAGCGGATGGACGGACGGATGGGCGAACGCAAGCTGAAATCCTTGGTCTCTTGTACTTACATGCTGATGGAAAGTGTACTGATCCAGTAGGTGGCATGCTGACCGGCCGAGGATCTTTCCATCGTCGGAGGGATGTCGCTGTCCCTGTTACTTCGCGCGCTTCTTCTCGTCCCGTCTCGACGTCCTTCCCTTGCTTTACTTCACCTATGTCACGTCACGTCGATGTCGGTTGGCCCTAGTTCTGGGGATCGCTCGATAGGGTCGGTCGCCCGGCCTTCCGCCTGTGCGTCTTTTACCAATGAATCAATGCATGAATGCTGAGACCCCCGGGGTAACGACTGCCACTGCTGTCGCGATTGCCTCGACTCTGTCTGACGATCGGTAGCGGAACAGCAGACTGAGAAGAGACAGGTTATTTCTGTGATGTGCTCACAACTAGTACCACTACTGAACTCGCTAGTCCCGGGCGGGATGTCTCGATTGGCAGTGCCTACCACCCTGGCACGTTCATGAACCAGGCACAACTCGTCCTAGGCCCTGCACCATAACCTAGAGATTGCAGACTACCGATAAACCTGACTACCTAGCTACCTAACTGTGAAGATCTGGCTGCTAGCCGAGTACTTCGATCCAGCAATCTTACCTCACCATAAGGCCACCGGCCGCGACCTACGGTCAGCTGCGCGACTTACGGGTATAAACATGATCATGTTACCCGCACTGCTGCTCTTACTACTACCCCCATTACTCTGTTCTGTAGCTCACGTACGTAAGTAGCTGCCAGACAGCAAACTAAGGCCACAGGCTGGGCCTAGACGGCCTGAGCTATACAGGCAGCCGCTAGTCGTCATCCACTACTCGTCACGTGGAACAAACGGTGATTCAAATGAGATCATTGGTGTTGTTTCCAGCCTCAGAGCTGAACGTGAGTAGTACATGAGACTCTCCGGTAGTCGTTGTCGACTCCCCAGTCTGTTCCCAGCTTGCTCTACCCAACCGCAGTCCTGATACTAAATGTGAGCTTGTCGGGTAGACGACCGAGCGACAACGTATTTAGCAGGACAACAGCAGAACAGAGACAGATGAATACACGTACACGGCTAACTACGTTGGGTTGCCTGCACATTCGAACTGGGAAGAGAGAACACACGGACATATGGAGGCGTAAGTTCATGTACAGAACAGAATGACAACATGTTGAAATGTCTAATTAGATGACGTTCACACATGCTTAGGCTTCAACATCCTTAATCTAACATACCGAGTGCATGTGTCAAGGGGTGCATTTATAAGGAGGAGTAATTATTCAGCACATATAACGTTGTTAACCCTCATAAGTATCGCGCTGGGTTGTACTCTCACAGTAATACGGCAGAAGCATTTGCAGTCACGACCTTTTGATTGCGCTGTGCCATGCACTGCTTAATTATCATTAGTTTCACAGAGTTATTGTATTAAATGCACGTTTGAGATACGTCACACTCAGATGGGTGCAAAGTGCCGAAGGCCACGGGTTCAAAATCAGCCAGGGACCACGAACCTTCTCACGATAGGTGATTAAATATAAAAAAAATTAATAGATGTTTCAATCCGTTATGTTATCGTCTTTCCATGCCGTTGGACCTTGCCTTGAAAATATGAGCGGCTTCCCAAAATGAGCTCCTTGTGAGTCAGTCATTTTTTTGGCTATAAAAGGCAAGGTGTTTTAACAGCATCGATCAATGGCGTACGCGCAGGGGGTTCGCAAAGTTACTTAATCCTACCGAAGGAATCTAACTAAAGTCGGACTGCTTCGAAGGTACAATATTTTCATTCCTTATGTCCGTAGACACCTATTTAGGTACTGACTTGTAGGAGAAAGCGTTCAAGAATAATCTCCTTCGAAGAAGCCGAACTTTGCTTAAAATCCGGCCGGCGGTTCACGTAGAAAATGAGATGTTAATCCCGCATGTACCGAAATGTGCTGTATTCTCATCCTGTGTCCACACCTTCGAATACTATCTAAATGGCGAACCCGTTTCTAAAGGCTCGTACCCCGAGGGACCTAGCCATAGTCGTCGGTCCGCTCCTTGCCTCTGACTCTCATATTACTGAAGTGGTGCAGTCTGTAAACTCTATGAGGTAGGCGACTTTCCGTTGCTTTGTTGTTAAAATTATTCTCAGGGTTAGTGGCAGGTAGGAAGACCAGAGACTCCATCACACTCAATACTCAATATCTGTTTATTTCATAAAAAAAAGGGGGAATGTAAGAGCAAGCTATCCATAGTTACTACATACTGTTTATTTCTTTATTTATTTATTATATGTCCACAGAGAATATCTGCAATGGAAACGGTCGATGAAATGTTTCGCCGCCTTCGTCATTGAGTTCAATTCACAAACCAACCAATTAAACGGGAATAATCAGCTCACCCTCATAGTTGATTTACTTTTGGCAGCACGCGCTGTAGAACGCTATAGATCACTGGATGCAGGGAACAAGTCTGTATATATTAAATTATTGACATATAATAAGACGATTTATTGTATATTCACAATGTGTACATAATTGTTGGTATATTGTACGCAAGTATGCTCCCCTCTATTTGCAGTATTAAATGATGGGAACGACGGAATGCTGTCCAGAAAAGATCAGACCTTTCTTATATTATTCTTTGCAAAGGGCACATCTTTTTTTAGGTCAAGTTATAGACATTAGCAAAAGACATAAGCACAATTCGATATATAATCGTGCTCAAAAATATTTGGCCTTAGGCCTGTTCTTGAATAAATGAGGTTTAAAGTATTAAAATATATTCTAATAATATTTTTTCTATGCACTACATGAAAGAGTAGTCCCTTCCGTATCTGATTCACGGTTCACGGTTCCACTTCACAATTTTTCTATAAAGTTCTTGAGAGCAGGAACACGAGTCCTACCGGTCGATGGTGAATTTCAGCCTTGAGGTGTTCAATGAGTTACGATCCGGACTCTGGGTTGGCCAGTCGAGCAATGGGGTCTTCTGTCAACGCATAAACTGTAATGTTGATACCGATGTCTGCTTAGGTGCATTGTCTGGCTGCAAGATTTGGCCACGAGGAGTATCTCTCCATCGTATAAACGATTGTAAATTGTCACAGGGGAATACTTTGATATACAGCACAAAGCATGTGAGACCTTATTGCTCTAGACGGATTTGGGTTGTCTTTACCATTGTTTTGTTTCGATAGTGTTTGACTACAAATTACAAGGTACTTATTGCCTGAGACCAATATACTTTCGCCTTTAAATGGACAAGCATACTGTTGAGTCCCCTGGATGGTCTAGTGGTGAGCGCCTTAGACTACTAGACCGGAGGGACACGTGTAGTGTTGGGTTCAAATCCTGACAGACGCGGAGAATCTTTGGAGTTCTTTATCATCTTTCTTTATCTGAAGATTCTTGTCAGGTACAAGTAAGGAAGAGAATAAGCAAAGGTGGCCCCGACAGGTCCTCATAGTAATACCTAAAGGTTAAGAGCTGAGGCCTGCCAGATAGGGGAACAGCTGAGGGTCAGCTCGAAAAAAAAAAAGAAAAGCATACTGTTGAATATGGTATGTTTTACTTCAACTTGCCCATCACACAGAAATGATATCATTTTAAGCACAACTCCGGATGTATTCGAATCAGAAGACTAATTAGCTTTGTGCAACCGTTTCCCCACTTACGTATCATGGGACAGGTAACTCTGTAGCTATTGAATAAACACGACCCGATCTAAATGTTCAATGTATAGCCAGATTCAGCGATGCTTACTCTTTCATTTAGTGTATAGAAAAATATTATTAGAACATATTTTAATACTTTAAACTTCATCGATTTAAGATCAGACCTGAACAGACGAATGAGCATGAATCTAGCTGGATACCATAGACGTATATTCATAGAGATGGGTTGTACCGACTTTGGGTGAACTCCTTGAACGACGATATCTATGCTCTGCTAAATGAAACAAAAATAAGTGATTATCCGTCTCCAGGAGGACTGTCGGTCTGTCTGTTGGTCTCCCGCTCTGACTAGCTTGACGAAGAAAACTATCAAAGCAAATGGAGATGATCGAACGTGAAATAGATTTAAACGGCGAACACGCGAGAGATTGGTTGCGTGATCAAATGGATGAAGCAGTTTCCCGCTGATCTGCACAATAATAACGTGGATATATTAATGCTATGATTATCTTCAATTATTCCATGAGCACTGACATTCCCCAGGTAGCGACATCAATAAAGGGAAAAGGAATAAAAGGAATTTAACTATTAATAATAATTAAATAATACTATTGGAACATCTAGGTGGTCGCGTCCACCTGTAATAAAAAAAGGCAATGATAAATCAATGAAGATCATGTTTGATTTTTAATTGAAACGCTGCGAACTCTGATCAACGTGGTTTGTAAATATTTCTATTCAATATTTCGTACATAACTGGTGATGTGGCAGCCTACTATGATAGGTACAGTAAAATAATCAGAAAGTTTATATTAAGAACACATATAAATTTTGTAGTAAAGCAGAGGATTCCTACAACATGAGGGGTAACTTAAAGATGTTTGTGGATTTCAGGTTCAAAGGAGCTATAATGTGATTTAGTCTATTTCTCTAAAACGAAATACAACTTGAATCGAAGTTTTCACTTATTGAACGTTTCTTTTGTCTGCCAAACCAGTTGCAGCTTTGGTTAAAATTCGCCCTGTACGACAATAAAATACCTCAATATCTGGTATCGTTAGATGTAGTTTTAGCAGAAAATTGAAATTTTACAGTAATTATTTTACACGTTTCCACGGTTCTAAGCCGGCCAGGAATCGATATATAAAAGGAGGCTGGCGTTTCATTGAAGCTTTATATTTCCTCCATTGCCGTTATTATCCAGACAGATATAAGCCTCCCTGGCGTTCCCAGGGTAAGACCGGTGTATTGTACTATTACGGTCGGTGCCCAACACTGCCCTAGTCGTAGGTAGGCGATCATTTGAAAGTGCGGCGACTGATCATGTGCCAATTCCGATAATCAACAATAACAACAACGGGTCATCGTTAACGGTTGCTGCTGCATCGTTCCACAGGAAAGCCATTCGGAGGAAGCCCCATTGTATATGCACATGCTTCAATAAACAGTACCGGTAAAATATGCCAAATCCGCCACCTTTGGCGATAGCGACGCCGCTCTATGGCTACTTCTCGAAGGAAGTGGCGCGGGGTTCGGGGAAGGGGGTGGGACAGCAGTTTCTTTCGCCGCCAGCGATGTCAGTAGGAGCAGGCACCATCGGGCCACCATCCGAGGACCAATGTCTTAAGAGTGCTTTCAGCCTATCCCTGCTTGCTCACCACAGCGCATCCTTAACTCAAGGCCGGCACCACTCCCTATCATCCAACCTCTTTCTCTATCTATTCCTGTATCCTTATTTCTCTCTCGTTCGCCGTAGTGTCTTGCTTCCCACAACTTGTCAAGTATTGCACGCCATTAAACCAAGAAAAATGGATCCAGCAGACTCGCCCCCGCCTGAGGCTCCGCCGCCCGGGGCTCACCCTCTCGAACCCCTAGCCGCCGCTCGGTCCTTCTCTCACCGTGCGCAGGACTTGGCAGGGCAAGGCTAGGTAGGGCCTCTCTCGCTGGCGGCAAAGGAGAGGGCACGATGCGGTGGCACGCACTGTAGGATGCACTCCACCAGCATCACCACCACCACCACCACGACGACGACGACCAGCAGCAGCAGCAGCACCAGGGAGCAGAACAGCCACGACTGACTGCTACCACGGTCCTGCCATGGTGGTCTTGTCTGTCTTTCTGTGTCCATGGCTATGGAGCCTCCTCCTCCTCCTCCTCCTCGAAACGAGCAGGACCAGCTTCTGCCACAGACGCTCACGAGCAGCAGCAGCGGCGGCGGCCGCGGCAGCTACTCCGCACTGGGCCCTGCAGCGACAGCGACCACCGCCGACGATGCCATGGATGGTGCAGCATCAGCCGCCTCTAGCGCTGGCGCCGTATATTCTCTAAATAATAACACTCCTTCATAAATTACGGACGGCGAGCACACATACACGCACTTGCAGATACAGACGGACAGACAAGCATACACATACACACACGCACACACGCCGTAAATCCATACACACATTGAAAGGGTGTGAGTGAGAGAGAGAGAGAGAGACGTACACTCTCATTCTCGCATACGAAGACATATAGGGATAACCACACAGACGACACCAACCAATCTCTCTATGTATAATATTATAAAACCCTCGAAAACGACCCCGCAAGACAGCGGGCCAGGGAGCTACCAAATCAGTCATGTTATATGCAGTACTTACTAGTCGTCGATATCAGAGCCATCGGCTACCGTCTTGCTGAGCTATTGGTCAATAGAAACCAAGTAGGCGAGACGCCCAATATATGAATAATAAATGGTCCCGTACTATTGGTATGGAGTACTTGATACATTCGCCACCGATTGGGTATAGATGTGATACAATCAGAAACTAAAATAGCGAGCGTGTATAGTAATCGCAAAGCGATTTTAAATATGTAAGTCCTCATTTGAAACAGTAAATCGATCCCGAGTTATTTTCGCCTTTTTAGCAGAGGACAATGTAAAGCCAATATTATGTTACCTCGTTGGCTAGAATTAGTCCATGTTTTCTATATGATGGGGTATTGGTGGATGCATGAAAGGATTATTAAGCAGCGTTTTCAAGTATTGTCCTTTGTATAATATATACTACGATAAATGTGATAAATACGATACTACATAACATGCTTGCCCAATGCTAATTGTTCGCTTTAAGTTAAGTCGTGCATCGCCGGGAACCGTCAAATACACGGGATCCCTACTTACACGAAATGTCAATACTCAAACTGCAATTAAATGTGGACACTTTATCTCAAAGTAATATAGAAGGATTTCAGACCTTAACTTGATGATGGTTGCATTCGTATGTGGACAAAGCAATAACTTCATGCATAAACCTTATGGTTGATTCTGATGCACGCATTTTCTTGAATACGTAAGCCCACCGAAAAGATACTGAGCCCCTATAAAAAGCGAAGCATATATCGCACAAGAAGGCAGCGCCATCAGGCGGTACGAACTGCGATAATTGAATAAGACAATTACTTTGAGGTGACATTTAGGTTTCGGCACTTACCGACTCTGTTCAATATAAAAAATTCCCGAGAGGGAAAAATGTTATCAGTCGTCGTTCTAAATAAAATGCGTTTTGATTTGCTTTAATGCTCAAATTGTCAACCCGTCAATCGAATTGGCAACCCCTTCCACGCCCTTAAACCTTCGCCTGCAGTGCAATACGGGCAAGGTATTACTGGAAAAGGCTCACGAGGAAATCAGCCTATTTCATTCAAGCCTAGGCCATGTATTTATCATATGCATGAAAAAAACACTTTCTGGTCCCCAGTAATTCCACGATGCCTTAAAATGTGCTCGCCTTTGTCTAATTGCCATGTAAAATGATTGACTGATAGAAATCTATGTGGCCACAGATAGATTAATAGTCATATTTGTGCTGGGTGTGCTGCCGTAGCGTTTACTATATATAGTAGTGTGGAGTAATGCTGGTAGTCACGGCAACACTTTTATGGCTTTTACAGCAACAGAACTCACAGGTGGTCATTAGGTCTCATGGGAGCCTCCGTTTGCCGTTGCTACATACTCGTAAAAGCCCGCCTAATCTCGGCAATGTTTTGCCTCAAGGGTATTCAATTCCGAGTAACTGCTGAGGCATAGAGTGGTGAACGCTTTACGGTTGGTTCTGATTGATTCGACAAAAAGACCCACTGACATCGGTGGGACCTTATTAAATAGTGATTTACGCACAATCTCCGTCTGAGACACAAACACTCGTCATTCGCTTAACACTGCAAAGATGACTGCTTAGTCCGGGTCAAATTAAGTGTCTGTATAATTATATACTGAACCTTCCAGAGTGTTATTCCAAGCCCTGCTGTAGCACAGGCTCTCTCTAATGGTAATTGTGGGAAAGGAGGAAGACAAGGCAAAAGGAAAAGTAAAAGTAAAGCTACATAACAACAACAGCAACAAATAGAACTGACTTTCTGTCGGGGGGGGGTACACCCGCGCCACCAATAATTAGGTAATTATATTTCCAACCCCCTTACTATATTTCCCCCATAATGCATTTTAGTCTGTTTTTACACTGAGTATATTTCAAATGTTTCGAAGTGAATTTTAAGTGAAAGAAACTCCTTTTATTTTACACGAAATATGTTGTCCCACCGCGGGGTCTAAACTGAATTGTGACATTGTTTATTAACTGTCTTCGTAAATACATTTGCTTGTTTCGTATCGGCTTCTTAATACGCACAGTGCCTCGATTTTTGCTTGATACGTTGAATTCAATTGCTAGTTTGCCCTGCAAACTCTAAGAGCGATTAATAGCACGAGTCACAATATTGAGAACTTTTTTTTAATAGTCGTTTTTTTGGTATCTTAGGGGTGTCGTCGTGACTTGAAGCCAAGTCAGATAGCGCACTTAACGGATGGTCCGAACATGAAAGAGAATCATAACAGTCCACGAGGCTCCTCTATGATAGTAAAACCTATGTGGTAGCCTATCAGCTTCAAGTTAATTGAAGGCGACGTTGAATAGTTCATATGAATGATTCGAAGCAGAAGCCATATTGCATGTTATTACCGCATTTCATTCTAGCATTCAAGAACCTTTCTATCTATACAATAATACACTGTCTTATGTGCACATATACCTACGCTGACCTATTTTTTTTTGCCTATTCGAAAGATCGACAGGCAGTAGATCCTAGCTCAGTTGCTTTGATAAGGCCTTTGTTGGCCAGCAACAGGATGGCACGCCTCATAAGCTTTACTAGCCAGACTGGGCCTATACGAAGAACTTGTCCGGAAAGGACGGGCCCCGGACCAGACGGAGAAGATCGTTTCCAGTCGAAGTGTGTTCTTCGTCCCGTACGTTTCTTCTTGTGTGCAGCTTTCTTCGAGGCATTTCCATTTCGGCACAAGCCATTTGGCAATTCGTTCCTGGATTGCATATCTGTTTCTGGCAGGACCTCGGAAGTCGTTTCCAGTTTTGGAGAAGAAAATAGCGGGATGGAGAGCTGAAGGGTGCTTTTGAATTGGTAGCCCTACAAATTTCCTCCGGACCAGCTAGCTCTCTCTCCGGGGCCCGGTCTTTTCTGGCATTCGGACGGTGCCCTACAACGAAGAGGGAGGAGGCAGAGGTAAATAGTGAGAAGAGGTTGATCGAAGATCATCTTCTCAACGATCAACGAAATACACATTTCGCTCCGTAGTAAGAGAGGACGCTGATCGAGTAGTTTTTGGCCCCGTTCGTGGCGGGTGTCCGATTTGCTTCCCCAGGCCCTGCCCCTCCCCCCCGTTCTTTCCGAGTCGAAGAGATGGGCCGATGTGAAGTGAAAGACTGTATTCAGGGGTCATGAGGTTCGTTTCGGCACGTTCTCCGTCCGACTGGATCGTGCTCCATGGCCTTTCCTGGCCCACAGACTGAGATTCTGTTGGCGTTTCCACACACCGAGTCATACACATACGTGCTCACAGGATCGGTTCACGGCACGCTGCTTGAACTACCATTGCAGCCGTAGGCAGGCTAAGAGCCACCCGCTAGCGACGTTGGCGGCGTTCCCTTGCCCAAGGGACCCTTCCTCTCTCTCTCCCTCTTTCTCTCACTCCCTCCCTGAAGCGGTACGTAGACGGTGAACGTCACAGCACGTCGCTTTCCGTGGCCACACTCACTCAACATTCTTCCATTCCATCCCTCGTTCCCGAAGCCTTCTCCAATCGCTGCACTAGAAGAACGAAGCCACATTTCCCGGCAGCGTTCTCGCGCCTGCTCGACGATTTTCATTTTGCATATAAATTAGCAAAATATCTTCGGGCTATTTTCATTGAAGTAGACGTCGGCAATCCGCAAAGATACCCTGTTTCTTCTCAGTGAAGCCCAATGCTTCCTGATGAAGTACTATAAGAACTCAGCATACTACGTATGGCATTAATTCTCTTCGCTTTTATCGACGGCGATTTTAATCTGTCGAGAGATTGGTTGCGGTAACAGCCCAGACCTACCCAGATGTCGAGACAACGTCGGTACAACATGCGAAGGTGGATAAAACGAAGTGTGGCTGACTATTTGCTTCTTTGGATCGAGTCCACTATCGAGAAACTTGTATGTCGACCCATTGAACAATGGGCAAGTGGGCGATTGCAATCTGAATAGGCAATATATTCAACAGGATATATCAAAAAGAGAGAATGACTTCTAAACCCAAAATCGTCCTGCTATTTATGCAAGAATTTTGTTTAGTACTAATATATTTGTTTGTCCCAGCAGACCAATATAGTATCAAGCAACAAATAGCCCGCGCACGAATTGACAAGGGCCCCGGTCATCCTGGAGTGCCAGTCATCCTTTTGTTGCCTTATCTCAAAAATAAATTTGCATTATTTAGATCATTATGACACGGTGACGCAGCTTAATCTATTTCTAGATGCTTAACTCCAGTGGTATATGACCTTCGAACGCGAATTGGAATTGCAGATATACATCCAAAGAATTACAAATCTGAAGATCACATGAAAAATATTGGCTGCTAGTCAGAAACCTCGTAAATAGCCTTCCGACCACTGTAAGCAAGCGTTGGAGTGACAGCGTTTTGTAGATGAAAGGATAACCTGGATATATATATATATAATATATATATATAACAATTATATTTGTTGACCTATTTTAGATTGTGGTATATTGAGCTTGTACTTAATTTATTATAACGGCTATTGTTATACAAGTACATATTAATATAGGAGAGCTGCTCTATTATTGTCGTTTTTTAGGTATTTTAAGTATTTTTTAATACTCCGCAATTTCAGCACGATCCATTCTGACTTGTTTTAGAGTAAATACCGCATAAACGAGTTAGCTCATGACTATACACGGAACAGTTTTTGTATTTGTAATTACATATGACAAAGATAGCACAATTAATTATTCCTTATTGCTGGCCTGTGTTTACTCCCTCCTACCTGTTCGCAGGGCGACCTCCAAAGGTATCGTGCGGCGTCCTGAAGTCTCATAAAGGGGATCATTCAAGGTTTCAGTCTTCTAGTCTCTACATTATATTCTACATTCTTATATTGCCAATATTATCATGCTTACATTGTCCTCTTCGTTTGCATGATTGCCGAAATTGTTTTTATTATTCCCTTCCCACAGTATGCAACATAGCCTGATGGTGCGAAGTATGGACAGTACCATACAAAACAAATGTTTGTTTACGGGACTGCAGCTTTGACAACGCTTATATCCTCGTAGGGATTCTAAGAATGAAGACAGTCTCACAATGTTTGAATGTTTTGCAACTCTTTGTTACTTGTCGTCCTATGCATCTCCACGTTCACCAGGCAACGCTGTTTGTCTACCCTGACATTTCGTGTTAGCTTATTGATATTGTTCGTGCTATATTTGATTACATCTGTCTGCCACTTATTGACAATGCTGATTCCACCATCGGACTGATCTTCACAACAGAGCGGTTACTCAGACGAGACCCTCAAATCTCAGACTCGTGCATGGGGTAGCTTCATTATATGGTTATACAATCGTATGCGGGGAACCCTTCGTTCCGTAGATTTGCTTCACCTTCTCTGGTTGTTGAAAGAGCTGGTTCCATATGATGTTATTCAGAACTCGGCAACCGGCGACCTCTTTTACCCTTAGACGCATAGGACGCTTGAAAGGATCAATTTCTAAATTTTCCAACTTTCGGCTTTGCTGCCATCAGCACCTTACACGATATGCCATCCGACAATCCACCGACTTTGCGAGAACAGATCGAGCGACGGAATGAGCGAGTCAACGAACAAGAACGAGAGAAGTACAAGAAACAATAAGAATAACACAAAATGAAATCGTAGATAAAAATCTATGCAGAAATGACACAGGAATCTCTCTTCCTCTCTCGCTACCTCTGCTCGAATTTTTCGCTTTCCTCCCGCCAGTGTCTACAAATCCTGCTGGCACCGATCGCATCGGCAGTAGGTAGGTACAGCAACGGTAAGGCGACAAGCAGAGACTGCGAACGGAATCCATCCTAGATCTGTTCCAGGGTTCGATTGGGCGCAGCTGGAAGCGCATGGGAAGGATAAAGGTGACGCGTGGTCTCCACGATGGCGGCGGCAGCGACGACGACGACAGTAGCGTGGCCTCGCTGTCGAATACCGCGACTAGGGAAACGATAGAGGGTAACGGAGGTGGTGGGCCCTCCGAGATAAGTGTGTAGAAGGAAGAAGAAAAGAAAAGAGCTCTTTTTTTCAGTGACGGCACACAGCTGCCAGCCGTCTGTCGCCTGCTTACCCGACGACAGCAGGAAACGGCAGCTCTTTCTATAGCAGCAAGATCTCGTGCCGCCACTCGTAACATCCAGCGTTTCCAGCCTCCCGCGCGAGCAGAGCCGAGGCGGAGCGGAGCGGCATAGCGCGCTACCATCGTCTATTTCTACTTCTCTTCCTTTCTCTCTTTCTTTTCTATCATTCTTTTTTCTGGCCGCTTTCCAACCCCCCGCCGAACCCCCGAACCTCCTCTCCGCCGTTGCCCTCCGCCCTTTTACTTACCCATTTCCCGTGCTACGACAAACCCTGACGTTGAAGAAGGTGAGGCACCACCTTCTTCGTCAGGATCCCGATGTTCCTTTCTGCCTCTCTCTCTCTCTTTCTCTCGTTCGCTCTTCCTTCTTTCCCCGACTTTCTAGAAACGCGACGAGACTACGAACCTACGAACGAACGATGACTGTGTCGGACTCTGAGCTGGATGGCCCTAAGGCTGCGCGCCCGCGCGCGCGCGAGAGACGGAAACCAAGAGAAAACGACGGACTGCAACGCAGGAAAACTGGGAAGACGGAGCGGCTATGATGGATGAATTGAGCAGAATGGTGGCCACGGCGGCAGTAGCTGCTACGGTAGCGGCGATGCCAGTGGGTAGGGAGGTCGCAGACTGGCGGCAAAGCGCTGCTGGCGGACCGTCAGAACCTCAGGATGCGTTGCCCTCTCTATGTGTTCGTCCGTAGGGATTCATTTCCTTCTCTTTCTCCTGCACCGTTGTTGTTGTTGTCCCTGTTGTTGTTATTGTTGCTGTCGTTCTGTCCGATGGGTATCTTCTTCTTCGTCTTCTCCATTTTCTCACACCACCGTGGCCGGTGCGCAGTGTCCTCTTCCATCCACTTCTTATTGCATTTTCTTCTCGTCCCCCTCTGTCCCATTCCCGTTCGCGTTCTCTCTGCCCTCGTTTTCTTTTTGCCACGTTTGCAGCAGCCACAGTAGCTGTAGTAGTAGTAGTAGTAGTAGTAGCCGCAACGGTGAAGGCCGACCTTTCTATGCCTTCGTCTTCTTTTTGGTTTCTTCACATTTCTTCTTTTCATTCCTCGATCCGGCCCTCATTCGTTTTCGGACAGGAACCCTGTCCGTCGCTGTCTCCTCTCCCGGTCGCTTCCCATTATCCCCCCATCTTTAGGCGCCCATTATTACCGACGATCCGCAGCACTACAGAGTTCTTCTCTGCTCTCGCCCATCCCCTTTATCGTCGTACGCGGCGAGAACCTTCACGCGCGCACGAACCTAGTAGTAGTAGTAGCAGCAGCAGCAGCAGCAGCAGTAGTAGTAGTGATTTATATTCCAGTTAAGAATGTGAACGAATAGAACGTGCATACGAAACAGGCTGCTGCTGCTGCTGCTGTGGCAGTGGCACCAGCGGCGGCGGAGGAGGCGGCGATGACGACGAGCGGATGGGATGAAAACGGGAAACTAGAGGCGAATAGAAAAAGCAAAACTGAGAGACAGAAGAAAAGGCGAGCAAACGGAGCCGAGGGCGGAGAGGGCACTGAGGAGAGGAGGGACCGACGTATAATACCTACATACGTACGTACATAAGGCCGGCCGATGTACAAGGCGGACGGGTAAGGGACCAAACCAAGGAAAGACGACGAGGCTAAAGCTTCTGTTGTACCGGCAGATCACTACGGTAAAAGTAACTGAGAGAGAAAGGAGAGAGAAGGGGAATGAAACTCGAGAGAGAGACTAGCATCGGTTACAATAAAGGGAAGGCATAGATAGAGATATAGAAAGAGACAGAGAGAGAGAGAGAGAGAGAGAGAGAGAGAGAACAGAAGGGAATCGAATAAGAGACAACGTAAAAAGCGCTTCTAATTAATCTCTATGTCTAATTGTTGTAGCATCTATTGGCCGCCATCCTTGAAGCAAAATTTCGAAAAGTTGCCCGATTCGCCTCATTGTATCTGATTCACTCTTTGATCCCGTACTTATTATGCAGACGATATTTTCTGCACTATTTGTCAGCAACATATAGGAAAATAAGTCAATATGTAGAGTGCAACAAAATAATCGAGCTGTCTCCATCTAACGATTGAACTCACGATTGATCGTTGACCTCACCAATAATATTAAGTGGCACTAAAATATGAGATCAGAAAGAAAATATCTCACATACATTTTAAAGCATTCAATTTATTCAACATATTACAAAATGTTTCACCCGCCATTTTCTGTATTTCATCATCATCATCATCATTGAATGGCCGTGTGGTTGTTGTTGTCGTCGTTGTTGTTGTTGTTGTCGTTGCAGCTGCTGTTGATCTGTATTATTTCGTTATCTCCGTTTTTTCGCCATTCGTCTCTTTGTCATTATTATCATCATCATAATCATTCTTCGGTGTTAATGACCTGCTATCATTGTAAATCCTTCAATTGGCGGCACTAGTGAGTCCCTCCAGTCAATCGCTGTTGGGCCGGCACCGACTGAATGAGTCTACTGATCATCGGAGCGAGTTAATGACAATATTATAATCGTCTATCCTTTCGCATGATGCCCAAATGATATTTGTCTTATTTAGCAGATTCGATCATGTTATGTACGAACACATCGACATGATTTTCTTCATATGTGAACATAAATTAGCTGTTTGTCGTCCAAAAACATCTTGGAATCACCTCGCTCCGTCGAAAGGTGCTAACTCAACAGCGGTCGACGTAAGTAACTACTATTTTTAACATAAATGATGTGTGAATGTGTTGCCTAACTTGGCGAGTTTGTCCCCATTTTAAACCTTTGGATCTTCCCGTGCTAACCCTCCCGCAGCAATAGAAGTAACAGAAAAAGCAGCAGCAGCAGTTGTAGTTGTAGTAGTTATACACATACTTAGCTACCACTTCAGTCATTATCATCATTGTTGTTGTTCTTACTTCTGTAGAGGCGTTTTTCATTGTTACAGTGTCCCTCGACCGTGAGAGACCGATAAGGAGAGAGAAAACACATTGCTGGTGTAATAACAATCATTAGTTCAAGTGGCTGCATGTGCAGAATTTCGATTCGACTCGACAGAGAGGCGTTTTCTCCTCCGTTTTACAGATGGTAGATAATCTAGCTCTTTCTGCCGCTGTTATGGGAACTTATTTTACCCGTAAGTGTCTCGATTTCATTTATGTCTTTGTAGACTCTACTTCAAACCCCCGTTGCAGACGGCAACAACATCATCGCCATCTCGTTCGCTGTTCAATTGCCATATTCATGCATGATGGCTCTCACAGATTTCTCTGACAGCTATTTCATCCATTGTCTTTAATCTTTCTTCTGTTCGCGCGCATACACGCATACACGCACACACGCAGACCACACACATACTCCCAGACAGACACGCTCACTCCTCGCCCTGTGGCGTGGACGTTCCAAGGTTAAAACGGTCCAACTGCTGCATCTACTCACGTTCGCAAACCCTGTCCCCGTGTAACACACTCCAGTGTCACAATGTCATAAATCATCATCATCATCGTCGTCGTCATCATATTCAGCTACGCAAAATCATATTCATTATTATCCACTTTATATTTATATTTATATATATATATATATATCATCTTCATGTGTTGCCGTTAAGTTGTCTCTTTCTCTCGTTTCAGTGATGCATTTTATTTCCCCCAAATATTTACAAAATATATTGAGATACTACACAGTATTTACACTGATTTACAATTACCATTCAATGGCATATTGTGGTGGTATTTTTTTTCTGCTGCTGTATTAGTACTGCTGTATATTATTAATGTTTGTGTCATGTGTTGTCGATGTTGTGTGAATCTTAACATTGTCTTCTTATACAATACTTGTTGAGTGAGCCACCCTGCTGATGTTTCACGTCCGGTGAAGGGAATTATATCCTTTATATCATTGCTACTGTTGTTGTTGCCAATATTGTCATAATCGTCATCACCTTAATTTTTAAGCACATCCCCTAGAACCCGTGCGACTTTTCTGTCCTCGTTCCTCTGCCCAATTCAATATTTATCGTGTTTCCATCTCAGGATCTATGCTATAACCGGCCCAGTAGCCACAGCAGCAGAAGTCGTTCCTGTCATTCGCTGCGATTATTCCAGTGGACTGCTTTACACGGGGCCGTTGATACATTCAATCTTATACATTATACGAGAAATATACGTTTCTACGTGGCAATTGCCACGTAGGAATTAATGTTATCGAATCCTGGATAACATTACGCTATCCTTTTTGTCGGGAGGCGGAGGTTCATGCTGTGCTAAGCTCTCAGCTGCTCCTACTTCCTGTACCAACGTTACAGGATCGCTTTTTTTCTTTACCCTCGAGCTATTGTTACTTGGGCCGTGATCGTAGCTGCTGCTGCGTTTACAACTGCTTGTGCTTCTGCTCTGATTTATTTATGTATATGCGTTTGCTAAGGTTTATCTCATTCGTGTTGTGGTTGTTGTTGTCGTCGTCGTCGTCTGTTTGTGTTGCTTGCTATTTCCGTCTTAGTGGAGTGTCTACTGGTGTTGTCGTTGCCGGGAAATTGTGAGACTAGTGAAGGTAAGACTTCGGGGCCCGTCAGATGGTGTCCGCTCATCACTCTACCCCTTCCCTCATCTCTTGTATCGGGTCGGTGCTATCGAATTGATTGAGCCACGAATGTGCCATGACGACGACGACGACGACCCAAGTACTGAAACCTGGCCACCACCACCTGCGCCCCCAGATGCTCATTTAGCCCAGCCATTTTTTTTCCATATATATATATATATATATATTTTCGTTCACCTTATTTCATTTCTAGTCACATCTCTGATGGGTGGTGGCAAGTGGTTGTTCAGATCGTAAGATTCTGGCTTAGTCTAAGAAATTTGATAGACAAATAATTCTGTCTCTTATTTTTCAAAGACACGATCCAAAAGTACTCACGTCGTTATCGCCATGAACAGTGCGTAATAGTAATTTGCTATCGAGTTCGAGCGGAGGCAGTCTTTGGTGCCGAAGTATCTTGTGCATCAGCTTCTATCAGTTAAACTTGAACGATCATCAATGGCTTATATTATTCTTCTTCTGAATCGTGATGAATGATTTGAGCACCACAAACTTAATCGAATATTGGAATATTTTTGTGTAATTGGCGACATTTTTGTGGCGCTTGTGTTTGTTTCTGTGTACACGCGTACGAGTGGCATATATATATATATCTTTATATATTATGTGTATATATTAGTGTTGAACAATATATGGGCCGGAATTCGATAACGGCACGTTTGTCGAGGGTTCGAGAAAATCACAAATTTCAATTACTCACGAGCTGTCCAATGCCCTACTAAAATATCTACCCTTTTGGGGAGGCCCATTAAGTTCGACTTGTGAAGAATTCTGCTTAAAATGTACTCAGTTGGAAACACCACCATCCAGATGAGATCGTATACGAGCAGCATTGTCGTACAGCCTCATCAGCAACATCTCTGCCATAATGACACTCTTCGCCACATTGACGATGCTACATTTTCAAACAACTTGTGTGTGTGTGTGTGTGTGCTCAGTGTAGATCAGAGTACTATCGAATACAGGACGGAGATATCCGTCAGAATAACGAATGGAAAACATCGTCTTCTTCCCCACACCAATGGACACATCACAAGGTGCACGCTCACTCTACTCTAGTCTAGTCTATAACCGATTCTATAATAGTTTATACTAAGCCCTCGATGCCGTTGGCTGCCGCATCTTAGCTCCAGATGTCTGTTAGTTCCTCTCTTATTGGTTTCTTCTATTTTTTATTGCGCTTACAAATGGCCACTACCACGTCATCCGCCAGCTTAATTTCTCGTCCTTTTCTGCTGATGCTGCCGTAGCTCCACTCTATCCTCTCGCATTGTTATCGTGCATCCACACTTTGCTCCGGAGTTGTGCCTCCCCCCGAAATATGATTTCCTTAGACACATGTCAGGCATCTATACATACATCTCTTTCCTCCGATTAAACTCGACAGAGACAGTGATTCATTCATTCGCAAGCGCGCACAATAGTAGCTAGCTAAATACAGTCACGCAGTCAATTAGTTCGTCCGTCCGTCCGCCTGTTCGTCCATAGGTCTGTAACTCAATCAGTCAATTCACTTATCCGTTTGCAGTAACTCACAAAAGAATAACAACATCGATTTTTGGCTATTTTTGGAGGCCCCGCATTTTCGACTTTTGCCGTCAACGCCACGTAGAGACGTACACATAGCCGCCATATCCAGTTCAGCTGACAAAGGGTCGTGATTAGATGGTTTTTAATTATTCTTTTTCTGTACTTTCTGGCCTGCTTGCTTAGTTTCTACTGTTATAGTACTATGTTTGCATCGATTACGTAAGCACAGCCATGACCAATAATATCATATACGATATTTCTGGTATTTTTTGGCCATTTTTCCAGTTAGCAAAAGACAAAGAAACACATCAGTATCTTCCCTGCTCGCACACAGCACAGAACAACATACCCCTCCTCGTTTTGCACAGACTCAACCTTGCTTCAATAACTCCTCTGCTGTTTTAATAAAGTAACAAGTTAAATATGCCAATGTCCAATGTATATATAATCTCCATTCCGTCCCGCGACCGCGCGTGCTCTCATGGCACGACACCCTTTCAACATCGTCTACGGTCCGGTATCTGTTGGACAAACTGTTGTAGCGATACACCTGAACACAACGATGGTTGTGCGAAGTCGCCGGTTGCTGGTCGCGTCGTTGTCACCTACCTCGACGCCAGGACGGCGCCGACCAGACGGTGGAAGTGGTGGCAGTGTCGGCAGCAACAGCAGCGACTACCACGAGACGAGAAACTGGCGTAGGCTAGAACATGGAGCGTGCGCCAGCCTACGCACGAAGATCGCAAAGGAGCGACAAAACAATTGAATGTTTGAAGGCTGGAGACCCAAGCTTCTCTGGTGGGGTGATTGTGGAGATTGAGAGGGAAATAATGAAAATCTCGTCTCGATGTCGACAATATTTTCCGAACAAACACAAAAAGGATTGTCTCTCAGAGCTGTCATCACGGCATCTACAGTAAGATACGCAGGTTAGCCTGGTCATCCGCTAGATGAAAATATTATATTATACATATACATATATATATTAGATACTTAGCTGAATATATCTTTTTTAGAGTTACTTGCCGACTGAACCGGAGTATACGACAGAATGATGTCGCCGTATGGTTAAAACTATACGTTCGGCTGGCTTTGGCACAACGAAACGTATCGGGGGTATGTGGTGAGGTTGTTAAGTGAGACCAGCGGTTCATCATCGTCATCAACAACATCGTCATTGCAGGGGCAACTTGCATTTATGAATGCTCACTTCATTTGCTTCACTTTCGTTTGCTAAACGGTACCCAAGAGAAAATAACTAAGTGAATCGATCTCTATGACTTGTCGACAGCATTATTCTTTGTATATAATATTCTTTCGCTGTTTCCTTCGGTATCTTTGTTCATGCATGTATTGTATAAGTGAAACGAAGAGGTGCCATGGACGTGAGAGAATCAATTTTGCCGTTGCATGATAAATACCTAGGATGTTCATCAGTGCCTGGAGTCTGCCTATGTATCTGAAACAATGGCACACAACTTGACGACTTCCGTGTGAGCATCAACGAAATAACGGTCTGTCGTTCGGGGGTGAGAATTCAGAGGGTCAGTAGGGACAATTCCACCCTGACTACCGCTGAAAGATACCTGGCGTTATATTAATGACAATAATAATTATAATAATAGTAAAATCATATACAATTAAATTTCCCCGTTGTCAACTGATTCGCCTTTGTAATTGTCATCACCGTCATCTGCATCCTCCTCATTAATATTGTCATCGGCGTATTTCTCATTCTTATCTCCATCAACCCACGGCTACTGTCGGCTTCGTCCGAGCCTGAGCGCTCATTTTAGTCATTCACTCATTCATTCCTGTTTTTCTCTTCCTTTTCTTTTTCATTTTCATTTTGTTCCTCTCAACTCGGCGGTTGACATCAAACAGCCGTTGGAGGATGAAGAGGGAGAAGAAAGGTTGGTTGGGTATTGTTATGAATTAAAATGAGTAGGTCACCACTGGGCTCGTTCTGTTACTGTCGTCCAGTTCACCAGTTCCTGCTATCTGCTCATTTATATTTTGTGTTTGCTTGGCTTCTGCGTCTGCTGCTGCAGCAGCAGCAGCAGTTTGAGTTGTCTGTCTATTTTATCGCTTTGTCGCTATCTATTATTACACTAAGTGTCCGTCGTGTTCACTGATCCTTTGGGCGGCGGTCGCCAGTGGATTACTGTTAAACGACGTCAGCTCGGCGTGCGGGTAGCTGATGTAGCCCACGTTGTACATGTCGCCACGTAGGGAGACTCCGACCGCACCGACGGGCGCCACTGGTCCGACGCCGGCGAGCGCTGGCCCCCCGACGCCATTTGCCGATGCCGAGGTGCGGCCGGGTGGCGTGGGTGGCCCTGAGCCTGGCCGGAAGTATGGATACTCAGCCTCCGAGAGGCGCCGCTCCACTTCCGGTGCGTAGTGCACCCGATGATGATGGTGGCGTGCGGGAAGTGTCGCGTGGCGTTCACTCCCACTCGCTGCCACCTGGGGCTTGGCACCGCCTGTCACGAGCGCTGTAAAGAGCAAAATACGAAATGAACATACACACAGGCACACATACACCCGCCGCAATAAGAGAGAGAAAGAGAGAGAGAGAGAGAGAGAGCACATAGAAACACATCAACGAAACGCGCAGGTTAGTTCCGGATTTGGGTGGGGAGTAGTTGACGACATTGAGCAGCTACTGTCAACCATCGGAGCCGACAGAACAGTCAGGAAGAGGTTGCCCAGGGCGATGCCAAACAACGAAATCGCCAGGCTCCCCAACGCCGTTTCTTATGATTCGACGATATAATACCTACTACCGTCGGCCAGCGCCACTCCAATGCGAAACTTAGGTCAGACCAGTCAGGAGCTTACTAACTGGCATTGCCTTTCCGCTGTTTGTAGGAGATATCGAGCAGCAGCAGCAGCAGGTAGCGGTGGCGGAGACAACAACTCGAAGCAGTCATTGCTATGGGATTTGCCTACGCTCTGTACCAAACTACTGTTCCTGTCCTGTCACGGTCAGTCAGTAACCCCACCGCTTCCGTAAGAGCGGTAATAGCGAAACCAATGATCTATTAACTGTAGATAGTGAAAGATGTGGCAGTGTGTTCGTGGTAGTGCAATAGTGCGACCCCACTCCCCCCAGCTCCTTCTCCCATACATATATATATATATATATATATATATATAATACAACTGGTGGGGTGGTGGGTGATGAGTTATAGCCTATTTGTGGTGAGGGGTAGGAGAGTGGGCTTCCTACGATGCTCTGTGCCCCAAGATGCTAACTTTCAATCTCTCCTCCGACCTCATACCGTTAGGTGGAAGGTGGAAGGTGCTATATACAGAGATATATAATATATCACATTAGCTGGATAGCAAAGCCCAGCGGCTATCGAGAAACTATGCAATGCTGAAGAAGTGAAATGGCAAGAAGATAATAATATGACGGGCGGGGGTGAGGGGGGGGGGGTGAAGGCTACACTCGGCTTCCTCTCATTCACTACTCGGGAGGAAGGGAGGGAGTTGCAACGTGGCTAAAGCACGCTGCTCCCTTGGGTTATAGTACTCCAACTATTACTAGTACTTGCTCTTCTACTCAAGGGACTAAGAAGAGGCAGGGTAGTGATAGTAGTAGTACTATGTGTAGTGTGCCGCTCGCTGTCTGCTATGCTTGAGAGGTGAGAACTGTATGACAAGATGTCATTGTCATGAGGTGACAGATGATGACACCTCATATACGTCATATGAATGCGCTGTTGACGACTTACAGGAGTCGTCGTGGTAGAACGTGGGCAGCGTCGAGTGCGCCCCGGGCTGGTAGTGCAGATTTGTTTCGACGGTGTTCGCCGGCAACGAGGTCCCCTCGAGGATGAACGACGGCTTCGAAGTGGAATCGTCGGAGCAACTGAAGTGCGCGGTGTCGCTCTTGTCCGAGGTCGAACTTACTGTCTCGGCCACGGTCGCGTTTGTATAGCTCGGGGGTGGAGCATACATCTCGATGGCCGCGGGCTTCGTGGCTGAATGCTCGCTTTCCTCTGCAATACCAAAGCGAAGGGCAGAGAGAGATCCGGCCAAAGGGGCCAAGGACGCATGAGACGTTGTCCAGACCGACCCGTACCAACTACATGCCATGCACACAAACACACACATACCAAACAACAACGACCGACTACTGCTGCCACTACGACTTTGAGCTAGCCTGGGCTTGAGCCATAGTACACCATCGCCTGAATTGCGGCAGCAGCAGCAGCGCGGTCAGCCGACAGCTGCAGCTTAACCGGAAGCTCTGCGACCGACTAAAACCAGCCAACTGTTTAGCCGGCTAGCCAGATACACGCACAACTAAATTAAATGATAGTATACGCATTGGTCCATACACACACAGATACAGAATGAAGAGGCCACGCTCCTAAACAAACCACCGAAGTGCGTGCCGCTTTGCCTGCAACCATCTGGCCGCTGCAGGGTCAACGACACCATCATCATCATCATGAACGGAAATACATGCTAAGGTCAACATAGGCTGGAGGGTGGCCCCTGTGCAATATCGTGTAAATCATGTAACGAGCGGGTGGGGAGTCGCATACCTGAATACGAATGATAGGTACCTTCGTCCTTTTGCCGCTTGCTTTTCTTCTTGCGGACGAAACAGACGACAAGAAGTATGTTGAGGAGCAACAGTGAAGTTCCCACTACCGACACCGACGTTATGATCATCTTGGGGATATCCACCTTTGAGATGGCTGATGGCAGTGACTGGCCACTTGGCGGCAGGATCTCATCTGTGAAACGATTTCGAAGGAATTGTTTCACATTCATAGGCTGGCGATCAATGAAAATCGATCGACGTTAAATAGTGATCGAAATTATAAGAATTAAGCTTAAATATGAATACTTGGTTTGGGCCGCACGTCGGCTGATATCTAGCAACTTGTGTCGTCATTGGGTTAATATGCTTAAAAACAAAATATAAGCATAATCATATAGCTTTTTTTTTACGACGGAGAATGCTCATGACATCACAGCTAAGGTATTTTGCCATGGTACTGTGGAACTCCTGTCTGATGTAGTGGCAGACCTATCCACCTATAATAATATAACTTGTGGGTAGAAATGTTTGTTTGCCTTCATTATGCCCTCGACGGCAACGGCAACGGTACACTACATCTTACAAATATAGATCTTTACGCAAACAGCGGTCTGTCGTTGTAGCTGTTCATCTAATCGATAAGTGAATGTACAATACCGCAAGCAAGGCAAGCGTTACAAAAAGATGACAAATAATCATCATTATCACAATCATTCATCCTGCATTATTTATGAAGCTAAATAAGCATGAATAATAAGGCGGGAAGATTATCTTTGGGCTTTTGGATTACTTAAGCATCTACATAACAAGGAATAGCAAGGTATAGTCAAATAATAATAATGATAATAAAAAGAAAGGAAACGCTCTTTCTTCCCCTACAAATCCATCGTAATCATCGAAAGAAAATACTCTACAGGTCCCCTCCCTCATTAGTGCTGAAATCTTCATGGCAGCCTCATGCCTCATGGGAACGTCTCCAGATGACTCTGCCTATTACGAGGGACCTTTTCTTTCAGTGTAAACGGGAGGGGCGTTATATCAAAACGGCTACAGCAGTAACAGCGACAGTGAGCGGACGTCGTTCATTTCTGATTACAACGTTGTGTAAGGCCCACACACGAGGAACTATTGAGGTTTTGTTATTTGTAAAATTTGATGTCACACCCCTTCCGGCGATATCGAAATATGATTGGAGCTGTTGTGCTTCTTGCTACGTGTTGCTGGAACACTTTGAAGGACACAAAACGGTAACATCATTCTATCAGTATAATAGATATCCGCATGAACAATTAGATATATCAATGTGTATCGATCAATCGGGGCCGTCGAACGTCGAAACTTTAGTGGCCCTGTGCTGACCATGCTGTACCCGATGTGTTCTTCTTTTAAATGCCTCTGGGGTAGTTGGATGAAGATGATCATGTCTCCTTCTCTGAGGCAAGAAGCTTACGGGGTTTACAGGACGCGCAACCAACGAACACAAAAAAGGAGCTCTCGGATGCCACAGTCCGACTTGTTTCGGCTTTATTGCGGCAGATTAAAGTGGATTTAGACAGCGACTGTATTCTGTAGACGATACGGCCTCCGAACAATTGCTCCGAACTTCCCTTGCCTCATTCTTTCGGCCACGATTATTACGGCCTGGTGGTGGTGGTGGGCTGGCTAACGATTGAGCCGATCTCAGTCTGCTCCATTGGGCCATAAAGGAATCCCCTGACTACGGGATGACTTTACCCAGTTGGCTATCACTCCGTTAGACTATGGGATCACCGACCAATCACACATTTCGGTTTGACCAATAGGGCACCATACACAGACGAGTGCCGTCGTATGTTCACCAGCGCTGTGATGAGTGTCACGCCGCGTGACGGAACGTCAGGCTACGCTAGGCCACGCAATGGGCCTCACCCACGCACCGGGGCAAAGCCCATACTACGCCCATCCGTCGAATAGGATGCTGCCTTGTTCGTTTTTCGTTTGGCACAGTGAGTGGTTGGGTGGCGTCTCGAAGACTGATTGGGTGGCTGGCTGGCTGACTGGCTGGATAGATGGATGGATACTGGTTCAATGTGCTCGCGCGGAAAGAGCCAACTCTCGCGCGTCGCCTAGAAGATGCCGCCTACGATAAGGTGGGTGCGTTCGTCCATATCCCGCGCGGATGGGGCTCTCTTCCGCTTTGGCCTTTCCAGCTCTTTTCGAGTAGGGGAAGTATTATATCGCAGTTTTTCTCTCCACATAAGGTAGCATTATCAGCCAACCAAAGTGATTCGTTTTACGAACTGTCATTCTTCACGTTATCCGGTTTGTACGTGACGATGGCAGACATGTGAACCAGCAACGTCAGTAGTGAACGATAACGACACGAGTCGTGAAACATAGATACGCATCCACATTGAGGTATAATGGCACACACATTATATTATGCCCGACGTGAAGTCATCTTTAGACGCTTGTAAATATCTCCTTCTCGCTATTCAACGAGACTCCACAGAGAATCAATAGTTATCTGGCTGGTTCCGATTGTAAGCGAGCACGCTACTGCCCGGTGGAACAATATAGAATATCGGCTATATACATAGAAGAGTACGGGCGGCCAACGCATTGCAATGGAGTTGTTGATTATTGTAGAATTCCTAAAACAATCAATGTCGTGCCTGGCGACTGCAAGCAATCAGAGTTGTATCCTAAGACGGCAGACCTAGCTTCCTATCCTAGTATCACTGTTCCGTTACGTCTCGCAGGTGATATAGGAACGAATGCTGCGACCTTCGATGCTACTGGAAAACTCGTGCCCTCGCGAAATCTCAGCAAGGCTTCGTTAATATTTGCGCTTGAATTGCAAATCGGATCCGTCACTGAACATTTATGTACATAATAAACTACGGACTGCGTGCTAAGTCTTTCAAAAGCGATTCTAACGTGGGTAAGCGCTAATCTACAGTTAGTGATATTAAACAAGAAAACAAAACTTGTATTGAATTAAAATGTTGAATCTTTGCTACTCACCTAGGGTCCTCTCGAAGACTGGCTCACTATAATTGCTTTCTCCTATAGGGTTGTAAGCTAGTAGGCTAAATTCGTACTCGGTATCCATCTCAAGGCCTGACACCGTCACGTTGAACTGATTTGGGGTTGGAACCTCCCGATACGAGAACCCTTCGTGTAATTTGCCGCGTGGCCGATAGCGCAGCTTGAAGCTTTGCGCCAACCCCCCGCTGAACCCTGGCTGCCAGCTGATCGTCATTGAATTGTACGTAGCGTTACTGAGCGACATAAACCCCGGGGTCTCAGGTGAACCTGTAGAATTAACCAGCAAATAGCAAGAATTATTAGATCAATACGTGTAGTAACTATCAAGATCAGTATATATATATATATATATATATATATATATATATATATATATATATATATATATAGTAAAACATAGTATATATATTAATGTTGACATTTTGAGCATGAAGCCTTGCATCCGTACTAAAAGATTCTTGTGTACGACCAAACGATATAAAGTTATCCTGCAAACAATAGCAACGAATAGAAGAAACAGCAAGATAACGAAACAAAATACTCTGTACAAATACTCAAAAAATATTCATATCCATCATCAAATATCAGAATCACTTATTTTTTCGCCAAAGTGATAATAACATTAATGAGTAAATAAAACAAGTTACTATATCTTAGCAAATTGCTTGTTTGCTTAATATTGTATTGTATATTGGCGTGGCAAAGGTTTACGTTCTCGGTTTCGTTGTGTTATTCTTCTGCCAGCACCCACCACGACAACAACAACAACAACAACGGAGGCAGGCCATCCCCTTTTTGGCCTGCGATCGTTACCAAACATCAACGCTCGCGTACACTCGCTTGCTCTACTCGCGGTGCATCTAAGTGTGCACAATCAGCACGCACTGACTTAGAGACACCCGATGGGATCTACCCTTATTCCTCTCTCTCTCTCGCTTTCGTCTTTGGCTTTCGTACTGTTGGTGCTACGTCGTATCAGCAACAGCACGCAAGTGAAGCAGCGAAGACACAAGAGTGTGCGACATGAGAGCGATTGTTGGGTTCGGTTGCTTTGATTTCCCTAAGTGCACAGGCGATTCGCACATACAATTTCGGGAAGAAACTGAACGAAACAGTGGCTGATGCGGCCACCGCCCCCTGTCGCCTCTGTCGCCGCATTGTAGCGATGGTATTTAGACTCCTGTCAGAGTCGTCGTCGTTGTCGCCCATCAGCCGATCGCTCTCTAGGCCGCTACATCGCCACACCACTACACACTTCACTTCACTAATACTTACACTGGCTTACTACTCGCTGGCTAGGCGGTTGGTCCCGGCCTGTCGGCCCAACTTGCCCATTGTGTCTCGTCCGTCTATCTTTGTGCGTGTGCGTGTGGATGTGTGTCAATCTTCACTCACTCACAGACAGAAACACGCCGAGAACGCTGCTATCTTCGCTTCAGCAGAACTCGCCTCGGCACAGACAGTGTGTAGTCATCCCGTAGTTTCCGAGAGCAGGCCCCACTTAAAACGGGCCTGGATGTGAGGCCCTTCACTTAATCCGGCTACCTCAGACAGCCCAACTATCCTCGCTAACTTTAGCCTAGAAGCGATCGCCGCCGCCACCACCAAGCGGTAATCCTGCCGTAATGCTCCCTGCGTTCCCGGTTCTCTTCTGCCTCTTTTACCCTACCCGGTTTTCTGCAACGCAATGCTTACGTCCGTAGGATATGGCCTCGCTTCATAGGACAGCACCAAACAGCGGTGGCATCAGCAGCATGAGGGCAGTCGGCTGCGGTGGCAACAGCCACCACCGCGAACAGCGGTGGTGGTTGCATGGCTACCGCTACGGCGCAAGCGATGAACGAAGTAAGGTACAAACGAGCAATTTCATAAATGTACCACCACCACCACCACCACTACCCCCGAACGCGATCACCATCACGGCCATGGCCACCGCGATCACACAAACACTCCCGTCCTGTCCCCATGCTCGTATTGCCAACGTTTTCCTGTCCTTTCCATAACTGACTAACACTCTCCGTCGCGTGTAACTCAACGCGGCACCTAGTTACGCAGAGGACACGTTCTGGACACAGTATTGCGAGCTTGCAGGCCCATAAATGTGCCTATGACTTGCTATTCGTGCAACTATTTGTTATACTGCATACTTGGTGAGCTGATACTGTGGGGGATAGTAAGGCCTGCTTGCTTCGAGGAAACAGAGCGATTTACGAACAGGGGGTTAGGGCCAGAAGCCTCCTGTCGCGCACAAGCGTTATTTCAGCGGAAGCAGCCGTCGCCGACGTCGTTCCCGCGGCCGCCACCGCTGCCGCCGCCGCCACTACTTCTGCTGCGGCTGCTGCTGCTGCTGCTGCTGTTGTGCGAGTCCTCGGTGGTCGACGAGGATTGCTGCAACGGGATCCAGTCACTTCGCTTAGCAGTGAGAGAGGCTGAAGGAAACGGACGCAGTATGCTGCCGTAGGGAGAACACCTACAGTAGAGAATCGGAGTCAACACCGGAGGAACAACGCTCGATAGAACTGCGCGTGTGGGGGAGGTGGTGGTGATGATGTTGTTGTATTGTGAGCGTAGATGTTGTATGTGGGCAACGAGGGAGATGAAACAGGGACTAGGTGCTGTATACGCCCCCGTACGGGGGAAAACCGGCAGTGGCTCGATGGCGATATCGGTGCATTAGGCCTCTCCTCCGTTCTCTCGTTCGATCTTTCTCGTTTTTGCCTCGCGTTGCTGCCCCGCCATTGCTCTGCTACTACCACTACTACTGCTGCTGCTGCTGTTCCACATACACAATGAGGGTGCGTATGTTTCTGTGTATGGATGGATATCCAGGATGATGCTCGTGCGTCCGCGTCGTCCCGTCCTTGTATGCGATACATAGACGGGCATCCGGGAACGTAGCATCGTACAGACAGAGAGAGAGAGAGTAGACGAGAGTGGTGCGATGGTCCTGTCGGAGAGGCGCAAGGCGATGCGAGCCATGGCAAGGCAGCTGCTGCTGCGGCTGCCGCTGTTACAACGACAGAATCAACGTCGCCATCATCAGGACCAAAGAGAAGCACCACAAAGCAACGGCGGCAACGGCAGCAGCAGCAGCAATGGCGTCGATGCTTCATGGCCATCTAGAGAACGAGAACGACGCTGATCTAAGCGAACTCGTCTGAGTCCCGTTCGGTCGCTCGCTCGCTCTGTTCTTATATGGATCTACTCGCGGTAATGCTGTCGGCGAACATCTACCTAGTGCGTACCAGCCAACCGAGCAACCACATCCACACTAACAACAGACATCACGGTGGACTATAGTGGAGCGTATATCGACACTTACTCCCACAAGCAGGGTTCCAAGAGATCGTTCACTCCTGTAACGACAGCTCTTAGAACACTACCACCCTAGAACATGCGTGAGGTTTCACAATTGTCGAAATGATGGCCAATAATTGTTTTTGCTTGTCACCAATACATATATAGTCCCGGCAGATGACAGCATGTATAGACGATTGCATAGAGCATGATAAATGACGTCCGCTTCAGCCGAAATTGACACAACACATTAGGCAATCATGCCTACTATTATGCATAGGTATATACATATATCATATAAAAGGTGTCAACCACTATTACTAGTGCGCTTTACTTTAGAAAGCGTTTTTTTTATGCTCAACGTCGCGGTGAGAAAGAGGAGACCCCAGAAGTGACCATGATGGATCTTTACGAACATGGACAACATAGCGCTTACTTAGTACGATCGCGTATCCATCCTGTTCTGTTCCTAGAATAGACAACCTTGTAGAGTGACTCCTTGCTCTGCAAGCTCGGAGTGCAGAGCTAAGCGAGCATAAACGAGGAGTTAGCTGCAGCTTGACTATACGCCAGTGGACAGGAGGACATCTTCCCCTTACAACAAAGGTTGGAGGAGACAAGGCCCGAAGCGTAGATCTACAGAACATCGCCGAAAGCCTGGTCATGGACTTCGGAGGTGGTCGCCGTCGGAAAGTGGCTGGGATGTGATTTGGGAAGGGGCCGGTCGGACGCGCGCGACGCTTCGAGGGGTTGGGCAAAGAGGTGCAGATAAGACTAGATTTATGGACCCCCGGGCCCATGGACGCTGCACGTCTCGGTCGACATCCGCACTCCCCAACAGCCAACCGCGCTGCGTCTCACTGCCGCACAGTCCCTCGCGGATCCCGCCTAGAGCGCCACGCTCGTACGCCCTCCACAGTCGCCTCCGTAGGAGCCTGTAAGGATCTTACCGGCCTACATAATCGTGTAAAATAGGCAAGTTTAGCGCTCCTTTGCAAAATGCACCCCACTTTGCAGCCGCCGACGCAACGGCAGTCGTTCCACAGCCGCCGGCGCTGGTTGTGACTATGTCTATGTGGTCTAGAGCGGTCTTCTCGCTCCGGTCGATTTTCCAGCTTAAGTCGAACAAAACTGCCGAACAAGGGTGCGAACTAGTGAAAATCGCCTAACGCAGAGTTGAAAAAAAGGAGTTGAAAAGGAGGGTATCGCGACGGGCACACTTGGAATAAGTTCTCACTTTCAAAGTTCGTCCACAAGCAAGAAATCCGAGTACTGCGGTACATTCTGACAGAATGGACATAACTGTAGCGGTTAAGTAAGCGGCAAGTAGAAAACTCGGACAACTTCAGCTATGAAGATATCCCATACATCTGATTTAGTGATTGTGCCGAGTTAATTTATAGTCACTTGGAAAGATGAGGTGACGAGCCAATAGAATACTCTAACAAACAAACAGCATAAATAAATTAACAGCTTGAATTTTAACCTCCCAAAGTACGCCGCAACTTAATCACAATAGTAATAGAAACGAAAACTTTTATATAACGCGCAAGTCCGTATGGAGCCATTGGTCAAGGCATCAACTAGACAGAGGTCTCTTATGGTGAACGCGACGCCTAATCAAGCTGGTATCAAGGTCGGACAACGCCGTACCCATTGGTTAGAAAGAGCTGTGAATATATTATATAACAATGTTCACCATAATGGAACAGAGAGAACACATGTCTTGTCTGCGAACATTATATATATATATATATCTATGCATAGCGAATATATCCTGGTTGGTTTTTGTACTTTGGGGTGGAAGTGCAGATGGCGAGGGATAAGAAAGCTTATGGTCAACTAAACAGGCAGGACATAGAGGAAGAGTGTCCAGGATCTAACCCAGACACTCGCTTCTAGCGGCCGAACGACCGATCGGCTAATCAAAATTAATTGTGCTCTGTACCGTGTGGATATGGCAGGAGCCATATCTTGCCGCTTGGCTGCCATAGAGTAATATTGCTGGCTGGGATGTCGGGAGGCTGTAGCCAAGCAGTACGACCACCATTGTAGGTGGGGTAAGATGGGAAGTATGGGATTGGGTCTTTGCGTTTGCGGGTCGAAGAGGATGGGCTCGGCTGTGCGGACGAGGATGGGGCGGTGGTTCTAGGGAAATGCGGCATCGAGGGCAAATATGGTCAACGCGAATAGAACGTGGCTCAACGTTCGGGGCTGACGACGATGTAACCATATGAGCTCATTCAAGGAAGGCCTGCCGGACCTACTGTGCTCAGCTTAGCTAATCACAGAAGCCGCCACACAGAAACACTGAGCTCATAGCCTCATAGCTATATGGTACTCTGTGCTTGTAGTAGTGGTCGGAAAGGGCAGCTTCACTATGCCTCTACAAAGAAAGCACTTGATGTTAACCCGGCCGATTCCTTATTGAAAAAGATTCAAATTCAAATTCAAACAAATGTTTATTGACGGAACTGCTATATACATGCTTAAGTTCTCGTAAAAATAATAGTTAAAAGAATTATTGCAACGTATATTTTATATATAAAGGGTACACATTTTTTTTGTACAATATGTAAACATTGGGTAAGATACAAAACAACTATCCACAAAAATATCTACATCTGATTGATAAAAAATTTTTTCACCTCCGCTGCAAACTTTTTTGCCGAGGAGAGTGAACGAATCTCGCGAGGAAGAGAGCCCCAGACTGCCGGCAAGCGATAAGCGAGAGCATGGCGGCTAGATTCTTTAACGGCAAAAGGTATCACAAACTCAGTTGGTCTGCGGGCCGTTCTTCGCACCACAGTGGTAATTGGGAAAGTAATGTCGTTTGGAATACGTCCCTTCGACATCTTAAAGGCTAGAAGAGCTACGTGAATTAAATACATAACGCTCAGCTTAGGCAATTCGTACTTCCCCAGAATGTCGGCGACGGAGTCGGAGCGACGTCTGCCAAAGATAGCCCGTAGTGCGTCATTCTGAACAACCTCTCCTCTCCGAAGAATCATGCTGTAGCCTCCTCCCCAGATAGAGATCCCGTAGCACAACAGAGGTACCAATGCACAACAGAGGTACCAATGCACAACAGAGGTACCAATGTCAGTGGCCATATTCTCGCATAAAGAATCAATATTATTTATGCGAGAATATGGCCACTGACATATTGCGAAGATGTAGCATGTTACAATTTGAAGAGATAGGATTTTACGATGAAACTCACGGTCAAAAGGAGCGATTTGGGTGCAGAGTTCTATCATGTGTGATGGCTATGTATTTTTTTTAGATTTATTTTTGAAACTGCAGTTTTGCAATGTTTAAATTCTCGCAAAAAAAATTATCTTAAAAAGCGGTACAGGATAAAGGGAGGCGGGGCTAGCATTATTTTTGTAGTCGCTTTCTTAGTTGTTTTGGATTAGCCAACTAAATATTATATATTAAATTGTGTTCATTTTAATGTGAGTTTGAAAAAAGTGTACCGTAATCCCTGTATCACTTTCTACTACACGAGCAACAACGTTCTAAATGTTCTATGCAAGGTGTACTTAACTTCCATTTAGCTGACTTTTTTTGCACTGTATGTAGTGTCCTAACGTGAGTGTATGTGATTGTACACAAAACAAAGTCTAGTTGACGATTTAACGATTTGTTACCGTTCGTAATGAGTTTTCTCCGAGAATCAGTGTCTGAATACCCGTACGCTCAAGAATCAGCTAATGCAATCCTGTGGTCAATCATTATAGGTTTAGTCATATTTTCTGTGTATTTTAAATAGCACTGATCGACTCGGATCAAAAATCGTCTAAGTAAACCGATAGAAGTCAGATCGGTGGTCGGCCTTATCAGTCACCAAGTGATTTGAATGCGGTAGGTAAATATATAATAATATTTGCTTAGATACTGGGAGTAACTGAATGCTTCATAAAGGCCGTATTTGGTTCAGTGAAGGTACGACGATCGCTTTGAGCCAAGATGAAGTCGTATGACGTGTGAAGGGTTGATGGGGCAAGCTCCTATCTTAGTGTCGCCGTCGTCTCCCGTTTGCTACTGCTGCTGCTGTTGCGACCCTTTTCGGTGTGTTCAGCCGAGGGTAACGACTCAGTGACCGAGCGCGCCGCGCCGGTGCCTTGCCTCAAATTGAGCTGAACGACAACGATTCAAGTAGCGGCTGATCTAAAAGCCAGACATCAGCCAGCAGTAGTGCGATACTTGGGACAGTCGTCGCGGACGACGTCGGGTCATCCCTCAAACATAGCAGGTGCTATCACAGCCACATCCGCAAACACTCGTAGAGGCCACATCTGCGCGAGTCCACTCTTACATCCCGGGACCGCAATACAATCCCATGATCCATCGGATGTTGCGTCAAGTAGCTCAAGTTGAAACGGTAGGGGTCAGATTGCTGACTTGGAAACGATTGATACACAGGCCGGCATCGTGACAGTAGTTTTCAAGGGTATTCATCACTACTGCTACTAGCCACCGGTCGCTCGAATGTCCTCACTGACAAATGCCTCAGTGACGTCGGCAACTCTATCGCTGCCAAGTGACGAGTGTCACTCGCAACTCCACAAGGATCTCCTACTATAACCTATCTCTCTCTCTCTCTCTCTGTTCCCCGGTTATCGCCGGCGTAATCTACTGACCGAGAGAGAAAGAATGAGCGAGCGATGGTTGGACGGGGTAAACTTCTCTCCTTCGTGAGGGGTACCTTCGTCTCATCCTCCTCGTACCTAGATATCCCCTCGTCGGAGCGTTAGTGACTGACTCTGTAGGCGTCAACGACTCCACTACCCTTACCAGGCCACCATTGACGGCCAGCGACGACGAAAGCCGCCAACCCGCTTTTCGTTGATCTGCCCTTCGGTGTACGTCCACACATCTCCGTTGACTCTTTGTGGCTCGACTCTCATTCACCTCACCCATCCGCTCGATGTCGCGAATGGATGAGTGAGTGTCATCGAAGAGGCGAGTAAACTCTTGAATAATGCGCAGTCATCGCTGGCGGTGATGTTCCGCCATCAGAGAGTCAGACAACACGCAGAAGACGCTTGGCGGTCGAACGGCTCAGGCCGCCAGAGGTTGCTGGCGGTCGCGGAGGCTTACGCTCTGTGGCATGTATTCCGAGCCCTGAGTCCTGCTGTGTGTAATGTATTCATACGCAGATCAATCATGTCCGCAGCTACCGTGACGGTCGTGCTGGTGGTAGCTGTTGTTGTCGTCGTTGGTGTTGGTGCTACCGCCACCACCGGCACCGCCGCCGCCGCCGTAGCAGGAGGTGTGTGCAGTCGTAAACACAGGAAGACCCTGCAAATGTATGGACAGGGCAGCAGGCTGGCGGGAAATCCGTGTCGTTGAAGGGCGTCCATGTATGTTGATGGGAACAAGGAGTTTGCTTGTTCGAGCTGCGTTCTCGTGTCGATCGTTTGTGCGGGCGGACGGGGAGAGGAGCGAACCGGCCACTTGCAAGCAAAATCTCGCCCGCTTGTTTGCTGCAGTTTGGCTTGGCCGGCTGTCGGCGATCTGGTAGTAATCCTTGTAGCTACAGAGGTGGTGTAGCGATACGTAGTCTGCAACACTGGCAGACACGTAGAGGCGTCACTTCTCATATCCCGCTTACTGCGTGCCTGCCCCCGATACGCGCCCGTTATACCCATTCCTGGGTACCTGGATGCTGTCATCAAACACAGTTGGTGGTCCACCCTGCCGCCTGTGGTATTATATTGCTTACTGTGTCGTGTATACCTCTTCTTCTCTTTCTGCCAGCAGTGACTATCCCTTGCGAACGTCGTAATGGATGCCCCGTTTGTGGCTCAGATATAGCCCACCCGCACGCAGAAACAGACAGACACATTGAACCAAGTCCGTGGTACGTCCAGTGTGCGGACCAATGGGTCCCACTGATGCATTCGCCGCTGACGCTGAATCCAAGTAATTCAAGCTGCCATAGTTGTACTATAACAGCTGACAAAGAAAGTGCAAACGCGATGACCCAGCCGCACTCGGTGGTAACCTCAGCGGGTAGCATGTCCACCGCCTTCGTCGCTCTCGATACAACTAACTGGCTGTTGATCTTGATGCTGCTGATGCTGCGCATTCCTCCCTTACATACACTGGCACGCGCCCGCACTATATGGACTTACAAACACATCTCTATGAATCCACATCCAGCAGAGCTTTAGGAACTAGCGACCACTCCGTCTCGTCCCATATGTCTCTCTCTCTCTCTCTCTCACTGCCTAGCCAACGCGATGACAAACGCCCCCGGCGGTCGGACAGTCGGACCGACAGAGCGTCAGAACCCTGGCGGAAGGCCGGCTTTTGTGGCCTCCAACCCATGAGGAAACGAACCGAGGTTTAGGGGAAGGCGGGGAGGAGGAGGAGAGGGTGAACGACGAGACACCACGCGCGGCCGCTCTGTTTGTGGTTGACCTTGGTTGATCTTGCCTCCTATTCTCTCCTTTGTCTGGCGATCAACGTTATCGTCATTGCCGCCACCACCACCACCACAACAACAACAACAGCAGCAAGAACAACCGGCACTACAGCGGCAATACGCTAGCATAACCAGCCATCAGTGTCGTTGCCACTACTAGACGGACTACAACAGGCGTTGCATGCACTGTTGATGATTGGGGGTGTCGGGTCGGATTGGGATGATGCTGTGTGATGTTGTCGCTCGCCCGATATTCCCATCTAATCCCAAAGCAACCGCAACTGACACCACGCATGTATTATATTAATATATAAATGATAGAGCTTCTAGAAAAAAGGCACCTTACATAAGCCTCAACATATAAATGACTACATATTTGTGCGTTAATATGCTGGGAATAATAATAATAATGCTGTAACTAGGAATAGTAGATACAAGAGCTACCGGATGAGGAATACATGGGTGAAGACGGCAACAGCCTATGACTCGACATCCAGCTTGTTACCCCACACACTGATAGATACATGAGGTAGCTAGTAGTTACTCAATTCATCAGCGAAACTTTCATACGTGCTACTCATTAACTTGAAGGTTAAAGTAGGTTGAATCCGATTATAGTATAGAATAAACATAGTAAGTCTAGCCTGTGCTGGTGTGGTAGAGATCTGATTTCGTTTTTATGCTTTGGTGTTTTCTTTTTCTACATATATTCAGCTGTTACGTCATATAGCATTCTGAGGAGCAATGACTTGCTTATATTTTTGAGTTTACGTAATTGTCCGACGAACAGTGGGAAGGCAACAGACGACAAGTTCGTCCGATTTCGATTCAAGGTGGGATACGGTGGTGCTTTAACGGGGATTTAACGGGGGCGTCTGTTCACCTCCTAGAACATCGTGTCCTCCTGCGGAACGAGAGGAGAGCTAGCTTTGGGCGAACCGCTTACCGCCGACCCGTCCATAGATTCTCTGCTTAATCAGAGAACACTCTAGTATCGGCTGAGTCTCGACTAGGCTTTGGATTCTGCGGATGTCATGTTTGTATTGGGGCTTACCTCCCGGCCACTAGAGCCGAGCTTCGCCCTAACCAACACAACCGCGGCTAGTTGCTGCTGATGTCGGCTAATCTGGATTGGACATTGCCGACACGCCCGCTCATACCGACGCACACAGAACCCAGAGGACAGACAGAAACACACCCACACATAGTCACTACAGGGTGGGCAGGAGGCAGACCCAGGATGTGGGAAAAGCGTCAACGGAACCGATGGCCAGAGCAAACAATCGGGCCCTCCGGCGGAGGACGAAAAGCGGGCCCTAGTCGACTTTCCCTTTCCTCACAGAAAAGATCTGCGATGCTCTGTACGCTGCTGCTGCTACTATCCATATGGTCACATGCGCGCGACAAGGTTCGGGAGCGAAGGCTCCAGCCGACGTCCACGATGGCGATGCAATGGTGTCCCCGTTAGGATCCTCCATAAAGACGGGCGTAGTCCCCCAGGAGCTACCGAGCTATCATCAGCATCAACACCGCCATCTCAACCACATCCACCTCTATATGCCTCCTCTAGCTATCTCTCTCTCTCTCTCTTCGCTTTGCGCTTCAGTCAGAGTCGGGACCCTAGCTGTGGCAGGCAAGCGCCAGTGGTCGCAAGCTGCTGCAATCGTCGCCATCGTCACAAGTCTGCTGGCTAATTGGTTTTAGGAGGTTTCCGCTGCAAGCTCGTAAGCGACACAGCCGAGCTTGGTTTGGCTGCGTTGGTGTACGCCGTCGTACTAGCATCGTGCCGTCTACCCTCCAAGCCTCGGCCCCGTTAACTGTCCCCCCAGCACTGCGCCGTCGTAGTGAGGTTGGTGGTGGTGGTATAGAACAGCGAACCACTTCCGTTAGCTGATTCTGCAACACCCCCGGCCGCTGCTTGGCGTCCTTCCTCTTTCAGTATATGAGTCGGTCCGAGCCGAGCCAAGCCGAGCTGAGCTGAGCTGAGTCCGACACCGAACATTTCCCTGTGCTCTCAGCTGGCCTCCGGCATTGCACCTAGATCGAATAGGACTGGCGCGCCCTCACTGGTGGTGGTGCAAGCAACCGACAACGACGGACCACGACGACAACAACAATAACAACGACGACAACTGAGTAGAACAGGATGATGAGATCCTAATTGCGACGCCCCTATTCCGCCGTTTGACGCGCGGCCTTACACAGGCAGGCAGATAGACAGATACCCATACACACACTCATTCCCTCAGCGGGCAGTGGAGCGGGCGGGCGGGCGGGCGGTCGGGCGAGAAGGCAACCAGCCAGACCGACACGCGCCGCTCGCAGCGACGGTGGATGCCAGGCCATAGTAATAGTGATAGTGTTGTCGATGTTCGTCCTGTTATACTACTGCTACTACAGTGCTATGTATATGTGTGTATCATATGTAGTAGTGCCGACAGAGGAGCCGAAACGACCCGAGCAAGCGACATCATCCAAGCAACCAACCAGCCGACTGTTGTGACAACGGCCATCACTCGTACCATCATACACCACCCCCATCCCCCTCCACCGATGACGACGATGGTGCGTTGTTATAGCTTGACCTACTGATCGGAATGAGACATATTATTAACGGAACGCGCAATGCTTTGCGGAATGTCTTCTCCAGTAGGACACGGCATTTGTCTGATACGGACTAAATCTTCAATGTGCAGCGTGTTCGCTTTAGATGCCAAAGTGGGTATATATACATATATATACGATAGGCAATTTAAGCGTCTCATGTGGTTCAGGGCTCTTTGTTCGATATGATCGAGTATAAAAAGGGTCTATTGAAAAAGAATAGACCTGCCCGGTAGGCATTGGGAATCATTTCCAAGGATATTGACCTGTCCACCCTGTACGGAACAAATGCAGTTTCGATCGCTGGACAATAGCAATACACTTTCATGATACACGGGGCCCCATTTCATAACTGTGTCATAAGTCAACGTTGTTGTATCAGTCCTTTTCGGATTACGTACATAAATCGGAAGTTGGAAAAGGCGAACTTACCGACGGTGGTCAGGAGCACTTGAGCGTGATCCGATCCTAGATCATTGTGAGCAACGCAGGTGTAGTTCCCATAATCCGACGTCCGCACGTCGGATATGACCAGTTCACTCTCCCACTGGACGAAGCTGCCTTCGAGGCGTCTCTGTACAATCTCGTATTTTGAGCCGGCTTGTAGCTGAACATTTTTACGACGCCAAAAGAACGTAACTTCGCGAGCGCCTCTCGCACGGCACAGGAGATGAGCACTACCTGTCTCATTGGCAGCCGCCTTGGCTAGCGCCGGATGGCGTTCGATTTTAGGCTTGACTGTAATGCAACAAAATGAATGAAGTGTTAAATTAATCCATAGAGATTCGTAACGTGAATATATATTTATATATATATATATATATATATATATAACAATATGCAGCACCATAATCGACTAATGTGGATTCCCAAATTTCGAGCACCACTAACGACAAGGAAATCTCTATTAATTCATTAGATACCAGTAACACAATCAGGATCAACGAGTGCCGAAGAGCTTTTGGTCAAGTTTCATTCCACTGTTATTAAAGTTGATAATAGCTAGACTGATCACCAAATGAAATAAATCTAAAATAATTGTGGTTACTTACAGTTGACAACGAGCATGGCTCCCCTCTGAGCTGAGGTGGTCACCAGCCTGTTGTTGGCAATACAATTGAATACGCCAATATCAGCCTTGGATACGTTGAACACCGTAAGGAATGAGGTGGCGGTTTTCTCGTCTGCGCGGCCCTTGAAGGTCGTACGCGTTCGAGACATATCGAAACCTTCTCGCTCCCAGTAAATTGTGTCTATCCAAACACAGCAGTAACACAGTACAATGTGACAGCCAAACAGACAAGACAACATGAAAGAGAACAGATCATAGTAGAGTTAATAAATTACTTTAGTAGTGGTGGTTCCGCTTTGGTCGGTCGGTCGACATTTACATGATCTCAGTGGCACGAACCGTAGTCGATACTAAATACGGAGGATTTTAACAGTTCCTCCGTATTTAGTGTCGACATTTTTTTTTTGGAAGCTTGAGGGATAAAATCTTGAAAAAAACACCATAGCTTCAGACCTTAGGTTTTCGCTGTGATAGTGCCGGAAAGCGCTGACATCTGGGAAGCGTTTCCATCGTTAACATTGAGCTTTATTGGGAATAAAGGCTCCTCAAATATATCAAGAATTAAATTTGAATAAAAATTGAATACTTTAAAGTTCGACTTTTGCGAAATATTCTGATAATCTAAGACTTCCATATAATGTTTACATTTTATAGTTGCACCGCGGCGGGTTGTCTAAAAGGGAAATTGTTTTAACGGGATCGACCGAGTAGTCGCACTGGTCACACCACCACCATCACTACCAACTACCACCTACCATTGTAGACAGGATGGGCATCCACCTGGCACTGCAGGCTCGGATTGCTTCCTTCGTCAGCGTAGACGACCTCGTCAATATGCGTTATCGATGCGGGGTCTGTCGACAAAATAAACAAACGATCAGTCACTCATCAGTGAATCAATCAATCACTCACCAACTCACGATCAGATAACTCCCGCCTCTCGTCCCGTGTCTGAGTATCCTAAGATGAAGAAACTTGATAAAAGTAATATATAATGATAAACCTGATCAACTGGCTGAACTCGTTATAGATAATGCCAAGTGCCGTATTTCCGATGCTGTTATATCATATTCTGCCACATCCTTCTCCTACTACATTTTTTTTCCGCGTTACGAGAGATCGCTTAATTAACACTTATTGCAATTATCCCTCTCGCGGAGCCGCTGGGATCCGAGGCCCAAATCGGCAGATTCCGCTGTCAAGTAGACCTGAAGTACACATGGCCGATAACACAAATCCAACAACGCACAAGGATAAACTTGCTCAAACAGGAGTTCACGGAGCCAGACAGAGCTCAGACAGCGATTTGTGACTCTTCGAGTGGTACACTCTCACCTATAAAATCGTCGGAACACTCTTGAACGATGCGGATGACCACTTCTGGACGGTAAAAGCATCACTTAAAATGGTACTATGAGTATTTCTCTGTTTCTCGGCGTCTTCAAGCCCATCGAACTACATCTCGTGTAGCAGGACACATAGTGAGAATGTGGGGGGGCAACGCCTGTTTCAGGGAGGCTGGGAAACGGTTGGCATAGAGCGTAGCCCTCAGTGATATCTATAGTACATATGGCATATAGTATACTGTTAATATACTAGTATAGTTATAGTAAGAATTTATATAGCGCATAATTACTGTAAACATCATATTGTAGTATTCTCGAACATATCACTAATAATGAGCGCTCTCAATTTTTTTCATGGAAAATGATAGGCCAAGTGGAATGCCATGTTATTATATACAACAATGCAATACAGTAGACGGGGAATATCAAAGGGGGATATGTCACATTACGGAGCTTGAACCCGCGATAAACGTGAATTGACTTTATCATTTCGAGGCTGTGTTAGTTCGTGTTTGTTACTGGTTTCAAAATCAACGAATGACAACAACGTCCTCGGCAGTTAATGGATCAGCGGTCCATTGGTCTCCTGTTATCTGAATCACAGTGAGTAAGGGAGACAAAGGTATGCTACAGGGGTGTCTCGATTTTAATTTAATTTTAATGTTCTATTTGAATTTGCCACAAATTCAACTATCGATCACATTATATCGAGCCTTAAATACAGGGTGTTGTACAAGCTAACGACAATGCCAACGACACCAAATATGGTATACTACATAGTGATCGTATCACTCACAGTGGACATCGATAGTGAAGTTGGTCTCGCCCCATCCGACAGCGTTTTGAGCCTTGAGCACGTAAACGCCTGAATCATTGCGATGAATTTCAGTGAAGTTGAGCACATCGTTCCGGTAAGTAATTCGGTGCCTCGGACCTCCACGATATTTCTCGGGTTCTTTGGCCAGCGGAATACGCCTGCCTTCATGCATCCACTCAAAGCGGGTCACTGGAGGATAGGCGCTAATGATCAGGTTTTGTACGAGGGCTGCGTCGCCTTCGAAGAACGTCAGCGAGTCCACGCGAAGGCTTATAACAGGGGCATCTATTGGCAAGAAAATAGATTATATAATTAGTGATATGGCCAAAAAGGTACGTACCATCTAAACTTATATTCACTAACAGTGGTTACGTGACAACGAAGTACATATATAAGCAAAATAATTCTCAAACTCGTCGTTAAAATCATCGAAACGCTCGTTTTGGATGAAATCATTTAGGATGAATCACTTAGTAGGAATTTATTAAGCATATTTTGCAAAGATTGCTGCAATTAGTTACACACGGAAGTGTGAACATCCAAGTTTGAACTCACGATCAACAATGAGGTCGACTGTGTGATGCTCGCTCCGTTGCAGGGCGCGATTCGTCGCCTGGCAGCGGATGGTGGCGCCATGGTCCTCGACTTGTAGAGGATTTAACGAGAGACGGCTTACTATGATTACACCACCATGGATACTGCTTACTTCAGTTTCCTGCTGGCCGGCTTCGACGAGCTTGTCATTTTTCCACCAGGTGATCTCAGGCCGAGGATTAGATGGACCCGTGCGACACTCAAAAGTGGCGTTGTGGTTCGCAATCAATTGGCCCACCTGATGCACCGTCACATTGAACGGGCCAACTGGAACCAATGGGAATAATCATATCGACAGTCAGTTGAAGATTTCCCCTCTGCATGCATTAATACATATAGTACAAAGAATTGCGACATACAAGCACTTCGTATCTATAGAGGTAATTAATATCCTCTCCATAGATAATTAATATATAGTTGTTATTCTGCATTGAGTTAATGGTCTATACAGCATACAATGAATATCGGTTCAAATGAGATCCGAATCTGAACATATAACAAAACATATGATGGCTTACAAGGGATTACCTAATAGGTCCGTTTTCAGAATTCTATGGGCATTTGTACTTACAAAGGACCTTCGGTGTGACACTTTTCTTTTGGGGAGCGCTGTTCTTTTGGGATGCCTCACACCGAATTGGTCGGCCGTTATCTTTCTCCGATGCCGTAAATACGATTTCAGATTTCACGGTTAAGTTGTCATTTTTCACGCTACTTTCCACCTGCAAGAAAAAATCGAATATTAGTATCATTTTTTACTCATTCGTCGGAAATACTTTACTTGCACTATATATTACATTACAATGATATTTATAAATATGGTAATACCTCGTCGATATCACCAGAGTGTCCTGGAGAACGCTTCGCATAGATCATCTAGATGTGTACAATTCAATATATATTTCTATGTACGCGCTACTTACGCGATTATTTCCTCGGAACCAAACATGTTGTGGTGCAGGATTGCCTCCTTTGGTGACGCAGGTAAACGCGTATTGCTCACCAGCTTTCATTGGTTTACCTTCTTGGTAACCGTAGATGACAGGCGGAGTCGGTGGATCTGTAAAGTGTTGAGGGGGATGGAAACCCAGATAGACAGACAGACAGACAGGAAGGCACATCGAGGAGTTCGGTTAGTAACCACTACACGTCAGCCGCGCCTGTAGAGGTAAAAAAAAGCTTGGGGGTAGCTACTTAAGCAGCATAATGCAGACCACAGGCGGACAGACATCACACAAAAGCGTCTACCTATGTAAATATAAGTAGAAGGGAATGACTTAAGTGAACAGATGAAGTATATCAGCAGCTGCTCATAGCTGCTGTTCCGGTGCCCCTGCAAAGCTTCGGATCTTCTATATAACTTCCTGAGCTCTTGAACGTGACAATCCAATCTTCGCGCGTAAAAATGGCCACCGAAAGTCAGCCTGGCTGGCTGGCTGACCTAGGATACTGGTTCTTCGAGACGCTTCCCGTACTCCCTAGTCTCTACCTGCCTCTATCTCCTCTCCGCGGCGTCGAAGGAAACAAGAGTATCTAGTGTAAGATAGCCAGGTCTGCTTCGCTCATTCTCGAAGCAGCCAATTGTCCAATCGTACAAACGAAGGAACGATCCTCCTTTTTGATTGCCGACCAAGCGTGAAACGTGGGAACGGACCTGTTTTCCCACGTGGGGCATGTCTGGGCCCTGTTAAGAGGAGTACCGCGATGCGATGAGAAGGGGTGTGGGAATCAGATGGGGTTCGGCTGGCGAAGAAAGCGTGTCTGTGGCGGTAGTGTGGGTACATTTATCTTGCTGACGGCTTCATTAACGACGCTATATAAGCGCGTCGAAGGTGCCGCAGCAGAGCCTACACTTAGCTAGAGGATTGGATGAGATCCGATCGACACGGATAGGAGAGTAAGGATTGTGGGCGGAGCGGAAAAGACTCGGTGGAAAAGGGGAGCCACCAGCTACCTCGTCTAGTCCACGAACGACGGCTGACGCAGGCAGACGCAAACAGCAAGAAGAATGTGGGCCTGCTACCGCTTCGTCTTCTTCTACACAACCCCTACAACCACCCCCTCCCCCCCCGCTAGGCCGCCTGCTTGAGCCGATCTTCACTGTTCACACGCTGAACAGACTAAGCGGATCGGCTAAGGACGCAGGTGATTCCTAATTGATATTATCGCTAATGGTATCGACAATTGCTCCGGGGGTCAGCTGTGGTGGTGGTATGTCCCTACCAGACGGCCACCGAGTGTCAAGTAGCTCCAGGGAATCAGGGGATCAGCACGGACAGGTGACGACTGCTGACTATGAATGCGAAATGCCCGAAGGATACTGGAAGGCAGGAAAGAAACACCTCACGACAGGACGAGCACGGAATAGGTGCACTTCAACATACTCGAATGAACAGATATCTATTCACACCGGCTCACACGATGACGATGATGCTCCGAGATTCATAGACTAAGCGAGCGCTGGTCCCGAATAAGGACAATGACAATGTTTTTTTTTAGGAATAACCGCTGGCCAAAGGGAAAGTAAAAATATTATGAAATTGCATGCTTTTGTTGCAGGCTACTGTGACGGCTTGAGAAGTTGCGGGTACGAACTCGCAGCAATCTTAGAAATGCGCAGCTCCGTATTTGATTTAGCAAATTAGGCATGATTAGGATAATAGCGGACCTATTATTGAAATCAACACATAGAACTACAATAAATATTTGCTCGAAATACAACAGTGTGGCATTTTTGTCATCAATAAACGCGTGTTGCACTTACAGATGATGTCAATAGCAGCGGTCTGGACAACCGTTTCTCCAAGGGCAATATTAATTGCGTAGCAAATGAAAACTTTCATTTGCCGGTCTTGTTTGGTGATTTCGACGGAAAGCTCAGAGCTCGTCACCCAGCCTCCGTCAATGTGTCTGCTTGTCGATTTCGATCCATTCATTGGCCGCCCATCGACAGTCCATGAAATGTCGGCCTTTGGATTGCTGGGCGCAGTTCGACAACGCATTGTTACTCGATCTCCGACTTTAGCTGAGGAGGCTCCATCAGGTTCGACGGTAACCATGTGAGGACCATCTGAAATTCATACACATACATAATGCAATATAATAAATAATTAACAACCTTAGACGAAAAATCACATATGAATATGTATACGTTCAGTCGCCAATATTCCTGCCAATATTACTCGTAAGTGGTTCGTATGATACAATTCCATCTGCATTGATATGGTCCTCGGAAACGTTGACGATGAGCGCAGGATTCATTGTATCATTTAGAGCCAATAGGCCTTCGGCCCCTTCGAGATTCCGCCAAGCAAGTGGAGCTTTAAATGGCCGCCTTTCCGCAAAAACGCCCCATTCATTGTCTTCGAATACGAAATATGTTTCGATGTGCCTCACGAGTCACGCGAAAGGCTGTGATCTAAATCATATCCTAAGCCTATCCTATCGATGGCCGAACAGTGTAGGAATTAGACTGACGAACAGGGGCAGACGAGCGAACCTATTCGACCTTGATCCATCTCGTGGGGGTCAATTAGGCCCTGCCTTCTGACTGGCGGGCGGGGAAGGCGAATTGTCGGCGAGCTGATAGTGTGGCCCCGATGCGGCTACTAGCTGGTCAGGGCTCTTTCCCTCGAAGCCTTCGTTTCCCGGCCCCAGTTGGCCCGCACAACCTCCCCTTCAATCGCCAGTCCCTTCGCCGCTCCGCCAGCACATTTCAGTAGCATCCGGAGGTCATTAGTCATCTCGGGGCGATTCGCCATTCGGTTCTCTTCTGCGTCTATGTCTGTCCCGCGCTGCTTGGCCCTCTTGTTCGCTTCATCCGTCTCTCTCTCTCTCTCGCGTCGCATACAACCAATCGCAATGGAAGGTCTTGTGTGTCAGCTATGACAACTGTAGCACATCGTCCATAAACCCATGAAACCGTTGGCAGCAGTCACCGAGCCGAATGGAGCAGTGGGGCCACGGGGTGCGGGAGAGTGGGAGATGATGTGTGGGTGTGTGGATGTTTGTGTGTCATCTACCCAGACATGGATTTGGCCCTGTCGATTGGTGGCCACCGTTTGTGACGTGTTATGCGACAGGAAAGTGAGTGTTTGGACAAGTGTACAAGACCCGTTGTATCCGAAGGTTCCACCATCCGATTCGTTCGATCTCTGATCACCTAGCGGGTTTCCTGTCGACCGGAGCAGGCTTCCCGCAGCCTCGAGTTAGAGATCTTGGCTTGGCAACGGTTGAGGCTGTTGTAGCGTTGGTGCGGCTACTGGCCCGACCCTGAACACCGCAACCCAAAATAGTCAGTCAGCTCAGACGGCTGGGCACCGCGGTCCCGGCTTACGTAAGCACACGAACAACAACTGAATGGCTGAGCAGCAAAGCAGCTGAGCCCGAACTGAGCCTATTGACTGTACCGTAACAACGAGAGCAATACTTCGTTCTTCTCCTCATTGCTTCATTCCATCCTTCCCAGCTCCTATTCTCCTGTCCTCATCCTTTTTCTCTTCCTTCGGCATCCCCTCTCCTTTGGTCTCTCCTTTTCTCCTTCGCCCTATTTGGCTTTGTTCTACAGAGCCAATAATAATCACTATTATGCTATTATTGCAAAACTTGTTGTTCCTGTTGTTGTGGTTGTCCACTTTGCTGTTAGTGTTATCATTGCGGAGACTAACTATTATATTCTACTGCTATTCGTATTGCAGCCACTATAACTAGCACCAACACGTCTGTTCGTGTGCTACACTGTGCGTGCGTGTGTAGTTGTTGTTGTTATTGTATCGACGTCTGCAAACCAATTCCCCATCCCCTCTAATATGTGTTCGACTGCATTCTGCCAGTCCTATTCTCTTGTATTCCCCTCAGCAGAGCCCCCAGCAAGTGCCTCCCCAACGCTTTGTCCCAGTCAGAGTCATTTATTACGATTGCACTTGGGATGTATCCGGGCCTTCTCCGAGTAGCCTCGAGGGCCGCTGAGGATTGTGAGCGCGCTGATGCGTTCAACAGTGACACCGCCAACGCTAACGTCGCCCCCTTAGAAGCAGCGGCGGCGGCGGCGGCATTGCCGCTGCTGCTGCTGCAGGATACTGCCGGCCCATGGACGATAAAGCCAGCTAAAGAATAGAAGGAACGAGCCAACAACCCACCCACCGATCGAGTGAGTGAGCGGTCTTGCGAGCGAGGCAGCTAGCGACGCCTCACTTTACTGAGCAAAGCAATATCATCTTCGGAATGACTGGTCGGTTGGCAGCTCTCTCGATGGGTGGATAGATAGATACTCCCTTTTTTACGCTTTGATACTCTACGCACATCGCCAGGCACGCGCACATCGAGACGCATGCGCTTCCGAAACAGATGATAGCCGTATACGATCAGCAAACAGACCGACAGAGAGATCCGTAACTCCCACTTTGCAAAGCTTCCACGGGCAATCAGCCATTAACAAAGACATGACCTATCACGACGGTCTGGAGAGTTTGTCGTTGTCATCGTTCGCGAGATGCTTTATTAGGAAACAAGATGCACAGGGCATATATATGTATATATATATATATACATAGGTTTGTGTTTACAAATTTCTGCGTTCGTTTAGTCATACCTGCACTTAGCACTCATAATGATTTCGTATAATACCATTCCTTATTTCCATATTCATTGACATGATATCGAGAACCCATTGAAGATGACCGCAGCATTCATTGAATCCTCGATGTTCGTTGATGTATGACTAATCCGGTTGTTTCGCTAGAGCTTAGCGATACTGGATGTTGAGCACCAATTTGCAAGTATGCGCAGTAGTGGTAATGAGTCGAGTGCTGATTGATAGCAGATAATTCTGAGAACGACCATAGACTGTCCTTCCGATATCTACCAGATCAGTTGAGTTCTCTCACGTCAGATAAGCATGTTAGCAAAAAGACACAACTAGAAGGATTGCACACTAAGTAAAGCATTTGGAGAGTCTATGAGATATTGTATGAGTGTACATTGCACGTTCGAGCTCTGCATTCGATCAAGATCAAGTACACAAGGAGCACTCCAAGGTTCTCGCTAAACGAAGAGATAAAACAGAGCTGAATGGGTAGCTCAAGTAATAATTTTAATGAAGTAATTTTGCCGGTCGATGAATGAAATTTGTTATTTGAACAAGTGCGATATAGAAAACAACTAATGATAAAAATGACATGGGGACACAAGCCAGACGAGACAACCGCCTACATAGTCTGCTATACATTAGAAGTTCGATACCGACATCTGGATGCATGCAGATGTGTATTTATTAGATCATGTTCAATCGACGTATGAGAAAGCACATCAAATTCAACCCGAGCAGTCCAGGTGGTAAGTGTCGCATCAAGCTAACACAACACTAAAAATGTCCCTTTACATGTTATATATCATTGTTATATTTGTCCTTCAAACCTGCCACCCGATCAGGTGAGGTCTAAAAATGCATTAACACAGCGGTGTTGGTTAAGACTCCAAGGCATGACATCGAGAACAAATCCCAAAGGAAGTCAATATCAGAGCGAGCGATACTCACAATGCACCGATAGTTTCACTTGGGCTGTCTCCGGTTTGCTAACAGGATTTGTCGCTACGCAACGATAGACGGCATTGTTATCGCTAGCGTTTGCAATGAAGTTCAACGTGTTGACGCTGTTTCTGTCTGAGGTACTGAACGAGCTGTCACAGGGTTTTGTATCACTTCCGCGATACCACAGCACCGATGCTAACGGGTTACCTCCACGTGAGACGCAACGTAGGGTGACGGCATTGCCAGCGCGCAAAACCTCGCCTTCAGAATACCCAAGTATCTCGGGTGGGTCAGGAGGAACTGAAAAAAAAACACACAGAGTTATTGTTCGTACTCTTCTTTCGTCAGGTCCATGTCGAAGATGATATTGTTTTATATTGTTGAAAGCAAGGGTATGGAGGGCATGAGCACTCAGTGAATGTAAATGTGAAACGCACGGTGTGAACTGCCCATTCTCGTACAATCTGCACGCTCTATAAAGCTTGCAGTGATAGCGGCCCACAGAGATAGCCAGAAGGTGTAGGGATTTAGATGTTGGAGGCTCGTTCCGTAACTATATGAAGGTGGAACTTAGCATTGTTGCGTTCATATGAAAAAAAGAAGGTATCGGGCAAAGTCAGAGGCTGGGAGATGGGCGAACAACAGCACTGTCGCCGTTTCTCAACGAACAACAAGGCTCTACTAGGGATATACCCTTGAGGATATGGCCTTTCATGGCTCCGTCCAGAACCTGCGAAAGAGATGTGTGTACCGTGTCGGAGAACAGTAGGGGGATAATAATGTCCGGCCGTTGTGGGCAGGAACGAGAAACCCTAAGATAGCCAAAAAAAAAACCTGGCTGCGTTGGCGGAGCATTCGAGCCCGTCGAAGGAGGAAAAGGATTCTCTTGGGACATCAGGTCTGTTCGAGGCTCTTTTCCCGCTCGAACAAGGAGAAAGAGGAGACTGCTACAATCTCACGAACGTAAACAAGTATTGTGCATCTTCTTCCCCTAGGTCAGCTGGTGCTCAGCAACAGCAAATATAAAATGAACAGTAGCCGCAATATATAGAGGTCGTTAGACATTTTCGAGCAAACAACAGCAATAATGTTAGCGCAAACGGAATGAAACTTAGCGGGCCATTAAGAAAATATCACTTTCTCTATGCTATGATATAAAGAATCACGTTTGTAGCGCTTTGTCTCTCAGTGTTGTGTAACTAGACTAACAGCCACCGTCTACAGATCTCATGTTTACATAACAGCACATGTTGTCACAATCAATTCTGTCGATTGAGGAATGTTCGCAATATGGACGCTTCTTCATGCTACGAACGAATAATTCATTCAACACCAGCGTAATACAATACAGCGGGACAAGAGAAGAAAGCCTATATTGCTGAATAAGGAGGATATTTGCATTGCCCACTCCCACATAACCAGCACAACCAACCCATACAACAACGATATTAACAAGAAATAGTAGCATTGGTAAGGGGTGCACACGGAACGTTTTATATATAATAATAACACACGCTTATAATATCTATATATATATATATATATATATATATATATAGAAGACGGAGGCCGCCCCTTGTTCGCCATATTCAGAGTCCGAACAATCTCGTCCCGTCTGGTGCAGAGAACTTTATTGGATAATCTGATTAGGACGAATGGCGACGTTTGCAAGCGATGCCAACACATCCTGACTGAAGCTGATAGAAAATAACGGTCGTTCGCTCACTTTTCTGCCCTCGATTTTCAGTGATGACGATATATTATCGCTAACGATACAGCAAGTGCTGTGTTTAGTAATGAGTTTTACCTCGCCTTTATTTTTATCATTATTATTATTACTATTATTATCGAAGCACCTTAAGGCTCGTCAGGCCGTATAGTGTTTAATCCTCGAAATCATTGCAAGCTTCGGTTGTTATATCGATTCCAAGAAGTTCCCATATGACCTCGCACCCGGTTAACTAGGCCTTGTGCTGATATCTTGAGTATTAGGGGGAGATAATTGATATTTTCTAATTTCTCGTTTAACTTGTTTAACCTCGTGCATTGTTAATGTATTCTAATTAATTATTTTCTAAGTACGCGTGACATCCCCTAAAAGTAATGATTTCCATTAAGGCCTTTTACCATTCATAGAAATACTACTGTAGACAAAAAAGTATCTATTTCTAGATGATAGTCCTTCGAAATTAGATTCTCATATTGATCATAAAACGCCGCACTAGTCGTAGAAGTCTAGTGAGCAATTGCAACAAATGCATCTCATTATCATCCACTAATTAATCTATCATTAAAGGGTGCCGCAAGTGTCTTTTGCGGATACCTACATTATAGTATATTAATTAGCTGCTTTTTAATGCCGTGCTAGCAGAATGTGTAGAGTGCTGGTCCCATAGCCTGGCCTCACATGAGGTTCCGGCTTCGACTCCGAGCTAATCCTGCTGAGGCTTAGTTATCTCCTCAAATTATGTAAGTAATACTTAAAATCGCTCATCGCGCACTTTGGTTTAACCAGGATGTATTTCTTACATTCTCTACAGAACACAAACTTACATAGAACGGAGAGGCGAACAAGTGTGATCAGAGGCGGCTCGAGTTTATGATGGTGCGCTTGACACGCGTACGTGACGCCGTTGTCCTCGGGTAACGGACGCAGGGTGATCGTCGAAACCGCGGAGTGTCGACCACTGTCGCCTTCCAAAGTCTTGTAATCGACGATATCTGCAAAAGAGGCCATCTGAATGTTAGTGCCAAGGACCAGCAAACGGATAAGCTGCTATTAACAGGTGTCCCTTCACACCGGTTATACTTTCAATTTTAAAACACAGATCTTTTTCTAATCAATTATGCTATAAGAACACCTCGTAACTTGAAAATCAAAGCTATTTTTTGCCGATTAAAGGCAATCCGTAGTATTAACTCTGGAAGATACCAGCTGGGAAATATCCATATGTGTGTGTGTGGTGTGCTCGTCCAGTCCTATCCCGCAATTCGATGTAAAAAGATAGAATCGATGTGAAGCAGGAAGGGAGGGGGAGATGAAGTTGGGCACTGGCTTTGCTTTGTCCCTCGTCTCACGGATCACAGAAGACTGAGGCAGAAGATTTCAGAGGGTTGATACCGTCAGTGCTGATACCGATTGGCGGATGGCCTCACGAGTCTACTTTCCACGAAGACGGACAACGTATAGGGAACGTGAGTCTTACAATCATGTTCCTTTTCCACTCGATGTGGAAGACGACTTCAGTGTCCACCTTGTAAAGGGCACGTTGACAGCTCACTCGCTCTGCTTGGATTCTCTTCGACTCCCTCCAACACCCTTCCTCTTAGCGGTGATAAACGGGCGATAGTAAATCTCAATACGGCGGACAACACAAAGAAGTAGATGTGCCGCCAGAAGATTTCCAGAGAAAGAGAGAGAGAGAGGAACGACTGCCGATCGAAGAGAAATTGAAAGAGAGTACTACTCTCTGTGACAAGTACGACAACTGCCCTCGCAGCAGAATCAGAAGTAGTAGTGTCAACATCAACGACTCGATTTACATATAACACCCTTGTGCAGCAACAGTGAACCTTTGGACAACCTATGAAACGTGTGACTACCGAGTTCTTGAAATAAACGCATATAAAGGAAACGATTAAGTGGACGAAGAACGAGAGGAGCGCTGGAGAGGCAGCAGACAGACAGATGAGAGAGAGAGAGAGAGAGGAAAGAGGAATACTGGATAAACGATACTGGCGCTGTTAACCTGGCTGGAGTAGATGGGCGATCGTATAAGGTAAAATCCCTTGTATTACGTTTGTATTTGCATTCGAAAGGCGCTATTGAGCCGACTAACAATCGCGACATGTGCGCGCGAAGGGGAATAACTCACGAATAGCATTGATACCCGTACAACCTAACCTAGCATCTAACAAAAACTCGACCAGCGCACTCCGTGAACCGTTTGGAGGTGAGGCAACAAGCGCTTCCAGTATTGAGCAACGATTCGAAGACAAATACAATTCTATGTAAGCACCTAATTCTTCAGTTTGCGATCCTTTTCTTTCATTGTATGACGTACACATAGGCATGTCCGAGTATTTGTCTCACCTTAGTATCAGCGTCTGATTTGATTTGATTCGTATAACTTACCAGGTCGATGGATTTCGGCGTTGTTCCGGAACCATTTTATTTCGGCGGGAGGTTTTGACTGGCCGACGAGACACGACAGCTGTATCGTCTCCTGCTGCTTCACTTCGACGGGGCTGTTGTTCAGGTAGTTGGCGATCTCAATCGTTTTCGGTGGTACTAGAAGATACCCACACGTAAATAATAAGCAAGACAGGAAAAATGACAAGTCGTTAGCAAGCAAATAGATCCAAATCACCATTATAACATTGTCGTCATTGTTCTCATATTGTTGATGTGTCGTTAACCAAACGTCTCTTCGATGTTCGTACATACACCGCTACTACGATAGGTGCGATACGGTCATCGGTAGCGCGCGCCGGAAGACAAGCCTCGTCAAAACAGTTACCGAACCTCTAATGGAGGGGATGTCTCTCTGTCTGCCTGCCTGCCTGTCTGTCTGTGAGTATGGTTGGCCGGCTGTCAGGCGGCGTCACAATGAACAACAGCGTCGATCGCTCGGTTGGTCGGCCGTTGGACCGAGGCCGCGCGGGCGCTGCAATACGTTGGCGGGCGTGACATGCGTCCGGCATGACAGTAGTGGTATTGGTGGTAGTGCTGGTGATGGTGGTGGTGGTTCTTGCGACAGCACTGGAAGGGCAGCCGGTCTCTCAACGCCCATCTCCACTGCCGCCGCTTCTGCTGCCGCCACAGCAACAGGAACCCCTCCCCTATCCCTCCCTTAACGGAAGAAAGACGATGGGTTACGGAGCTTGGTGACAAATAATTCCTTGATTACCCCGGCCAGCCTCTCCCTTCAACCCGTCGGAATCTCTGTCCTCGACTACTTCTCCTATACCTCCCTGCCTCCCTTCCTGCCTCCTATGTTCTCTGTTCCGTCGGCGTCCGAGTGTACGGCGAAAGGCCCTTTACATAACACTTTCGGGTTGTTGCCACCCTAGCTCATTTCGGCCCCATGAACGAGCTTGGCAATAACCGCAGAAAGCAGAATGGTCCGGCAGACGGTGGTATACCCGACTGTCGCACCGTACCACCCAAAGCTGCCTTCGGAGGAGATAGGTTAAGACCGGGTGGGGCCATCTTGAGCTCTTCAAGAAAGTCTGGCACGATCCCAAAAGGCAAACGGAGCGCCACCCTGCGCACCGTTAGTCACTTCCCAAATCACAATGTAGCCCAAAGAGCTAGGAAGGCAGCAATCACAGGCTAAGAGACTCCCACGAAGGCACAAAGAGACCATAGCTTCAGGTGGACTAACATGAAATCGGATGAGCAGTTTCAGATGAACGTACGTACCGTTGGCGATTCATTGATAAACAAGAAAGAAAGCTGAAAGGCAAGCTGAAGGGTAGGGTTGTTTCAGTAGGGCAAAAACGACGAACAACCCGGGATTCCCTAAAATAAGATGGTGGCGACCAACCATCTAATCATGGCTCAGTGCGACTCACCTTAGCCTACGTCTACTACAACTACAACTATACAGCCCTCCCGTCTCATCGGTTCACGTAGTACGCAAAGCGTGGCAAGAAGAGACTCTCTTCCACTCACACGCAGACACTCTCAACTACATACTCCGTCTTTGCGGCGGCCTTTGCTGCAGCTGCTCCTAGCTTACTATTACGGATACGAAAGCGGTAGCAGGAGGGGTAGTAGAGGAAACAGCAGCAGCAGCAGCAGCAGTTTTAGGAGCAAGAGTAGAGCAGTTGGCCGCCCGAGAGGAACAAGCTGCTTTGGCGAGGATCCTCTTTGATACGAAGCCATTAAGATATAAAAGCGGAATCGAGAGTCAGGTCGCTATATGTATATTTCGTTCATTGTCCCGTTCACAGAACGAGGTCGTATAGCGGGGCGAGCACACAGAAAATGCAAGAAGAAACGCTGTCTACAAAACAGCAGCAACAGCAGAAGTAGCCATCCACGATCCCCGCGATCGCCGCTGTAGGGGCGACAGCAGCAGTTGCACCCTGCTCCGACGACGCCAACAATAACAATAACAGCAGCAACAAGAACAACAACAACGACAATAGTGGTAGACGTAGGAGGCCTGCCTAAGTGGTTACCTATGGGTGTATGTATAATGTTCGACTCGGACATCAAACAATGAATGGTTACTACGTATGCAAAGGGGAACCAAGAATAGCCTTTGTTGTATGTACACGTATAATGAGAACGTCACAACTACTCGAGACGCGGCGATTCACTGACGAAAGGAGCTAACGTGTGCTACTGCGTAGGAGCTGCTACTGCGTAGACGATGGCGCCTTTGCCGCCGTGGCCGCCGCCGTGGCCGACGACGACTCCTCTCCTTATGAATATTAGAGAGCACGTCAGGATGGCATAAATAGCAGCTCAGCTTAGAATATTGACAAGACAAAGGTTGTTTCAGGAGGAGGACAGGCGAAGTCTAAGACAAGATGAAGATTCCAGGGGCATGTTAAGCGCATTATTAGCGAACCCAGAGCATAGGCGTACCATGATAGAAGGCAACGAAGAGAAGCACCGAGACGACATACGAGTTAAGGAGATGGGGTACAGCAAGAGCTATGCATTGAACACGAGAGACAAATAAATATGGCGGCCCTGTTAAACTGATGGAGAAACTGCTGCTGGTGTTGTTCGTGTCGAACGATGTGAATGAGGAGGTGTCAGCCGCCGTGTGATTGAGATCGTATCATGATTACAACAGCTATGCCGGTGGCGAAGATAGATGGAAACATTACGAAAAAGGTCCACTATTTACCACCGTAGGTAAACCTTACGAATACAATAATAGCTGCTTGGAACGAGGAGCAAAGTGACACTTGTTTTAGTGCTGAAACTAAACCTTCTTCAATAGCTTCATCTACTGATACCACTGGGCAGATTGCGCCTGCGTCGCTCATCACTTGCTCACTGAACGCGGATCGTATCTGTTAAAACTAGATAGCTGTGGCAACGCATGTTGGCAGCATGCCTGAAATCTTAAGTGCACCACTAATCGCGGTTCGTTAAAGTTTTTATTGTTGCACCAGAGGTGAAGGGAGAGAGAGAGAGAGAAGCAGGCAACGAGATGGTGCGGCGGCCATAAGTATGCACACTTTCAGACGGTGGCCACAGAAGCACACTTTATCGTCGCGCCGGAGGTTTCCCGTCATCTTCATTGTGGCTGCCAGGAAGCAGCAGCAGCAGCTGCGGTAGCGGCGGACGCCCCATCGGCAGAGAGCAAGATGGGGTGTCCCTTCCCAAGTTCCCTCCTCTCCATAACCCATAGCCTAATGTTCCCAACTCACTACTCCTTCCCTCTACCACTTGAAACTGCCACCGCCATCGAGAGACTACTTACTCTAAAACTAAGGCTAATATTTAGATTGAGAATGGAAAGGTTTGTAGAAGTCCGCCAATGCAATAGGCCGTAGGGCTGGAGAAATCTGGTGGTTCCCATCCTTTTTCCTCTGCATCACACACAGCCTAGCCTAGGACTGGAAATTACGTAGGTCTATGACGTTAAGGTCCTGGACGGTCTGTTACTCTGTCTACTCAGTGGCAGGAAGCGATTCATGAAGACAGGGTCAATCTTCATGGCAGTGAAGGCTTTGAAAGGCTTGCCCTTTAATTTGTCCACGGCTTGGCTCTTGGCGTCTCTGCTTTCCATGTTTCCACAGGGAGAGGGTATCGTTTAGCTCTTGACGTTCTCTTTGGGACCGTCTTGCTTCGTGAATCAACTACAATTCGATCAGAGATATATCTTCATTGTTGATATTCACACAGCTAGCACTGCCTAACCAACTGAAGGAGGGGTATGGTGAGAATAATAGTAATCCAAACGTCATCAATGTATCCGCATCAAAATATCCTTATTCGTGACGCCGCACTGAAGCTTGTGAGCTATGTTCGTCTTCATTGCGCAACAGGCAAATTAATTCCGGCTTATCTCTTACGAAAAGGAAAGTGTTGTCATTAATGTCATCTATTATTAATATCTTAGTTGGTTAACTTTACTAACGAAAATACTGAAGTTTAGCAGTGCTCATTTGCACGAATAAAGCGCGAACCAACTGGAGAGACGAGTGTAAGTCCACTTGTTTTTATTGGCAAGTCAATTGGAAATAGCTCAGAAAAGAATAGACATGATCGAACAAGAATACGGGGGGGTAAGGTTCCGTTCAGAAGAGATTGCAAGACCACACGGAGCCGCAAACATCGGGGTTTATCCTAACAAAATCGCGTAACTGAAATTTTCCTGAAACTCTTTCCCGAGTTTCGCCTTTCCCCGGTGTCAATAGCCGAAGCTCGAAGTCCAAGATGGAATGGCTCCAACGGCTGCTTTGAAATCTAAAGGCCCCCTTTTAGGGCGTCAACTGTTTGTGGCACACTGCCGACTAGAAAAGCCTTTAAGAGACTGCGTACATGCACGGCTGCGAGTCTACAGGTCCACAAGAACGCAGGAAGCCGTACGTCTAGTTGTATGGTATTGTTCTGGCATTACTCAGGACCAATCCAGCGTAGGCAACAGACAGAATTCAAGTGGTCGTTCTTCTTCTCGGCAAAGCCAATGAAATAAGAACTAACAGTCCCTCCAAAAAACTAAAGGGTTTCCTCTGGCCTTTCTCTCTCTCTCTCTTTCTCTCAGTCCTTCAGAGAGGCCAATAAATAAGAAGGCCAACGGAAGCCAATTTAAAATCTGGGTCAGCCTGCGCCTGCGGCCCAAGAAAAAGGCAGTCGGTGGAGTCAGCGGCCGAGACCAGTCCCGGAGGTGGGTCTCCGGCTGACTCGGTGGCTTGATGGCTCGTTTTGCCTCAAGATGGCGAAGGAAAGACTAACTCAGCCGGCCAGCTTCTCCTAAAGATTGAGAGGAACAACTCTCAAGCCGGTTGGGGGCTGACTGTTTCAGCTCTGACTCCGCCAAGAAATTATCGGATTAGCAGTGAGTTTTCTTTGCACTATAATATATCCAACGACGGTTATCTAGTCGCCCTATTGATATGAACCTGCTATTCTCTGTCACAGCGATCTCGATCTGATTCAGATTGCTACGAATGTCTAGCAAGAAAGATGGAATCAGGATGACTTCAATGTACGACTTACATAGAACGGTGAGCATAGCGTTAGCCCAAATTGCTCTGCTTTTTCCTTTTGGGGCAACCTGACATTGGTATTCACCGTCATCGTCAACGGTCGCATTTACCACAAGCAGGTTGTGTTCCCCGCGTCGCGCCTTGCCCGTCATCGAGTACCGTTCATAACCCGGCACCGCCCGGTCATAACCTGAAATTTAACAAAGAACAGATATCCACATTAATGAAATGCACACCACAAACAGCAAGAGGACGATCCGACTAAGCGGCGACAATCCTACTTTATCGCCATCGTGTCCTACACATTGAAGAGTAAAAGCCTTCGCAGACACGAATTGACACGTCTATTACCAGCAACGTTTTTCTGCGCGAACTATCAAATGCTACTCGATGGCAGAATTCCCTTCTGAATACAAAGACTTAAGCTAAATTTTGACAACTGCCATATAAAATAAATGTGCATCATTGTTGCATCAGCCCTTTGGGGATCCTTAACAGCATGATTCAGCTTCTGACATCCGTACGGCATGCGGAAAACCTACATTGCTAGACACTCGTTTACAATTAACTCAGTGACTGCTGGAGATGTACAACCAGCGGTCGAAGCTAGACACTGTCTGCCTTATTAGTTGGATAAATCATCCAATATCGACATCGATATAAGCATGCAGGAATAACAAATATTATAACGCCTCGTACATACACGCCCACCTACCCCCCCCCCCCCACACACACACAAATAGCAATCTCTTGTGGAGGAGACAGCACCTCAGATGTATACACATCTTTCACCTTGTTATTCATCTGTCAGCCTTCTCAGCATCGAGTAATCCCATATCGTGAAGTGGGACGACTTCAGCAACGAAGGATGATGGCTGCTGGGTGCGGTGCGTTCGACTTTTCGGTTGTATCCCCTTGATCGGCTGAGTGAGTGAGCTAGCATAGCCAGCCTATACGTGCACGTATCGGATGTATATTTCAGCGCGCAGATGGGGGCTATAGCGGTATATTATGGCAAGCTAATAATTTATAGAACAGTCGATGCGCGGTGGTGGTGGTGGCGAACCGCTTGGGAGCCACACGCCGTCAAAAAGGCGAACGGGGATTTCGTATATACGGCATCAGCAGCAGCAGCAACGGGAATAAGCGGAACAGAACTCGTCGCCATCGTCCTCGTTAAAATATAGAGCGATCGTTGCTTGCCTTGATGCTGCTATCATCTCGCCGCTCGCTTACGAAGGAGGTATCTTGTGTAGGCCGCAAAGGCCTGCAAAAGCCTCGGAGGAGACGGCCTCGGCTGAGGCTCAGACGGCTGCGCCGCACCACGAGTCTCGTTGAGTCTCTAGCTATCTAGCTAGCGAGCTATAGCTCGCACGCAGGATGGCTTATATCGCTCGTTGAGGCATTTTGCCTTCATCTCCGTCGGGAACCGCTGTCTAGCGCCGTCTAGTCATGTGGAACCGTCTATGGGGCGTTTTATGTCCTACATCACTCCGCTCTGCCTCTACCCGCGCGGAGGCCGGCCGGCAGGCCGGCCGACAACACTCATGCCACTTGGCCTTTTCGCTTGTCTTGGAAAGCTTACCCGGCCGGGCCATCGGCCGACCAACGAACGCTTGCCATGAAAACATGCCTCGCTTAAGTCGCCACTTACGTAACCTAGAGGGGGTGGGCGGGGGGAAGGCGCACATGTTCTCTATCGTCGCTACCACCATCGTCATCCTACTCCAAAGGAGAGCGGCTTTGGACACTTGCTCCCAAGGAGAGGGAGAGGCGTGAGGAGGGTAAGCGCCACGATGCGACCTCGCTCGAAGTTGGTGGGTACAGCTCGAAAGTGATAAATTTAATTTACCACATCATAAGACGAGCAGTCTTATACACTCAAATGCTGCCGGATACGCTTACGAAACGAAATAAGCTCGTTTTTAGCTCTCGTATGAAAGTAGAAGGTTCATATGTTCCAGCATAATTTGGTAGTCTCATGTCCTAACACACTTATGTATGAACAACAATGCCTCAATGGTGCTAATATTATGCGCAATAAAGCGAACCTAAGAGTCCAGATGAGCTGGCACAATCGGCTGGATGTTTTGCATCGAGCACGATTACCGTGTATGATACATAATTACGAGCTCCTCATGTATTAGGTCTCTATTGAACTCACGCTCATTGTCTTCTTGCCAAGCCGATACTTAAAGCCGCTTTGGTGCTCTGTACCTTCTATCAAGATGCTAAAATAGGGAGCAGAAGTAGGGTGTTATGCTTCACTATATTATACTATTAAACCGCAAATGTTATGTTATGTTATTAGCCTAACCTTCCATCTGCTCTTCATCCTCCGCAGTCTCTTATATATCCTCTAAGAAACGTCAGCCTCAACTAAAAGCGCCTCATCTGAGTACGAGAGGCGGTGTGATGTCAAAACACATTTTTCTCATCTGATAAGATTCTAGCTCCGCTAACAGCTAGGACCTTTGGCGCCAGAGCGCTCGTTCAATGGGCACAGGGCTTCCCAGTAGGTTCCATTCGGCATGGCCGACATAGGGTCAGAGCTGAAATCAGAAACGGAAATAGCTTTCAGCCAGAGCAACATCCCGCTTAGAAGGCTAACACAGAGTCTGGGCTTCAATTTCGGTCTGTGGTAGGAATGGTAAGGACGGGTGAAAGTAGGGAAACAAGAGGCTGTGAGGTGAATCGTCGGCGCTAGGGAGAACGCGAAACGGTTGTGTAGGGACTTGAGCTTTGGTGACGGCGGAAGCCAGTTTACAGCTTGTCATCGTCGTCCAAGGAAACGCCCCGTCGGTCTATGACCCTAACGTAAAAGGGGAACGGCAGTGGAGATAGACAGAGCGAGAGGGGAGAGAGAGAGAGAGATCAGGAGAGGCAGGCTGGGAATGGCGAGCTATCCACGAGTTCCTCCGATCTCGACGGAACAATCGCATACACTGTCGGAAGGACGCGGAACGCCACACGATGCACGTAGAATGTACCCGGGCCCCATACACACCCAGACGACAGTTTTATAGGAACGAAGAGTGTAAGAAGAGGAAGGGGAGAGGTTCTGGTACGACTAGGACGACAACAACAACAACAACAACAACAATCGCGGCCAAGGCCCAGAAGCGGGTACTGCTGTTGGTGCTCCAGTGCACAGCAGTGCACATACCACTATACACACAAGAAACACAACCACCCATGTACTCATCCATCCACGTACGGCTGTATGCGTCGCGTACTGGTGGCTGTGATACTGGCAGAGGTATCTAATACCATGCATGCGTATATGTATGTCTGTCTGCCTGCCTTCGTATCTGCTTGCGTAGACGTATCACGACAACGTCGAGTTGGCTGCACACTTCTGCTTCTCACGCCCTTCCCATGGCTCTGCCGTTGCCTCCACTATTGTCAAGCCTATAAACACACCATAGTAACCCTATAAGGCAACAGAGCACAATACAGGCCGCTCGCCAGAGGAAGTAGCAGCCTCCTAAAGGCGCATGTAATTCCGTCTATGGAGGTCTATTGCCGTTGTCGCCGCCATCGCTGCCCCTTCCACTGCGTAAGTAGGGGTAGTGATGGTAGTCGTAGTAGGAATAGTAGACATAGTCCTCGTAGTTGTAGTAGTAGTGGTAGTAGTTTAGCGCTGGGTGACGACCCCGGTGGGGCAGGGCAGAAAGCGGCAACGACGATAGCAAAAGCAGCAGCACAAACGTTGCTTTCCAACGACCCATCGACCAAGCGACCCTTACCGTTACCCCATCCAGTTGAGTACTTCGTATACGCCACCCGTCGAGTATCTCTATAATCAGCATACTCTCCATTTTAGCCATGCCCAGAACAGGCACCGCAAGCCAAAACACCAGCAGAAGCTGTAGGAAGAGTCTAGCTTGGAATATATATATATATATGTGATGGAAGCCTCAATTAGGCTCAAATAGGTCAGAGAGAGAGTCACAGAGTCCATGCACTAGTGACACGGAGTGGTATATTTTAATAGTTGATATTTGTTATAAGTTTATCATCCCGAGCTGAGGACGTGCATTAAGAAAACTATAGCCGACACTCCGTATGCTAGATTTTTAAAGAAGGTGCAAATGTTGTTCTAACCTTGTGGATCGTTATAGTAACAAATCTCATCGTGTCCCGAAGGACCCTTGTCTCCATTGGCCATCGTTTCCCTCCTTGACTTTTTCCATGGACAACATTCACTTCCCATAATCTGTTGCCAAGGTTAAAGCCAAATGGCCCGTTCCCCTTCGACGGGTTCTATCATATATATATATATATATATATATATAATGGCTTTTTATTCCCAGAAAGGCAAAACGTGTCGCAAACTCAAAAAAAAAGATCAGTAATGTGTACGGAGAGTGGTTTACACAGTTTCATTGCCGCGATTTCGATCTCCAAGAACCTCCTTGCTCCACTTGGCCACTTACTACTGATGTAGATCACATTAATCCTCCGAAACGCTTGATTCGACCAAGATCAGAAGCGGCCCGAATTGGGAAATAAATGGGGACGTTTTCTTTCACCAGGATAACGCGAGATCACGCTACGTTTATTTGATGATCCGGTAAAGATGATTGCGACTTGGTGGGATATTTTAATGCACTCATCGCATGGCCCGGACCTTGTGCCTTCAGATTATCACTTGTTCCAGACGCTATAGAACCGTTTGAAGAGTCAAACCTTCAGTTCAGTGGACATTCTCCAAAATACCTTGGAATATTTCTTTGCCCATAGATTTGAGGGATGCTATCAAAGAGTGATCATGAAGCTCGCAAGAGAGACGGCCGAAAGTCATTGAAAAATCGCACATATTATTGCAGTTGACTGCAATAGCTATTTTGGTTACTATTTTGAGTTTGAAATTCACTCGATTTTCGCTACGGACTTATGCATCAACTTATTTAGCCAAATACGTTTGCTAGATGACCAGTTCGGCGTTGGGTACGAAACGCCGTATGAAGGCGTCGTGGACCATGACAACCGAAGACGACCAATAGTCTAAAGTTCCACTGTTGTCCTTAGTAGAGTATTGTTGGCCGTGGTGACTATTTGTATCGTTTCGTCGGGTTCGCCCCCAGTCAGTCTGAGAAATCACTTCATGATGAAATGGTGTCTTTCGATCTGCCCAAAGTCCTGTTACGTTTCTCTTTGTCTTCAGCCACTGGCAGCGCCTGGCTTCACGATTTATTGGTGATATAATTAGTCGAACGGGCATTAGGGGGGCGACCATCGCAGCAAACAGCAACGAAACTCCCTCGAGCCCTGTGTTGTTTATTAGTGTGTACTACTGTCCACCGTGATTAGATATACCTACGTATATAGATAGCCACATGTATACAAACATGGCAGATAGAAATGTTTACACATGAGTGTGCATATTGTGTTTGCTGATATATATATATATTCGTGAACGCGATAATGTGAGATAAGCTACATAATAATCGCATTATCATTTGAGACTAGGACGGGGATTTAGTGTGGGTGTGTTTCTCCCCGTGAACAAAGCGTGAGTAGGCGGGATGACTGGATCGTGGTGGTGGTCGGAGGATAGACAGACGGACAGACAGATGAGAAGAGTGGCGTGGCCATCCGTCGTCGACCGCTATCCCATTGGTGATAGTTGGATGGACCGGGAAAGGACTGGGTGGAATACAGCAGGAGTTCGTCAAGCGTAACAGCATCAGTTATTATTATTGTAGTAGCTTACAAATATGCGCACGTGCGAACATCAGCATCAATCCGCTAGATATATATATATATATATATATGTATATATACAGTGAGAGACACAGAAATGGCTAGCATGTAGCATGAAGGGGACGCCTTACTGAATCGGATACCCTCAGTGCACTAATGAATAAAGTATAACCTCCGAATATAACAAATGATTAAGCGGATCGTTATCGGGATTACAAATCGTACAGCTTGTAACCCCTGAACATGGGAACGCCTACGAATATGCGCTTGATACGCATCACACTTATTGCAGATTAATCTACACGTGTCATCAAAAACAGATTCTATTTATGTTTCAGGATATATAGACAATATTTAAACACATCACGCAATGCATGCCTACAGTTCAAGGATTCACATAAATATTCAAACATTAGCACTTAGCAATGTGCACTGCTTTATTCAGCGGTGGGTTGTGCAATTAATAATTTGGGGATTTCCAAGAACCAAATGTCACTTGTTAGACTGTCGACAGTTAATGAGTTCTGTTCGAGGCAGTGTAATTGCAATAAGACCATTTCGAAGGATGCAACGAAGCCTTCTAACGGCTAAACTACAATAGAGAATTACGATGAACAAGGGCAACAGCGTCACAGTGCCCCCTGATCTGTCGTAAGGGAGGATGGGGATGAGTGAGGGAAGTGGAGGTGCATTTCGCGATTGGAGTCGTCACTTGATTTTATCGCATTTGTCGTCCTTCAACAGTCTTCTCCGACGCGATTATGAACGAAGTAGCGAGAATAGACGAAGGGAAGGAGAGCACAATGCAGCGGTCAAGAATCAACAATAGCTACCGGAGCTACCGGAGCACCAGCACCGTGGTTGGAACAAACAACAGTAAAACAAGTGTCAGCATAATGCTCTGCTGCTGCTGCTGCTGCTACAGAACAACGGTCTATCTAATAAGCGAATAGCAGCTTGTCACTTTGGATCGTTCGCTTGTCTCTGAGCTGACTAAGAAAAGCGGCCTGGATACAGCAGCAGCGATAAAGCTATTCTTGAGTAAACACTTATTATGATTACTACTATTATATTATATAGTTGTGCTTCGGTTGCTGCTGCTGCTGCTGCTGTAAACTAAAGGCGGCGCTAACGGCAAATGGGGGCGGTTCTCATCGGCTGACTGCAGCAGTGGCTGTTAATGTTGATGTTACATATTCTGGTCTTTCCCCTGAGCGCTCACATCTAACGAGCTAGAATTGCAACAGTAACAGAAAGTCGAGAGGGAGAAATACGGTTGAACTGCGGCAGTGGGAAGTGACCTAACTGCATTGGATTTACATTGGACTTAGGTCACTTTGCACGCAAGCGCTCCAGTTGCACAATTAATTAAGGTAACAAGATTAAAGTAATGAGTGCGCATTTCCAATGAGGCTCTAACGAAATTTTCAATTATTGCACAGGAATAATAAATGAGGAAGTTTTACTACACAATATATATATATATATATACTGCTAGAGAACTATCATTAATGCTAATAATATTTTGGTATTCTGCTTGCTTACATCTGCTTGGGTTGTTTCGTTCCATGATACTGTTACTATTAAATATTAAGGCCTTTCCAATTACGAGTAACACATCGAATCGAGGAACAACATCTAGTTTACGGTATAAAGTATGCCATTATGTGCATTTGTGCTCAATTATGGAACCTCATAAAAATGTACGCTGGCTTATTTCGTGAAGATCAACACATCCCTTGCGCGATAGAGTTCTCAAAAACAAGCTGTCGCAACACGATCGTTAAGTCGAGATCTCACATTTAAACCAGTCCATTGCACCATTACAACCAGTGACGTTCAGTCATTATCAACATCGTCTACGGGAAAGGGTTCTTTTCATCTGTGTCTGTGTGTGTGTCTCTCTTTCTCTCTAATGGAGAAATGCAATGACGCCGGCTGACGATGACGCTAACGATATCCACGAGCTGAGACGATGTCTGCACGAATAATCACGTGGAACATCTCTAATGGCTTCAACAGCAGCATATGCGACTATAATATATGTATGGTGTAGGCATGTGCATAACTACGGAACAATAACTATGGCTGATAGATACAGACATACATTGACGGATTGAGACTCTGGGACCATGGACCACCAGCTATGGCCATTTATAATATATATATAAATACGTACTAGATCGCCATCACGGGGTGGTGGTGTTGTTGTTATCATGGTACAGCAGGCAGCTAAGTCTACGCTGCTCGATTTATCAACGAACTTGTTGGCAACTCCCCGACAACCTGACATTAACAGCAGAGCTGAAACACTAAACATAGCCTGCAGCGTTGGTCACTTTGAAATTGTCATCATCTTCATCATCATCATCATCATCATTCAGGGGGGCGAGGGGGGGGTCGAGGGGTATTGGAGTCGTCTGCTAACAGTGAGGGGTGAAAGGTGGTTGAGTCCGGTCGAATGTGTTGGCCTGGACAGAGATTCCTTCTTGGACAGAGGAGGAGTGAGTCAGTTACTTCGTGGTTAGTTAGCTTCGCTGGCGGCCACCGACCCGGCTGAGTTTGACCGCCGGAATCGGCCACCGCCGTCACTGACTGTCGCCGAAAAACGGACGACCACCGCTCAGGCAGATGATATAAAGAGTGAGAGAGAAGAAAATGAAGAGGCAGAAGCTGATGATGATGAAGAAGAAGAAGAAGAGCTAAACTCAAGCAAAAGAAAAACGCGCGCAACGAAACGGCGACCAACTGGGGTCACGTCACCTGCTCCTATCGCTCTAGAGCTGTACCAGCTACTGCCGAGTGAGTAAGTTCCACCAACAGCAGCAGCAGCAGCAGCAACAACAGTGCATCATTGAAGGAGAGAAGGAAGAAGAACAAGAAGACGAACAACGACAAACGGCGATGAACAGCAAAGGCGCTGCTTCAAAATGAGACGAAGGTAGCGGCGGCAGCAGCAGAAAAACAAGAAGAAGAAGAGCGGAGCTGAGCTAAGGCAGAGATTGTGCTTCTGTTTGTTGCCCCTTCTTTGTCACTTCTTTGTAGTTGCGCTAGCAGTAGTTGTTATTGTTGTTGTTGTTGTGGCAATGGTAGTGCCGACGCGGGTTCGGGTTCTTGAGTTCGTCGTCGTCGTCGTCAACATCGCTGCTGCTGCTGCTGCCTCATCGACGGTAGCGTTGACTTCTCTGCCTCGACTATCCCGCGGTGGACACCAAAACAATTAAAATTACATGTGCGAATATGCAAAGAGGCAACGAACAGAACAGGGGGGTCAGCGTCGCCCGCCCGAGAAAGCGAATGGCGGATGGAGGAAGAGAGCGAGAGAGAGAGAGAAACAGGACATCGTGGATCGTAGTTGGTACAGCGGAGAATAAACATATGTGTGTGTCCATGTGCGCGATGTGTGTGTGTGTGTGTATGTGTATATATGTTATTCAACCGTAATATCAGTAAAGGAGGCCAAAAGGAAAAAAAAAGCCCGAATAGAAAAGCAAATGACGACGAAGCCGAAGAAGCGCAAACAAAAAAAAAACGAGACAAAATGAAAAATCCGTCCCCGTCACTTCGATTCGTTCATCGCCTTCGAAACAGTTCACAAAGAGATCCATCCTTCTTTCGTAAATGTTTGTTCTTCCATTGGCGTATGTATATAATGCGCACGCCGACAACGACGAGGTGAGCCCATTGGTGAGGTGGACGATGTGCGAGGCTGCACACTAAGAACGGGTCCAACAGTGAGCATTGGTACAGGAGGCAACGACTGCAAAGTACGAAGGCACAAGTGGCGACGATCTACCAGACACTAGCGATCACGGTGGCTGACTATACAAATGGACTCGTCCATGCTTCAGCTGACTTGAGCTGAACGAACGATTAGTTAACGCCGTTCATGATATATATATATATATATATGTATGTATGCTCTCGCCTGTTCGTGGCATAGAGATACTACACGACGCAAACACAAACACACATACATACACACACATACACACACATATATATATATATATATATATATATATATGTGAATAGCACGTATGTGTCTATTTACTTCTACTGGGTTTGTGCTGTTCGTCACAGCGACTTCCTCGTTCTCTTCTTTCTTGCCCGAGCTTTCATTGTTTTCGTGACGCGTCGGGTGGTGGTAGGTAACAGGTGGCTGCAGAACGTCAACCATCATTGACTGACTGGCTGACACGAATATTCAGTGATAGCACCTCGACAATAGAATCAATTAGGATTTACATTATGTATTATAAATATGCGTGGGTACAATACATGCGCCACTATGATATAGTACTGATGTGGGTCAAACGGTGACTGCGAACGATCTTTCCCAACTACTGAGATTTGCAATTTACAATTTACACATTAGTTTTAAAATCGTTATCAACGAAGATAATAAGACAATAGTAATTGATTGGCAGCCATATAACAATGATAAGACTAATACAATAACAGTACTGTTAGAAAATCACTATTGATATATAATGCATGTGTGAATTGAACAGCGGTTTCCGTTGGACGCCTCTACAAAATCGGTGGAAAGCACTTCATCATGGAAATGTATTGTACTTCACTGGAAGGCTGTTTCAAATAAACCGAGATTTCTTTTAACAAGATCAGTTCGCCTGTTAATTGCGTTCGCTATCACAGAGAGTGGACGAACTTTCGGTAACATAATATAAATAAACCTCAGAGCAACAACGGGTATAAACAGGCTTTGTTTCTTGCGACGCCGACAGGATCCCGCACTAACTTTGTTTAACAATGACGGCATAAAAATGAGGGACAAAAATGAGTAAAGTAATAAAAAGTTTAACGGGGTGGGGGGGGATTTATCGTCACAGCGACCGCCAACAATGTGACTACTGTAATTATCTAGTTACGTAGATGATTATTACGTAGATGATTAATTAACTATTATACGTTTTTACACGTAGTGATGCATCATAATTAATAAATCACTCGTTACGGTAACCAACCCCCATGTTTTCACTGTCGTTTTTACTCACTGAAGTGATACATAGATATATGGGGAGCGCTGATATTGAACAAACACTGAAATTATATGGGATATAACAAAGCTGTGCTTTTTAAAATCACAGAAAAGAATCGATTGCTGACGGTTAACACTTAAAATTGGAAATCATACCTCCTTACACTCGACAGTTTGATAGCAAAAAAAATATGGCCACTTTCTGTGTCCCTACGGCATACGGCTGATGAGTAATCATCAATCGGGTCAACATCTTGACTAGAGAATATCCGTGCATTATTTCATGTACTTAGTGGATAAATAATAAAATATAGGGAACCCTTCCATTTGACAGCATTTTTTACGCGTGGTAAATCATTCATTAACAATGAACGTTCCAACCTATGTGACGTTGAAATCCCATCGATCAAGGTAGTCGTTAAAGATATCTTCGTCCTGCTAATGCCACGAATGAACGAATGAATTATATAAATCTGTCTTCTAGATCGATTTCACCTTAAAATGAATACATGACATTTATTGTTATATCTATATGACTATTGGTTAATCTATTACAGGGTTCCGTTCGAGCGTAGATCTGTTATCAGCAGGGAGGTTGTCTTCTGCAGTAACAGACAACGAATATCATCGCTACTTGTGAGCGTACGCCTATGTATGAACGTCGACAAAATTTACGATTGCCCGTTCGTTACTCATCGACTTGGCTGGTTTCGCATTCCAGCTGTTTCGTTGTCTTGTTTCAATGTCGGATTTTCGAAAATCAGCCCAGACGTGACACGTTTCATATAAAACGAGCAGGCAGGCGGGGGGGGGGGGGGGTGAGGAGGAGAAGGGAAACCAGGTTGAAACTGTTGAAACCCTCGGTTGAAACTCTATACGCCGCTGTGCGTAAATATAATAGATAGCGTACAAACGAGTAGCAACTTTATCCCGAGTTGTCAACCAATTCCATTGCCATTGAGCTTAAGCCTATGCTACGATAATTCGAAACATCCATAAATAAATTCAACTGAAATATACTGTCGTCTTGGTTCAGCTAAAAAGGACGACATTCAGAAAACACATTAGATTGTGATGGAGTGTCAATGGTGCGTTTTTATAAAAAAAAAAACAAAATATACAACCATCTCTCGACTCTTCGCCCTGTCAGACGCATTTACTATAAAAACGTTTTGCAATATGCTCTGCGGCATTGCACATTCTCCGGCCTCACACAGGAAAAAAGGTGAAAGCTATCCTGCTATCCTGTCATTCACAGTCCTGCATTATACAAAATGGTATCCTGCGCTTGGATTATTCAACATTGCGATTTTACCAATCGTAGCTGCTGCTGCTGCTGCTCGAACGTCTTCTGCATCGTACGATTTTTTAGTCACTTTAAATTCATTGCTGTTGAAATGGCGCACCAGGCATCGAAACCATCGTAGACTTCAACGTCATACGTATATTTTAGTATAATTACCGTACTCGCAAATTAATTGTGACAACGCTATAGCAGAAAACGTGTACAGACGTCGTATGTAGCCAGTTCCATACAACGTATTATAAATACATGTCAAAAGCCACTTTTGCGCTGTGATATTCTCTCTTTCTCTTTATTCTTGATGGTCGTCTGGCGCGCTATTCTGACAAATGAGTATCACGATTTGTAACGACACGACCGATGCTGCTGCTAAAATGATGATGTCGGCAGACGGTCGGAGCGACCGAACGGACGCCTCTTTAACGTGTAGAAGTGAAAACGAGGCACATCAGGGTCGCTGTTGCTTGACAGCCACAGCCGACGATGTTCAACGGGAGACACCCATATTTAGAAGTGTTAAATTCGCTAAATCGCTTCGAAGAACTAAACCAAAACCCTATAACAATCGCTTTGCCCATTTGTAGTCCTCAACAGATGATGCGAACATTGAAAAATAATTTAGCAACATTGAGGTGGTTCTTTATTTCCAATTGAATAGTTTGCGCACTGATATCACAGCATTGCCATAATCATAATAATAATAATAATGTATATGCTTTTTATCGAACAAATTGAAAACTAATTATCTGTGTCAACGCAAGTTTGCTCTAAAGCGATGTTGTTTGTTCACAGCTTCAATTTTTTGTAATTACTTTGTTGAATGATTTTGCTTCCGATTTGCGAGCATCTCTCTCTCTCGATCTCTCTCTCTCGCTATGACACTCAAATAGACATTAGCACCTGTCGAGATGAACAGACGCTCCAGAAGAGCGAGGTCTGTCGCGATTCGAAAGCAGAACAACGACATCGAACGATAACGACGAGAACGAAAATGTTCTAATCTATTTCAGTGATATGCTTTTGTATCGACACTGCACAGTGTTCATTTAGTAGACGTCGATCGTACGGGACGTCTACTCGCCAGAGCCTTTTCATCTTCTTCTGTCGGTGTGTCTTTAGCTGACAAACACGCGATGACCAAAAAAGGAAAATCTCTCCAGCGGCTTATTCTCTATGACAGCAACAGCAGCAGCAGCAGTAGCAAAGAAGAAGAAGAAATGGAAGATTGAAATGGACAAGCGGCGATCGAAGAGGGAACAGGGGGCAGTATAGACTGTGACGAGCAGATGAACTGAACAGAACCCGTAACCAGCAAAGAGCGCCACGTCGATTGGCCGTCATTAGAAATAACGTTTACCAGTACTGCAGATGCTGATACCGTTGCTGCTGCTGCTGTTGATGCGGATTCGACTACTTAAGGGATCCGGATGATGTGATGGCGTATCGTTTGTAGTGCGCCTGCTGCAGTGGCAATGATTGCTGCTGATTCTACGAAGCTAACCAGTTCGTGTGTATCTCGTGCGGTTGTCCTTAACTGTTGCCGCTATGTATGTGTGCGTGTACCATCCGACGAGTTCAGCTGGCTACTGCTCTATGGTCTTTTGGTCAGTTCCCCTTTTGCTGGCGTGCATTGTATTAGATATGTATATGTAATTCTGTCAGTGTTCGTCGATTCCATTTGAACAAGCTACGGCAAAAGAACAACAAGGAATTTTGTGTTCAGCGCAGATAAATCGAACAAATGAAAAAAATATATGGGGATGCCAAAAATATCAGTGCAGCGATAACAATGCCAGAAGCACCAATGCGCCAATTTCAATTTTTTCCCATTCCACTTGTTGTTCTATTGGTTGCTACCATAAAATTGTTTTTTTTTATTTTCAAAGTATCCTGTTATTATTATGTTAACTACTGCCGTAATATTGTTTCGATTACAGTGAAGATATGCGTCTACGCGTCTCGCTCGTTGACACCGATCCAGAACGACAAATCTATCATGGAGCTTACCTTATAATAGCTCCATGTTAAACAATTAAACACAAACTGTGGAAGCTGATGAGATGTCTTCATTAGCCTTCATCGAAAGGCTGAGAATACCTCTATCGAATGATCAACGGTCGGATTCTACCGTAGAGGGACGGGATCTTATGCCACATCGCCAATTCATTATATCTTTGTCGTTTGTTGTTGTTGTTGTCGTCGTCGTAGTTCGTTTCTCTCGCCCACGTTGTATCCGTTCGCCATATTTCTAGTTACTTGTCTACATCGCTCCTGTGAGCTGTATGTGCATATTGCTGCTATATACGAGGGTCATCACCACTAACTACCACTACGACCTGCTACATGTTACCATTAGAGTTACGCTTATCATTGATATTGTTAATTCTACCCGATCATTGCTATCGCTGGACGAGACTTCGATGTGCTATAAGTGAAAATAAATTGACACCTAAAATTATGATGATAACGACAACGTCCACCGTTTTCTTGTCGCCTTTTATCATCACCATCACTATCATCAGCAGCAGCACCAACATCATCATAGAAACATTGCAGAAGAAAGAGCTCTGCCTTTTGCCGGCGATGCGAGAAGCGAAATCTGTGATGACAGCCACAGCAGAGGTAGGCCCCCATCACAGGCAGCCACCCACCCACGGGAAGGATATCAGCAGGCCATCGGCCAAGGCGGCAACAGCAGCGCGGCCTTTACTAGCGATCGGCTGCCTATTAGCTAGCTGCTATGCTGTCTTCGTTGTTGTTGTTGCTGTTGTTGACGTTGGTGTTAGTGTTCGTTCACCCAGACGCGAAGATATTGTCGCCAGAAGCAGTTTTCTTCTCGATCGGATCTTCTAGACTCGCGCTTGCTTTTTCACCAGCTGCTGCTGCTGTTACCGCTATGGACGCAAAGGCAATACAAGTCAGATCGCAGGCCAGCAACGAGTCGAGCAGCGAGAGGGACATCATCGAGTAAGTCAGAAAGAAATAACGAACGATAGCGACAACGGCGCAAAGCGGAGGCAACAGGAACGGCTTCGTTCCCGGTGGCGAATCGACTCCTGCCGCCTGGGTGACCGATCTGCCCTATTTGGACGGGCCCACCTGTTTCTAGCGTTACACTCACGTTGCCACTACCACTGCTGCTACAGCTTAAGTGGCACGCGATGTTGACTGTGATTCAGTGACGCCGCCGCCGCCGCCGCCGCCGCTGTTCTCGCAGCCGTCATTGTCAGTGAATGACGTCGTTGTTATTATTTGTTGCAAACCTGTCGATTTGATCGGCCCGTGATGTGGCGAATCTGCTATGGAGTAAATTGACCGTAACTAGCAAAATGCTATTCTTGTCGCCGAGCGTGAGCATGGCATTCCACGTTGGTACAACACTTTAAACAGAATCCTTATCATTCGATAAATAAGCCATATCATGGCTTATATCATTAATGTAAGATGGACGTGGTATAGAACGAAACACCGTAGAATTTATTATTAATTAGCAACACACGCACATATCTCACTGATACGGTAATTGTCCTCCTGTTGCTGCTAATCATCAGGTGTGAAATTGGATCGTTGAAAATAGCGCAACAAAGCAGATAATAATTGTCTCTTCTGTAACATTGTAGACAAATTCTCTTCGTAACATGGAACACAGAGCGCTGTTGAGGACCTCCCCGCAGAACTAATACATTTTCTTCTACTCAGGCTGTTGATTGAAAGATTGATTTTTATACCTTGCGATTGTTCGATAGATCCGTCATAACATATAGCTCCATTTCAATGAAACCTCAAGCCAATTGATAATACGGGAAAAGACACCGCAATGACATCGTAGAAATACGTGTATCTTAATTATATGACGCGATGTGTCATGAACGACACGCTGATGGATGCAACACAACTCAACAAAGTTTACTTGAAGCGTTTCGGAGTCCTCTTCGGGTAGCATCTTCTAAGCAGACCCAAGCTTGAAATACGACTCTGAATGGGGGAAGTGGCAACAACTTAGGTTTGATGAACATGGTCGTATGGTCATCGTATCGAGTGTTATTCATACGACACGAATCTATTACAGCGAGATAGATCTTTACACGAATTTGTACACAAAGACGTATATAGGCACAGACGAAGACGCTTATACGCTTAGAAATCGCGGAACACACTCACACCCGAAGCCATACTTGCAAAGCGAAGTAAAGCAAGCAATGAAACGAACGTTGGGCCGGGGGGTGTCAGCTCCCCTCATTCCTACGGCCCAGTCTCGTTGTAGCCTTCCATCTAGGGGTCTCTCATTTCGCCCCCCCCCCCCATCGAGTGTTCTATCGTGCATGTATGTTTCTTCGTACAGTCGCCACGGCGGATTACACGGACGGAAGATGCAGTAGCAGCAGAGGTATAGAGTTCCCTGAGTAAACATTACTCCATCAGGATCCAGCGGCAACGAACGACGACATAGGCGCACTACGGCTGCGGCGGTGACGACGACGACGAATGCCAACTTGCCGTTGCTACGGCTGCTGCTGCTGTTAGTGGTGGTGGTGGTGGTTCTACCGCGGTGGTTGCTTCGTGCCGAGTGTGACTATGGCTGTGACAGAGCAAAGAGGCCTCATGGATTCGTGTTGGCGAGAAAGAGTTGGAGAGATGACGAGGCAAGATATAGATAAACAGAACACTAGCGGGGCTCGTACATAGAGATAGGTGTTCGACCAGCTCTTTTCTGAGTGTAGCCGTGACAGACGACAACCCTCGACGACAGCTGCAGCTACGGCAGATCATATGTATCAAGGCATGCATTGACGTTCAATGCAATTCATTGGCGAGAAACACATCGACGATACTCACCAGAGCAGCTCCAACTCTATGCTCTATCGTTAGCTTGATGTTTATCGAACACGAGCCGAACGGAATAGTTCAACGAATACTGATTCGATAACAGCATCTTTGAACAGCATTCGCTGAAGCCACCTCCCGCCTTTGCACTGCCATTTTTCTCTAAACTTCCGTTCCAACGGGAAGCCTATGGAACACCCAACAGCGAGTTGCGAGCAGCAGATAGTGAGCAGTTGATAAAAAAAATATGAGAATGAAACCACGGGAAAAAGGGAGATATGTCCAGGAGCAGTGGCAGTAATAGCAGTAGTTGTAGTGATGATGGCACCACCCCGTGTACTGCACTACCCCCTCCCCCCCCGGAGAGAGAAGACGATGACGATAACAACAACAACAACACCGGAGCGTAGGGACCAAAAAACGCACCAATCGCCGATGCCGCCGCGGCCGCCACCGCATCAGTATCTTGAACAACAGCAGCAGCGGCGGCGGTAGTGAAAACAGGCGAAAAGAAGGTTGGTCAAAGGTCATAGTCGAACGTTGAGGTCGGTTGCTTCGCATTCCAGAGAGGCAAACGAAATAACTAAAAAAAAACATGGTGGCAGCAGAAGCGGCAAAGGCAGCAGTATTGGCCGTGTGCGAGTGACGTCGAACGGCCTCGGACGAGGAGGAGGTGGAAGAGGAGAAAAAGGAAAAAAAAGGCTGAGTTAGGCTGCTGCTACTGCGGCGGCGGCGGTGGGTCGAGTAACACCGGCACAAGGAGAATGCCATCGGACGCCACAGCTTTCGTGGCGGCAGCAGCGGCGGCGACGGCGGCAAGTTGAACTGAGCTGGCGGAGTTGTTCGCCCCCGAATAAAAATGTAAATTTCAACTCCTTGGACTCGTTCCTGTCGCAGCCACTGCCACAGTCACCAGCACCTCCGTTCGAAGAGTAACTGTAGGAGCAGGAAGAGAATCAGGAGGAGGATGAGGAGGAGGAGGAGAAGGTGGATGAAGTAGAGTTGGAAGGGTGAGAATGAAGGAAGCAGAGATCGCATCCCTTCGTTCGTGCGTACGTATCTCAGACTGGTGGCAGGCATGGATGTCAGGAGGTGGTACTAGTGCAGCAGCAGTAGCAGCAGCAGCCGTAGCGGGAGTGCTTCCGAGTGAACTCCGGGATGCCGGCACTGGAAGCACGGCCATCGTCTCGGGTCAACCAGTACAGTGGGCGTCTGCACGCAAGGGAAAAACCACCATGGAATCGCCAGGCTCGGCCAAACGAACGACTGCTGCCAGTTCCCTCCCCATCATCTTGCCCCAAACTCCTCAAGGGCCACTGCCTACCGCTGCTACTATCAGCAGGAGTACGACTCTCGATATAGGGGACAGACGAATGGACGGACGGACGGGCGGGCGGTCACCTCGATAGAAAAATCACACCGTGATGGGTATGTACACTCGTTGCCCTTGCCACCAACCGTGAGCGTAGAGTCGGGCTACTCATGCGATCTTTGGATCTATCTATGAATGCGCTCCAGGATCCGGGTTAGTATACGTATGTCTGTGTGAGATAGATGAAGTCCGATGTGTGTAGGTTTGTCTGTGTGTGTGTGTATGACAGCGGGGACCTCTGTATGACTTTATATGCTCCATGCTCGGTCTGAGGTGTGCGAAGGCCTTTCTAAACTAGGAATCACTCGGTTGGTAGGTGCCTGTGGTACTGTCGAGGTCAGCTAGTATGACTCCGTCAGCTTCGCTGCCATGGCCGTATAGATTATAGAGTCCAGACGGGCGAACCACCGGCCACTTCATTCCCACGTAGGAAGAGGGTGTGGACCAGAGTCGACTGAACCGCAATGGCCAGAGCAGTCTGAGGGTTTGGGTGTGTTCCTTCTCCCATTCGCCCACCCGCCCGACTCACTCTCGCCTGGCCTTTGCCTCAAGTCCAACCGAGTCGCGGTCCGCAGATGCGTCCACCTCAGCGTTCGCCAGGCTGGAGTTGTACCCGTGTGATCGTTCGGCTCTGTATTTTTATGTCGCCCTTAGCACCGCTACTGGCCTGACTTGGCAGTCCCCCTTCGACCATCTACACTTCACTCTCTATGTCGGGGGGTTCTGTGAGAGAAGGAGAGAGAGTTCAGCGGGAACTGCTACGGCGACTGCCTATCCTTCACGTTCACGAGCGTCTATGCTTGTTGCCTATACGAATATTAAATACGATTACATACCTTAGTGATAAATATCTGCCATCATACACTTGCATACAGTCAGTATAATAGCCACTTTTCTGTATGGAATATTTTAAGGTCAAGCTGCAATATGGAATATAGGATGTTAAATCGTTGAAGCTATGCATCCCGCCTTCTAATTTTATCGAAAGATCACCGTCCAAGCTGTCATTAACGACGCATACGTGTGAGATACCACACGAGCAGTGCATGTGATCCGAATGTTGGGTTCGATCATTTGGCTTGTATTTCATTTGGAAAGGCTTGACGGAGCAGGAACATGTCGCCGCAATCAATCTATTAATGAACGCTGGATATGTGTCGTTAATACGAACCGTGTACCTCTTACCTTACAAAATTAAGGAAGTGTTGCCAGCACTACTCGACGGCTGGATAACGCAAATGTGGTTAGGAATCGTATCCCTTTGCAAGCGGTCATTGTCAATTGTTGCCCATATTCGGCATCTCCATCACGAAACGAATAACCGTAATAAGAGATGCCCCCCTGAGCAGTCAGCTACAAAAGTGCTATCTAGTCCACTGATTTTTACTCTCACATAGCTACGTCTTCTATATGAACGTCCACAAGTTGCTTGTTCTCTTTCTGCTCCCCTTCATCCCTTAGTAACAACGACACGTCATCTGACGACCTCTGAACTTCAGACGACTGAGTCAGCGACAAGTGGCCATCCTGCAGGACGCACGAAGCACGGGACACAAACTGGCTTGTGCACTTCGTCATCAACTTGTTTCACTATGCGTTGCTGTTGTTGTTGTTGTCGTCGTCGTCGTCGTCTTCTTCTTCTTCGTCATGGCTATTATGGCGTCGAGTTCTTTCTGGTAACTTGTAGTGCTTCGTGCAGTGAAGGTTGCTTTACTCATCGTCAACTTATTATGTCGCTGAGTTGGTGTAAGTCGGGTGTTCGGTACATGTGCTCGAAACGCATCCATTATCATCCGACCGCTCTGCGTTTTCGTTAAATGTCGGGGTATACCCTGGCGACTATGCACAACCTTTTGGAAGCAGGTTGTCTGTCAGAGTTTGCCTCTCGTGCTGAAGCGTTGCCTGAACGTCTCGGTCGCATCAAGCAGCAACAGTAGCGGCTGTGCGTTAGGAAAAAGAGACAAATTCCGCTTGAAAAAGCCAGAACAGGCAACATGGTAAGAAGCAAACAAGCAATGTATAAGTACACGAGTACCTGCGAGGACAGGACAAAGAATATTGTTATAATTATACGTAGACGGGATAGAGGTGTCGTAACTAAGAAGTCTAGTTATACCGTTGCCTGGCTTGACAAGATACTACCTCGGAGTCAGAGGTATCTGCCGGCCAGCACAGAGCAACGACGATACAGGGCCGGCGATACGACACAACGCCACCTTGCCCCGTTCTCACTAAGCTCATCAGACAACGCATACCCAGGCGACTTCGGGGGCTATCGTCTCGATTCGGTTGGGCCTTTTTCGTCCATCATTGCTTTTGCAGATAAGCAAAGCGGTCACAGCGCGACATCACAATCAGCGTGAGCGGTGACTTCAGCTCCGCAATCGCAGCAGCAGCAGCAACAACAGCAGGAGGAGGAAATGACATCAACATAGACGGTGTTGTTTACGCCGTTTACCGTCCCCGTGCCAAGTTTCCCACGAGACTTCGTAGACAGGTTTTTGCGCGATGTTTTTCAAGCGTTTTTTTTTGTTTCGTGGGTCAATCTATTCGAAGAAGTCTTCGAGGAAGTCTGAGATCCGTATATGTCGGAGGAATAGCATCCTTCTGTTGGTGAGCGCATGTCAACGTGAATGCACATCGGGCATCGCATCGTATTGCAAGTTAAGCTTGAATTCTGTTAATTTAGGAAACGGCGAGCAGTTATTCGGTGTACGCCTTATTTTTGTGTTCTATTTATATGCAAAGTAAATAATAATGCACAATACATTAAAAATTGTAGACTAAAAAACAATGTAAAACAATGCACCTAAGTGGACCATACTTTTTTTCTTGTTGCTGTTGACTCTGGTGCGGTCGTCTGTGCGGCATCGGCCTGCTGAAGCAAGGTGGCCTGATTCATGCCTGATTCACTCAAAAATAATTTCAAAGCAGCAAAAAATAATTGTTCACATAAGCAACAACTCAATTACTAATCAATAAACAGATATGCGAAAGGAGTGGACACCAGGACATACTGTTACTATAGCACATTACAATTGGGAATCTGTTATGAATAATGTTCACAAACTCTGCTGAAGAGTGACTTTAGCCTACATGCGTGTCATTCATTTCAAACTTTTGTACAATCATATCTATATTTTAAAATGCGTAACCCTAAATAAGAAGGGTCACTCTAGTAAACCGGCTGTGTTGATTTATTTCGGCAACCCCGTCCGCCAAATCTCCCCCGAGTTCGGTGTCTTCGTCGGATGAATCTTACAGCATGGTTTGTGGTTTATAACGATCAGCCATGTCAACAACCTCGGTTCAGTTTGCGTCCGTCTCATGTGAACGCCAGCGAACAGGATTAATTTTCACAGCAAGCGAAACATTGCGTCGACCACGACACGGAGCCGCAGCGATACTCCGAACCTAACGACAGGTCAGCTCAGTGCACTATCAAGTGCTATCTCTCGGCAGCTGTATGCAGCAGCTATCTGGTGAGACAACGACGCACCAGTTGGCTCGATTATTCAAGAGATAAACATTTATTCGGTCGACGACAATCGTCTACCGTTCAGCGGAGAGCTTCGAGCGTCGACATGCTTTTTGCCGTATACGTCACAGTAGCAGAGAAAGAGGGAGAGAGAGAGAAACCAGTAGCACCTAATGGGCATTTGGATCTACGTCGAAACAGAGATGCGCATCCCATCAGAAGTGCATGGGGTCGTATTGCCGGGGCCAGGTCTCCTTGTTTGTCCTGATGACTCGTTCCAACAGAAATGGTTTCAAGAAACGAAGAGGAAACAAAAGACGACAATGCTGAGCGAATGTGAGTGGACCAACAGGCCGTGGACAATGCCAGATGGTAAAGCTTATGAGGGCATTCATATGAGGCGCTGACGGGTACGGCGCTTGTTAGGTGCCGGCCGCCGAGTGCTTATAGTGTATAGCTAGCTACTGCCAACGATATGGACTTCTTCAGAACGATGATGATGGCGGTGGTGGTGGCGATAATGATTATGATTTGTACAGGATAACACTCATCTCATACGAAGGAGGCTTGGCTGGACCCCAGTGATAGCGAGGGAACAATTTAACGATGTATGAACGCTCGTGAATTGGTCGGGGGTGGTCCGCGATGGGGTCTCCGTATGTATATATGGTATAATATCTATGTATGATGTCTGTGTGTGTCTGTGTGTCGATTCATCTACAAAATTAAGTCTGACAGGCCCATTTTCTCCTGTGGTCACCTACGCCACAAAGGGCTCTCCTCTCGTAGTGAACGAGCTGTCGAAATTGTAGTCACCACCTTTCATAACATAGTCTATACAGAAACACACTAGTGTTGTTCCCTATTATGTGAACATTTTATTCCTAAAGGAACATGATTATAATGTCTCCCGTGAGGCTGTTATCAAAAGTTAAACACTTCTTCCGACCGCACCAATCCTGCTGATATAACATAACAAAGAGGTGATAATTTAAAAAACAAACTGAATAGTCACTGCATAGTTCCACGATCTTGCGCGTGTGTCTGTGTGTGTGCCCCCACATACGTACATTCATTCATGCATTTAATATATAAAAATAATAGCTGGTGTTGAATGTCATCTGTAGATTTGTTCGGCATACGATTCCCTCAGATAGTTCTGTGGCTGTAGTGAACACTTCGCCAGCGCTGGACGCATTTCTACCCAATAGTATTGTATAATCTCCATTTCATAGAAACGCACTGCTGTGATTTGTTGATATCCGATATGGGATTACCTCGGCGGCTTCTTTTCAAATACACAGCTGTTATTTACTATCCCTCGTTCCAATCTAACACATATAGCTCAGTGTTACCATTTCGTCTCGAAAAAGAAGGACGACATTGTATTTTATGCGTATATTCATTTTTCCCAAATAGTTAATCAAGCGGAGAACAATGCTGTTGTCGCATTTTCTCTCCCCAAGATCTCGACACCATGAAGCTTGTGATATCAATAGATGCTCAATGGCCGCCGAAAGCTGAACCGGTTCCTCTTGCTCCGATCGAGATTAGGTAATATTTGCTATTTGTTAGAATAGTGAAACTCCAGCCATCGGGGAGTAGGCGATTACTCATATTGGCATATATTACATGGCGTAAGGTTGATGGCGTGACTAGCCAGAAATAAATAGCATAGGGCGACGGTGGCCATTTAGGGCTGATCTTGGCTTCGACTCTCACGGGGAGGGAAATATGAAAGCAGACTGCGATAGTGGATAAGAATATGGCGGTGGTGGTGGTGGTGAAACACCGAGGGAGAGGTTATCTCTCTACCGAAATTATTATGAAATGAAGAACAGCGCTAATTAAAATCTACCATCGAACTGTCTGTCTGCTCGCATCGGTCGGCTCTCTCGGCCGGACAAATCGACGATTACGATGCCGGACAACGACGTAGGCAGGAGTGGCGTGGACGGCTACAACAGACGAGTAGTTGGCTGAAATCGAATCCAATTGAGACGAATAGAAGCTCGTCTGCTTTACTCTCTCGTCTGACCTAACAAATGCTAATCGAGAGTTCCATACGCGACAACGAGAGAGAGAGAGAAAGGGGAGCACGCCGCTGCCCATAGCTATCCCGGGATCCAGACCTGTCCTCTTTGCTGGCCTCAGCAATACGCTGTTAGCTGTACTCAGTGCGGCTGTCCTCCATTGGTCGTCGTCGGGCGGCCGTGGTTGTGAAATAGAATCTACCCCAACGGCCGGCCGGCCGGCCGACCAACTCGGTATTTCGTAAGATGGATTCGTGTGTACCACGACGTGTCCGGATCGGGCTTTGGGATCGGGACGTCGAACTGCGAGTTCCAGATGGTTCCAGAGTGGTCAGTGGGGAGGGTCTGGCCGCCCATGATGTGGGTAAGAGGGGAAGGTGCCGGCCATCCTAGTGGTCTCCTAGAGAGCGAGTGTAGTTGCAGAGCGAGTACCACCAAAGAGGACAGTAGGAGGTCGGAAAATGAGGGATAAAATGAGATAGGGAGGGGGAGAGAGAGAGATGTAGAAGGTTCGGGGGCCAAGGCGGCTTAGCCGTCTGGCGAAAACGACGACAACGGCCCAGATAACGAAGACGATGAATCCAATGGAGACAGATGACGGAAGCGTCGGTTTGGTCGTTCCCCATCGTCAGTAGCCTGTTCTCTCTGTCTCCATATCCAGTGGCAGTCCTCGTCCTCCACTGTCATGACGGACGGAGAGGACTAGACTGGACCAGCAGGGCTGTTTCCGTTGCGAATAATGATAGAACAGATCCACCTCCCCTCCAACACACAGACACACACGCACACACACAAGGCGACAGAAAAACAGACGGACAGACAGACGTCGACACATGAACCACCCACCCACACAAAAGCCCACGGGGGCCATTAGACTGAGAATAGCGAGTTGCGACTCCTGCGATCAACAACCACCAGGCCAACGCATTACCCAAACGGACACTGTCGACGGACGAACAATAAACAATAACTGGCAGCTCGGCGGTGGGCTACTTTCCCTTCACTGTATCTGTCTGTGAGAGAGAGAGAGAGTGTGTGTGTGTGATGTGTCTTTGTCGTACAACAGAGATCTTCTAGGGGATCTAACATGATTGACAAACTACAAGGATTGCCCGCTTCCGGTGTAACGTACGGCCGCATTTTGTCCTGCTCCGAAGGCTGCGATGACCCCCTCCCGCCATCCGGACTCTGGTAGTGGTATAATCATATGACTCGGACGATTTGCTACCCTCCTATAGGCTGAGATTCATGTCTATGGCCGATGGCGACATCTTCCTCAGAGAATAATGTCTGCAGACGTTCTCAACAGCTTCCGAATGCTGAATGTACTACACAGTGATAGTACGCCTGTTTCTTCTGTGTCTCAATCTTCCCTAAGTCTTAAGTACAAGGAGCAGCCGGTGGACAGTTCCAAACGCTCATAACTGCGATAGACAGATAAGGATGATATACATACAGATAAGGGCAAGAACTATATATATATATATATCCTATTCTTGCCTACATCCTTACCTTTTTTTTATTGGTTTAGAAGTAGTCGAGCGACATAAAAACAGAATCGATATTCAGCGATACTAATACTTAAAAAATTACTAGCCTTCAACGCGTACCAGAAAGACCTCTGGTTTGTCTTCGGAATTATCTCAATCAATCAGCAATACAGTGTGCGACAAAATCGCTTATGTTTTAGGCTAAAATTTTCGACGTGCGTTCTTCTTACCAAGGACGAATCCATCTTTGGCCCACTGGACATCTCCTTCCTGATTGTCGACCTCGCAGCGGAGTATCACATTGTTCCCTTCCACAACCTCCGAATCGGACGGCAGCATCCGGAAGCTCTGCACGGCAACGGCTGAAATCGAACGCAGATTCGTTTGTTAGTATTAGAAAAGCAGCGTGTTTCACGTTTTGAGGTAACGATTTCGAGTACCCAGAGGCAACAAGCAAAACTACGATGGGAAATATGTGCGTTTATCATATTTTCTAATAACAGAAAGGAAATTATTAATTATGTACTGTTTTTTTATTTCTATAAAAACGTCAAAGTTCAAACACCTTAACACTGTGTTAAGGTGTTTTTTAAGCCAGGCGGCGACCCTCCGATGAAGCAGTTGTTCATTATAAAGCACTTTTCGATTGCCTTACAGAACACAGAATAATGTAATTAAAAAAGTTTGGCCCGTTTTAGACAGACTGCCGCGAGCGAGAAATTGCGCTCCTGTTGGAGCAAACTTTAATCATTGATGATTAGCGTGTTTTGAAATAGTTACGGCAGAGTTAATTACGAACTCAAGCGTCGGCCGCTTGCGATCTAATACACAGCTTGACACACCATCCCTTGATCCACCCCGCATCCCCTTCAACTACAAAGCGATTCAAGATGTAGATTAAACACATGTGGATTCGAATGGTCTCAGCTGTCCTGTGTCTTCAGAGAATCTCTTGAGTTAACGTGCTCTAAATGTTAACGTTTAACCTTATTTAACTCTATTTAACTTGGGCAAACATTATAAAACCCATTGTTCTATACTGTATGTATTGTTATATGTTATTCTACCAGCAGCTGTAATAATACTAATAATAATAATAGTCACTTAAGAGTATTTATCAAACGTTCTAAATATTATAGTATCTGCTAGTTCACATGTTTGCCAGCACCCAGACGAGAGCAAAGACAACGACGTGGGCTAGATGCAATTTGCTGACCGTTTCCATAGTAGTATAATAATACTATAGACACCTTTCGTAGTTCTCCGAATGTCAGCCAGTCAAGTAATGCTGCTGATGATGATGATAACTCGAACCGGAGATAGCGGATTGCAGAAGAGGTGGATATTTTTCATTTCCAAAAGAGATCTCCTTCTCTACACTCATTTTGCCGTGCGATCTGATTTAGTTTACAGCGAAGCAAAAATCAAAAGGCGAACAAGAAGCAGGAAGGCGGACCTCTTTTCTTATTCACGATCATTCCTCCCCTCGGCCCCGTTTTCATGGCTCGTATTGTCGTATGATGGCGGTGGCGGTGGCGGCGGCGGCCGCCGAATCAAGCTGGGTGACCGGCCATGATAGACCAAGTGTACGCATGTTCGATGCGCGTGTCAACGAAAATTCAAATGGTCAGAAGCGTGATAAAATAAAAACCAAATCATAGCATCGTTGTTCACTTCAAAGAAATCGACTCTACGGTCATTCGTTGGCAATTCCTCGAATCTAGTACAGCGTTAGGAAACATAGAGGTTTATCATCTCCCCTAAGGTGAATTGAAAAGATACGTATGCGATATCAACGAGTTGAGCTTATTCGAACTGAAACCTAAAACATGATGTTTCGCATATAACTACCACTGTGCTGTTTCGAAATCATGGACGATCGCTTAACATATCATAAATAGATAGATACACGTATCGCACTAGAGAAACAGTGATTAATAGAATATACACGCAGATCTGTTCGATCCGCTGGTTGCTGCAAACGAATTCTCTTCTGACTCCTCCAAAACTCCAGTGCACTTTTCGGAATTGTTACGATCTATCATCGCTCTGAGTGCCATCGGATTCATTTGCCAATGTTAAAAATCACCATATTTATCACCGGGGATATACACAGCAGGCACGTCCTTACCTTTATATATGCAAGGTACTGATTCGTGCTAACATACCTCCGCGTGCGTTATTCAACGTGAGAGCCACCAAAGCCCTATGCTTAAAAGAGAAGATGGATTTTCACATTGGAACAAATTCTCTTTGTCTATATTGAATTCTCGCACCGGTTTATTTGTGATACTCATTTGATTGCATGAGTTTTTATTGTGGCGCAGCCTACAAGGTGTGAGCCGTTTACAGAAGTCATCCTGATTGCAGGTTTTGCAAGAAGACATAGTATATAAATTGCTGTCGCGAATGAGATCGAAGCCAGTTAAGATGGATTCGATAGTCTATGTTCCCTAACAGCTATGCAAGGTCTGTATATACCTCCGCCGCCTGGCCAGTCAGAAATAAAAGTACATAGTAGGAGAATGGCCACCAAGATAGTGAAGCATACACCTCCGGGTTGCGTACTGAAATACATTGACTCACTCGTATGTCTTATTATTATTATTATTATTATTATATTTAGATGAGAGCGGCGACCTCCGTTCGCTGTATCGTTAATCGGTTTAGACGCTGCTGGAGGACATTAATCGGAGCCGTTGAACGGCTCATACGGCGAATGCGTTCACATTTGTTTGTATCTATGAGCCTTATGAAGTTACATCAATACGATTTGAAAGGTTAACAAGCTGACGAATGCGACTTCGCCGAATAAACGATCCATGTTTCAAGCCACAGAAGCTATCGTAGTGACCTAGCCATGGGACCTTCGTTGTTTTTATTTTTTCGTTCTATGATCCCATGAGCCGGATCAGTGCTTCAACTGTTCATTATCCGATTTAGTCTAAGCAGAAGAATATGTAGAAGAGCGCAAGTTCGGACGCGCATCAGTCGCCTGGAAAGTCTGACGAACTCCAAGTCACGAATCCCTCAGATAGGGATTAAAATTCAGCCATTCTCATCAACGATCGAGTAGTCGCTAGCTGAGTGTGTTATATATATTATATATATATATAATATATGAAACATCAAAGACAGATAATCATACAGCCAACTGATTTGTACTCTCTCTCGCTCTTTCTCTCTCTGTATGCACGTATTATACATAGAAAGCTGCATATGTGTGTATTTTATATTTGCTACTGTTCAATTTAAATGATTTCTCCGGGCAAAACTTAATTATGAGATGCGTACACACAAAGCGAGAATATTCAATGGTAGCTGTCTTCGTTTTCGTTGTCGCCGTCGTCGTCGTTATCTAAGTACACAAAAAATTGAAGGTCGCCGCCTCCGGCGCCTTCCAGGAAATCCATCCTAGGCGCAACACGGACGCAGCGGACCGCGCCATTCAACCTTCCAGGACCCTCCTTCCATTTGCCTCATTGCCCCCTGCTAGTCATCACCCTCTGCCCCTCCATGCTCCGGACACAAGGCATGCGCGAGGCCACTGGGCTGAAATCTATCTATCTCGACAACAGAGAGAGAGAAGCCTCTGCTGTGGGACGCAACGACGAAGGTCGGCCGCCCAAAATGTCTCCCCCCCCCCCCACACGTCCCTTAGGGCCCGCTTATCCCCTGAACATGAAGTGAAATTGGCGCGAAATTTGAAATGTAAATTTAATAGAACGAAGTAGTTTCCGTCGAAGTTGTACCACCGGCGTGCTGATGCTGCTGACGACGGGGACGGCGGCGGCGGCGGCGGTGGCAGCTCGCGCTGAGGGATCGCTAGAACGAGGAGAACGATGTTGGGGGCGAATGTACGTTGGGGTATTTGAAGGCGAGAGTGAGCGACATCACGGTGGGCGACTTCACGAGACTTCGCGGCGAACAGGCCGAAACGACAGCAGAAGCTGCAGCCGCGGCCACCGCGGCAGCACCACTAAATTCACTTAGGCAACAACCAGAGAAGCTCGTACCAAATTCTCTCTCTATCTCTTTTTCAATCTCTCTCTCTCTTTCTCCCTTTTTCCTATGATAGAATCACTTCGACGTTGGCTTCACGTCTTCCCTTGCAGGATCTTCAGACGAGCGAACTCCTCCTCCTCCTGCAGCCAAAGTTGCGTGTCGTCATCTGTAGCAGGTTCTCCACAAGCTTTTACTCCCCTCGATTTTCTCCTTCGTCGTCGTTGTCGTCTTTTCTCCTGTTCACCGGGGGCCGCGGTGGTAAGGTCTGCTGCTGTGGTGGTGCCGGCGGCAGCGGCGGCGACGACATCGTAGATTTGTTGGCCGTCTGGCTGAGTGTCTATGTATATTTATCTTTTGTCGTTGGCTCTACAAACTTTGCATACACGTACAATACACATGAACGCGTATCTGCAAGTCCTTGGGCATACTCCGGCCCTGCGTCGGACGTATGAATTTTCATTTGTGCTGTGTTACCTTGCCGAGAGGAAGAAAGAGTTTAGACAAAAGCGAGAGAGAGAGAGAGAGAGAGCGATCAATCGATCTATTTATTCTATTTATCGTGCTGTTTATGAAGGTGCGACATTACGTAGGCGCTAAATTGTGTCGTGGAGTTTTTCATGCCGGGGCTTAGCGGTAACAAGAAAACGTCACACTCAAGAGGGGGCAGTGTTTACGATACGAGAGAACTACAAGTAAATATTGAAAATAGCTTCCGATTTTATATGCCATCAGAAAGGTAAACCTCTCTGTACATGAGTAAGAAGAGATAAATAGACATATTGAGGCATAATTATTCTAATTAATTATAGAAGAGCATTTTTAAGCCAGTCCTGTGTAAATGCTATATTATAGGTGCGTTTGATATTTAGCATACGCCCACTTTAGCATCAAATGCCATCCGGTCATCCGTACGTGGGTGTCCAATCACGCACTTCGTTCCCATCGAACTGGGCCCCCGTATTACCTAACAACAAAGATCGAATGGGCTGGCTGTCTGCTCTACTCGTTGCACGCAGCCGTAGTGGGAGTTTCCAGACGTCTGTCGGGGAAGTTTCCATTTGATCAGTTTAATTCTGAAGAAGCATTACGTTTGCATTGTGTTATATATGTTGATGAGATATATATATACACGATGAACAGCATCGTCTACAGTGATTTAGGGCTCCCGTTTTAAATATTCAATTACCACTCATCCAAAATTGTAAGAGTGCGGATATCGTCTGTTGTCATAGTTTCCTTTATTGAGTTGCCAACTTTTGTTGCTTTCTGAGTAAATCTACAAATAACATTTTTTATTCTACATTTATTATTTTCTTATTAATTTAAAAAATACTTCACTCAGCTTCCACTCACAATTTTCTTCAAAAAGTTGGTTTATTTTTAAATAGCTAACACAGTACGACCATGGTTCAAAATATAATAGTTATTTTCATATTAAGCGTGCAATACACCTAGTCAAATTTGAGCTTCTACGGAAAAGTGGTAGGGTATTATAGGGTACACAATGGTATCTATCTGTTTTCCTCCGAGGAAAGTTTTGCGTCTCAAAAATTTGCGACTTTACTGCGAATTCTTACCGGGCGCTATCATCGTCGCCATCCGTATCCTAGGGCAACGACTCTGGTCGTTTAGCCACCACTAGTTTTATGCCAGCTCGTCCTCAACGGCGGCACCGGGGTGTCGCATCGAAGAAAGCAAGCAACGAAGGAAGGAAGGAAGAAAGGCCACTGTGAAGATGTTGTTCACTATTTTCTTGCTTGGGCAATCTTTCCCTTCCTTGTTTCCCGTCTTAATAATTCTTCTCTGCAGCATCTCTCTCTCTCTATATATATATATATATATATATATGTGTTTGTGTGTGTGTGTGTACTGTAGATATTCTTTTTCGCTCTTCTTGCGCTTGGCTTGTTCATTCTCACCAATTAGGCGACCCCTGTCCGGGGCCTTGGAGCAGGAGAAGTTGACCCCAGCGACAGAATGCCCGTCTGAACGCGCAAAGAAGTGTTCAAGCCGGTGGTACCACTATTCAAGCAAGCGTTCAACAGTGGGGAACAGTTAAGGGATCCTCGTAGAGTTTTTGCCTGCTCTTTCTCTCTCTCTCTCTCTCTCGTTTTATTTTTCATTCTGTCCTCTCGCTTGGTTGTCTTGTGACGGACGACAAGAATACGTCACGTTAGACAAAGTAAGTGTACGCAATCTTAATGCTTCGTCATTCCCTGGGGAGCCAGGCCAGCGGCCGGACAAAGTCGCTGTTGGTGACACAAAAGCGACGAAAAGTATAATACGCTGGACCGACAGACGGATGGCCTAAGCAATGGCACCAGAATCGCAGCAAGGGAACTATGAGAAGGCGACACTCGCTCGTTCCTAGACACATACACAACCACACTCTGCCATACATAGAGGCACGGCCACATCTATGTACAAGTCACACAATGAGCACCGCATCATGTCATCTGGCTAACACATCAGGAGACCAAAAGACAATTAAAGTGCAACTACAGCGAGGGTAGGGAGAAACCATTGGGTGAGCAGCAGCAGCAGTAACAGAACCACACGGTGAACCAGAGAATGGGTGAGTGAGTGAGTCATTTGGTGAGGTAGTATCCAGCTGCCACTACCCGAACGTAGCCTGTTCAAGGCACAGGCCAGCTTCTCTTATATATATAATATATATATTCTCCAGAAACGACTCTCTCTCTCTCTCTCTCTGGCGGCTTTGCTTTGTCGTTATTATCATTATTATTATTAGCAGCATTTTAGTTCGTAACATTTTTCTCATTATGGACAAAAATAGTCCCCTTTCTTTCTTGGGTCTTTTTTATATCTGTCCTTCCCCTTCGTTCTTGTTTTCTTTTTTTTTGTCTTTTCGTCTATCGTCTGTCGCCGCCGCCGCCGCCGTTGTTGTTGTTGTTGTCGTCGTCGTCTTTGACTCCTTCGTCCATTTATTCCTCGAGGTGTATTTGTCTGCCTCGAGGCGTTTGTGTGATGGAAAGACTTTCCTCTCAATTCTCAGCACAGATCGGCGTGGTTCAGGTTTTTCGAGCAGACCCTCCTGATCAAAAACAATTTGAAATGATGATGATGATGCTGCGATCTCGGATATCGTGCAAGAACTCCCCAGTTTGCTGCTTCTACTACGATAACTACTATTATAAAGAGTACTACTACTGTTGTTGTTGTTATTATTACTGCGACAATTGCACTAACTCCAATGCTTCCTCCAGTAAAAAAAACAACAACAAGCAAAAGCAGCGTGGCCATTGTTTGCAAGGCGAGTTTGATGTTTGGCAGGCTTCATTCGGTCACATGCGTCAGCATGGAAATGTGTCACCACTGTGTATACACGAGTGACAGCGAACTATTTAGAACAACGGACAATACGCCTGTAATCTAAATAAATAATCACAGTAATATGATCAATATTTTACTATTATTCCCATCATCATCATCATTATTATTATAATTATTATTTCGTCGTTGTGGATTTTCTAGGCTCACTCGCACTATATCCGGCCTGGTTGGCTGTCTTTGCTTTGTCTATACCTCCATGTCACAATAGCTTATCTTGACTGATCGAGGATTTGTGGACCTTTCGCTACGCAGCTATAACAGCTAATCATGCAAACCACAGCAGCCGCCCACATGCATCCTCCCATCCTGATCCTGCCAGCCTCCTTTCCGTATTCCCTTTTTCGGATATACATATATATATATAGATACTCCCTCGAAGTAGCGGGCGGTGGCGGTGACTTGGTAACGCTTGTGATGACGCCATTCAGCTACAGCAAAACTGAATCGCAAGCTCGTGCGTAAACAGTAGAAGCCTCATTTGGTGTAGCAGGGTTCGCGGCAAGCAGAGCTTGTTCCGCTACCACACACACATTCAGAGGTTTGGCATCCCTCAGTATGACCGTCAGTGTTTGATTGCCCCATTGATCCCGGGTGGAGGACGGACAGTTACGGATAAACAGTATAGGCCCCTTGCTGCATTATCTATATAACTAGTATAAGCTAGTTATATGGATAATGCAGCAAGGGGCTAAAATTGACTATTGTATATTTTAAGTGGATTGGATTTGCGTCATCAAGTGGCTGCAGCCAGTGTTCAGTCTATCATGGACGGACATAACCAGAAATAGACCAGAGGCTTAGGTTTGGTCAGGAAGGAATTCGTGTTGATATCATTTCGTCGTTCGCATACAGCAACGCCCAACTATAGCACACCGTAAGCCCCGCCGATGAGGCTGGATAACCGTATCATCCTGCACCATCCTGGAGTTGGATGAATCGAATTAATTAATCTTGTTTCTTTGCATTTTACGATCACAAGTGGCCTCCTGTGGCGACAAAATATAGTCGAAGGAGCGTATGAATACTTTCTAAACATATATATATAACCTTGGTTATCCTGACTGGTACCTGCTTAGGCTCCCAATATATCGATCAGACGGGAACAAAGATACACATTGAATCATGGGAAAAGTGTACACCACCATTCATCCATCCTCTGACCTCGAATAACAATAATGTAATAGATAGTTCACCGTTTTTGTTTTCCCTCCGCTGACTTTCCATAACAAGCCTTGGTACCACTGCTATGTAGCCATTGCTCTACGAACCCATCATGTCGGTGATGCTAAATAATAGCTCACCTTATCGTACTCAATCGCACTCAATCTCGTTCTTCGTTTGTCTAGTGCGGCGTCCCCCTTTGAGCCGAATTGTCTACTCACTGCTTTCTATATAAATGCGTATCCCTTTAGTCTCTTCGTGTCATCGTCGCCGTCGTCGTCTTCGCGTTTTTTCTATTCCATTCTATTTCCTGTTCCGCGTATTCTGCACTACTTGACAACATATTTTCTTTCTGTCTATTTTGCTTTAGTTTTTATGCTTAATACTCACTGCTCTCGAAGGACTCATAAAATGAACGCGACAAATGCGTTGTCTTCGTCTGTTTGTCGGCTTGGTCGACAGTTAAACGGGATAAAAGTATCCCCGGATAATTATGGTATGTTCCTGCTCAGATAGGCAACACAGGCACGACACTATCATCATCATGATCATGATCACCTTCCAACAGCGAGGGTAACCGATCAGCTCGTAATAACAATAACAGTAGCGCAACACGAGGGGACATTCAGATATACCCCGGTAGACAGGTATAGTATAGAAGAACAGTAGAATTGCGTTTGGTGGTTGTGTTATTACAGCGATGGCATTAGCGGTGGAACCAAAGTCACTATAGTAACATATATATATATATATATGCATAGCTTGGTAACTGCGAGCCACCGCACAATGGCGTTGCGCTACACATTGACAGTGGCGACGACAAATGTCGAGTTGTTGTTGTTGTTGTCGAACGAGGGCCAAAGCGACCCCGTGGCACAAACAGGCGCTCTGCAGGATTTCTTCGTTCGCAAACTAAGCGAACAAACCCACGGCGGTTAGAAGAAAAATGCTCGAGCGTATTAACAGCAACAACAACAACAGCTACAGCAGCTAGGCATTGTCCGCTCAGCCAAAAGAATCAGGGAAACAGAGATTTAGTTGTATTATACTGTACTGGCTGACATACTTGGATATGTCAAAGATGAGCACAAAGATACTATTACATACGATATATATATATATATTATATATATCATCGTGGCTGCCTATAGAGAAGCATTCGGTCCTACATACTGTCCCCATTGAATGAATACACGAACTATTTAATATGGAAAATTTCTTCATAGGCTTAACTAATTAGGAGCTCACAATAAATAATCATTTCTCATTGGCCTCCTTCATCATTCATTTGCTCACCCCGTCTGGCTAGAGCAGCATGGCTACATATTATATTTGGCAAATTCATTTCCTATGCCGGTTCGTGATGACTGCCGTAACGATTACGAAAGTCGTTCGGGCCACCAGCACGCGCCGCTGTAAAATTCTAATGAGGCATCCACAATATAGGGGGTAGATACTATACTGTAAATGTCGTACACAAGCAACTTTCGGTGGCCACGAGAATTACTCACTCACTCACTCACTGTTCCTTGTCACTCAGTCCCTTTGCCTAACCAGCTATCATGATAATCAGACGATTCATAAGAGAATGACCAAGAAACAACATTAGGTCACTTCGTTCAGCTGGAGAGAGTCGACTGAGCCTTGCCGCTGTTTACAGATCTGCGTGATCCGTTCATCATTGTGACTACCCCCCCCCCCCTCCTCTCCGGCTACTGATAACAACGGCGGCAGCAGCAGCAGCAACAGCAACAAACACGAGCAACGGTGTACTGCCTACCATGCCTATTCCCATTGTCTTTACTAGATGGCGTAATTGTTGTTCTACTATTTCAATGTGTGGCTTGATTATGAATTCAAAGGGCAATGGTGAAAACACCAAATATGCTCTCTCCCATTCTGTTGCAGAGTCAGATTCATTTGATTTATGTTATTTTTGTATATCTCTCTCTCTCTCATGTTTTTTGACGATGATAAAGTGTTGTATTTACATGTGCGATGACAGCATGATGATTTCAGGTGGAGGGGGACTGTGCGTTTGGTGTGTGCCTTTGAACGAATGCGCCTGAATGTGGAGATTTAGGGAATTCGACGCCGCAGTCACCGTCACCGCCGGAATGTATGGTCGTCTGTGGTCGACAAATTCAATGCTGGTGTCATCCCCAATCCATATTGATAGTTTATTTGTTTGTGGCCCGCTAGATGCGTAACACCTGATAGAAATCGCGTGGTTTAGCTACCGTGCTGAGTGTTCCTTCTAAAACTCAAAACAAACAATTGTTGGCCCTATGTTTCAATAATGAACAATAATGATGAAAAAAAACGCCACGTTGTTCGATAAAGGACGAACGAATGAACTAGGTAAGGTTCCTTAAAGACACCCTAGGGCGCAGGCAAACAAGGAAGACGCTGCTTATTCAGAATTAAGAAGTAATCATAGCAAAAGTGGTTGTTGCAGCATTTCAGTGACAAATAGTCAGATCAGGGAACAAACACCAACAGCTCTGGGTGGACATGATCTACTCACGGCTGAGGCGATAGGTGAACGATCCAACGCATAGGGAAGTAATCGAGAGGGAAAATGTTTCCCAGCGACAATAGATATAATAATAAGAATAATAATAATAGTACAAGAACAGATCGAAGCCAGCCTAAGATCCATCCCAATATTAGCATCACATATTAACATCACTGCTGCTTTCATAGAGACGGGGTCTTGAAGAAACAATGCCAAATAACAAATTTGCAGCCACCTCTGTCTCTGTAAAGTTCACATTTTCATGAATTAAAACACTACCCATACTTATTGTTTAGAACTTGCTAATTAAAGCCTACTTCTAATTCGATAGGAATAAACATAGAGAGGTTTTTTTCGACCAACATTGTCTTCAAGAATAACAATAATAATAGAAAGAAAGAGCTATGCACATGATACAGATAATCTGTTTTGATTCAAGAACATTCCCCGGTCATCAAAAAAAAACGATCTACGATGTGGTAACGAATTTCGGAATCGTATTCAGATAAATATCTCGCGTTTTAAACGAGGTATGTGGTCGTATTATATAATAATAATTATTATTATGGTGTTCTCGTTAGCTGCCCGCTAAAGCTATGCTACTGTCCGGCGCTTGTGGGGTTACTACTAATTAATTTATCCAGATAATCAGCAAATCGTTTTGAGGTCTGCTGCTCTCTCGGCTTTATCGCCTGAGAAATTCAATTTTCTTCAACGGCACGATAGCCAATGGGTAATATCAGAAGCGGTTATATATATATATATGTATGTCTGCATGTGTGTATGGACAGCAGAAGAAGCGTAATCTTCAGCAACGATGGCTCGCTCTCTTTCTGTATATAAAAAAAATGTGCGATTATTTTTTATGATCTGTTATTCCCTCAGTGTGGAGAGATCTACGTAAAAACCTGATTCAATTAATCCCCCTACGGTAGACACCTTGCCTCGCGCAGCCAACAAAAAAAAATAGCGAATAAAACCAGAGACAGAGGTCTTCAGAAAACAGAAATATAAGTGGAATTAATTGTTTGTCGCTTTTCGTCGTGAATCGTTTCACCTACACCTGTGGACTCCTGTGTGGTGTGGAAATTTAACGTTGAAATGCTCATTTGCCTGAGTTCCTTATGATATCGAATTAGAGGTAGGCTTTAATTAGCAAGTTCTAAACAATAAGTATGGGTAGTGTTTTAATTCATGAAAATGTTCCTTTACAATGGCCATAATACTTTTTTAACGCTAAAAAATGTATTATGGCCATTGTAAAGATGAATAATTACAGTGATTTCGAGTTTGAATCGGTGGTTGCTCTTATCGACGACAATTGTTTTCCAGCTTGAGTTTGACTTCAGTTGTAGTCAGCCGCCAGCCTCATACTGTTTGATAGATGCCTTAAAACATCGCTGCATCGCTATTGCCACTGCAAACGGTACCTGGTAGGTGTGGCTGATTACATTTCCCTGATTGAGAGACTTAGATATAGAATATAGTTCGTACAAGCGACATAAGAGCATCATTATTACGTAAATCTCAATGTTATAATTTCGGTTCTCCTTATACTCTCCACTTGGGTGTTGTTTTGTTATCATCTGCTGCTCCTGCTTCTAAATTACTTATTATGATTATCTAATTATCTCTGAACTGGCTAACAGAGGCAAGCAGACAGTCTCTGGTTGGATGGCTGTTTCGTTGACGACTGGTTGGGTAGCGCCATTCGACGAATCAGTCGAAAGGTGCTGACGGCATAAGCACGTCGTCGCTGAATGGGCGAACCTCTGCGCTGTGGGTATAACGTTAAACGCGTCCGGGGCTGGGGGTGTTAGCAGGCGGGGGTTGATTTGTTGTGTGTGTGTGTGTGTGAATAAAAGCAGCCCATATTAGTGCCTCTGCTGCTGCTGCTGCTGCTGCGGTGTTGCTAACTGTCTCGACTTGTGCCACACTTCTGTTACGATCCGTTGCGCTCGCTACTGGTACTGAGTGTCCGTCCGTCGGGCTGTCTGCGTGTAGGTTCCTTTGTTTATTTGCATGTGTGTAGTGGTTTGTGTGAATCAACGATCTATGCGTGCCCAGCTCATGTGGTGCCACCCGGTGCGTATCTATCTCTATTCGTTTGTTTTGTCTGTCTGTCTATGGCCCATTACACGCTCGAGTGACGGCGCCCGCGCGAACAACAGTTTTGCGTTGGCCAGTCAGCGAGTTGTCCCGGTTCACCCGAGCACCGGGAGCGATGCCGCCAGCGTGGGAGTATACCCACGTAGGGAAGCAACGGCCGCTTGTGCCATACAACGCCGACGGGAGCACTTCGACGTTCAGCTGTCACTCAGCGAGTCAACCAAGTCAGGACAAAGTCGATTCGCGCTCTGATCAGGGAACGCCTCGAGGAGTTAGTTAGTTAGTGAATGAGCGTGTAAGAATCTCGTGTTCACCAGTGTCTCCACTTGTTGTTGTGGCCGTGGTTGTTGTTGTTGACATCATCATGACGGGTGACTAGAGGACGGGGTGGCACTGAAGAAACAGAAGAGAGATGGTTGAACTGCAGCTACCGGGCTGCACCAAGCAACATGAACGTATCCCGAAATCGCACCAACTAGAGTATGTATCTGGCTAGCGGCCACTTCATATTATCGACTGTAACATAATAATATACAAATAGCTTCGATCGGTCAACGCGCCCCCGACTTTTTAAATACGCTTTTCTTCTCGGACGTATACACATGGGAGCTTTGTTTGGCTCGGCATGATAAATGGAAATACAATCGCAATAGAGAGACGAGAACAGCAATCGAGTGTTTATATGAGATTCGTACAATTCTCAAAATAATCTCATTTTGTTATGTAATTCTAACAATGAATGCATGTAAGGGGTATAGTTGTCGCTTGTCGAATCGAAAAGGCGTACACCCAAACATTTGACTGATTATGCGAAGATTTTCTTGCTATCGTTTAATTAGTCTATTCGATACAACTGTCAACCAATTGTAATTAAGATTAATTTTTCTATTCATCATTTAACGGCCGTTTTGGACATATGCTTGTTCACGCGAATCATCATAAATTCAAATCAAATTTAACCAATACGTGAAATATACGTTAAGATTTCTTTCTTTCACAACGTTCGCCGATCCGTAAATATAAATAGAATATTCAAAAGGACTCAGGATGGCCCCCCTAACTAACAACTAATAACGTTAGACGCACTAGCGAGGTAACATTTCTACTCTTCAATTGTGGGATTTCACAATGGCAATGTATATCAGTGGCACAAAGATCGTGACACGATTTAGTTCCATGGAGAAATGGCAAACGTTCAAGAACGAGGTGTTTCTTAGTTCAGCCGTGCGTTTAGTATTCGCGTGAATGCATGAATGAATCACATATTCATTCTTCATTTGCTCCCAATTCAAGATCCACCGCCGTTAAACCACCAGAATATATATATATATATATATATATATATATATATGATAACAACACGGCATGAAAAACAGAACGCTTCAATTCCACACATTCGTCCAAACGGCATAGTGACAACAAGGCAAGGTGCCCTGAAAGACGACAAACGGACGTGGGAGGCTTGAGTGTGTCTGTGTGTGCGGAGCTGTAACCGAATCGCTGAAGGAAAAACAGCTTCAGACATGTTGAGAAAAGTTGCAAAGAGCTGACCAACAGCAAACGTTGTTCACGCAGCGCAGTATAGCGAGCGACAGGCAGCATTAACAGCATTGCAACACATGATCCGACAAGCAAGCAACCAAGCAGCGGACCGACGAACGAACGAAGGAAGTGAAGGGCAAAGATGGTAGACGACGATTTAAGGGGTAGGGGGTAGGTGGTAGAGGAATTGGAGGTAGACGGTCTGAGGCGCGAAAAGGTTTGTTCTTTCGACGGCTCTTGTTATACTACTGTCGACGCTATGGCTGCTTTTCATAGTGAGATCCGTAGGGTCGAGATGGAGACGACGACAACGACGAATGGGTGGAAACGGTCGATGGGGTACAGAGGGATAGACGGGGTTAGAGGGAGGGAGGGGGGTTGCTGGCGGTACGAGATCTGATTCTGCCTCGCCCCAAAGTGACGCTAGCGACTGCTCTGCGGCTCGGAACGTTTGAGTGCTACTCGGCTCCGAGCAACGTCGTCGTTGTTGTTGTTCCCCAACGCGGCCGCCGTCACCGCCCTCGAGGTTTCATCTTCTCGCCTTTCCTATTGTTGTTCAGTGCGAGCAGCAGCAGCAGCGAGTGGGCGGTCGTTCGGACGATAGCCGACCGCTGGAACTGAGACAGAAGCAGCCGAATCTGCCGAAGGATTTCATTCGAGAACACAGCCATAGCATCTCAGCAGCAGCAAAAGCTGCGTCAACAACAATAGCAAAAGTGAGAGAATAATTTTAGCTGCTCGGCTCCTGACTACAATCGCATATACCCTGTTACCGCACAGCTGCGAGTTACGAGAATATGGTCTAGAATAACAATAGTGAGGATAAAAATAATAATAATAATAATAGTGATGTAAACAACTTACAACTCTTTTGTATTCTCTATGTTCTGTTTATTCTTGGCTTGACGGTCTGGTGAGCCACGTTTCATGTATTGCACGTAATCATCATCATCATCGAGGGTCGATCTCCTTTAGAATGTTCTTCACCCCCCCCCCCCTCTCTTTCTCTCAGTCCTCTTCATTTTCATTTGCTCGCGACAAAGGCACAGAACATCTGACATCTGCTACCACCTGACGTTGAAGACGCCATCTTTCCTCCGGTAAACTGCAAAAGCATTTTGCCTCCAACGGTTCGATATATGCAGCTTCTGTAGAGAAGATTCGCTATTTCATGCCCAGTTTACAAGAGTAGATCATTAGGCTGCAATCTCTATCCGTGTGTTACATATAAATAGATGCGTGTACGGTTTATTCTAAATGGTGAAGGTAATTAACTTGCATTGATAGAATTCGAGGCGCAAACTTTTTTTGTATATATATATATATAATAGAAAACGATTCATTCGCTGATTGTGCTAAAGTGATTGTCGTTCGCGGGTATCACCTATCGTCATCGGCATATTCATCATCATCACAGTGCCGCTCGCATAGATCGATAGATACTGCATAAATATATATATATATATATATATATACGTAGATAGGTGGACAGAAAAAGAGAGGTGCGGAGACGCATACGACAGAGAAGATGAAGAAGAAGAAGTAGCAGCAGCAAAGATCTTTCTCATCATCATCATCATCATCTTCCTTCACTCATCTGTTCACGATCTACTGGGAGCCGAATGGAAGGGGAGCATCCATCGCCTGTTCGAGCTGTTAATGACGACGACAACAACAATCACCCGCTACCGCAGTGGCCGCCACCGCCGATGTCACCATCATTCTCATCACAGCATCTGTCTGTCTGCCTATCGATATATATATATATATATATATATGTACATTTATACGGGCATAGCACAAACAGAGCATCTTCTCCTTCAGCATTACCATCATCATCATCACAGCTGATGCTGCTGTTGATGACGATGATGATGATGAGTACCAGCAAAGAGACGAAGCGAGACCACGTCATGCGCCATCTCGCTGATGCTGAAAATGACGGCGATTGCGATTTTCATCATGATCATCGTCATCATCAGCAGCAGCAGCAGCATTAAGCGGTTTTATCCCAAATGGTTCGAAACTGTACTAAACATAACACGAGAAAGCTCTATTAAACATACATAGAGGATCATAGAGCGCTTTCAAGCAAAGTTGAGCTGGACTCTTTCAGGAAAGAGAGCAGCTTAGATATCATCGTCTCGGTAAAAACGACTTCATAGAAAAGACCGATGTATTCGATACCACCTCGGAAAGTATTTACCTCCGTTTTCCTAATTCCTTACATAATACCGAGTATAATAATAATAATAATAATAATATGCAGAAAGAAAGATTAGAAGGAAACTTTCATCGCTGACGTTGGCAGTTAGTATAATCGTTTAATCAACTCACACTGTGGCGGAAATTTTGTACAGACTCTATCTCGGAGAAGATCGATTGTTGTGTTACAATGCCTTCCTTTTGTTATTTGCCTATATTAGTAATTAGTTTTGTTAGTCTCATGATGATAACTCTCTTCAAGCGCAATTTGCACACAAAGCTGAGAATACCGAATTTGAACTTGTCAAAAGCTTTTCATTGTTGCAAGTATAATAGTATTACTGGTTTCGTTGTTGTTGTCACTTTTGGATTTATCGGGGGAGGAAGGATGCAGGAGGTATAGAGAGGGAGATAGAGAACCCCCTCAGTAGTGACACAGCGATTCTCTGCCAATGAATGTATCGGCTCACTCCTCACTACTATCACCGCCACTGGAATAACCAGCCGTCAGCATTAAGCTGTCGCCATCGGGACATCGTTTGTTCGACAAAAAGCTTCATCTCATCTAAAAATATATCCCATCACCGGCAGCTGATAAAACCGCGGCGATGACTTCAATTTCCGTCGCAGTAATCGGACACGAGGGGCTATCCGGGGGTTGCACCCCCGGGGGTGCTCGTGAGAGGGCGAAGGGAACCAGCCGATTTACGGTTGAAATCGATTGCTGCCGATGGATAGCAGATTCTGCAGACGGGTGGCACGTTCGTACTCTGAACAGGACGTTGAGCAGATGCTGGAATCCACTCGGACAACGTCGAACATCTACCGTCACCAAACAGTTCCCTGCTGAACCCAGTTTAATGGCTAAACACTCGTCGAATATTCACGCTCAATTCGTCTCGTATGCACGTATTAAGCGTCAGGCAGATCCTCGATGTTGACGTATGATGGAATCAGATGCTATCCCATGAATACTTCTGCTGGCAGGGTTGAACTCGTATAATCGGGTTGAAATACACGAGAAGCGTTCGTTTTCTACCGATTGCTGTTTTTCTATTCAAATACAGAAACAGGAAGGCATTTTAATATTTGTTCTGCACTGATTCGTTCTCCTTTACCGAGAATTGTGGTATAATTGTAACGTGCCATTAAAACGAGATATATGATACTAAATAGCGTCTAATTAGTAAGTTGGCTTGGGAGTGGATCGATAAAAAGTTTAAAAACGTAGACCACGAAAGTGGTTCTCACGTTTCCAGCGTCGCATGTATCCATTCACGATTTAAACGAAGAGTCTCTTCATCTATTCGTTTCAAAGAATACATATACACACACACACAATCTATTTTCATTCCTTTGTGTACATTGATAGGTATCTATGTACATAGTACATAGGTACAATGTACGTAGATAGTTTTCCGACTAGCAGAGGGAAACTATGATGATCTCAGTTTCACATAAATATATTCCACACATAATGTTCTGTATCGATCGATAGAAGAGCTCAAACCATTCGTCTAGATATAAAAGCAGACCTTCAATTCATTGACGCCAGCCGTTGTTGCATCCACGTGATAGAATATAATACCACCTGAGAATTTTTTGTTTAGGGATTTTGCATGCCTCGTTTGTATTTCTATACCTTTTGTTTTGTTTTTGCTAACCTCCGCTTAGTGTCCTCCCCCTAACAGAACTGCTTTTATAAGTGATTGTCTTTACACTCCCGGTAGACACGAGCGGCATAATCACTTGCGGCGTCTCCATTCTCATCGACTGCCCTCTCAATCCTTAATAGATAATATCTGGACGAATTAAAGCAGGTTAGCTATTTTCGCACTGGGACATTTTTGAATTTCTCTCGGTTTTATAAATTACATGCTCTTGTTCGCTACAAATCTCGAAGATCGCCCAATAGGAAATCACATTTAGACTGCTGTACCCTCAGGAGCACATGCGGCAATGTTTTTTTAGCGCATATTTTTACTCTGAATGACTCCTGAGAAACGCCTCATTTAGCTAGAGCATTTGTGATTCTTCGATTTTGCAATTCCTAACCATAGGGGAAAAACGAAGCGTGCATTTTTTTTACAAACTCCAAACTTTTGTGGAAAGGCAGTCGGAACTATTTCGTATCAATCTCCGTAACAAATCTTCGAAAGAAATTAATCGAATCCGGCTCGACACGATTTGAAAAGCCTCGAAAAGTAGCCAGAGCGGACGGGATGACGGCACAGAGAGAGAGGTCAATCCTTCGAATTCAAATTGCTCGAAATATCAGATGAGATAACGTTTGGGGATAAGAACGCGGTGGTGGCGATGATAACGTTCGGTGAGTTCGTTCTCACGAATCATGGGAGCCAAATAGGAAATATAATAGAAGACACTTTCCAAGACAGTGTCATCGAATATTGGGATACCCACCTGCAATACACATCTATAGGTCTATTTACATGTGTGTACATATATATATATATATAAGATAGGTAGATGGAAGTACATTTATCTATTGATATTTCAGGGTATCTGTCTGTTAACAGGTAGTGTTTGCTCTTCTATCAACTCAAACAGTAAAACAATTGACACTACGATGCGTTTGCTTGAGGCGCTGTCTCGATCGACGAGCCTCATCTTCCAACGATAACCGTCGCTCAAAATGTAGATAATCAAACGTCTCTTATTATCATCCATTTATTTGATTAAAACAAAAATAGCTTTTGTTGACGCTTGATGACCAGCTGAGAATTCAAAACAATTCAATATGTATCCCATAGTACATGTCCAGTCAGAATTGGGATATGACCACTCACAATCGAAGCATAAACCAATCCGACCGATCTCGCCCACTGTGGTCTGCCACGGGTCGACCACAGAATTAGCTGCACGTTGCCTCTGTTGCCCATTCGGTCGAGCCAGAAAAATATAGCAAGACCTACAGCGGGCCCACAACGTTGTATTACACAGAAACATACTAAAATCGGATCTAAATGCATTTATATATTCCGAATGTTCGGTATCTCAAGCAGCCACCAGAGACACATGTGTCCACAAAGACCGGCCAGAACCAAACGGCAGTTAGTTGATGGCTTTCGATGAAATGTATTTTGTTGTGGATGTAAAATGCGAGGACTCGACACAATCACTCGATCGGTCGGCATATATATATATATACATGCTCTCTGAGTACCAAACAAAATAGCCAGCGGAGAAGGAAAAGAGATATCTTTTTCCTTCAAAGATCGGATTTATTATTGTTGTTGTTATCGTTGTTTAACAGCAGCAGCTGTCGCCGGATGCTAGAGATCACCGATGTTGGCATTGACATTGCTGCTTGTGGTGGCGGTGGCGGCCGCCGTGGCTGTATTGCTTATCATCATCAAAATCGTCATCATCGAACAACAACAACAGCCAACGGCCAAAGAGACAGTAAGAGCAGCAGCAGCAGCAGCAGCAGCCGCTGGATAAGCTGATGGAAATACGTGGGTGGGTGTGCTTCGTTGCTTGGTTGGCAATCGACTTCGTTGGTTGAAGGGGAACGAGAGAACAACGGGCAGACACTTGATGCTGCCGCTGTTGGTCATTTTTTTACGATTGTTCGTATGCCACTTGGACACAATGATCAAATGTACGAAGAACTACGACGCTACCCTCAACACCGATTGAACACCAGATGATAGCGAGCGGCGAAGAACATCGAATATCGAACAACGAGCAGCCACAGGTAGACAGCCATACAAACGCCGAAAAAGTCGAATGCGCAGCATAGACAGATAGGATTAATAAAAATAAGGAATCAAAGAAAATAGTAACAAAAATGATAAATAAACGGCCAGCTTTCTGAAGAAGTTCGACAGTAGTCATTCATTTATTGATTCATGAATTCACTCGTTATATGACAACAACGACTTCATGAAGAGAGGACATGTTCAGTATTATTTATGACGATGATAACAGGAATATCATATTGGGCAATACTAAAGATTATGCATCGGATATCCTTGACGACTTTTATAAAAGACCACGTAGACACATCTCACAATAATAATAATAATAATGGCGAAACGAAAGAAACAATCCGATTTTATATGGACATATTGTTAGAGGCAAACGCTCGTCTGAGTTACGACATACCGGATTTTGTTGTTATTTTATTATTATTAAACACGTATTAGTTACTTTGTGGATGTAACCAGTGCACCATCATTCACTATTGCCAATCAAACAGAAGCAAACCATGAAACTAGATTTATTTTTGTACACAAACCATGAGTCACAATAATAATAATAATCATAAAGGATGAATGGCAATATAAGAGCGAAGACTAAATAGTTTGCCGCTGCGTTACGGCAATGAGCTACGGTTGTCCATTTTAACTCGATCTATTCTACCGCCGGTACATTGCTTCATAGTGTTTGCTTGCCAATTGCCATTACAATTAGTCACAAGTGACAATAATATATGAATCCGATACACTATCCGTGATATATTGTGACGGATGGACGGTCATAGACGCACGGGCAGTCGCACACTTGTGAAAGCGTCTATCTACGCCATCGGCTTGCGATCCTGCCGCCGCCGCCGCTGCCATCTGCTGGACTTATTCCCGGTGGCAGTCAGAAGATAGTCAGCCAGTCAGTCGTTACCGAAGATACATCAATATACACACCACATACACACGCATATATATATATATATATATATATATACAGCTTTAAGGATAAACGATCGAGACCACCCTCAGTGTCGCCTTTCGGTGCAAATATGGATGCAACAACCGATCAGCTCAGCGTACATCAATCGAAGCAGTTGTATCACAGCAAGTGGTACTACTAGCGAATTAATACCACTACTACTACTACAACTATCGAATAATAATAATAATAACAGCAACACGAGACTCGGACTCGGACCGACAAAAAGGACGAAGTCAAACGACGAATGAAAATAACAGTAGTGTTATTACTTCTAGTGGAGGGAAACAAACAGCGGCTGTTATATACATCCTTTCCTCTTCTCCACTCGACGGCTCTACCCAATACCGGCCACTGCTATAGCGTTGCCGACGACGGCGACAATAGCTGAACAACTAGTTGCTATCATTGGCCAGACGATGCGCTATCACCGAGAGCGAGGAGAGAGAGAGAGAGAGAGAGGAGAGAGATCGTACGAAACAGCTGCCGATAGAATTTTGTCGTTTCTGGTCTTTGACGTTGTTGTCGTTGTCGTTGTTGTTGCTGTTGTTGATAGTTGCATCGGCTTCGCCATAAATCGTTGGTGCTGTGCTTCACTTCCAGCGCGTCCATGTCTTATGCATGTGCATCTCTGTGTGAGTTGCGATATCTCGGGATCAATCGCCCGTTCAGCTCTTGACAGAGCCGCGCTCGGGATTCGGTCCGTCGTCTAGTTTTCGTCGCTTCTCGTAGACGAAACAGAGAGGGAAATGTCTGATGATGACGACGACGAGTCCACTCGAGACGACAGTCACCGCTGTCGTTGTAGACTTCATCGTCGGGCGCCACTGCCACTGTGGCTATTGCAGCTCCTTGTTACGCCACGGTGGCTGTCGCCATTCTGCTCTGTATAGGTTAGAGCAGTATAGGCGAGCATCCATCCCAAAATGTTTGGCTTTGTCGGACGGAGCCATCGGGTTGTTCTCACGAGTTCGTCAACACAGAGAAATTTGGTCACCATATGTGCTCCGAATTAAATGCTCGATCTGCAACTCCCAGGGACTTGTTTTTGGCTATCTCTGTATAATAAATAAAACAACGAGCGAGGTTGAAATGTTGTGATTATCACCATTACTCGCCGTAAATACCTACAGTTTTGTACGTGCATTATATATATATATATATATATATTCCAATGCTTTAGTCATGGGCTTTTACCAATAGTATAATACGTACTACTCATATATAGTAGTATGCCAATCAAAAAGTAGCTAAACAAATCTAGTGCAAACATTGGAACCTGCCAGCCAACTAACTCGAACATCCTGTGATATGCTGCACATTCCATTATTTGCCAATTGCTCTATGATAAAGGAGTGATGATGATACACAAACATCGTCCCTTAGTAGATTCCCCTCTCTCACCCCCTCGTACTGTTGTTGTTGTTGTTATTGTTGTTGTCGCCAACTGATGTCCTCCTCCACTAGGCCCTGTTCGACAGAGCGATAGACATCACAGGGCCACCGAGGCTGGCAGATAGTAAAAAGGTAGAATTTAAACTCGTTCAAGACATCCAATCTGTTGGAGAATCTTTTCTTTCTGTTTACTTTTAGCATCACTCTTTCAATTCTACCCTTTTCCTATCAGGATCTGCGGAGGAAAGCATTTCAAGACATTTCTTTCCTTCTTATAATTCTTTATGCAAAAAAAACAACGTGAATTTAAATCCTTCTCATCAGCCGATATGCAAACAAGGTCGTACATCTCCATGGCGATGAAATGGGGCGGAATTATTGACTGGAAAGATCTGAAACCAACAAGCGCTCCCCTTCCATCTATATTCCCATGCAGAGTTCAACTGACAAAATGTATTTGCCGTATGTTGAGTCATAGAGAAAACAAGATTCTCCGAAGGATATCTTGTGTGTAAAGTTTGCAATTTAAAAACGCCAAAGTTCACTGCTGTCACCTTGAAGTCTCTTAGGGGCACCGTTATCGAGGAAGTAGTCGCATCAGTTTTGAGCGCCTCGCGAATACCCCGAATTGCACGATGGATATTGCAAGCCAATCGCAAGTAAACTGAAATCAGGACAAAAAATCCAATCCGAAAAGACCCGGACGCTCGGCTCAATCTACACATGTTGTTAGAATTGTGTTGTGTTACTCTGTTAACCGACCCGAGAAAGACTCGACAAAGAAGAAAGGACTGCAAGCCTGAAATCTCGTCACGCTCAGCTCGTTGATCCGTGCGGGCTGTCGCTGGGCAGGCTCCAGGACGGGCGCTAAGGAGACTCATCGTTTACCGGCAATGCCTTCCGATACAGGCACGCCAGCTTTCGGCTGACAGGGATTTCGAGGAATCCCTTAAAGGAAGAATAGGTTATCCAGATGAAGGCAGGTGGGGAGAAGGAAGAGGCAGCCTAACGGAATAGCCGAGTAAGTAAACCGACCAGCACCGAACCGATGGATAATGATAATAATAATAATACAGGATGGTTAAGACGAAAAATATCAAAAAATCAATCCTAAGAAAGCAGGATATAATCGATAAGAATATATTTATATGAAAATGTTACTTCGTCTCTATTTACTTTCTATCGCTTGAAATCTATTTAAGATTTTGCGGGGTCAAATAATACTAACGAGAACACCTTCCCTATATAGCTGATAGGGCCAACACAAACTAATGTATCAATGAAGCGTTCTCGAATTATTACTAAAAGATCGAATTTGCCTGAAATATTTGAAGCTGAGGAGGATATTCAGAGGAAAGCCGGCTCAAGTGTACACACACACACACACCCATACACAGAGATATATATCTGTCTTTGGAGTTATGCCGATTTCGGCCAGAATGAGCAAAGAATGTTCTCTGTTCCTCGTCTTAAACCTAACCCCGGGAGCCCGCAAAATACATCAATACTCATATAGCTTAGTCTCCGAGTTTGTATCTCCCAATGATGAGGACCACTACAGCACTGTCGAAATGGTTTCTCCTAACTCTACGATCGCTTACTCAAGAAAGAATTGAGCTGGCCCATACGCTAGTAGTGAATTGGAGAAATTCTAATGATTTCGATTTTTTACACTTACGTGCAATAATATACATGATGTAAAGCTTATCTTTGGGGATCGTGATCGTCTAAATTTATATCCATCCAAATATACGCATCCCTTCCACGCGTCGGGAATCCCTTCGAACCCATTTCCAAGAGAAGTTTTGCGCCCCTCCACTGTGTACTGATGGCCCATCATTGTGAATGCATGATGCGAATCCACTAATTATGTAAAAAATATATGTGTGTGTGTGCGTGAGTGCGTGTATGTAGTATACCGGGTATCCATACGCCACCTTAGGCTAACTTACCTCATTTTCAACCGCAGCCCAATAAAGAATATAAATATACATTAAACACGTTGTGACCTTATTGTGTGTATACATTATGCAGTTCGAATATTTGAATTACGTTCCCATCCTCCTATTTATTTATATTTAAACATTAAGAACTCGCATTAATCAAGTCAAAGTTACAATCGAACGAACAAGTCGATATCAGTCGAGTGGCTTGCGGTTGGAAGCTGCCAGATTAAGCCTTCGTTCCACCGACGTTCGGAACAGTAAACTCATTATCACTGTTAATATCCTCCAGGCCAAACTGCCGATCTCAGCTAGAAGCTACAAAAGCCGAGTACCAGCAACGGCAGTACGACATTGGCTCCAGCATTACAAAGAGAGTCACACAGAACCCAAACAGCTTTGAAACAAACCAAAGTGATCAGGATTAAGTTCAAAATGACAAAATCCCTCGACAGGCCGCTGCGTTAGCTGTCTCCGTAGTCGCTTCTTCGCTCTGGCAAACAGCGGTTTCGGTTCTATCCTGTCGGCCGTTGCGTTTTTTTTTTGTTCACAGCATTCGTTTGCTTCGAACGTTACGAACAACGCCGTCCTTGTCGGCTTTAATGGCAGCCCTGGAAACAATAATAACAATAAGCCCTTCCTCATGCCCTACCCTATTTGATCTCTCTCTCTCTCTCTCTGAGTCTGTTCCTCTCATTATTCCTTTGGCCTGCAGTTGGAGTATGCGCTGACTGCCACTGATCTCGTCAATTCCCCGTGTATGCTGTGTGCCGACGACGGATCCCACGTGAACCCTCACAGCCCGCCTCTCACACCACTTGAACATATTGAACAGTGGAGTTGGTGTCTGTTGGATGGCTAGTGCTATATGGAACAAAAAGCGGCGTCTTTTTATTCTATCCCGTGCGAAAACGAGGACAAAGAAGAAAAATAGGAAGACCCAGGCAGAAGATGGGGGGGGGGGGTAAAGGAAAAAGTGTTTCTCGGTTTATTAATGACAGTATATTGAGTGGTGGGGCTCGCTACCCTATCGTATTATGTATGGGAATTTATCGACGAAATCAATATTTCATTCAGCTCGGTGCAAATCGACAGACAGTTCCACGTGGAACGACGTCGACGACAGCAGTTACACTGTAGAAGACGAGTGTGCTGCGAGTGGTGGCGGTGGTGGCAGCAGCAGCAACAACACTTCGGAACGAAACCACAGAAATGTAGTAGTTTGCTCTAATCCATCCAATTTGAAGTGAACTCTCTCCCCTCGGTCTCGCGGTTCGATTGAGCCTTACTAACACTAATGAAATCCTTAAATTATACAACATTTCGAGATCAACGGATTATGCGTACCATCACTCGCCTTTCAAAAGTAGAGTTGTTCCTAGAACATTTTAATTAATAAACTATATGTATATATATATACCCTCATCCTAGAGCTCGTTTGGAAATAATATTAATTTGAAAACGGATTAGCACTGTGATGTTGAATTGAGCTGTGTTTTTCAAATGATAATTTCCTCAACAGACCAGTTTCGGTTTTTCGATGTTGGAAAAACGATCGAAATTTGCCTCCGTGTCTCTTCTCCGTTTTCGACGCGCGTGCCACGAGTGCAGCACTAGTGTGCTACATATCAACGCGAGCTTCGTCGGATGACCACAGGCCGGTCGATTCGTTGACCATCGAGAATATACAGTACATATACCTTTTCCGCGTCTGTACAAACACCCAACAGAGTTTCGGCGATACCAGTATACGAGATGTGGCCACGGCGGGTGTGTGTTGGCGGCGGATGCCTTGAACACGCCTCGTGTATTGCCGCCAGCAGGCCGTTATCGTGACCGTTATGCGGTTGAACGAGCAACAACAACAATGACAACGACAACGTTGGCTGTCCAGCCGCCGAGCTTGGTCGGTCGGTCGCTTGCTTGGTTGGGCAGTCGATCGGTGGCTCCAGTCCTTTGGCAGTCGCCGTCGCATCGCGTCGTGTGTTTGTCAGCCGCTGTTGTTGTTCCGATAGACACCACCACCACCACCACCGCCCATCTCCTAGTTGTCGAACTGCTCTAATATCTCAATGATAATAATAATATTCGTGCAGAGCGTGCCAGCATTATCATCGTGCTGCCGGCAGACGCGGAAAATATCTGCTATCGGGAGTAACGCGACTGCTGCTGCTGCTGCTGCCATTGTTGTTGCATTGACTGCTGCTGCTGCTGGTGCACCACATTGCTGCAATCTAATGCAGTGCACCAACAGCAGCAACAGCACTCTTTTTCTCTCTGATTCTCTTCGCTCCCGGAGTTGTGTCCCACCCGCTCGTCTCACTACTACCACCAACCAACCCCCGAACCCCAATCCCTTTTACCACCACCCTCTGTTCTGTTCTGTCGAGCACCGCCGGAACCGTAGCGGCGGCGGCGGCGGCAGCGGCGACAGCAGCGACGTGAAAAGACGGCTTCGATGGAGATCGACCCTCGTGAGGGTGACCCCGCTTCTACTATTATACTACTACTACTGCTGTTGCTGCTGCTTCTGCTGGTAAAGAAAACGTATACGCGCTGTACAGACTGTATCTATTTATTTCGTGTCTGTCACTAGCACATAGCAGTACGCTATACAGATAGTCAGACGTCCCGGCACGTATACGTACACACATCATATATATATATATATATAAGGTTCGTTCGTTCACTCGCTCGTTTGTTTGTTTGTCTGTTTGTTTGTTTCCAACCATTTTTCATGTCACTTCGCCAACACTCACTTATCAGATATTGCACTTTATCAAGATGCTTTATTTGGCTATGAGAGGCAATCATTTTCATTTTCATTAACACAAGCCTGCGTACGCCATCAACACGATTGTGGGTTGCCATTTCTGCACATAATTATTCGAGCTGTCTACAAATGAGCCGAATAACGTGTGTTATGCGTCGAATAAATTAAAATTTAAGATTATTTCAGAGACACAATTTGAGATAACATGCAAAAAAATCTCCGTGTTGAATTACACGTTTCAGAATCGAAAAGTAGATAAAAGCGAAACCACGTATTCCGAGCTATTCTACCTCACCTAATTATAGTATCTTGTAGTCCAAATAGGCCAAAGCGTAAATATAAAATTTGATGTACATAAAACTCATCGAAAATGTGCACCCACTAATTTATTCAATGTTTTATTTTCTATGGTGGTAAGGGTGACAGTTAGAGATACATCAACTAGTGACTATTGACCACTTGTTCATATAACTGCTACAGTCGTTAACTGCTATATCTCAGCGGTATTTTATCGTTGGAATCGAACTTGTAATGTGCCAGCATTATTTGGATATGGTTCGCTGTACTTCTGAATGTCCTCTCGCCTTTTTCTGTTCATCAATGTATCGACATATACATTGATTTCGGACTGTGTGCTATGGTATTTATTTCTATTCTTTTGTAAAAATCTGGCAGGTTTTGGGGCGAGCCGCCGCTTGGTTTCGGCATAAATTGGTTCAGTTTTCAACTAGATGACTGTTATGGCTGTCGGACATCTGTTCGCGAGACGTGCATGGTCTCAATGTTTTACATTATACATATATATATATATGTATATAACCGCGTTACTCTGAGCGCGCTACGCGCTATTGGCGAACCGGGTGCGTTAGCGCGCCTGAGCAAGCGAAGTTGCTCAGAAAAAAAAAACGAGTCGGGGGGGGTATGTGGTGCGCACACCACACCGGAACTGCAGTGAAATGATTTGCAGAAGCAGAAACAGCAGCCGGATCAGAAAAAGAAGCGACAGATTTCGTTCAGTTCCGACAGGGACCTGCCGAAGATCCGAATCGAAGACTAACAGCATCACACAGAACGGTTGAAGACAGCACCATCACTGGACCCTGTTTTAGCATCGAGAGCAGCCGCAGAGAGAACAGTGATAGAATAAAGACAGAAGTGGCTGTAACAGCAGCGGCTTTCCGCCGAAAACAAACGCTGATGGCCGGCGAGCAACAGACCCGCGTGTTATCGCGAAACCAATCACCAATAACAGCAACAACATATACATATATACGGAGAAAGAGCACGACGAACAGCAGCAGCAACAACACCAACACCACTACCACCCGCTTATGGCCAGAGCAGTGCGAGTACCAGCAATAAGAGCAGCGGCAACGTCAATCCTGGTGACGCTTATAGAAGAAGTTGCTGTCATTTTAGTTGAAGTAGTAATGGACATCTCGATCTCGAATGTCTCCATTCGCCGTTGGCCTTGTTATCATTTTTTTGAGTCGCTGTTTGACTCGTAAAACTTGACGACTTTAATCAGAGGTGAACTTTTCAAGAATGGGAGAATCCGAAGAGTCTACTACTACCCGCGAAGAACATTCTCGTTATGTTCGTCGTTAATTCAATGAAGAAAATTGGCTGGATAAAAGCTTCTGAAGCTTTTTTTCCCTAATTAGTAGTTGCTAACTTGCCACTATTGCTTTGTTGTCCAGCAGCTATTGTCCACCTCTATGTGTCGAGTATCAGAATGGTGACTTCAACTTCGGCCGTCTGTCCGAACCCATAGCAAACCTATAAAGAGCTAGCATAATTTCGAGCTGTGTTTGTAATTTTGTATCACTTCTGAGATGCACCTGACGAACTCTACCAACGACGTTGTATCACACCGTCTGTAGCTATTCAACCTGCTACCTAAAATGTCTGCTGTATGCAGATAATTTATTATGAATAATGATACATGAAGCCTAAAGCCACTGGTGGCTGACTAATGCACTAACTACTCATTTTCGAAACTTTGTATCACTCTAACTGCATATGAAGTTCGCGCTTAGAGCAGCGATCTCTCCACAGCCATCCAGTTACCAGAATGGCGCATTTATCCTAAAGCACATCTAAAAACAGCATCTCGAAGCGTATCCCTGGACAGCAGACTAAACACAGACGCCTGCCGACCTCGTCATGGTTCTGGTCATCTATCTATGGCCAGATATCATCGTCTCATTCTTGTAGACCCCCTCGTTCGGAGGATGGCTGTAGCCAGAGCAGGGAAGGGAGGGTGGGTCAGATGTACTGCGGAAGTCAATGAACGACGAACTGATGATCAAACCGTTAATAACAACGATGTAAATATAACCGAACAGTTCCTACCCTACCAGATATTCTGCACCAGTGCGTCAACGATATCGCTGCTGCTGTTGAGTGATCTTTGAAACCCACCTGGGCGAGGATAGACAAGATCTGTGAATATGCACACACATGAGTGATACTATCTGCTACGGCGGTCGAGATTTCGTTTTAGCTTTTAGCCCGGCAGAGAAACGGCACCGTATTTGATTATAGTGTAGACATTTTCCTCTATCCGAATGTCGGTTTGTTTCTATATCGATTCGAATTCTCCTCTCATTTTGACTTCTCCTTATGACTTTAGGGAACTTGTTTTTACATTTCCTCGCGTCGAAATGTTCGCGAGACGTCAATGACTATGCTCATTTGATGATCTAAAGTCACCGTGTGTTCGGTCTAGTTTCATTGAGGCGTACGAGAGTGTAAACATGTACATCAAACACGTGTATTTGATTATAATCTTGACAACGTCGAATGTGTGAAATATTAAAGACGCTACATTTTTCTCTATTTTAGCAAACTATTTTTTATATAATTCGACAGTGAGATGTCTGAGTTCTATGTTTGGATCGATGCCTGCAGCGGTTGGACTTGTATCCCGTCAGTTGGTGGAACAGTTGAGTGCAGCATAGCAGCAAAGGCCGCCGTCTGTGGTGTGTTTTGTATTATTATGATTGTGACAACATGAAGTCAGCAGATTCGCTGACTGCAACCATCTGATCAGCAATTTTATCAAATATGAACAATGCATAGAACGACTGTTTTGAACTACATGCTAATATTGTTATTGAACATCGATGGCTATAGTTAATTTGTATTACGTATTTGTGGGATACAGTTACGTATGATTTATTTGAAAAAAAAGTACACACATATCAAATTACTTATATACAGACATGCTCCTATTTCCATTTTATTGGATGTCTTAAAATATACAATAATTAGAGGAGAAGTTGCTTATAGGGTGTGACGGGTGCATATATATATATATATATATATATATATATTTATATATATAAATATATATATATATATATATAAAATATATAAATTGATGTCAATCTATGTTCCTACGTTATTATTACTATGAGAGTACAAACTTCGTTGACTTAAACACTACCCATCGTTCTCGCGGCGGAACCGTCGGTCCTCTGCCATTGAGGCACGAACGCGTTGTTTGAAGCGGTGAACTGGAGATGTCAGCTCGTAGCATGTCGTTACGTTGTATGACTGTTCAAAATTGAATATTCCCTATTATTACACTCTATCTCGCTCTCTCTCTCTTTGTCTCTCTTACTCCCACTCTATCTTACCTACTCTTCTGTTTCGTTTTCGAACACCTCGTTGCTCCAATCGGCCTGTGACCCCCTCCCCCCAAGTGGTATGATCAATAATGCAAAGGCGAACAGCAGCGCCTGCCTCTCGTTTTTTGTAGGCTTAGATCGCTGCGTTGCTCTTCGAATGGTGGAGGTGGCACTTTAAATGTCGTTCCTCCCACTTCTCTCACGTTCCGTCCCATAGCTTTCTCGTTTCGTCCAGGTCCCAGTTTGGCCCCGACCACGCAGGTCGTGTCGTCGAACAACCCTCTCGCATCCGCCAACACTCGACTCGCTCAACTAATAGAATCTATGTATGTATATATATATATATATATATATATATATATATATATATATATATATATATATATATATATATATATATATATAATACGCATAGGGTAGTAGCATGGTATGTAGTAGCCGATGTCGACACCGCGGCGAGTGAGGACGGAATAGGAACTGTGGTAGTTCCTAACGTATTGGGGGGTGGGTGGGGCGCTCTAGCTGAGATTATAGACGATATGTGCCCTACCAACTTCTGCGGCTAAGGACTACACTTAACTCCATACGGATACGCAGAGGATGACGACGTAGAGTGGGGGATTTTTTTTACACTCATTCCAGCATGACCATGCTCCGCTAGCAGGACAACATCTATTGATCCCGGACGAACGCGAGTTATGGATACTCCATCTAACACTACTACTAGTAACAGTAATATAAATTTGTCTATATACTATTTATGTATGTATTACATCGTGCTTATATGCCGCTCTGTCATCATTTGCTCTAAAAATGAGCAAACATAACAATAGAATGGATTACCCCTTAAAACAATCATCAGCCCCAGCCACCTTGCGTTAGCTTTTCACTTGACGTCTGCCGACACTAATAATCTGCCAGATACTGTATCATTATCTGTTACTTTGTTTGTCCATTTTGGGAAAACAGCTCGGACTCGTCCGCTGAGTTGAGCTATCTGACCACATGACGTTATGAGTATCTCTTGTTCTCGCTGATTGGCTCCGACAGACAGCAGAGTAGCAATCGAATAATACCGTACTCCTTATCTATCTATCTGTCTGTTGTTGTACTTTTATTTGAATCAACATTAGTCTTCCCTTCTCACTTAGCAACCTCTCTCTATCTCTATGTATCTGCTTTTGAATCAGGGCTCGGTCGCAGGCGCTTGCGTATAAGTTTGTGTCATTTTCTTTTACTTTTTCCGACATATAAACCCCGTCGATAGACATTGCTACACTCAGTGTATAGTAGCAACCTAACCATCCAGAATTATTCGGGTACAAAAATCGTGTCCCTTCCGTGTGGAATCAGTTCGTATGGCAGCGGAATATTCAGCGGACAGTATTCGCAGCAGCAGCAGCAGCAGCCGTAGTCGTATGGCGCATCGATGTCAACTCAGATGATGCTGACGAAAGCGGTGGCACACTCGCATCGCACAGAAATAATATAGCTGACGATGTATCTGCCAGGTATTTATATTGGCTATAATTACTCGATCTTAATAGTGATAATATTGTGTTTTGCCGTGGTACATCACCGGTGATGCCGATAATAATGAAGATACCAACACTCACTCACTCATAGAGCAGAGATGGCGGTCGCCGTTCAAGAGGCAAGGGACCTCCGGCGTCGAGAAAACATTGACTCCTGCTATATTTGACTTTAGGACAGATTTACTGTGCCATTACCACGGACACAAAGCAAATGCCATACAAGTGCATATAACGACGAGCGATATATGATATAGCGTCAGAGGGTCATTGAAACGATGTCATTAGTTCATCAAGCGACTACAACCTTTACCAGTATCATCGTCATTTTATCGTCATACCAAAAGGAATATTCACATGCATACGCACATAGACATATACAAGATACACAGATAGACCTGAATAATGAGTCGAATACTGAATTGAAAAGGACACATCGATGTTTCAAGGGGAATATGCAATATGCTGCATTTTTATCTAGAGATAGATGGATAGTACGATGTCATTCGTTTATAATTCCAAGCAGCTAAACACAGATATCAGCTTCCAAGATAGCGCCTACTTTAGGAATAGTCTTTCAAACAGTTCGCTGCTTAGTTTAATTAGCAATACGCCGGTGGATGCATTATCTGTAGGAACATACATAGCTATAACTTTGCTTAACATAATGACTCGATATTTGTCCGTCTGGCTTCGTGCCTCGGCAGGCGAAATCCCCATCGCAGCTGTAGTCAAAAAGTGTATAAAAAGCTCTGCATTTGATTCTGTCGATAGGGCGGCCACTCCTGGTGGCAAGGCCCCTCAAGAATACAGTGTCACCATCATTATTTGACCACTAGCATTGTACTCGCACTGGTTGTTGCGAGCGATGAGTTAGTTAGTTATCAACGAACTAACGAACCGAACGCATGGAGGAACAATGGAGGACGATGAAGGTGTATTCACTCTCCGCAGGGTGACTGCGACGCCTGATACTATTTGAGACAACTGATCCATATATATTATAGTAGATGTGTGTTATCTATAATGCAAATTTCCACGCCGGGAGGAGTGATACTGCACAACACTATGACAATATGGCTGGCTAATCTTCACCGTCGCTCCGACTCTCTACCACTCGCTCGGTCAGTGTCCAGATCGAGTCAATCCTATTTTTTTCTTTTCATTCTTCCGCTCTCCTAAAGCACAGCATCGTGGAAAAAGAATTACAGCCAACACAGCCAGGGCAATCAGCGTTCACCTTTGCGACCTTTAGTCGCTGCCATGTGGGACTGAATCGTTCGCAAAACGTCTCCTCTTTAGCCGCCACCGCCGCCGCCGCCGCTGCGTTGAGTACCCAATAAGAAGGATGAACACTGCTGCCACCCCAGCTCCCTCTCGTAGAAGGACTCTCTTCGTCGTCTATCAGCAACTGTATAATTATGTAATAACAATTTATTTATATATTCTCAATATGACATAATCATTATCCGGTCGAGTGCGATCAGAGGGTCGTCGACAGAGAGTCGTGAAGAAGCACAATATATATATATATATATACATATATATATATATGTGTATATAATACGAACAAACATGTATACTGTACATAGTCTGCACTTTATAGCAGCACCAGCTGCAACTATTGATGCTGTTTGGCAGAATACTAATACTGCAATAGTAATTAATGTTGTCTCTCTAGGTTGACTGGTGCGGAAATTTGCGGCGCCTGACCACCATATAAATAGACTTGATTGTGTCGCATTCGAGTCGTTAGTTATAAGAAGCATCAACTAGGCGAACGTACCATAACCACCTCCCTTCAACAAAATTCTCTTTTATCTTCTGTTATATGTCGCAGAGTGGCTGTTTCATCGTCAGGCTAATCATACAACAAAACACCGTGGCAATTTAACCTTTTTTAAGTTGGCCTACAGAACGAAATGTTGGGCTGACCTGTCCAACCTCGGCCAAGTTGGTTGACCAAGTGGCGGCATAATATGAAAACTACAGAGTCAAATTTAACCTGGCAGTTTTAGTCGGGCGGGGGGGGGTCTTCAACACTTTTGTTGTTTCTCGTTGTCTCTTCTGACCTTTCTGTAGCTGTGCACTGCTGTCGTTTTATGTGTGCGTCTCAATGATAATAATTGTTATAAGAATAATAAAGGTCATAATTGAAATAAGCAAAAGTGTTGTGAGTAAATTTAGCAAGTGAGCGATCATCATTGACTATATGTGTGTAGCGGCGACAGCTGCAGCTCCGTCGGGTGATGACACCACAGCCACGAGGGGTCGACTGATCCTGCCGGATAACCCTATCATCACCGAGTGTTACTTTGTTCTCTTGTTTGCCAAAATATATTTTTCTCTAAGAAGACACGTAAATATAACAACCACCTCGGGGCAAACATTTTAGTTTTCCTGGTAGCATTTCACATTGTGAAATGCCACTCTGTCAACTGTGGTGCCAATGATCCTTGCATTAATGAGCTTCTTGTTGCCCAGATGGCAAGCGAATGCCCTGAGTAAGTAGTCGCCTGGTCAGGGTGGATCCCTTACTGCATGGTCGAAGCTCTACCTTTTATATATATATATATATATATATATATATGTACATCTATACGTGTGCGTCTGTATTTTTTTGTGCCATTGATACTCTATTCAAACTCTCAGTACCACAAGATAAACAAACAGCACTTTTATTTTCGCACCTCAAGAAATCAGAGTCGAAAGCTAAAGCGGTCGCACAGAAACAGTTAACATGTACGAAATGAAATGAACTAGTCCGAGACGATGCGTTCACAAAGCGCACTTTCTACAGAATAAAAGGGCGCAAGGCTCCGGTGGAACGAGACTCCGCGCCATCGAGTCAGAACGAACATTGAGGGTAGTCTATGTAGTAGACAAACTCCTCTGGGACTTCGTCCATCGCAGAGACATGAGAGTTCACAAAGTCTCGTTTATGTTGTCGGAGAAGGAGACAAGACTTGCACTTTCTGTGTGCGTCCACAGATGTTTACTATTACTATACTTCAACAAATAACAATGTTTACTCCTTTTCTGAGATCTATGATCATTTTGTTTTAGGAATAAAGCGAAAAGGAAAGCATTGCTCGATCGACGGGCCAACCACTATATATATATATTATATGAATATATATATATATATTATATGTATATATATATATATATATATATATATATATATGTACAACCATATTTTAGAACTAAAAACCTAATACAGTTTTGGCGCCGTAAAGAACCCTAACGATTATTGCCTTTGTCATGACGATCCGGTTGCCTTCGAAATCCGCTGGGGTGGTCACTTTGCGGCCGTGAGAAACCAGTGCATCATCTACATGAATGTGCCTCTTCGCTTAATTAAGCGAAACGCGTATTTCAGTGGCCTCTAACGGACGTTGAGAGAACAGGTTACAATATTGTTTACCCAAGAATGCTTACTCGTGTGTTGTTAGGTACTGTAAGGTAGTTTGTCTATTTGTTTTTTTTGGCGTAGACACGTAGATGCACGGGTTCGATCCCCACCGTTGGACATTTACACTTAGAGATCTGTCCTACGAAGCAATGCAAAAAGCAATTCCGCAGAATAGTTTTGTTCTTAAGTCCCTCTCCCCTATCTCAGGCTATGTGAGTCTCACGGTGTTCCTTCGCTTATGTATGGTCACCTGCGTGATATGTAACCCATTAAGAAACGACTACCTGAAAAGCTGCAGCAAAAGGCTTTTTCGAAGAGTCGAGGTTAGATGCAATCTGGCCCATCACTCTATTGAGATGAAGCCTTTGCTTTGCGACAGAATGAAAACTGCTGATAAACAGCTGATTTGTAAAATCGTTAGAGACGAACTTGTTTTTGACAATCGCTTCGACCTAGTACACAAATATTAGAAGCAGATCTTGATTTGTAGTCAAGCCCAAAGCGATGGAATCAATCATATGTTGTTGTTGTTGCGAGATAGGTCAATTAGCTCTATTTTCCACTGGCACCATTTTCAAATAATTGCGTTGAATGTAAATGATTCATTAAGCATATATAATAATAATGCACTAATTGTGACATAAACAGTTGTTAATCAGTTCAACTGTTAATATAATGCTTTGTTGTAAACAAACAAAGAGCTGTTTCAGGTTAAAAACACGTTTTGTTTAGTTGTTCTTCTCTGCTATAACAAAAAATTAACTAACCCTTCTCTGCTTCTACTTGGTCCATCCTTGAACGTCGACTGTGTCTTTGACGCCCATTATCATTTGCGAATCAGCTCTGTACGAACGCGTCCAACCCTCATTCAAATACATCGTGAATTCATCAAGCGCCATCTACCTATCTATGTATGTATGTATCGTAATGTTTGGTTGTGCGGAGTAGCGCCACCACTCTCTGTTTCCTGATCGAGGTCCGATCAGCTAGACAGTTAGACAGAACATTTAATATATAATGGGTACACCTCTGTAATGAGACATCCAGCGATGCCGCTGATGGCTCATGTATAATATAATGCAATATGTGCGCGCGGCCACGAACGGGAAATGAAAACCGAACTATGAAAACGCCATTAATCTTTCAACGTGCACTGGCCGAGAAGCAGAAATGCCTATGGAAGATATTGATGGTGAACAGCGGAATATTAGTGATTTCTTGACGAACAATCCAGAAATGGAAGAGTCATCCATTCGCTGATAGAGAATATAGAACCAAGAAAAAGAAAGAAAGAAGGAAATGAGAGAGAGAGAGAGAAACACCATCGGTAGGCGGAGGCATCAAAATCTCGTCGGCCCATTTCAGTATTTCTTTTCTTATAGTACAAATGAGCTTTAAACTGCTAAATGGCAACGTTTTCTATTTGAATATTCATAGTGGTGGTGTCGTTTCCCCGCAGCGACCGCGTGTATGCAGTATACACTGTGCAAGTGGATAAGTTTACCCTCGAGACATTATAATTATGGTATTAATGTCATATCATACGTAGATAGTAGCATTAGTCTCTGTTAGACCGGTGTTAGGCAATGAAACTAGAAGGGATGGTTCTATCGGTAGACAGCTACCTCGCCCAACGCAACAACTCGGTGCAAGTAATCAACAAGTGCATGTTGTTCTCATACGCCATGAATTGCTAACGGGGGTAATCTCCATTTCACTAGTCATCATCGTGACCTACCCCAACTTTTCTCTCTCTCACCTTTTCTATATCCATTTCCACGAATGTGCACACACACACTCACTCGAATTTTGATTATTATTATTATTGTTTTAGTCAAACGACGACGACAGCAGCAGCGGGTAGCGAGTTCATATTCTACAACTCGAGGTCCTCGTTAACGAGCTTTCCAAGGAGCAGACGATGAAACCGGCAGCGAGAACAACACGACCCCCCCAACCCCCCAACCCACGATGCTGGAACGAACAAACGAAGGTGTCTGCCCCCTTGTGGATCGTTATTCAATCCTTCACAACACTATTTGTTGTTGCTGATGACGTTAGTTGCTGCTGTTATTGTGGTACTCACGTGGTAAAGGCATAACACATCTACGTGCGAGGAGTTATTATTCTTAGAACTCGTAAAGAGTTTTGAAACTTCCATTACCTGATTTTCGTTGGTATATATATAGATGTATATATATATATATATTGTGTTTGGTTCCACACGACATACAAACACTGCTGCATATATATGTATAAATATACCTATATAGGTAGACAAGAGGAGGTACAGGGAGGAAGGGTTAAGTATACACAAAACTTGGGATCTATCACAAATCACACAGGCGTATAGGGTTACGTTATGAATGCTTTATGGATATGATAACACAAGTATGAATGTGTATATACATGACGATGAGACGAGCAAGACAAGGGGAACGATGACGACAATGCCGCCCCCGAACATACTGCTGTCGTACGATGAATAGCGAGATACGCGGAACTACAGTCAGCACAGAGCATTACAGGGAGGAAGGTAGGTAAAGTAGAAAAAGGAGAACGACAGAGGATGAAGATGCAGAACGAGAGAACGAAGGAGAGATAACCACGAGAGGGTGGGTAGGTGTCTGGTTGGATGTTTGGGTGAACGGAACAGAGATGGGGAAACAAACGGACAGACAGACAGATAGGTGAGAGAGAGAGAGTGGCCTGAAGTGAAAACAATTACCTCCTTTTGTTCAGTTCCCTCAAGACTGAGCAAAGGGGCAAAAGAAGAAGCGGTGGAGGGGGGTTGCCTTCGCTGCCATGACTCCGCCAGTTTGTGGCGACGCTACACGTTCGCCGCTTTCCCCGTTGGTTGGGTGGTTGCAAAAGTCGAAGAACCCTTCGTTCACCGCAGCTTTTCCCGTGTTTTCCGTCCTTCCTTTATTCCCTTTTCCCTACTGGGAACTCTTCTTCTTCTTCTTCTCCTCCTATGTCTTGCTTCTTTTCGTTCCCGAAAAGGCTCAAAGAGGAAGCTCATCTTCCTTCTCTATACCACCACTGTCATTCCTCGATGTCTCACACCGACGCCACTAGCACCCCAATCCCATTTCACCCTTTTGCAGTCTCTTCGGCAGCAGGACCCTAACAGCCACACCCAGCCCATACATAGACTCCATATGGTAGCGTACAGTCTGACGCGCGGAGGAGACGCTGGCGGACATGAGCATGCTCGCTCATACACATCCTCACATACATTCTCTAACCCTGCGGCCCCTTGCCTCGCACCAACATCCGAAACATCCGCTGTTCAGAGTCAGAAAAGCTTTGTGGCAAAGAGGGGAAGAGAAGGCACCGAGGGGCTCTAGGTCAAAGCAAGACGGTGTGCGCGTTCACGGGGACGCGGCTGTGAGGTGGCACAACCTCCACTACCCTTGGGAGACGAGGGTTGTCAGTATGGATCCGGGTTGGAGAGTTCGGGGGGTCGGGGAGCAAGGGAGGTGGTCATGGGAAGAGCGAGGGGTGTAGCAGCAGCACGACCACCATCACCAGCAGCAGTCGGAGGGGCAGCTTCATGGGGCAGTTTGGCTCAAGACCACCGCCACCTCGCGTTTTGCCAAATAACTTGTCAGGGCGGCAGCAGCAGCAGCGGAACCGCATCCGTGAGGTCGGCGTGTGGCGGGTGCCACACAGAATGAAGCTGGCAGAACCGGTTCTACCTCGACCACCACTATTCGACGTAAATAGTAGAAAATGAAGAAGAAGAAGAAGAGACGGTCTGGCTATCTGCTGCGTCTCTTACGCTTTCGCAGCTGCTGCTAGGAAACCACCAGACTGCTTTAGCTGCATCGTCTGCCTCGGTTGCTTGCCTTAGCTGACGCCGGCAGTAACGGAGCGTCTGCAACGTCTCGAATAGAAAGATAGGCGCGGAGGGACGTCAGAAAGGCGTAGGAAACTTAGCAAACGAACCACAGCGAACCACACGAGATAGACAGTGAGTGGAAATGGGAGGAAGAGAGAGAGAGATTTAGATGGAGGTGCAAAGAAATTGTAGGAGAATTGAAGCTGCCGCTGGGCTGCTGCTGCTGCTGCTGCAGCTGGCGTTGGCGGGTGGTGGATAGTGGAAATGGCACCGGCGGTAGCACGTCCACTCGAGTAGTAGTCGATGATGATGATGATGCTAGAGAGGCCAGGGAAGATGAGGCGCCGACCTTGCGTCTAAATCCCAGGAGATGCAGACGAACTACTACTGCGCGAGTTCAACCTTGCAACCAAGAGTGGAAATGGAAGCAGATAGAGCTGTCTTACTCAAAACGGTAGGTCCAAGGTGCAAGTTTATTGCAGGGGTATCACCCAATGGGTATCACCCATTCATTCATTTAAGGTTTATTTTTGGAAGTGCAATTTACACAGCTTAATCAGTGACTGTAGTGGGGGATAGATGATCAGAGTGATACCCGCTGACACAAACGTTCACAACCATTGTATTTTCCTAGTGATATAGCGTTGTTCAAAGTTGTATAACGCTAATGGCTATTTTAGTTCAAACGATTAAGCACGTATTTGTGAGTATGAAGTTGTTAAGAATCCCAGTATAGCGTTACATCAGTGATGCTGCCTCCAACAACCTATATTTGCGTTTTTATGATATAGCTCAGCATTTAACATGTTATAATAGCTCATCACGGTCCCGTTAGCTTCTCTGCAAGCTCAGGCTCCTTATTACGACGAGCCGGACTCAACAGGATTTGAAGCATCACACTACGGCTCGTCGAATGATGAGCATGATCATCACATATTTTGATGATGAACAGCTCCCCGAATCGAATCGCAGAGGATTGCACACGCGATCGGAGTATAGTTTCTAGAGGCTTCAAATAAAGCTATTTATTTATCGACAGCCAGTGGTACACATCTTCTTTCAACTGGGAAATATTCCCAACACAGTCTCCCCCGTCTGAACATCACGATCCACATCAACCGGAGGTTCAACCGGTGTTTGCGCATGAACGAATGTAACTACCAGCTGCCTATCGTTGTCGCTCTTCAATGCTCAGAGGATTTCGATCAGGGCAACGGAAAACGGAGTCATGCAAACAACCTGTCCATCGCGCTATTCTATAATGGGTCAACTAGGCTGCACAATTAATGCACTTGGAGAAAGCTATAAACTTGAACTGCAAGTGCCTGCTACAAATGCTGGGTTACGCGCACATGATCACGTGATATTCAGTATCGACTATTTGACATTTTGGTTTCGAGGATAACTGAAGAATCGTAGTATCCACGGTGCAGCTAGGATGGTAGCAGAAAGCCAGTATTACAAAATGGTCAGTTATACGTTCGATACACACAAAACTGATAACAACAGCTTATTAAATGATACAAGGCGTTTTTTGAGTATGGATGTCTAGTGGAATCTTATAGGCGCCGCCGGGCCAAACGGTGAGTTGGTGAAGTGGCTTTAGACTTGACATAAACATCAGCTTCGGTTGTGCGTAGTACCAGGTAGTGGTAGTAGTAGTGGTAGTAGTAATAGGTAAGGCCGTATGAAGAAAGGAGAGGTAAGGCCAAGATTTACGATGCATCAGATTCTTCCGCCGCCCTCCCTCGAGAGCTTTAGAGGACTTACAGGTATATCACCCAATAATCGAAGGCAATAAACCTCGTTAACTGCTATCCATCGCTAGCGCCGTGGCCTCTCAGGTCCGGCCGAACGCCGGGAGCCGTTCGCCGCTGAGTAACTACCGTAGAACTACATTTGACCCTTCACATAGACACACAATGGTCGTACGGCAACGCTATGATTTTTGTTATTTCGCTAGTGACGTACTCGTTGTTTCAGTGCTTCTTCTTAAGTTCTGCTAATAATAGAGAGAATATTACAAGAAAGTGACCACGACTTTCTCAATTGTATACTTCTTGAGTACCGACACACGGAAGTGGTGAGGACATACGCCATAAAATGCCTCATCAAGTGCAGCCACTACAAATAAGTTGCTGTAACACCGGGAGCTGCTGCTGCTAGCTATTCTTCCTTAATGCCTATCACTTTTGGCGTCAACTCATTAATAGTTCGTGTGAGAACGTAACTCATAGAATTCACGATGGGACATTCAGTAGTTTATCCAACAATATCATTAATCACAGTCAATCGGAACAAATGCCAAGACAAGATATAAACTCAAACATAGCTTCGTTTTTCCATGTTGTTTACGTGCATTCGCGCTGCGATCCATGAGTGCACAGCCTAGTTAATATAACAATGCAATGTATTCGGTATCGCAGGGAACGCGAAAGTGTAAATCAAGGATAATCTAAAATCGTACCCCAGATTTGTATTTTTTCGCCCACGGGAACAGAGATATGGAGGCCAGCTGGGCTTCATAATACGGTCCCATAGACGGACGTGTGGCCGGAGCGGTGCTGGCCGTTGTAAAACACCTAATAAACAGAACAGACGCTGGGGCCTCGGGCAATCATACCACCAGCTTGATGCTCTATATTCCCTACCAAAGGAAAGCCTCTAGTTCGCGGTTGATGCGAGATCATTTTACACTGACTTTCTGTACTAAAAGAATGACTGCCGTTAAAGCGGCCTTACAACTAGGGCTGATTTGGAGTCCTCAAGAAGGAGTCATATCTAATAAATGTGCATATCGACATACAGGCCCGGGGGGGGGGCAAGAGCTAGGTACGTGGATTAAGTGGAAGTCTAATTTATTCTACCTGTATACAGACGCCTTATCCGACTAAGAGAGACGCCTTACTCTAATAAGAATACCTCAACTAACTAAGTCAGCCATGTGAATGCCATAAATAAGATGACGGCACTGAAATGAAAATTACAGTAAGATACGGCATAATTAACAACAACAATTTAACTGTGATATTTAATGTGATATATTCAATTAGCAGATCAGTACGTCCCACAATAGGCGTGTAGGATTCTGGAAAAATCAACTCTAAAAACGTATCCTTTATCGAAAGAGGTGATTTGCTCGTTTTGTTGGTCTTATTTTGCTGCCACTGTTAAATCTTCACTGTTCTTCTCTTCTTCACTGTTTCTGTTAAAAAAAATAACCAAAATGTGACAACTATCTTCGTCCTAACACAAACAGATACATTTTGGAGAATTGCTGATGTGATCGGAAAACTCATAAGAGTCTAGTGAGAATGCTAAGTGCCATAGTGTTCATGATTCCGACTTCGATCAATGGTCATTGCATTATATCAGCGGAACAGCACAAGCTAAACAGAGGTCGAACTTCGATCGAACAGAGCACAAACCAGATTAGCTGTCGCAGCTGTCCATTGCTAGAAAAAAAACAGAGCAGTCGGTTCCTTGCAAACGAACGCCATGAGCCAGAGGCTAATGTTAACTAACCATCTGCTTCGGAAGCGGCAAGGCGGGCATCGTGACTCTCCCGGACAGAAGAGTGCCCTACCCCTCTGGTGCCGCCCACGCTCTGCTGCCGACTCTGTCTGCCGGAACGGTGGAACAGTGAACGGACGGGACAGACAGTAGAAGTAGCGAGCGCTGTATTGGCGTCGGCAGCGTTAGCAGCGGCGGTAGTGGCACGGTAGCCGAGACCAGCTTGGGAAATGAGGATAGCGCAGCCGGTGGCGGTGGCGGCGGCGGCGAGCTTTATAGCCCCCTTATAATGAGTCGCTACTTGGAGTCCATTCCAGTCCCCTTGCTGGAGGAGAATCCGGACTAGGAGTTAGCCAGCGCAAGGAGTCGCTATTCCGCTGTGAGTGCTGCTGCTGCTGCTACTGCCGCCGCTTTTTCTTCTGCTGTTTTCCTTGTTCTCTCTCTCGCTCTCTATCACTAACTTAGTCATTCACTCGGTCGGTCGGTCGGTCGCTCGCTCGCTCGCTCTCTGAAGCAACAGCAGAAATAGCAGCAGCAGCAGCCGTAAAACGCGACCTGTGGAATGAGTGAACGCTGCTGGGTGCTCACTGTATATAGATGGACCTACGTCCGCACGTCCGTCTGCAGAAGTCGAAATGGGCACTTTCTCTCGTTGACTCGCTCCCTCTCGTTGTGCACGTTTCGAGTTGTTACATTCACTTGAAAATGCCTCTGGTACTGGGCCAGTCAGTCAGTCAGCGATCCAGCCATCCAGCCAGCAGTTGCTGTAACAGACAGCCGTTGCAGCTGCCACAGCGGCCTCGCTTAAGAGCGAGAGTTCTGCCGGGGGCTTAGTGCTGAGTCCCTGGCCGTGAGGCCGTCTGCGTCGCTGATGACCGAGCTTAGCTTCACTATTGCTAGCAGCCGGTTGCGCAATACAGCCTTATGCCTTCTGTTGGGTTAGGTAGGTTGGGCGCGGGCGGGTGGGTGTGTGTACCCAAAACGTTAAGTCCAAACATTCGTTGATCCCGGATCATGTATCTGATTCAACGGAGCTTGCGGCTATGGAGATCTCCGGAAGTTTTGTATTTTGTAACGATGCCGAGGAGGAGTTTCACTAAAGAGGAAAAACAACCACCTACAGCTGACTGACCACAACGACACAAATAATAATACCCACAATAATACGGTGCACACGAGATGATGACCCTGTTTTTGTGTTTAACAATCAGAAAATAAGATTAAGTCATGCCGCTAGCACCAAATTTACGAAAGGCTTTTATGGGCTTAAGCGCTAATATTGGATTTGCCGTGAAGCTAGAAGCAGTTTGTAACTGCTGCATTGCTTAGCGCAACTGATATGTCCCGAGTTAGTGGATGGATGTCCAGGAAATCCCAGGGTGTAGTGATCGCTACACAAACGGGAGGAACATTGTCTCGACGGCCAATTTAATTATAAACCCATTTAGATAATATGTGTATCGATTTATACTGCTGACAACAGCAGACAATGGCTTTACGTTGACCAGATCCTCCTAATGTACGTTTTGTATTTGCGAATTTTCATGGACTAATTGTAAGTAATTGCCTAACATAAAATTTCTAACGGTCGTGAAGCAATAGAAACAGTTCTCATTCGTGGGGATAACAGACACACGCGCACACAGTTGTCAATACTGTAAACAGAAACACGGTCGCATTGGTCCGCTTGCTTTAGTCTGTTGACGAATCATCCATGTACGGGTCATAACGAGGGTAAGGTTAACTGGTGCAAGGTTTAGCCCTTGAAAAACTAACTGACCTCATACTTATATACCGCAGGGACTTTAGGCATCACCGGTGGTACGAAATGGCCCCAAGGCAATTTCTAATGAGCCTAGTCCTGAGCTACACGGCATTCACCCTCGGCAAGGTTCAGTTGTGTTCGACAGAATTCTCAGTCGCTCTTCAGCTCGGCTTCAGGTTTGAGTGCACAATGTCAGCGGCCAGACGTTGACGTCAACAGCAACCTTGGAGACGCTGATCTGCTGTCTTGCGTGGGAGAGAGAGAGAGAGTAGGTTTGCTGAGGGGAGCCCATGGCCGAACGTACAGCCACCAATACAAACGTTGTTTAAAACCATTGAGGATTCAGCGTAGAGGAATTCTGAGACGGCTCGGCGTTCCACAGGGCCTCAAGCTGCATCAGGACAGAAGAACTAGTCTGACATCAGAACGTCTGTTTCACAACAGGTTTCTCAGAAGGCCGTCTCTAACAGCTTTTAGAAACTGATGATACTTCTTCTTCCATTGCTGCGGGTAGTTATTTATATTGCTGTCATCTCTCATTGTGTGACTGACAGCACTCTGGTAAGTTTGTCCTGATCGCTCTCTAACTTAACCAGAATGGCACGAGGGTCTCGAAACGCTCCCCGGCATCTACGTATGACTCGACACTTGGCTGCTCGGGCATCACAGGGACAACTGCTCAGTGTTGCAGTAGTCTCTGTTGCCGATGCAACGACAGCAACGAGTAAGAAGGCTCTTACTCTAAAAGGGTTATTTGCCGTTCCACTCATAGCATACGAATGTACAATAAAATAACGTAAATTAGTCCTATCTCAGTATCATGACTTCTGGCCAGATGTACAAGTCGTACGCTCAGTGGTCGCCAAGGTCAGGTGCGAAATGGACACCGACAGTGTAGCAGCGGCATCATTTAAAACCCGTCGGCAGGTTAGAGAAAACCACAGAGACTTCAAATCGGACTTAGGCGAGATCCGGCCTGTGCATGTGGTAGGGCGTACTGAAACCCACTAGATCTCGCGCCTCCTCGCGTTTTGCTTCGGTGCCTACATACCTTGGTGGTTCTGTGCTCGTCCAAATCTTTAATTACGTCCCTTGTGAATTCGTACATCTTCAGTCTGCCGTATCTCCCGGTCCGCTCTCCCCCGGACAACCTAGACAGTCTAACAGGATCTCAAGCTTGGTCAGAGCTTCAGAGCTCACAGTGTTAACCTAGCTATACTCGGGCCAGGCCTTCACAATCCCCAAAAATGTTGAATGCCAGGCCAACCATCCTCTTCTACTTGTATATGAGCCACAGTGCACGACAGCTGGTTCGTCATACATTGGCATTTGGAGATTGGATTGGACTTCTAACCTGGATGCGATTAAGGCGGCGCAGGCGGCAGCTGCGGATGTTCCTGCAATGTTCAACGAGCTGACGCAGTGATTACTATCATTGCGCCAAACTCCATCCACAATCGCCTTCCGCAACTGAACCCTCGGTCCCTTTTGAGGGCGGATGGGAGAGAGAGACAGCGAGAGAGAGAGAGAGAGAGAGAGACTAGTCGCGTTACGAAAGAGATGGTGTAGAAGCAGGAGGAAGCGTGGGACGCATCGAGTTCCGCAGGGATAACCTCTAAGTCCAGTTGAAGATTTGGAGCATCGACAGCTGGGAAGCCGCCAGGGGCTTATCATAGGCGTCAAGAATGCCTCGCTGGGATACATCAGGCGGCTAGGTTCTTAATGAGGCAACTTTAAACAGATAATAACCATAACATCCAATGTCCCTCAAGCAGTCGTTGCCGGTAGCCCGGAAGGAAAGCGATTTTCGCGAATAAGCACGGATGAAGACTGCTGATACTAGCGATGAGCTATATCCACACATAGAGATATGTGCATATACATGTTGGAGATTATGTTTATCTATGGAAGAGAGAGGTCAGCATCCCAGTTACGGCGCATTTCCAATCGGCCATTCGTGCTAATGAGGTGGCGGAACGCAATATTTCCATGACCGACTGAACATTGTGTCTTTTGATCACCGATCAATTTTATTTAAATGCGGAGGGGGATTCGTTGCCATGCGGGCATGGCCATACACTGTGGAGTTCCCGGGGGGGGGGGGGTTGTCGTGTGTGCCCCCGTGGCTGGACTTGGACATATCATACCGCCCTTATGTGGGCATGTCCACATGGCAACACCCCTCGCCTTTTAAAAAAACTTGATCGACTTGTGGTCCTCCTCGTGTGGTTGTTTGCAACTTGCACGGGGGTACGATTAGGGTCATTTTTATTGGGGTACGATTAGACAACACACTGAGGCGAAGCATAAAAAAAAACAAGCTCGGCGAATCACTCTTGTCCCGTACACCATGAATGTAATATTTTCATTTTATAATCTATATATATATATATATATATATATAAGTGTCAAGTTTATACTTACTATAACATATGTGCCACGGTGATAATGTAGTTCATACGTTTCTTTGTCTACGTTTGCGTTTGTCTATATTTTAGTCAATAGTGTCTCGATGCTTACACACTGTTTTTCCAATGTAGGAGCGATTTCGCACGAAGTGATGCCCTCTATTTTCTCAAGGGAACATTTTTAGCCCCAAGAAGACGTTTGCCTTCGGGTTTCTCCTCGCTGTTCGAGGCTCGTTCAGCGGTGCTATAGTATGAGGAAGCACGGTTTGGGTCGACTGACAAAGTCGGTTGTTCTCTGTCCTGCTGCTCATCGCTGTGTCGGAGTGAGTCTGTCCTGTCCGGTTCTGAGCCGAGCAGCAACTAATCGCCTGCTAAGGTCACATGGTCTGCTCCGGAACAATGGGAACCTCGCAGGGGCCACAACCACTCGGTGGGTCCGAAGCGGCTAGTCTGCTCGGAGAAAAGGCTGCCGAGGCCGAACAGGAAAGAAAGGCCTTCCAGCCTTTCTTTTCTTCTTTTCTCGATGCCACTAAGCAGCAATGGCAGCAGTAACAGCGGCACCAGCAGCGCAACGCGTTACCAAGCCCGTATGCTTCAGTGTGTCCGGTCGTCGGTTCTTCTCCGTCCGGTCATTCCTCCCTTTTCTGCGCTAGCGAGTAAGAAAAGCGGCCGACTGTTGTAGATAGAGATAGCCGCGGCAGCAGCAGCAGCAGCAGTAGCAGTAGTACCGCCATTGCCGTACGAGAGAAACGTTCCAGGAGGCGTACGCCGGGAGCTAAGGGAGCTCGCTCGCTCGCTCGATCGGTCGAAGGCCCGGAAGGAAGGCCCTCTTGATTATATCACCCAATCTCGCCCGCGCAGTAGCGTACTCGAACAGAAACTCCCTTTCAGGCCCTTTAGTTGGTTATAGGACTTGCTCTCGCTCGCTGTCTCAGATGCGTCGAAGCAGCAACGGGGAACACCCTCTTTCGTCTCAAACAGACCCAAACTACGGTAGAGAATGACAAGACACATTGGTGGCTTTATTACCAGTGAAGCGATCCGAGTAGTTGTTATAGTAGTAGTAGTAGTAGCATTCTCGGTTAGTTCTGTGCGATCTGACACCAGTCCGCGATAGAAGTGGCTTTGCCAGTTTTCTTTCTATACGCTCTATCGATCCACCTGCGTTTCCTCCACCTCGCGTTAGTTGCAGCCCGCATCGGCGCAATGCGTCACAATACTGTACGTACGCCGTTAATGTTGAACCCCTTTTTCGAGAATCGTCGTACTGTATGCGATATCGACTGCCTGCAATGGCATTGGCAGCAGTTATCGAAGGGGGTGCAAGCAATAGCAAGGGACAATGGTGGTTGCAGCAGTTATTCGGGACCCAGCAAAGAAATCGAGGATAAGAGTCATTTGAATGAAGCAAACGTGCATGGCGGGCGCACAGACAGGAGAAGGACGATGGCGAACAGCACGACGAAATGATGATGGGTGGGTGGGTGATTGTGTATGTGTGTGTGTGTGTTTGTGTCTGGGGAGCAAAGAGGCAAGGGGAGGTTAAAGATGGGGCCAAGGGGCCAACACAGGCCAAGGGAAGGGACAGCAGTATCGCTCGTTCGTTTCGTCCCGTCCTCGTTCGCTCTCTCGCCTCGAGATACGAAGCTGAGAGTGTGCACGCACCCTGCCATTCTCGCACTAGCCATCTTGTGGACTACCTATGACGCCGACCGACAGGAACACCTTCCCTTAGGGGACTGGCACTGCTACTGCCGCCGTCCCTGCCTCACGTCGTGCGTGCCTACCACGTTACCAACCACCCATCCACCCAGCCAACCGACGAACCAACCACAGGGGCTTGCTTCCTCCTCGACATCTATGCGTCGCTGTCCTTCTCAGTGCACGGTTCGTTCACCGGCTCACGACACCGCAGCAGAAGCGGGTCCTTCTTTTTCTTCTGTGTCCGAGCGCGCGCTTTCGCCGATGCCGTTCAGCAGACCGTGCAAGAGCAATGACTTCCATTTCCATTCCAGCTGGTGGGGCTACGAGAGGCGGCTAGGAGGCGAGCGTGCGGTCGGTGGGTCGGTCCGTTGGTAGGTAGGTAGGCCCTGTCGTTGCCATTGGGATCGACCTAGGAGAAACCGATGGCTAGTCATAGAAACTGCTACTGCGGCTTCTGCTGCTGCCGGGAGGGGGGGGGGTGTTGCCGAGCCTTATCCTTCTCGATCGGACATGGCCACTGTTGGCAGCTCAGCTGTAGTCCGTAAGCAAGAATCCTGGCGGCCGCTAGCCCCATTTCCAAACACTGGCTCGGCTGACCCTGTCAAAAGGCAGGCCACGAAGCCGTGGTAGCGACTCGGCCAACACAGAGGCCGGCTTACAAACCGCCCGTATTCCAAGAGGGAACCAATGGATTGGGCACAGGGGAACGTGTTGACCGAATCAACGAAGTCTGCAGCCACCGCCATCGCCGCCGCCGCTGCTGCTGATGCCGCCATTGGGTGCGCAGCTTTTTTTTCTCTCTCGTCTTTCCTAGTAGTTCGCTTGCGACTTCTCTCACCTGCGGACTTCCTACTCTCCGGCAGGTCTTCACGGCATCTAAGCCCACACCACGTCTCTTTCTCGCTTGGGAAAGACGTCTTGGTGACTTCCTGCTGCAGCCACCGCCGCCGTCGTCACCGTTTCTACTCCTGCCGTCCTCACTGCCGCCTACTGGGTCCCCCTCTACGGATGGCAAAGAAATATTCGATTACGTTGCGTGCTTGTCGTTCACGCTCTGCTCACTCTTACATTTACAATACAACTTCCTCCCAGCAGCTCCGTATAGCGCGGACGCAACCCCAGAACCGGCGGGTCGTGCAATGCCAAGTGTAGAGGCAATGTTTCTCACAGCTGCGACCGTTGCAGGGGTAACATTGTAATTCCACCAGGGATAGCCTTTGAAGGGTAGAGAGAAATTCGCGAAACAGCGAAAACGATGACGAAGTTGTCGGCAAGGACAACGACGCGGCTAGAATTGAAATGCTACTTATATATATATATATATATATATAGGAAAGGCATCCATGGCAAAGTTCGCTTCTCTCTAGAGAATACTACCTGTTATACGTGTGTATGCGGTTTAGACATACATTGTGTGCCGAATAGGTAACTAACTGCCAGTGGTATGAAGATGCTACACAATTGCTTCTCATCACCAATCCATCCTGTCGGAGTGTTAACTCCCTCGGGTGTAATACGCTACTATTTCATCCCTCGCTTACCACCGATATCTTAGGAACCCAGTTGCCTAGGCACATGAGCCATTCCTGCTAGGATTTTTCGTATCTATACAATCTAGCTAACCCACATCTGTACGTGTTGGTCCTTCTATCACCCTGAACATACGAAGCTGGTACTATTACTACTACTACTTCTAGTGCAGCTTCGGTTTCCAATACTAGCTCTCGTTCACACATGCACAGACACAATCTATTCCATATCACCGTCTCGCTTGCCAGTTAGCAGGCTAAGCGACTGATCCCAGCCTCGTTCACGCCGGGCTGGACAAGTCGAAACGGATAGCGGTAACATGACAGTTCCGGCTGTCAACTCGCCCTCTGCTGCCATGATCACCATCTTCTGGGGCTGTTTTTTTGCTGTCTGTTCGAGTTTTCTATGGACTCGGGCTCTGCTTAGCCGGCCGACTAGAAGAAGGCCGAAGGAGCAACGAGAGGAGGGTGAGAAACTCATGACATGAGGGTCTGTTCTTTTTCGACAGGATCAATTCGTCGTTCCACAGATACGACCGACACGTGTCTCGTAGATGGTGACGTCTTTTTTAGTTTAGGTCTAACGACGGTGACAGCGCGACTATGGATCATCCAGCGAACCGGCGATTGGTGATCACCTTAGCTCAACGGCGGAGTCCGTGACGCAACGCACTATATATATATATATATATGTGTGTGTGTGTGTGTGGTACAACCATACTCTTCCTTGGAAATTCCAACTTGAGGCCGAACAACAAACGGGTCGCTTCTTCTACGCGTGATCGCTTTTCACTTGGGCCCTCACTCACTCTTACCTGAAACCAATAGATTCGCTTTAGAGGAGATGGACGAGGATACAGAAAGCACACAGAATAGGGCAGAGAGCAGTCCCTTTTGACAACAATAGGCGCATCGCCGTCAGTCAGACTGTTTCGAGGCCATGACCCGCCTAGCTCGACCTAACCTAGCCTAGACTAGCCTGGCTGGCTAGGCACAGACGGTCATGGCCCCTGGCGGCGAAACAAAGCTCTTTGCGTGAACGAGGCTACGGGCTAGGCTTCAATGGCCTCAGCGACATCGAGTAGCGACTCAGAGAAAAATCTCAGCAGGTCGATTAGTGCCGCGGATTTAAGGGTGCTACAGATAGAGAGACAGACACGACCGGCGACCCGTCGAAGCATTCGGTCAGCACAACAGTGGCACTTATACATACAAGCACACATTGACGCCCGCCAACGTTTTACTTGTAAAGAAATACGCGAACAACGATGCGGAGGCAAGAAAAAGCTCATGATATTCTAAGGTTTATAATGTCTATTGGTGCCAGTTTCAACGACTTTCCAGATGCACGCTTCATACTCAAGCCGTGGCTGTTCTGTTACTCTTGTGAGACATGAAACCAAAATTGATCACTGGATGCAACAAGAAAATTCGGCCAGATTTATAACTCGAGTAAGTGAAGTTAGTATATAGATTGCGGCATACACACTCCGTTTTCATACGACACAATATGATCCCTCTGCACCTTACGATTAATTGGCATATACATATTGTCATGCTGTAAGTATACACGTTTTGGAGTTGCAAACATAATAATTATGTGTCAAATAAACGCACTCGGATATTGCTTCATTGATGTAAGGAATGACTAAAGTCTCGGAAGAAGAGTTAGCATGATGTTACATGCTGTGTATAGCTACTCTTTCAGTACGACAAGTACATACGTCCCGTACAATTTTCCCTAATGTCATATGTTATGGCCGACTGCGATTTCATTAAAGTGAATAACGAAATGAGAGAACGATATCAACATATATAAATATATATGGTTATTATGTTTTCAACAACAACGACTCGCGTTATTAGTCTAGATGCTAAATGCGCGTCTGTTCTTGTCTAACAACATGTTGTAATTTTCAATCCATATAGCTCTGCTATGTAGATTACACCAGTATTCAGCATTCACCCTGCCTGTCTTTCAACAATAATTTCCGACTTCATCTGTTCCATCTATCACTATCATCATATCCATCATCATCATCAGCATTCTCCATGACAATCAGCATTGTTTCTATCGTCACCATCATCGTCCTGTCCGTGTTTTCTCTCTATGTTAATGTGAAATGCATTTCTAAGATGATCCTGCCCCTTTTTTTAAGTTTGCCCGCCGCTCACTATCGTGACCAAGCAACCAAGTATGTATGGTATTGTATGTATGGGAGCGGGGTAGTGTATGACGGATGTGAGTGTTTGTACGTGTATGTGTACCTATGCTTCACCTCCGAGTGCACACCTTACCTAAAACGAATTCGCTGGTTGGTGGGTGATGGTGGGGGGGTTGAGTGGTAGAAGCAACGTCCTCGAGGAGAAGAGGGAAGAGGGTGTAGCTTCCCGCTCGCAACTCCAGAAGAAAGGACTCACCACTCGGTAGAGATTTATCAGATTGCCCAACAGCAGAATGGACGATAGAACGAAGAGAATTACGAAGTGAAATAGAGAGAGAGAGTCGGTATCTGGACGAACCGAACTTTACCCCCCTTGGCTTTGCCTTCCTGTTATTCAACGGTGTGCACGTGGAGCGGGCAAGCGAAGATGTGTGCATGTTTTTTTTGTCGAGGCGGTCTCCAAGGATGCGTCCGGAATGGACGGCAGAGGGTGAGTGTACAGGCTTTGAAGGCGGGAACGACGACCCGGGGGGGGGGTCGAGGGCAGGCGGCGGTTGCGGGGTGAGTAGGTGGGGCATATTCGAGTATTTCTTCTATATTCAACCCCGAGGCATTCCAACTCCACACGTCCTTGTGTTGTTGTCATAGTCGGACCGAAGGGCGAACAACAGCGACATGCACAATTTTCGCGAGGAGTACAAGCGCTTGGCCGATGAAGGGCGCAGAGCGCGGCAGGGGAATGATGCCGGCAACATCGAATGTCTGGTAACTCGCTGCAACCAACCGAGAACCCCCTGGATACTCGGGGCCACCAGTGCCCTATGCACCATCGGCAGGACCAGACGCGCCGATGTTACCGCCCGCCCGCCCGCCCGCCCGCTCGCTCGCTCGTCCACTTGCTTGCCATCGCCGTATCGTTATGCCCTGCCTACTTCTGCGTTACGAGGTTCTGCGTTTCGTCGACGAGAACAACGGCGACGAACTCAACAACAAGGATGACGACTAGGATGGCAGGAGTACAACGACATTCGATACACTTTTGCTTGCTTGCTGACTGGCTCGCATAGTACTCATCGTAGGGTTGTGCTGTATCGTCATGCCAACAACAGTATTTTTGTCGATCTCCACGATCCTCTTCTGCCACGGACCAGATCGAAAGGAGATGGGAGTGTATCTTAGAAGAAGAAAAAAGGTTCCAAACGATCCGACAGCACAAAACACCGTCTTTCTAAGCTAACTCCCTAAATGCATAGAGAATTTTAGGGCACTAGTATGCATCGAATGGATCCAGAACGATACAAACATCTGTGTTGTATCTTTGACGTCGGCGTCTCCCTGATAGACTGATCGGCGCATTAGAAGTGTCCAGGGCTGGTGGTCAAAAGTCCCCTTCACGGTTTTCAAACTGTCGCAGCGAAAAAACGCTCTGACGGGCATGGACACATGAATGTTTCGATAATTGTGTGGGCGAACCCCGTGCACTGCGACCGACCAACATCATTCAGCTCAATGCAGATACCGATATCGAGCCAACGGGACACGGACGCCATGGCCATAGCACAGTCAGACCCACAAGCACACCCATAAGCCAAGCGATCAGTTCTGAGACAGATGGTTGGTTACACAGTCACATAAATAGGATACGATCATAGCCCCCCCCCCCCCCCCGCACTCAATAACAGATATCAGAAAGCGCATACTCACCACCACTAACCACAATAACAAAAACCGCCGTTACAGCAGCAGAAAAAGAACCAATAGATTAGAATATTTCACTTGAATCTGGTCGAGCCGGCGCGAATTGCGTTTCGACAGTTACTTGACTGAGTTGATTTGACCATGTTCCATTGACATTTGTTGACGGCTTGACATCCGCTCAGCGAAAAATGTTGCTCCATTCATTTGGTTATTCAGTGCTCAATGTCATAGTGAAGTGACGACGGTGATCCCCGAAGTCTGTCGGTGATACTTTTCTTCTCTAACTTTCACTTACGCGGTTCGTGACTGTACAAATATGGCTGGCTCGACAATTTCCGCAATTTGTGCAGCCTGTTGCCACAGCAGGAGACAGCAGATAATCACGAAAAGCGAGTGAACGATTTCGATTCTCGAAGGTGAACACAACACCGAGTTTAAAATAGCAAATTTTATCCGTAATTAGAACAACTACTGCGAGTTGTAAACAGTTTACTCTGTTGGCTGTTAATGTAGAGGAAACATTTGGAAATACGAAGGGAAACTAATGCTGCAATAAAAAAAAAAAAATATATATATATATTGTATGTATTTTGTTGCAGCTGTTATGTATGTCTTAGCAAACTGCGTTAGATGTACCCTCATTCGCTGCGGGAACATCTCGGCAAGCTGCCTTGTTCGCTCGCATCCAAGCATTCAGGAAGCCGTTGAAGAGTTAATCTCACTTGATCGTACCTATGTTCACAGGATCCGGAGCCGAACGACATCGTTTCCGTGTCCAAGAAGGATTAGCCGTTATGCATATACTATTAGAAGTCTGGTCTAAAGGTTGACTAGGCACGCTGCGCTCATAAATATATGATGAGAGCCTATCCGCCCGTTCGCAGTGTTTGTGACCCTCAACAACTCGATTTTTAAAGTCACATCTCTTCAATGGGAATTGTTGCTGTCACTGCTCACTAATTTGCATTGCACTATCTCCAGTTGCATTTTCTTTGCTATTCAGTGGTACACGTTGTTTAAACAATTTCATGACGATTCTGATTTAGGCGGAAATCTTACAGTTATATGATGTTTTAAGTTCGGTGTCTGATTAATAATTTAAGGCTCGAGATATGTTCGTGCATATGCTGCCCATATGGTATACATAGATTTGCTTAATGTTGTCCTGTTCTTTATCATCTGGGTAATGTTGGCAGGGTCCGAAGAGGTAAAAATATTGAACATTTTGCGCGAGGTATGAGAAGAATCGTATTTACAATATAATAGGTAAGTATAACTCACAAAACAGGTTATAACCCTATATATATATATATATATATACACATTGTACCCTGTTAATTTTGTGGTAGTCTACGTAGGTGTAGCAATCTCGTGTATAGCCGTTTAACGTCCGTTTACGAAGCTTACCAACAATGAAGAGTCGTGATGGAGAGTGCCTTAGATAGTGTACTCCGAAGGCCGCTTGCTGCGTGCCTGCCGATAGAAGGTGGAATGTAGCGTGGCCCACTGGAACCGAGTCAGCTGAAGGAGGTCCCGGTCGCTACGGGGGCCGGAGCGAGAATCCAAGCATTGTCTGTACGATGAACGACCACCTCATGGACCATTCCCCACAGCGGGTTAGGCACGTTACAAGGACGGTCTCTTAAATGACTAAGCTTGTGGCTAGCTAGACAACACAAACTCTCGGTAAGCCGTCCCACAACCGACCGCAATTAGAGCCAGCCGAAGGCACGAAGAAAGGCCGAACGACCGAACGGGCGAATGAATACCGCAATGGAACCGTCGACTTCTTCCAGCCGCTGTAGACCAGAAGAGTAGATCGTTTGCGTTACCGGTCGTGATAGCAGTCACTTTCTTGCTGCCGTTGCATCTCGCAAAAGAGGTGGTACCCCCGTTGCTACCCGAAGACTCGAAGGTAATATCGCCACGATATCGGAAACCCAGATAAAAAGCTCCCAAAAGGTCTCTTCCAGTTGGAGACGGCCATATGGGCTCTAACGCGATCTACGACTGAATAAAACGGATGCGTCCTTTACCCAAACGCGGTAGAGACTATTTTCTGCAGATTGAGGTTCTCTCTGTTTGTTCTTGAACTGCGCTTCACGTAACCAGAACGACAACAGCTTCCAACAACAACAACAACCACCACAATTTGTACTTGTACAGCTGCCAACAACTAAATCACCATTAAGTATATACCGATTGCAGTTGAGGTTGCCAGGTCGAAATGAATAGCAATGGGTAGTGAAACCAATAACGAGTCAGATAGGTTGATTCTCTCTGTGAAAAGAGTGATGCCTATATGTCAAAACGATGTCCGTTGTTTAAGATAAGATAACTATAACGACACAAACGTCAAATCATAGACTTCTATGAATTCGCGGCTTCATCCGTGAGAAGTTTATTGTTCCAGCCGCACATCCAGAGAACTGGCGTATTGCGTCTTCAACCGTACGAATGATGGGCAAACATCCCAACGACAACCAAATCGAATTGACTAGTAAACAGGAGGATCACGCATGAGGATCACGAGGACATATCATTCATTAATTCTTTGATCGAACAAGATTATCCGCTTATAACTACGAACGATGGCTTGTATAAAATAACTTCTATTAATGTATGCATAATGTATGTTGACATCATCGACAGCATCGTAATTCGTCGGCTTTAAAATGGACGATTATTCAATTAGGAGATAGGTCAAAACGTCAGAGACTAATCCTCCGATCCCGTCCTCCCGTGTCGCGGTCGAAAACTTTCAGAGCATCACGTCCATTAAGTCGTAAGGGTTATATATTATATATATATAGCTCGGAGAGTCAACATATATATATATATATATATATATATATATATACGGTTGCGAGAGCAGAGTTTTTGCAACCAGCAAAGCTTCAAATCTGAGCTGTATTCCGATCAGCGGTGAACGTAATCTACCAAGGTGGCAGTCAAAACGGTATCAAATACAATCCTGTGTATTAGCATGTGCTTTCTGTCGATAGGCCCCGTCCGAGGACGTTGTTACTTCAGCGGTCTGCAACACGCAAGCGACGTATGCAAAGGAGACCACACTCAAGACCGACAAGCCAACCTACCCGACGCGCATCTTGCGATTTGCCGGCAAGTTTTGGCGGTCTTCGGCAATGCCTTTGTTCCTCGCTGCTGTACGTCTCCACGCACGACCATCTGCGCCGCCTTACGATTTATACGCCGAAACAGGCACGGATGTAAGCGGAGGCTGTCCCCAGGGAACTTTTGATATCAAATCTCGCAACCGTCGGAAAGCAGCAGAGCAACAACCACACCCCCACGAATACATGCACACCCAAGGTAGGGTGGCACGGGCTGTGGTCATGGACCGCGGCCATGGGCCAGTAACATGCGAAGACATCGTCCAATAGGAGCTCTACTGCCTGCGGATGCTTTGATAGCCGCTTCCCCAGTGGGGAGAAATTCCCCGTTGTTGAGGTTGAGCCCGAAAATATCCCCGCTCATCTCTCCACCGTAGCCTACGTTTATGACTCTCAAGAACAAAAGGAATTCTTGATTTAATCGAGATACTTATGAATGAGCTTCCAGCTTCAATTAGAGTTTGGTTGATCGACCCGATTTTGATACCTATACAATATATGATAAACACATCGTCCAAGTTCGTCGCGACCACTGTTAGCCATGTCGGTATACGTGCACTAGTAATTGGCTCGAGTGTCCATTAATATATATATATATATATATGTGTGTGTAATTGTGTCACACTAAATACAGAAAGTATGATGTGTAGATTGGTTCAGATATGTATCATAAAGGGGAAAGTTACAGCTGAAGAAGGTTTCCTTCAAGGAAGGTCGGCCACCCGAGTCAACGGCCGGCTGGTTCCACTGAGATTCCACCTGGCGAGTCTTTCACTTGGCGACGACACAATGGACAAGAAGTTATTAAGGCATTCAGGAGCAGACGTCCGTACATGTGTGTAAGATTGTGTGAAGTGGTTCTATTGGGAGACATCTGCCCAGTGCTAGCCAGCCTGGGGTTGGCGACTAAGCAGCCGCTAAAGGATGGCTGCTTGAAGCCACACTGCCAGGAGCGCAGCTACAACTGGATGATAGTCAGACATGCTTAAGTCGGCGTCGCAGGGCTGAGTATGGTCGGCGTCCTTCAATTCCTCGGTTCCGGGCGTTGGCCGACTGGGGCCGCCGAAGGAAGAGTCTCGACAGCGGCAGTAGTTGTGAGAGCAACAACAATGGCTCTGTGGCTCAAGGGACTGAGAGATGGCGGTAGCTACTTCCGTGGCAATTTCCGCAGCGGCGCAGCGACCCCATGCAACGTCACACGCAACGGCTCTCTCTCTGCGACCGTTGCACTGGCGAGGCTATGAAACAGCAGCTACCACTCCACCCCGATCCCCAAAGTTGCAGCAGATGAATACATACAAGCGGTAGAGGGGCATTGTCATTGTTAATTACGAGCGAACGCGCGAACCAGTGACTGGAGATGTACGACGTAGTCAGAGGGGCGTAGTGAGCGAAGGTACGTTGATGCTCCTTGCTTCAATCTGCACTAACGCTGGACATCGTAGCACCTTTGAGTTACTTGCCGCCCCCTCCCCGAACAATCGAGCCCACCCAATCCATGGTTACGGTTGGAGGCCAACAACCGCTGTATAGCTGTCATATACCAACGTGATACGCTTGCTCATTGTAGTCGGTGTAGAAGAGTTAGAAGACCAAGAGAAACCTAACCTGTCTCAAAAATAAAAGGAGCTTAAATAGGCTTTCACATTTACGATTTCACAGCCAAGAGTCTGAGTTCAAGCTGAAACGAACCATATTCCAAAACTCGAGCTGAGACGAAGCTAAGGCTGACGAATGTTGCACGGCCAATTTGCTATACCATTGCCTTCCGCTTGAAACGAGCGCGTTGCCATATAGAGTAAATAAGGATAGAAGTATCACTTTATATATGTAAATATATATATATATCTAGAACCTTAATCCTGGTTGGATGCACGCGCCCAATATACGTCGCTTGGTAGTGGCCTTCGAGAGGGAGTGAACAATAGGATGAGATCCAGTGCATCCGAATTGGATGAAGAGCCAAGTGGTTCTTGACGACTACTTTCGGCTCAGTGAGGGACTAAAGCACGACGGTTCGTGGGCGAAGCGCCATAGAGCAAGGCAGACGGACCCATATCGAGTAAGGCTCCGAGGTTTTGGCAACAGGGTGGTAAAATATTTAGGACTAGATTACCACCCACGGGAGGGGGCGTGTGTTGCGGTCGTGTGAGTGGCCCCGCAGATCATCCTAAATAGGAGTCCGAAGAAGCTTTTCAAGTGATACTCACGCCACCTTGTTTTGTAGGGTCGTTAGCCCTTTGCACACCTATATATATATATATATATATATATGAAGCTGAATATCGTGCTTAAGGTCGTCTGTTCTCTCGACGATTTTTCTGGGCGTCGGGTTGACGGGGTATACTTGTTTGTCCTTTTCCAAAATTCATTGCCCACAGCAGCGCAGACGTATCATATTACCACTAGCCTCCACTGTTGCGATAACGTTTTTTTTTGTTTTTCGATACTGTATACAATAATAACTGGGCATATGGATTAGAACATAATGTGGTGGGCCCAGAATAGGTTGGTCCCATGGGACAACTCGTCGTAGTGGCATCATCTTAGTGACTTGGCCTTTTTCTAAGGACCATTTCGTAGCGGGCCTTAGCGGTGCATCTTGTCTCTTCGCTTCTGTTCCGTTCTTGTTGGTTGTAGGGCTGCGGTCATCAGGAGGTGCGTGGTGGCGGTATATACATACGTGTGTGTCAGTTGCGTCGCTTTCGTTGCCTCGCCTCGGTCACGAGCTCCATTTCCGGTGTGACATCCGCCTACGTCACTAATTATACTTCTTTCATCAGGGCCTCACACCGATGGAGTCCTAGGCGCAGATTCACCATTAGGACGACAAGGCGCTCCGTTCAGTAGACATCTACGACATCTAGTTGCCCTCACAGCGGCAAGGTTCCTGGTCTGGCATCTCAGTAGCCAAGGATAAGATAAATTCACTCGTCATTCTATGTGACTCCTCGGTACCTATGTATAGGGAATCTGAAGGCAGACGATGTTGAAGCCACAGCTCTTCGTTCGTTTTCATCCTTGCGTTCTAGGTCAACCTCGTTATCCCATTCCTTATTCTAACGTTTACGCCATGTTGCACTTTGTCGCTATACGTTAACATATAATAATGCTGCGCTTGTACGAGTATAAAGGTTCACATGTGCGTTTCAAACGATGAATTATTTATAGATTCGCCCACCATCACAAACAACATGCATCACAGCACGATGATTATAGCTGATTATAATACGATATATGTCTAGCTGCTTATAAAAGATCTACTGCAAACTCATTGATCATTAGCCTAAGCGTACAGCCTCAAATCTGCTCCCCCGTGGCAAGCACAACTCGTCGGCTGCCTAGCTCTAGTTATTATATAAGCTGTATAATAAATACTGCATGCATGAATGCCTATCGACGCAATTCAGCTACAGCAAGCAGCTGTAGAAGGAAACACCGAGTGTAGAGACGCTCGATTGAGAGGGGCTTCGAGGGACGAGATACAGACAGATAGATAGATGTTGTATGATAGAGGCAAACTGTCGGCGTTGGAACGCAAGGAGGGAGCGTACTGGTTGGGAATCTTCGTATGAATATTACGCGATTACCACTTGTCCGATGACTCGATGTCGCTCCCTTCGATCACAGAAGAGACGGAAACCCTCTGGGAACACGGGATTTCTGTCCTGTTGTTCCACTCTGCAGCTGAGGCTAATAACGACCATCACAGTCGCCCTTTCTGCAGCCTACATCGGATCTCGAAGCGTGCCAATAATGCCAGTGTTGTTTTGTTGCCACAATCCAGTTGTCTGGGGACCGACCGACAAACAGGAAAATTTCTCCTGTCGAGTCGAATAGCTCAACGTCTTCTCTTATGATAGCCAAGCTGACCGAGTAATGAAGTTTGGAACCCGTTCGGGATCCCACTAGGATAATACAGTAGTGAGGGTGCTATATATCGGCAACTTATGGTAATAGACAATGATGAAGATGATTTAATGGATTAAATAAAATCCATAAATGTTCCGGGCTGACCCACAGCCAACATTTAATGGATTACGATGCGTCCAACTGTTAAAGAGCTTCACACAGTTTTCGTGAACTACAGGATTGAATTGAAGAGTTCAATCAATCATTGATTCAATAAATGATCTTAACTCTACCTATCTCTGCCAACATTTCGTTATGCCCTGTCTAACAACTGGTAACATCATGCACTATTTTAATGGATTCGGTTTATCCACACACTTTCCATCTCGGGCCGCGTCTAAAAGAAATCCAGCCAAGTGCAGAGTATCGCCAAGAAGCAACGAACACAGGAAGGAAGTGCCCACATCATATGAGTGGTATATTTCGTAAACTGGGAAGTGAAAACAGACAGACCCCAAACCAAATCATCACCGTTGATCGAAGTAGCTTTAGACTCGATTCGATTTTACAGCCCTGCAGCGTCAACCGAGTTTTGAACTTCTTCAATCGATGAAATGCCATACTCAAGGCAGTCCGTGAAAATTGCTCGAAGGTGCAGTTTCAAACGTCGGCCGGAACACTAAACTAAATAGAGCTTTCAAGCGCAGTGGGAACAGCGCACTGAACTTTCTCCGAATTCTCCGCCGGTGCGAGCTCACCGGAGGTAGTTGCTCCCGTCTTATGAGTCACAAAGAGATGAACGGGGGGTGGAAACTGAGTGATTCTTGATTCCGTTGCTTTAAATTTGCATCTCTCTGACACTGGCAACACAAGTGAAGGTTGTCGGCATCCGACCACAAAGTGACTTCGTCTGATGTGGAACGACTGAAAGAACTGTGGATGTATGATGGCCGTTTTGAAGGCACTCTCCAGTTTTCTCCGTACATTACCGCTTCACTTCTTCACGGGGTCCATTGGCCTCGTTCACATCTAATTTATATATTGACTTACTGGGCAGGTACGATCGTACAGTTGACGGAGATAACTATGGTAGCCGAGGTCGACATGCCTCCAACAATGTCACAGCGTAGTGTTTATTCTTAGAATGACTAGAGAGCCCAAGAGGAAGTAATATCTTGTTCGCACATTTCCCAAAGGATTGGCAATGCAACGATGGCGGAGAAAAAATCCGCTCTCCCGTAAGATGCCGCTGCTCAACTTCCAACGCGTCGCATCATTTACACTGGCTCACAAACGAAACCAATACGAAACTGAACAGAGGGAATGGAAGATTCTCTCTCTCTCTCTCTCTCTCTCTCTCTCTTTCTCTCTCTCTCTACGCACACGACCGACGAAGGAGACCTCAACCTAAAATGGCTATCAACGAAGCCTCGACCCTCCAGCCTCTTCGGGTAAGAGTGAAATCCTTTCCGAGACACCTTTTTCCCTCCAGCCTTCATCACCCGCTTCCCATCTTAAGGCTCAGATGCTGGCAGCGAACAATTCGAAAGGCACGAAACGGTGCGTTAGGTATCCCACAAGGGGGAAGCCATGACCAAAACGGGGCACTGAACACCCGGACCGACTGTCACACCGTTTTATTTATATTTCTCTTTATTGTCTTTGAATAAATGCGCAATACCCGCAAGCCTCGTTCCTCCCATCTAGTGTCGACCCAGCGAAAGTTTGCGCCACGCCGACCCACGGCTCGTCTCGGCTCGAAACGCTTTGTTCGTGGTTCAAAGTCGCGCTCCCCACCTTTTTTTTGGGTACAGAGGTTCGCCCTTTTCTAAACTCAACTTGCAAACAACGGCAGGGTCTACAACCACAGGAAAGTGGCGAGAAGCACTGCAGTGCTTCTTTCTCTTGATTATGAACCTTGCGGTTGCGCGGAAAGGCGACGGTTTCCCGGGAAAAAAAAAGGAAAAAAAAACAGCGGCCGTTGGCTGTACATGGGAAAACATTCCGCCAGCCACCCAGCCGAGCCGGGTGCACCTTCACCGTGCCATGTCGCTTGGATTCGAATGAGGCTGGTGCCGGAATCCAGTAACGCAGGGACGGCGAGCTGCGCTGCTGAGGTAGGCATACGATTCCGCCACCGCCACAACTACCTACCAACAGTGGTGTGATTCGCCGGACCTGTCACAGACAGACAGACAAGTGCAGAGAGGGGGGTGGAGAACCGGAGTTGTAGGGGAAGGGGACAACCGATGACAGCGCTACGCTTGTGGAAACGAAAGCCCCAGAGGTTGAGTTGGAACGAAAGATGGAGAACCAAAGCCAGAGTGCACCAGCGAGGATGAAATGTTCGAGGCTTCTTCGGCTGTTACTGCCACGTGAATTGTAGAGTGGCGAACTGAAGGCCACGCAATGTCTACATATATATATATATATATATATATATAGAGAGAGAGAGAGGGAGAGAGAGAGAGAGAGAGATGGGCAGTTACAGACACAACAGACAAACGGAGATAGGCGCACAGCAAAGATGAGAGACAGTTCGCGGCGGCAGCGACTGCTGCTGCAGCGGCGGCAACAACAACAACAACAACACCGACGTGTTAAAACAACAGCTCTCACTCAAGCGACTGTCCGACCGTCCCTTTTGTGCTTGGCAGATAGATCATTGTATGACGAGCGAACAAAACAGAAACGTCGCTACCATCACAACAACAGACATCATCCACTGGCGCAACTGTCGCCCGTGCTGTCCACGTGTTTGATAGAGGTTGTGCTGTTGTTGTTGTTGTTGTTATTGTGGCAGTTAGACAGCTTGGGGGCGGGGGGGGGAGGTCGAAGCAGAGTTCGGTCGGTTCTGTTCCGCGTAACAGGGCGGCCACTGTGACGCTTTCTCTGACTGTGCACTTGTTGCAACATCAACAACGAGATGACAATAATAACAATAATAATAATAATAATAACACTACATAAAGACTATTCTTGAAGACAATAAGCATCGTCGAGGATCGATCGATACACAGAATGTTAGACAGACAGCTGGATAGCCGGATAGAATTAATATTATAATCGTTGCGCCGATCGAACTGCTCAAAGGTTTAACATATTGGTAATGGGAGTTAATAAAAATAATGGGTGTTGCTCATTGAATTAGGTTATCGTGCGAGTGTTCAGTGGCAGATATGAGACCGAAGGCTGGAGTGCTTTTCAAGAACTTAATTCTATAATATAATAGATGTAACAATACCGTGCAATGTTGTGCGTGATGTCCAAATTACATTGTACCAAAAATCGGTCGCCATTGTTGCCCTTAAATAAAGCACTGTTGTATCGACAGACATTTTTGGCATTTTGATGTTTCGTCATCTGTTTTCATGTCCAGACAGGGATCGTCGTCTTATAGTAAAAGGTCGTTAGAACTGATCATATAACGGGATTAGGTGTGCAGACCTATTCACCTGCAGGCCCCTGGTTCCACGTTCCGACATTGGTGTAGAGTTTCCTATCATTTTAAGTATCCCAGTGGATGGTTTGATCTCATTGCATGGATGGATACTTTAGTCATTTTAGGTTGCGTGATTTCGGCATTGCTTTATGAGACAGACCCCGTCAACGCAAATGTGCAATGGCGAGGTCGAACCCGTGCCTTTACGTAGCGTGGACGTTAAATAGTTGCTGAACGTCAGCCCGGAAAGTTTACTGAGTAGCATGATTTAGTCTTTGATTGAATCAATGACGCGTCACGTATACTAAGTGCTGCTTTATTGAAAAGATGATCACACGGATGAGCAAGTTGACCCAGGAACGGCACTAATGAACAACACACATTGTTGTCAATTGAGAGTGTTTCCCATCATTGCATCTATTGACCTGCTTGCTTTAAAGTGACTTAGTAAAATGAACCAAACAATCAGCTAGATCCCACATACTGATAGAACCATCATGCGGGAACGTCCCATCACTGGCTTCAACTTTGTCCGTTCGCGTGTTCACTTGTTGTCATTCATGTACGTGTACCTTATATTATCGCCCTGTCCTCTCGTACGAGCTCCCTCTATCTCCATGTTTCGACAGCCCTATACCACATTCGTACACCACTGTATATATATATATATATATATATATATATATATATATAGGGCCAAATACACTCACTTCAGACTGCGTTCGTATGGCCGATATTTACATAGTCATTATGATGTTGGTTAGACGAGGCCTCGCACCCCTGTCGTTCCCCCTTTTTTTCGGCGCGAAAATTAATTAGAGTCTTCTTGTACTAGCTGTATCGCCCATGCGTACCACCCAGTGTATAGCGCTCTGGGCTGAGCTAGGCTATACTAGACAGTCTCGCTGTGTCATTGATGCAGGCGCTAGAATAGCGGAGAAGAGACGAGCTCGATGGGACGAACTCCCCGGGCCGAAGTTGCTCGCCTCGAGAAACATCTCTGCTGCCCAGACACTGCAAAGCAGACCACTCTAAAGATTGAGCCACGTTGCTACTAAAATGTTGAAATAACACGACGATAGCGGCCCTGTTACAATACTTCACCCCTACGTGCCTACCCTATAGAATACGTATATATTGGGTAAGCGCGCGTTGTCAAGGCCCCAGGACTTAGGCCGGATGGACAGACAGACGGACGGACGATGAACCATGTCGCCTCTAGCAGCGGTTTCGGTCGACATCCTTCTACTCTTCAGCTTAAGCTTGGCAGTGTAAAGCGACTGGCAGCCCGAGCCCGCTCTGTCTGTTCTCCTTCCGTCCTGGTCTGTTTTCATTGGGCCCTTTCCTTTCTATCTCGTTTTGTCCCCCGCTCCCTTAGTCTCTATTCTGTGACGCCGTCGTTATGGCACACACACACACGCACTAAGCTAGACTCTTCTATCCACCACCCTTCGATATCATCGACAGGCAGCGATGAACAAGCAAAGTTTGTTTAAGGGGGCCTGCCATTTCATTCTCTTTCCGAGCCTGTTCTGTCCTGTCATATTTCAGTGGGGTTCACAGACACTCCGCAAGACCGCTGCTTATACCCCCACATATACCCACATCCCCGCCCTCCGCAATCGTTACCTCTTGATCGTTCGGTTTGACAGCGACGAATGGTCAGTGCGGACACCTATGACTATCTGTATGCGGTATTCTGCAGCCGCTGAGACTCTGCCCTTAGATTTACTCACCCCCCCCACCCAATATTGATAATAATAATCAAACTTGAATTATGTTAGAAACAAATATATGAGTCAAAGGATACCAAAATATTACCTTTCGAATTTAGACAAGATCGCGTAGACATGTAACACTACGGTTATGGCGTTTAGTGGGAGTTTGTGGTACGTTACACCGAATCATACAGTTACTCCTACCCAACTCGAAGAGGATATCATCATTCCATCACATTGGATCCATCCGGTTGTGATATCATGGACGTTATGAAGTGTTTGTAGAGAGAAAGAGCTCAACTCTCTATGGCCCTCATTATAATTGAGTTGCATCTCTATGTATGACCGAATCAGGCACTAAATATGAATGACAATCACGGAAAATGCACCGTGTCGCAAATTGAAGAAAACAACAGACAAATTCAACAAGATTAGTATTGAGTTTGTATGCAAATTTATCAGATCAAGCATGTAGTACTATGCAGTATAACAGTAACTTTCCAGTTCGATCGGCCGGGTGCTCGCTATGCGGTTGTTCATAGTAACCACACTACAACAATCAACCCTGTTGTTAACAGTGAAGTGCCGTCTACCTTAGTGTGGCACATTAGGAAACACTACGACACTAATGGCCATGTTTTGAGGATATTGACCCGAAAAGCTGGTCTGATTAATCAATCAGACCATCTTTTAGGTTCAGCTACTTGACGTAAATAACGTAACCACAGTGAAAAATAAACCTTAAATGCGAATGGGGAGGGGGGTCCGTCTTGTGAAGCAGTGACGAAAGCAGTTGTACCTTGGACGTTCAATGTTGGCTGTGAGTCAGCCCGAAAAATTTACTTTACTAGATTTTAAAGATCTACAATTTCTGTGTTTGACCTTCACTGTTGAAATGAATAAATTACCATATTTTAACGAGAATGACTCGAGAATTTGGACGTGCGCAGCTAATAAGTTGATGTTGGTCTAGGAACAACTCTGGCAATTGGGAAGGAATTTGGCGTTCGATTGCCCGGATGAGTATGCCCAAATTTTCCGAAACACGATACTCAAAATATAGTCATTATTCATTTCAAATATTCTCCCCATGCGCAAAACGCGTGGAACTGCACTAGGGGACTGTGAACTTCGTCCGCGATATATAGCTTTCATTCTGATGGAGTAACTTCCATCACGACGATGACGATGAGGTTTGCGGCCCGAATTAGCGTCATCACGAGACTTTCTCCTTTGGTCGCTTCCCACCACCACCACCACCCCCCGCTGCTACGGATGCTGCTGCTGCCGCGACTACTGCTGCTGCTGTGGGGCTGTATGCGACACCATCCAATGAATGGCTTCCCTTCGCTTCCCTCCTTTCTTCAGTCGCTTGCTTCACTGCGACCCCGGCCACGGTGACGTACTCACTCACGCACTGCACTAACGCTCTCGTCCGGAAAATTGTATCCCCGATATAACATCAACGTAATGGCGCCTGACGTCGCAGCTGCCACCCACTCCTGCGACTCTGCACTCCACCTTCGACGCACATAAGCATTGGAGAGGCAAATGCTCATACAGCAGCTAGGCTCCGTTTCTTTCTATAGAAGCTCGATCCCTCTTGGTTGTGCCTGTCCCAGCTACAGCGTCGGCCCCGTTAGTTACCACCCTCAGGCCCTGTAACCCCCCCCGGCGCCCCCCCCCCCGCGCTATGTGGACCAAGCCAAGTGGCTGCTATAACCTTCTCTCTCTCTCCACCTTCAAGGTTCCCTGTTCCGACCAACCACGCGTTCATATTCTTCTCTTCACTCCGATCGTCGTGCACCAAGCGCTTCCATGGCAAGGAACCACTACCGTCACAACGACCACCCTAACTTTTATCCCCTTTCCAACCCCTCTCCGCCCCCCGATCTCTGACTGCCATATCTTCGACGATGGTACCTTGTGCATTTTTGTTGTAATACTAGAGTTGCGACGTGCAACCAATAGTAAACAGTGGCAGTGGGAATAAGCGCAGAGGTCGCACAATCGTAACCGGTGGCACAAGTTGAAACTTTTAAGTTGGCAGCCACCAACCAACCAACCGACCAAATTGGTCTGTTGCAGCTGATGAAGGCCCAGCCACCCCCCGAAGGGAGGGAAATGATTGTCATAGAAGGTTCAGTCAGGTGTTGTACATCATGTTCCATTTAGGCCACGGCGCATTGGGGTCAACCGTCGTTGATTTACCGACGAGCGCCATATGTGCGCCCGTGCCTAACATGTGTAATATAAATAGTCCACCATTGTAAAGCGGGCATATATGACAAATAAACTCTGAACGAGAGGCGAAGCGCTTGGCGTGGCCTGACGGATAGAGATTTGTCCACGCCACCGCGTGTACATTGTGAAGTGTATTTGTATAGTTTGTCCTCTGCGTCTTGCGACTCGTTTAGTTTAAATAACTTGAACGCAGGATGGAGGAAGGCACATTGGATGGTTAATAGTGCTTCACAGGAATAAGCGGACCAGTCAGTCCGCGTCCGTGACTGCGCGTGTCATAATGGCAATTCAAGGAAGGAAAGTTAAGGGGAGCCTCGAGAGAGGATCGAGAAAGAGGCAGAGAAATCCGAGGCAGAGAAAGCAACCTCGTACCGTATTTCTTAAAGAGCTTCGTCAAGTGGGTGACCTCAGAAACGTGAAGCTGCTGCTGCTGCTGTTGCCGCCGCCGCCGCCGGGGCTAAACAGAAGCACAAGTGTCCTGTTATTCCTCCAACATAACCCCCCGGCACTCTCATGTTTGAGTCGTCGACGTTGAGGGCGAACCATTACGGCCAACGTCCTTGGAGAGAGGAGAGAAGCATATTGCCTTCACCGCCTTGGGCGGCCGAAGAAACCTCGGTGGGTCATCAGTACGCTACTATACCCCGGTTAGCCCACATAACGGAACAGGGCGACTGCCCTCTAATGAAGAGTTCGCTTCTTGCCTGTCAGATGCGTGGCCCTGTCATGGCACCTCCCGTGCGTCCCAAAACGACGTGACGTGAGGCGACATTTCAGGAGCGGACACACTTGTGTAGTGCCAGCCACCACCATCACAGCGGGTTCCTGTGAACACCTACGCGTAACGGCTGGCCCCGTTGGTGCAGCTTGAACAAAACAAGAATGAAGATGGCTACAAGATGGAGGACGTCGGCAGGTGGAATTTAAAAACGATTGAGAGGCCTCATCAGATCGTCATTTCTCTGTACAATAAGCTCGTCCATGCGGCCGGCAATGAAGGCGGCGCGGGGATTGACGGCTTTTGACTGAGTCGGGCCAGTTGGTAACCGGGCTTATCGCTCGGTGAGGGCGGGGATAGTAACCGTGTTTGCGCTCAGGGTTCAGCAAAGTCAAGTTGGGCTCCTTCTGTTTTAAGCTCGCCTTCCATCCCATTGTCGCTGTCGACTTCCGATAGACGCAACCTAAAACCATCTCATGCCTCCGTCGTATGCAAGTCGTGGATAGTGGTAGTAGTAGTAGTGACCGACTATCAGCGTTCGTTGGTATGGGAACCGTTCGTTCTGATGTGGCGCCGTAGCGATCCTTCAAAAGTTCACCTCTTTCCTGCTCGTGCCACTGCGAAACGACCTTCAGCCCACGTCGAGTTTCCTTCTCCTTCGGACGCACTTTAGCTCTTTGGTAGTTCTCGTGCTAGTTCTCTCTTCAGATTCTCATCCTGTCGTTCCCAGAGCGGAGCGAGTTCTCGAAGCTAAAAACAAATAAATCGATACTTTCCGCACACATCGGATCGAGGTTGGCTCACTCTTCGTGCACCCCCGCGTACTCCCGCATCCGGACAGGACGGTGGCTCTCGACGGTGTCCGCCTTCCCCGCCTTTCCAGCTTGCCCGCAGCGCCCGCCACTAGCGAGCTTTCGCTTGGGTCAAATTTCGAATGTGCGCGCCGCACGGTGCAGCCTTGCAATCGCTGCGCAGTCGAGATCCTTGGCCGGACGCGACGCGCGCGTTAATGAGGCGAAATTAAAAGTTTGCCCTTGGTTCAGGAGAGTGCCGTCGAAAGATCTCGTTTCGTAGGAGATTCGTTTGCTCGTGTCGGGTCGACATCAGCTAGCCGAGCACAGACTATATACAAAATGCGATATGCCCAGCTCCAGATGGACAACGAGAAGGTACCATCAGCTGTAGTTTTCGTTCAATACATTTCTTGGCCCAGCGCGACTTTTGGTGCTTTACTGGAGGTCAAGAAGCGTTTGTTACCCGTCTGAAATGACACCGGTTTCGATTTTCCGAGAAGGTCTGCTGCGGACATTTGCGAAAAGCCGTTCTTGGGTACGAGAATCAGACAGTAAAAAGTAAACCTTCCATTTGAGATCCTGGTTGAGGCTCTGATTTCACCTTGTCCAAATCTTAATCATATGTTAACTTCGGCAATGGACTCGACGAGGTAACTATTAATACAAGTACAGATTAAACGATTCCACGTCACAAGTAAAAATCACTGAACCATACGCAGATTCTCAGGTGGTCCTTTGGCCTTGCGTCATAATTAAAGTGGTTTTACATATTAGCCAAATATTTTTACCCGTGTATACTAGCCACCACGGGCAGAAACAAAAACACCAGCAGCAGTATCAATAGGAGCAACAGCTTACCCAAATCTGGCCACCATCAACGAGGACAGACTCAGGATGAAAGGTACGAAACGAAGGCCGACTGATGTTTCGCACGGAGCGAAGAGAACAGTTATCCAGCAAACCAGCCAGTGGTGGTATCGAGCGGACGGGTCCATTGACTGGGCTGCTCCGCCAACCCAAGTCAACTCAAGACTAGCAAGCAACCAACCAACGGAGGCTCTTATCCTCAGTCTTAATAAGCTCTTGCACCCAGCTTCCTTTTGGTGCCATTGAAGGCCGTGACCGGTCGATCGCTGGATGGGCAAAACGGGCCATCGAGCGATTGCTAAGGGTGAGGGGAGCGACTTGGAAAACGTTCCAAATCGCCATCTAATCCTCGCGAAAACTAGGCGAGCGAACGACGCTTTTTACATCGGAAAGACCTAAGGAAAAGAGCAGATAAAGAAAGCGGTGCGAGAAGAGAGAACGAAAAAGCAAAGAAAACCAACGCCGAAGTGGTAGAGCTCGAAATGGTCTCAAGGCACCCCCCCCCCACGATCCCCCCCCGCTTCTGGAAGTGGTCGAGAGATGGCTGAGGTCTACTTCCTTCCGCTCAAGAATCGCTTTCGATGACACGACGATTTTCTCCCCAGTGCTACTCTCGCAGAATCGGCGAATTTCTAAGCTCTCACACATTAGAAACTGATTAAATTTCTTCTCACCTGGAAGCTTACGGTTCAATCATAGTGTTATCTGCTGCGTTGTATAGGCCAGCGCGTGGGGGGTACAGACTGTTGAAGAACGCGAGCTGTGACAATAAATCAATTTCTTTAGAGCATTTATGTTCCTGAACAACCCTGATGGATTTACACAAACAATGACTATCAATGCGACACCAATCATTTTCTTTCTCCTAGACTTCCTGTATTTGGAGCCATCCGCTGACTCTAAACTTGAGTAAGTCGTCATACAATGTACAAAACCACGTAACACGAAATACCTCTTTTCGCCTCGGAGGATTTTACATCTCGATTTTCTTTAGGTTGGTCCATATGTTTTGGATGTATCTGTTGTGTGTTTAGTGTATTTTTAGTGTGTCCTACAAGAAGGACACTAATTTCCTACTTTTGGCTAACTTGCAGCAGAATCACCAGCTGCTCATGTCTATCGCGTCTTTTCTTCTTCAAGAGTGCGGTTTACGCAATGGGCAATTGGGCTAAATCGAGGTGCTGGCTTACCGTCTGATTATTTTCCAGCAAATCTTTCGGGTCCAGCAATCACTCGGGTCTATGATTTATACTGACCTAGGCACCACTTCTCATCACCAGCGACAATTCGGTGCAGGAATCGATCATGGTTGTGATTGCGTGTCGCGCGATAGGGGCGAGGTTTTGAGGTGCTACATTAAGTCGTGTTTCTTGTTTCGTTCGGACGGCTCATGGGGTACCCTCTATCGAAATATTTCAGTAAATCCCCGTAAGTGGAGGTGACTCATTATATTCATCTGTTGGATTGACACTAATCTTTTCGGCTATCGCGTTCTTTGCCGGCCGCCTACCCACAACAAGGACTCAAATCAAAGTGAGATGGCCGACCCAAGCAGTATGCACCCTCAATGTCCAGAATTCCATGTTTGAACTTGAACATATAATATTGACCAGGCCTCTCACTGATAACATTCTTGACGTACACAGAACAGATCTCCCTGGCAGCTTCCGCTGCCTTTTGGCCGCTCCGAAGGATGGCAGGTCGTGCAAATGCATATTTTTCCACGGCGAACGTTCATGTATGAGGCCTTGGTGAAGAAGAAAATGGTACGCACATCAACCACCTACAGTTATATTTCACTTGTTGGGGAAGGACAAAGCTTTCGAACGAGTGGTGGATGTAAATATACACCAGTGGCAAAATGGCTGAGGAAAGCAACCAAAGAATAGACAAAACTTACGCTAAAGCTTTCGTCCCCGGCCGGGCCCGAACAATTCTCTCATCAGCAGCGAACATTCGTCGGCGTTCCAACGAGAAGTTGCAGCCAAACAGGTGTTGAGGAAAAACCCTCATCTGCTCTGTATCTGCCCTGGGATCTTGATTTGTATAATGAAGTCCCAACTCTGCTGCTTGATATATATATATATATATATAATTCAGAACCACAAACAATAAATTGTCTCAGCAAAGCTGAGATTGTCGCCAGCGAGCATAGCGATTCTCTTCTTATGTAAGTATTATATAGCCTGGAGGGAAACACCCACGTCGGAATCTTCTGACCTGATCGTCTCAATCACAACAGAACGGCAAATCCGCACGCGAAAGAGCAGCCTGTTGTAGATTGGCTGTAAGGTTTATAGTCTCGACCTGTTGATAATTTTAGGCGGTTCTATAGCGATTAGGAGGTGAGTTCTCGGTGAGAGGTTACTGACACTGTGGTGGCCCGCCACTGTTAGAACAGCGTTATGCGTTAACGAGAAACGGAGCAGAAAATTGCTTCTGGTCTGGTAGCCACCCAAGGATCTCTTCGTTCTTGCGTTTCTACCGCTCCATCTAGAAACTGTCTCGGAGGCAGCCTCTCACGAGGTCATTCAGTTGAATATTTGAGCTACCTGAGCAAATCGCTCTCTGTTGCCACTTGAAGCAAGATCAAGTTATAAAGAAATGACACGGTAAGTCTAAATTTAACAAAGTGAAAAACGAATTCGCTCATAGGTCAACACAAATTGTCTCATCAGTGAATCAACGAACAAGCGAAGCTGTGCTTGTAACGAAAATGAATATTCTTGCTTGGCCCAGCTTGAGGCTACCTGGGAAACTAACTGTCCCTGGCCCTAGACTATTCCTTCGTCGAAAAATCATTTTTATTTCAATTCAACGTCAGTGATTTGCCAAGACAGACGTGTCTAATAAATATAGTAACTTACATACTGCAATGATAGATGAACCTCCCCCCTTTCTTAGGTAACAATCAGGGAGGTTATCCCTACGGCATTCATTAGGAAACATTTTCGCTAAAGGACCGAACTGGCCATACGAAGGTGCTTACTCCTGCAGCCTTATGGACGTCCGTTAGAAAGTGCAATATAAAATGGCATACTAAAAAGTGAGGCCAGTCACCAGCCGCACTTTGTCCCTACAAAGTCCCACCAGAGAGGAAAAGGAGGATTGCAAATGCATTAGGCAAAGCGGAGTCCTCTTGCAGAGTTTCTTTTGCCAGCCTAGCTACCTGTAGCGGCTTCGTTATTCGCTCTCCCGAGTGCTCGTGTTATCTACACTTCGCTCTCTCTCTCTCGCTCGCGATCCCCCCCGCCCGTTCTCTCTCGCTCTCCTTCGTGCCCCTTAGCGAACTCTTCTCCCTTCTGTTCTTAGAGCATTAACTCTAATTATAGTCCTTCATTACCAACCTTAACGATGGTCCACCATCGTTGATTAGCGATCTCGGAATGGAAAGCCATTTCCGTACTCACAACTCTGGCTGCCCGACTCTACGAACGGCATCAATGAGGGGGGAACCGACGGGTGGGGCGTGGGAGCAGCTGGGGCCAACGAGATCCTTCGTATCGAGAGAAAGAAGAAGAAGAAGATGACTGTGTCATTGCTGCTCGTTTCCTCAGCGTTGCCTTCACTGATGCCAGCTTACGATCCAATGTTATATAGTGAACCATCATAGCTTCGTGCGCATTCATCGCGCAGGTACCTTCAGATGTTTTCAGAGCTTACTGAAATTAAACACTATCTTGAAACACTGAACTGATGGCAGGCACCACCAACCTGAGGTCTATTAACGAATGAGCTCCTTGGAAACGATTATTCGATTACCCGCTGATACATCGTCCACATATACATTGGCTAAATATCCCCAATACAGCGAAGATGCCTCTCACAAAATGAACGCATCTCATGAGGTGGGGACTTAGTTAGATAAATATATATATATGACTTTGTGCGGTTGGCTAATATCGGCCGATGGTTCGTAATTGAGCCGTTGTGGTTTTATTCGATACGTGAATATATATATATATATGTGCATATCGCATTCCGACAATTACCGTTGTTGCCTGCTGGCTATATCTTTCTTGCTTGTTCGCTTGCTGACTGACTGACTGACCTATAAGTAGTAGTAGTAGTAGCGGGCGAACGACCAAAAGAACACGGGCGGTCTGTGGCGCGCCCTCGCTATCGGAGCGCGGACCGCTTGTACTAACCGCTACCGCTTCGGACATGCCTGATATATAATACGTGTCGTCTGTGTGTCTACGGGGGAGTTGGTTGGTTTGTTGGAGGGTTGGCAGACAATGTTGATGTTGCTGGTAGTGTTGGTGTTGGACACCACTATGTGTATGGATATGCCCGCTTGCTCTATGGATGTATATTATGTACATGACGATGATGGCGATGATGATGATGGTATTACGACGATAGGAACGAGATGGCAACGGCATCGTGTACAATATCGTATGCAGCAATATCTCTACAAAGAATCAACGAGAGTAACCCGCATCACATCATGGTGGTGGTGGTGGTGGTGTGGCTACCACTCTGTCATCCTTCTCCTCCGGTTGGACTCAACGATCGCCATTGCGTAGCCCGCGGACAGCGCAGGCCAGGATAGTCAGCCGAGGATGTCAGCCTGGATAACAGCAGCAGCAGCAGCAACAGCGACAACAACAACAACAGCCGCTCCCCTCGCCGGCTGTATCGCCACATACCCGACCGTTTATCCTGCAGTCCTGTTACAGGCCCAATAGAGCCTTGTCCCTCGTCTGTTCCCTCGGCCACTAACGGATTCGTGGAGCTAGCTGGTAGCGTGAGCAACAACGGACACCCGTACGGCTACGGATATAAACGACACCGTAGCGGACGGCAACGCTTCGTTTGTTGCTCCGCGAAGAGATTTGTCCATCAATCGTTTTTGTCAATCGCTTGCCTTGTTTTCTTTCTGCCGCCCTGAGAGGCATAGCGTTGAAGGGGCGGGCCAGTGAAGTGGATTTTAAGCAGAGCGGATCTGATCCGACATCGCAATCCCTGTGTATATAGAGGCACAACGTCAAACTTGAATAGTACCCAAATGCGCTGAGTTGTTAAATGTTGTTGATTTGACTGCAAGTATTTGGGATCTGGTGAGTTCACTTAAGCCTCTTCACTTGGCTTATATTCGCGTCAGGGACTGTCAGATCAACTGGCCGATACCATGATATTATACAATAAGTAGGCACTTATGAAGTGAAGAAACCCAATAGTATACATTAAGGGTAGTGTTGTTAGGTAAACATATTGTTAGCCTTCCTCGTTATGTGCGGCTCGACACGACACTTATCAAACAATTCCTGACCCCGCCCATTTTTGTGGACACTAATTGGCTCTGATTACACTTTTTGGCGAATTCTTATCGCTGAACTCTGTACCGTCAGTAGCAATGCTATATGGAATACCTAAGATTTTGCAATTTATGGTCCTTTTTTATTGTCCATCTCATTAATATTATAATAGTGTAACGTGTAATAGAGGGCTTAGTCGTATGAATGCATAGAGAGATGGAAGTACGGTTCAGTGACATGCGTGCTGCAATAGCTTATATATATATATATATATACAACTGATGTTTTAGAACATTCATCCGACGTAACATTGGCTCAGCGGCTTTGTGTCTCGAGGTTGTCTACGAACACCGTTGTCACCACTGCCGCTTCTCGTGTAACGTTAATAAATGCATCGTATACGTGGTGCATTTGGTAGATATAGTAGATGGATAGATATGATGGATACATAGATATCAAACGTTGGCTGATATCGCCTATGGAGTGTGACGATGGCTCTCACTGTCTCCATATCGGTGTCAGCAGCAGAAGCAGCTGTTCTATGTTACATGTCGTAAATAGGAGCGCACAAACAGAAACGACCTCGAGGACAAAAGGTGAACGTGTAACGAAGTTGATTGCATCTCTGTTTATATATATATATATATATATATGCACTGCCTTCTACGAGTCAGGGTGGAAAGCGAGATAGAGAGAGCAAAGCACAAAACACGGGCCACCGTCGACACTGCTATGGCGGCTTTACCTACTGAGCCAGCAGAAGCCAGAACATAAACGAACACAGAGCAAAATCAACGACAACGATATACATCGTGGTGGAATCCCTCCCTCTCTCTCTCTCTCTCCATCACTACTAGCATCATCATCACAACTAGAAAGAAGTACATAAGCGATAGAAACGCTCAGGGGAAAGAGGCATCTGTTGAGGGAGAAAACGTGGGGCGGCAGAAAGGAAATAAACAAAGAGAGGAGTGAGTGCAAATCCAATGGGGGCGGAATCGGGGGTGGAACAGCGGCGTGGAGGCCACAAAACGACGAGACGACAACCACCCGTTGGTGCAGGAACAACACGAACCTAAACACCAGCACAGACACCCAGCCATCTATCCAGCCCACCTGCTATGCTCGACACAGAGACATACATAGGCAGTCAAACCAACACACACACACTATGGCGTGATGAAGACGGCAACGGCTGCCCAAGAGGCGGAGGCGGTGTTGGAATCAGCGGCGGCGGCGGCGGCGGCGGCGGCGTAAAAACTGGAATTGCTCCGCTGCTGCTGGTGTGGCGAATAGTTCTGCGTTTGCCACTTCTGCTGTTTGTCAGCTTCGGTTCACTTTTCCGTCTGTCATAGAGGATGGTGGGCAAGGTGAGATGTCCGTGCTACTAGTACATGCATATGTACATATATACTACTTCTGCTGTTGTTGCCTTCGGAAGGGGGCGGCGGCGGCGGGAGCGTAGAGGGAACTGACGGCTGTACTCTGCATCCATCCATCCATCACGAAGGGACGGACGGATGAGGTTGCCCTTGTTATGCTGACATTCTGACGATGTCAGGATGAAAGACAGTGAAGCCAGGGGATTTGGACTGGGTACAACATTGCCGACATATGTTGTAGGTAGGCAGGGAGAAAGGGTTGGATGAGGACTCAAATAGACGGCCTACCACGATGACGTGACATGAACTCAACAGTGTGCAATCTTGATGCAAAGAATGAAGGGGAGAGAGAGAGAGAGAGGGAGAGAGAGGATGGTGCTCCAAACAACAGCAAACGGCGACTCATAGCTTGGTACCTTGAGAAGGCTCGAGACCTTCAACATAATTTGAATTAATTATTCGGGAGATTTCTAGTGGGTATTCTGTTCAAATAGTTCTCGGGCTGTCACAACGAGGATATACAAAGTACAAAAAAGTCTGTTTATTTCTAGTATACCTTTCTATATATAATGTCGATATTATTAAAAGGAACTCACCCTACTACATAAGTGTATACACTTTTTATTATGATTACTACAACCCTCGTCTGATATGAACAAAAACGTTAACTAGCCAATCCTAACTGATACTAATGCACAATTAACTAGAGTAGAACAATTTTACATCTTTGTAATGTTACGTTCATTCGGTCTTCTTCGTCACAGGGCAAAGTTAGAGGCGGGGAGGGAGAGTTAGAAAAGATGAAGAAAAAAACACATTTTACAGCCGCATCACAAAGAAACAGGCTAACACTTAAGGAGACAAATACGAAATAGACAAAAAAAAACAATGAGTGGTGTATTTTGCAATGTCTCTGTGTCTGCTTGCCTCCTGTTTGATACCTTTGTCCAATTAGGCGTCCCTAGACATAACAACACGAGTGTCTAAGTAAGTGCACGCCGCACCGTATTTGGCTCCGAATAAGAACGGTTGAACTAAGATTGTCAACTTTAGACTCTGTTTGTCGCCAGGCAGGAATAATAAAAGTGTTGTGAAACGCATCCGCGTCATAGCGTTACACTAAAGTTCACCGCTTTACTGCAGTCACAACCATTGCGGTGTACGATTAAGAAATAGGTGTCATAAGTATATAGTAATAATATATATGTCTGTGTTCATGTAGTGAGAATCACCAAATGGAATAGCTGTTGTTTGTTCTATGATGCAACCTTTGACAGGATAGGAAAACAGATGTGAAAATGTTTAGATCGAATCTATAATATTTGATCGCTTGACTACGCTTGAAACAGGTTGATGACATCACAATGCTAATGCTGCACAACAATCAGTCAACACCGGCCACGGTGGCAACCCCAACGGCTGAGTGGTCTCTAGCTGTAAAAAGGCAGAGACCGCAGGTTCGAACCCCGTTGCATGGCATATAAGAGAATTTAAGCATTGTATGGAGTTCCGTTATTAAATCAATAAAGCTTTACCATATATATATATATATATATATATATATAGATATATATATATATATATATATATATATATATATATATATATATATATATATATAAAGCTTTACAATATATATATACGATTTTTTGTTTTTTGAGCTGACCCTCAGCTGGTCCCCTATCTGACAGGCCTCAGCTCACAACACACATCACACACATCACTCACAACATATATATACGATTTGTCCACCCACAACTGGTGTAATATGGATGTCAAAACCAAGGCTAATTGAGTCTTGCCAAAAGACAACATGCAGCCGAATCTAACCCAACTGTGTATGTATGGGCATATATACTTAAAAGACAACGTTCTTATTATTATTCTATGGAATAATACGGCTTACCAGTCTCCCTATGCTGCTGCTGCTGCTGTTACAAATTCGTCCGTAGATAAGGTTCCATTGTAAGGCCGGTGAAGGTTCCTATCGTGGCACAGCACCGTAACAGTAGCATCAATCGTTGTCCGTAAAACAAACAGAACAGCAGCAGCAGTAGCAGCAGAGCTACACCGAGTAGACGGCAGAAGACATTTGAACAGTGAAACAAGAAAAGTAAACGATGTTTTCGACTAAGACGAGGTATTATAGTTCTCTCTCTCTCTCTCTCCCTTTCTTTCATTCCGACTCCCTTTGATTCTACCCCTCGATGTGTGGGCTGTCAGTGCTACGATTCCGCTGTGTTCGTCGCAATAAATTGTCCGAAAAATCACTCTATCCCGGCGGGAGCTCACTTGCCTCGATTTTTTCTGGTCCCTTCTACCACTCGTGTTTCTCTATCTCTTTCTGTTTCGTGTTGCAGTGGCCGTGTTTTGTCAGGCCTTTTCTATTGTCCCATTCCCTCGTAGGAATGATGAAGGGCGGTCGGGGGGGGGGGAGACGGCCAAGGACCAAAGTGCACAATACAATACGACGAACGACGGAACATGAAAACAGGACAACAGGACCCTCAACATTCTACAGCACATGAGAAAGAGCATAAAGGTCTGCTGCTGTTCGCTCCGTTCCCAACATACCTTGGCAACGTCATGCACGTTTACAGACCGACGACGACAACGACAACACGCTGTATAAAAGTCGACAACGGCGGCGGCGGCGGCTAAGGAATGAGCGAGAACGAGTTGACTGTTGTAGGGGGAGCAACGCGAACTGTGGCGGTGGCACAGAAAAGAAGATGAAGAGGAGGCTCCTGTCGTCGTACGGGGTTGGCGTTCACCATCAGAACCGCCAGCAGCAATACGACTATTATATATAATACTACCATACATCTAAAGGCATGGGGTGCTGGTGCTGTTTCTGGAGAAGACCTCGGTAGGCAGGTAATGTCTGGGTAGGCTCGATGTAGAAGGAAGCGAGAACGCCGTAGAGGGACAGACAGAACGATCAAGGAGAAGGAGGATACGTCTCGTCGCTTACTACGACTATTGCTGCTGGTTCTGCTACCCCTACGCAAGTAGACAGACAGACAGGGCAGACGACGCGGCCGAGGTACCACCACCTCGCCATATAGAGTCGATGACCTTTATCGTCACTAGTATCTGGTATTAGATATATATATATATATATCACAGGAGGATAGTAACTCAGGAAAGAACCTTCAACCTCGGCTCGTGCGTTCGCAGTCCCCTCTCCCGATATCACCACCATCTCGGCTTGCATTCTCTCTCTCTCTTTGTCGGTCGCTCTATTGTAGTGTACATCTAGCCAGCCATCGTTCTCATATCCCGTAGTAGATCCCTTATAACCATTTCCACCTAAAGTGGCCCTTTTACATTTCTATTGCTCCAATGTGCTACAGTTCGAAGAACAAAGTTCGTCTTTCGGAGCTGGACAAAGACACTGCGAAGTAGTCATGTCCTGAAACAGAGCCGGATAACTGCAACGATGACATCTGCTACAGTATAAGGGCTCTGTCAGCCAGCGAATAATTTTTACTCGATATGTTTCTCAAGATTTGGTCTCTCTGACGTTCGCAGGGCACACAATGAATGAGTGAAAGTTCGAGTGTGTGGATGTGCAACTCTTCAAAGTCTGTTTTTACAGACTACCGTTATATACATTTATATATATATATATATATATGGGTTCTCATAATTGTGAGAGCACGCGGCGCTCACTAATGAATGACGATGAATTATTGATAGTCATCGATATGTTGCACCATGTTTGCAGAGATGCACAAATGTAACTTGGATAGTATTCGCCAGTATGACCGAGCGAAACACCTTCGTGGTCAACAGAGTTGAGTCGCACACCGCCTTTCACTAGCCCAGGGTAGCTTAACATTTCGGGACAAGAGCTGTGAATCTTGGACTGCGAAGTCTTCAATAGAGTGAGCGGCAGAACCTCCGAAGACGAATGTTCTGACCACACAAATTGACAGTCATCATCCCTGTTGGCCATATATCAGCAAATCTCATGACAGGGTTACATGCCTCGTGAAGTTCTGGTGCTGACGCTGTTGCTATTTGTGCGGTTGTTGACGTTCTTACAACTTAATGATGGCCTATTGGTTCTCACATTATGGACTGGAAAGAGACAGTCCTCGAGATAAAATAGTATTTTAGGTGATCGGCTAAATACGTGTATGCAAAGTTATGAGCTTCTCCGGCTGACTGGCCAATGTTTTGTCACCGACAGCGCGGTGTGATCTTTTTAGAAATTATTCGGCTGCACGCGTTCCCTTCTTCTATGACCGCGTAGTAGTAGTGGCCGCTCCCGTCGCCACCGCGTGTGAACTGCTGCAATTGAAATCTGCTGAATCGAGACCGCTCGATAGAATCCGAAGCGCTCGACTCCGTTTCACTATACACACTATGTGTGCATAGTGTGTGTGGCATTGCCAACTCTATCGACCGACCTCGTGTGCCACTCCGACCGCCTTCCTCCCCAACGTCTATAAAACGTCCTCTAACTCACACCCGTTCTCCTCTTTCCAGTGGAGCCCTCTTGTCGTGTCTATTCTTGCGATACGCGGACGGCTACGCATACGGACACGACGACGATGTCAGTGTTATCGTAAGCATTGTGCATTTTGAGCATTTGTTGTTGTTGTTGTTATCGTCTTGTGTTGGCTCCTTCGTTGAACGCTTTCACCATCGACGCACGTTATTGTTGGTCGGTTGGCGTCGCTGGGTTCCACGGGGAGGGGGTTAGGGGGATGTAACAGGGGATTGGGGGGGCGTCCCGTCTCGATGGACACCTGCCACTGAGGTCCATGTACCAATGATCATCCTAACATCTGTTTTTCTTCGTCGTCATCCTGAAATGCCCACGTATTTACGTTTGCTGCTGCTATTACCGCTACTATTTACAAATAGTCAAGTGGAGAAATATCTAAATCTGTCTGGTTATGAGCGACCGTTGTTCGTACACGATTCGAATTGCCGCCATGATGCGATGTTATGCTGCGCAGAAACTAAACAGCAGTAGTAGAAGTCTTCGTAGTACTTGAGATTGTTTCATGGTTTATGGAATAGGGTAACGCAGTAGTAAGGGACAACTATTACTCAGACTACTGCCATTAAATATTACTCGCGGCTGTACAAAGCGACCGCAGTGGCGTTTACGGCGTCGTCAGCAGCTCAGGCGGCGGACGCGGCAGCTACTTTCGCTGGCCCTAGCGCATAATGAGCAGCGCCAACGATGAAAGTAGACCACTTCGTCGTAAACAAAACAGCCCCTGGCGCAGTAGCCGAACGATATCACATAGACAGTGACACACACACACACACAAACACGCGCACATCCACCCATAGACACAGACATTGCTTCAACTGAGTGTTGAAATGTATCGTTGACGCGTATGGTAGGTAGCCTACTGGATTTCTTGCATCGTCTGTGCTATAGTATATATATATATATATATATATATATATATATATATAGGGGAGGGAGAGAGAGAGTAAACGCGATACGTTTGTTTTGCGACGACTTAGTTGACGCGATACATATAACAGTCTGGCGAGTTGTGAAAAAAGACAGTGCTGTGACGAGGGGTGGCTGCAGGGCCGATGAGTTCGGGTCCACACGCAAAACACCACTCTCCAACTCCTCCTCCGTGACCCATTGTTTGGCCCCTGGGTATCCGCTATTTCCACTGCTGCTGTTGCGGCCGCCACTCGTGTGAATTCCCCAGTGATTCCCTCCATCCGCCCCTCAAAGTGGGCCCTCCGAACCCCCTTAGTCACAAAGCAGGCCTATGGTGCATATATATATATGTGGGTATGTTTGTCTGTGTGTGTGTATATACACATTCAGAGACATGTGGAGCAAATACCCTCATTACCGCCGGATGAGTCTGGACACCCGAGACCCGTCCGCCGTTCGTAGGACAATGGCAACTACTACAACAACATTTCGTTCCCGGTCGGCTTCGGTTGTCTCAACAGATGGATGATGTCTATCACAGGAGACCATGATGGCATAAGAACACAAAAGGCAGTAACTTCGCCAGCGGCTTCGACAACGCATGTCAATTATGCACGCAGATAGGCTAGCACAAGTCGCAAGTGAATGTACTAAATATATTCATATACCACTGTCGCTTTAATAATCGGCCGTACTCGGGACATCGTTATCGTGTGACGATTGCCTTGGCCACCTATGCGTGTAGAACATGTTTCAATGCCTTTATGGCACGTTGTCCCTCATTTAGTGATCTTGGCGAATTTAGAAACCTCTGAGCCAATGGCCGTTTCAAGGAAGAGTACGGTCAATTTATTCGCCTGAATGCGACGTGGCCTTAATTATTTGGGTGTAGTTAGTCGGAACATAGCAGAGGCGATTAAATTTCTCAAACGTTTTGCCATGAGAGACACCTGTGTACACGGCTGTTCAGTTCAGTAGAATAGATAGGCTCGGGACACTCGATCGTCTTCGAGTCGTCCGTCACTATCGGTCCCCTTCCGAACCAGAGAGACGGACACCTTGTGTCATGGCCCTTCGAGTTCGACGCGACCTGTGGTCTACGGGGTCGATGTGCTACCGAGTTAGGGCCTGTATAGTTGACGCCGTAGCCCAGGGGACCCAGAGCGTCGACGGGCCGAAGAGACACTGATACTGGACAGTGGATAGTCCGGACCATTGTCTAAAAGCAAGCCGCAGCAGCAGCAGCAACATCACATGGGCATGCTACCGTTGGTGACTACGATGCTAACTCGTGTTGCCAACGAAGCAGGGAAGCATGCTTACATGAGCTGTCACTCGAGACACACACACTCTTCTGCATGCGCATGCTATGTGGGTGCATACTCATGAACGGAGTTCAAGACATTGGCCACAGTTTGGGGTCAAGATAGCTGGTGATAGAATGCCGCGCAGCCCCAGCATCGCTCAGTCTCCGTTCTTGGTTTCTGAACGAGAGGGAGAGGAGATACCTATAGGCAGCGTTCGGACGACGGCGCCTTGTTCGGTTCCCGTTCTACTGAACATTCAGTGAAGACAAAGGCTACGACACACAGAAGCTTACTCACAAGCAGTCCCTCGATTGTCTCACTGACTGACTGACTGACTACTACATGGTCGACACCACAGCCGTCTAATAAGTACACTGTCAGCGGGCCCTAACGGCAGCTGCAACAAGCAACAGCAAATAGCAGCATTAGATGGCTACGGGTATACGACGAGTTGCGTTCTCTTTTGCCAGCCGGCCTGTGAGCCAGCTAGGTAGACTTTCTTTGTTCTGTCTCTTCTTCTTTTTCATTTTCTTCATTGCCTTACATTGAAGTGGTTGGTTCGTTGGTCGCTCGCTCGCTTCCCTGGCTGATTATGTCTGCTTTTCCCGGCCCTCCTATTTGAGTGCTTGCGGGTTGCTATCCTTCGTTCGAATCAACGCTGAGACATTCAGCCGTGTCTCTCCGTGACTTCTCCCGGTTTAGGTCGAAAGGAGGCGAAGGCAAAATGCCTAAGTCAAATGGCCCATCAGATTTCCATCGGGAATCTCTCGACCCTAGATCCTAGGGTTTTTCTCCTTTAGCTCTCGGAGGACAGCAGACGGACAGTCTGAGCCAAATATATCGATAGATATTGATATCTCTATCTGTACAACAACATAGCGCGTTGCATTCGCCTCCAGAGATCGCAGTTTGCGTTCAGCACGAGCCGAGAGATAGGGTCTATCGACACAGCATCGAGAGATGGAACACAGAAGATCTATGTATTATTCATCTATGCGGGCAAATTCAGGCAAGGCATGGTGACATTAACGGCGAGCGTCACTCCGTGGAGAGAGATCGTAACGAATTATTGTGTTGTATGACACAATATGTATAATATCGTTCACATATTTCTCCCTAACTCTTTCTCTCTCTCTCTCTCTGTGTCTACTCTCAGTCAAGATAATTAGCCAAAGCATCTCCAGCCTGGCCACCTAGTTAGCCAGGTATGTTATAATATTTGTGTCCAACATTTTCCGACACCCCTTAGACGGCACTTCACTTGTTCAGATTGCTTATTAGAGTTCAATGATGTTGTTTAGATTTGATCACATCATCGACGGAAAGTAAGTCAGGTATCAGCAATAATAATGGTGAATTATTGCTAACCATGCATCACTCATAGATCACAAAATGTCTTCTCAACCACTGGATATTGACTGGAATCTAACGAAATAGAGTAGGGCAGCTCTTGATATATCGAGAACCAAATTTCTAATCTTTTCTCATTCACCAGCTGACAGACCAATCAGATACCGAATGATACCAAATTTAAGCCACGACAACCCAATAGCCAACCAACCAACATGACCTACAATTGTCAGTAGCGGGTCCAAAGCCCGCTCGGTATTATATTCGTACGTGCTGCAATATATACGTAGTGGCTATCACCACCACCACCACCTTTATAGCCATTGAGTAAAACAGACGTAACACTGCTATGAAGTGCTTGTTCCGGGAAGGTCGACTGGATACCCCAAGACAGGTGTTGCCTCATCTTTATAATCGTACTATGAGTGGATTGTGGGTAGAAGCCATATAAAACTGCCCAACAGCTTAAAGTTTACCAAAGGACAACCCAACGATTTCTAAGAAGTTAAGCTCTCCTTCCGAAATTGAGTGGCCGCTTCAAATAGAAATCCTGTTCAGTGTATAGCCTCATTCGGTATACTCAGTTGGGTATTAGGTGGTCGTGGGATGTTCCTGGGAACGACAACAGCTTGATAGTGGCGGTAATAGAATTCGGAAAAGGCAAAGACTCAAGCGAGGTCGGTTGACAACAGACAGCGAACGAAACACAGTCGATTCGATGACAACAACAACAACTACTATTGCTGCTACGAACGGCGCGAGTACCGCCACTAAACGCTTATTAAGGCAGACCACTCATTGAAACATCTAATGAAATTGCTAAACCTATTCCGCCGGAGTATACTTACAGGCAGACGAACAGGAAGTGCAGACATTTTTATTGGTAAGCAAATATACCTAACCTGTTCGGCCAGGTAAATAAAGCCAGATAAACAGTGAAGCCAAATTTATATAAGTAGAAAACCCGTTTGGAAACATCGTTTGAATATATATATATATAATTTTTTTCCCTCATACAGTATATGTGCAATAATGCAACAAGTATTCGAATGTTATTCATTCATATAATTCGTCTCCCCTTCCGTCATGTTATTGTTAAACTTATTACTTAACACCTTTATTATAATATTTATTAATGTTGTTGTACATATCTTATATGTTTACTACTATTATACATGAGGAACTCATGAACTGTCTCGTAGTTTGTGTAGTATAAAAATAAAATGAGACTTGTTTCGATAGCCTTCTTCTTCTTCTACCCTCGGGCCATTCAAGAATTACCTCACTTGATCTTTCAACATTTACCGTATCCACGTCGTTTGGTGGTCTCCCTATTGTGAATACGTTTTCGAAATATTAACAACTCCCCAAAGCAGACCATCAGATATAACCACGTGATGACATATGCCTTCGTACCTCTTCTGACATCGAACTTTTCATACTCCATAGTCCTTTGTTAATACGTAGTTCTTGTCCTACATCAAGGATGGCTTAGTTCATTATTGTGTATTTCCATAATAAGAAGGATGTTTTCTCTACATTAGTGTTGTTGCTGTGTTGTTGTTGCTAAATCTTCAAGGAGAGATTGTAAATGAGAGACAGACCTATGAGAGTAACAGAGAGTTATTGTGTTGTTGTTGTTGTTGTTGTTTGTTAAGCGTGACAAGGATAAATCGGTAGTAAGTTTCATTGTTCAGCTTTAGGGAGGTTAGTTCTGATGGGTTACGATGGTCAGACTCTTGTATCCCTCCGAGGTGCACGCAACAACTGGTGGTATAGACAGCCAGGCTAATGCCGCAGGGAGTCTGGGTGCTTTGAGGCCAGAAGAAGGGCGAAGGAATAAAGCGCTTTTGCAGATGACACTGCTTGCACAACCGTTCGCTCGGACTGACGGACGAACGTGAACGAGGCGGCTTTCTCGTTCGGCCTGCGGCCTGGGTCGTCTCGGCTGAAACCGAACATCCGCCGCAGGCTGCCAACCGTTAGGCAGAATCTGGTGGAACCGGCTTCTGCTGCTTATGCTGGTGGGTGCCGCCGCTTTCTGCAAAGCGGTTGGCTCACTTTGTCTCCAGCACTCGTGTGGATGGTCGACCAGTCCACAGCGGTGCTGCTATTGCTGCTGCTAGATTTGTTTGCAACTGTGTCTCTATGGCTGTGCGAGCCTATGAGTCTATCTCGTGTGTATATATATATATATATATAGGTGTGTGTATGTATATAGTTTGCTGTGTCCAATATGGCACATTGTCTAGTTGACCCAACGTGGGTGGCTACTGTGGAAGACAGACCGGCAGCCTGAATTCGAGAGGATTCGAAGCAAAACACGTTCGCCGCTCGCTCTCTCGCTCCCTTTGTTCCTCTACGAAGACTTTACCCTAACCTAGACCTTTGTTGAATCTATAGCGATACAGCCACGACAACGAAGACCGTGACGCCTTTGTGTACACGATCCGAGAGCCTCAAAAGACAGAAAGATACCCTCACAGAAAGACGAGCACTACATAGTACAATAGTACCCACTATGATATTACTATGACGCAAGCAAACTAACTGACCTCATACAAGTGCATGCCAAATATATAAGCTTGCGACAAAATAAACGACTTTTATATTGAGAAAATAACCATAATTTAGACCATGTCGTTTCTAAATAACGTATATATATATATATATATACTATTTCACACAAATGCATGCAAGTCATAAACAAGAAAGTAGTTTGGTGGAACAGCCAATTAAGGTATTCGCGTGCACTTAACCTGACCTGACGACATGATGTGATATTAATAACCCTATCTAGCTATGGCGCACATTTAATTGCAGAAACATATTGAATAGACAAGTTGTATGTTGCATTGCCATTTCAATTATTCGTTTACTATGCCATACAAGAAGTGATAACAGTGGGCAATGGGTAGAAAAACCAAACCGAAGAGGTCAAGATTGACGCTTCTGGTCAAACTTAACGAAAATACGAAAAACCCAAAAAAAATCATAATTCCAAAATTCGTAACTCTCCATAAAAGCGCACCTCAGACTCAGATTGTTTTACACCGTTATTCTAAATTGCTCAACTTGACTGATCAGACTGTCGATCATTTGTTCGACTAACATCTAACGCCTTTGTGATTAAGTTGATCTATAAACTTTGGAAAAGCTGATAGTTTCTTTGATTTTCAATAAATTTCCACGATGAAGTGCGTTGTATACAGTACTATGCAACAAACGAACATGCAACAGGGCAATGAACATCGTGTTTATCTATGTCCATTAGATATCTTAGAGTGATATGCATAATAGCCATGATGTCATCATATTAAGTGCACATGACAATGACTCACTTTTTCGGTGAGCAAAAATGTTAGTACTATTTTGGTATTTGATTGTTTGTCCTAAATAAATTGGCACTTTTTTGGTATTTGTTTAGTTGTCCTGAATAAATAGTGTTATCGATTTATTTTCGTGGAATGTAAATCATTATTTACTCAAAACATCTAATATATAAATCAATGAGTGATTAAATAAAGATAACATAATCTATTTTTTTGCTTTCCCTAATCAAGTTCTTATCTATGATTCACACGAACTTATGTGAAACTATGCTGTCGGGCAACACTTTTGGAGTCACAATATATATATATATATATATAAATATATATAAACTTTAGCAAAATACAGTACGGATCAGCGACATGATTATACTCGTTAACTGCTTCACGGATTTCTTATATAGTTGTCCAATTGATGTCTGTATTTGATCGCGCGAGATCCACGCGAGGGTTGCGACGAATCAGACAGCCGCTGTGTCAAACGCACACGTTGCTACTCAAGCATTTGCAGTGTGCGTCGTTGCGAAGTCAGTACACAGCTTTGACACGAAGTTATTTGTCGAGAAAAAAGACTATTTCATTTTTCTGGAAGGGCAGCCAGCCATGGATAGGATACTATACTCCCTCTCTCTCGATTCACTCTCTCGCTCTCAGTCGCTTTGAAAGTGAGTTCCTTGGTTCGTACATAAATCAATAGTTGTTGGTTTGGAAACTTTGACGACCGTCGTTGGTCCGGCAGCGGCCGGTGACGACGACGACGACGGAAGGGGGACCAGCAGAGTCCTTCCTCTTCGGTCGTAGGCCATCTCGTTGAAAAGATGTCCCGAGATCTCGGTCCAAGCAAAAGTAAAACTTTGCCTCTCTTTTCCGAGTTCAATTTTAACAACAATTCAACAACGCGACGGTGCACGCGCAGCCTCGTCACCCATTCGGCGATATCCGCTGAACGAACGCCCGCCCGACCGCCCGACCGCCCGACCGCTTGGTCTCTGTGTCTTACTAACTGACTGACTGACTGGCTTCTTCCTTCCTTCCGTCCTTCGTTGTGCTGCTGCTGCTTCTGCTGCTGAATGAACGCGGCTGGCGCGTTCGCCCATTCTCGACCCTTGTATGCGGTCTATGGGTCTTCCGATTTCTGCTGCATTCTTTTCAACCCTATAAAAGTGAGTGAGTATCTCAAATCCGTGCAATATTCACCCTCTTGTCAGGTCCGATCTGTTTCCAACTAGGCCGCGACTCGATTTTCTCCTCGGTGTATATATAGATTTAACTCTAGTCTCTCTCGCTCGCTCTCTCGCTCTCTCGATGTCTCTTTGCGGCAGCAAGGATCACGCAACCGTCGCCACTTCTTTTCCAGCGTCTAACTCACTCACTGTATGTAGAATACACTGCAGATATAGCAAACCGGCATCATCGTGCACTCAAACACACTACACCGCTTCGCATTTGTTCGTCGAACGAAGAATCCATCGATCCATCTATCTATTCATCCATTATTTATTTGTTTATTTATTTACTCTTCTTGTTTCTATCCTGCTCAGCGCTGCGCCGGCGTGGATAGATGAGCTGCACAGTAGCTATTCATCCAGTTATTCATGCCCTCGACGTCTATACACTGTCAGCAGCACAGGCAGAGGTTGTGCGACAATATTACGACGTCGGCAGGATATTACGCGCAGTCATACAGTTGAAGCACTCTTGTGTATGTGTGTACTCACTCTCATAAACACGAACGGCTCGAATCGTCGAAAGCAACAACGACCAATGATGGTTATGGCAACTAGACAAACTGTTATTGGCTGGAGGAGTCATATTTCGAGGCTACACACGATACAGGAAAGCAGCAGCTATGTATACCCACAATTGAACAAACCGCGAACAAATGCAGAGGATAGAAGGAAGTGGACGCACAGCGTAACTCTTTACTCGACGAAACCAAACCAAACATGTTCGAGTGTATGACCACTTTCGTTTGTATTCTCGTGCCGCCAGCGCCCCTTATGTATATACGTGGCCTAACGGCGGCGGCGGCGGCGATCGTAGTTCCGCATGTCTCTCGGCTAGGGTTGAGCCAACCCCGAGACATCGTTAGTCGTTGATCGTCAGCTAAAACAACATTCTCGTCAGCTTGTCTTGTTCCAGAGTGTATCTCGCGTCGCATCGAGCACATGGCACTTTCGCCGATGCCGTGCCTGCGGCGGCAGCAGCAGCAGCAACGACAACAACAACAACTATAGAAGCTAGCCACAACTATGGCGTAACAACAGCTCACAATACAACAAAACATAAGGCAACGAGTAGACAACCTCTGTTGTTCTTGTCACTGCTGTTGTTCCGCTCTAGTCTGGTCTCGTTCTCTCCCTGCAGATGAACACTAGTGGCGGTATTCGTTGTCTCCTTTATTTCTCTTCGTTATTTCTATCTTCTCTTTATCTACTCTTCGTGTTTGCTCTTCCACCCCCCTCTCTCTCTCTCTCTCGATCACTCTTCACTCATCATTTGAATGACAGCTACGGACGGAGTGTGGTGGTTGTGTTGAACCCATGTTACCCATGGGGCTGAACTACTGCTTTATGCTTCATATCTGAACACAAGGCAATGGCTCGCGTTGAAGCCCCCCACCCCCCCTTGGTTTTCCCTGCTTCCATCTATCGCACACACTCGCTGCCCGTTGCTGTGAACTTTCAATATTTTTCTTAGTTCCCCCCTCCCCCCCCGTCATATTCGCTGAAAGTGAAATGGTAATGACGCTCAAGAACACTGTCTGCCCTGCTGACAAACTCCCACCGTCGACCGACCGACCGACCGAACGAGCGCTGAAGAAGCTGCTGCTGCTGCTACCGTTACCGCTATCTGGCACTCCGCACCTTCCGTAGACGAGACGACGAGAGAGAGATCTTAGGCAAGCAAGAAACTAAAAAAACACACACACAGGGAGAAAGAGAGAGAGAGGCAGACACCACTCAAAAAGTGGCGACGGGTGGTGAAGCGGTAATTCGCTTAAAAAGCGAACTGCGAAAAGCAGGCGACGGAGTTCCCCTGTTCGTTCAGTGCGAACAATTCACACGAGCGAGTTAGAGCGCGTTCGGGCACCTTTTTTTCTCAAATTAGATGATGATATAGAAGATGATGGTGTTGGGGGTGGGTGAGGGCACTTGGGGTGGCTGATAGAGAACGTCTGTTGGCCGACGCGGAGCCTAGACGAACAGATAAAGATAGACAAGAACAGGAACAATTCGTTGATGAAATTGATGAAAGGCCACAGCGCAGCAGAGTAAAACAAAGACCTTCTGCAAAAGTGGGATATTCCCAACGCAGATCATATTAGCGAAACTGAAATTAGTGAAATATTTGCCTTCACTCTATCACCATTGTCATTACACGGCAATACCATCATCAGCGGACTGCACTTTATTGCGGTGGGCGACTTAACAATCAAACGCTACCAATTGTTTATTGCCATCTGTTAGCTATGAGAACGATGGCAGTAATGAACATGCTCTCGAAAGGTCGGCAAATGTTTTCTGAGCGCCGATTCTATCCCGATTCGAGCTGCGCGTCTGATATTAACATGAGAGCAAATGACATAATTTGCCTTTGAATAGAATACCTACTACTTTACTGTATTGGATTAAATTGCTCGTGCGGCAGAACCCACAACACTAACAACATCATGCTCTTTGTGCCACAATTCGTCAATTAGGATGGATGTATTTAAGTGTATCTATCTACCTAATCAGTTCTAATAAAAAACAATTCTCATTTATTTGACTTTCATCTGAATCTTTTCGTTGATTGAAACTCGCATAGCACGGTAACGACCAAAGGAATATCGTGTTTACCAACAGTCATTGATCTTAAAGTGCTTAGTTCATTGATCTCGTGTTTGCAGTTGAAAACAATCCGAGCAATCTTAATTAAAGATACGAGTGTGTCGGTCTTACCCACTAAATCATTAGTCCAGACATCACTAATCTTTCGTTGACTTTTCTCGATTTTCTATTTGGATCCTGTTGCTATCGTTGACACATTCTAACTACATGTAAACATTACATGTCCTGCCCTCAGATGTGGGATCGCTTCGTGCAAATGCTGTTGAAATTCTATCTCGAGTTGGTTACTATTCACTAATCCTACTTAACTACCTCACTGACCGAATGGCTGGCCTATTCATCATTCATCGTGAACATAATTAGGTCTATTCTGGGTCACTGCCACCTTCAATACATCTAGGACCACCGCAGGCAAGCAGGCACCCACACGTCACTTTCTGCCGGTCTGACGATCTCCATTTCTCGAGTTGACCTTTCTCTCTCGCGTTGTCGATCTCACTTACTTGTTTTCCACGTTCCACTCACGGCTCGAGACCGACAGACAGGAGAGAGCGAGCTGTTTTTCTATCGTTATGGTACTCTATCGTTTGCGGCCTGGCACGATTCCCGACCCGATTCGACAGAGCTGTTCTAATGGGACGGGACATGGTGGCGTTCACCATCGACAATCTACCGCCGCCACAAATTTGCTCGCAATCCGACGAGCTACTGACCAACCATGTATATGTAGAAAGGGCCTAGCAACAGCCGCAGAAATAGTCAAAGAAACCCGGGCATGTCTCTCCCTGTTCAAGGGGAAGATGATCGCTAGTGATCTTTCCCAGGTCTGGTCCCCTTTGGCCTTTGGGCCTCTTTTATCCTCGCTTCTCTATATCCATCTATCTAAGTGACACCGCTGAGTATTTTATATATGATTAGTCATAATGGCGGTCCTTGTATACATGTTATGTATGCGCCTTATGCTTTCATTTCCTTGGTAGTGATAGTGGTCTTGGTGGCGGTTATGCATCCGCCGGAGCCTCGCCTATTCAGAGCATCCAGATCCAGAGAATGATGGTGAGGATGATATTGATGCTGTCGATAATGTCGACTAGAAAGAAGACAGATCCATGGATAAACGAGGCAGGATACCAACTCATGTGAGCTCCCTGTTCACCCTACAGCGTTCGTGCACACGAACTTCTTCAATGCTGAGCCCGGTCGATCGGTTGCATCGGCGGTTATGGGCGCGGCAGCGGCGGGTGACAAATTTGGCCTCCTAAAAAACTGCTGCTGGCGTTACCCTCTTAGCCACCGGCGCGTCTCGCTTTCCTATCTCGCCTCTCGTTCCTCTCCCTCTATTTATCTCTTCTTCTTTTTCTTCTTCGTCACCCTCTGCCACACGAGGCTTCTTCCCATTTGCCACTATTTCTCTGCCACTTCACTTCGACTACTGCTACCACACTCCTCCTCCTCCTCCTCCTCCTCGATCCGTTCTCCTTTGGCTGTTCATTCCTTCTTTTCATCCTGGTCGAAGGAGGGAACCATTTCCCTCTTCCTCTCTCTCTTTCTCCATCTCTCTGTCGGTATCTCTCACCCGCATCCCTTCCACTGTCGTATTCTACCGCTTAGCCTCAAACGCGTGCACGCTCACAGCTTGCGTAGGCACAGGCTCGTGTATGCGTGTTAGCATAACAGCACGCTTAGTTACCCGCTCTGGCTGACATTGTTGCTCCCGCGATCGCCACCATTACCCGTAGTCAGTGGTACAGCACATAGCATAGTGTATTTACGCACATTTGGGGGTGGGGGGCATTTAGTAGAAGGGATTGAGCGGGACAGGCGGGCGGGCGTTGGTTGCAAACGTTGGTGAACGTAGAAACGGGGAAATGACACTGGGCGTCACCGAACCGAGGTCACCGAACCAACACTTTTTGCCAGAAACAACCTGTTATGTCACCACATTGTGTGAGCGCTTCCACGACGATAGTGGTGATGATGATGCTAATTGTCTTGTTCATTCTATAACGTAAGAGAGATTATACATGCATGTATGTATGCATAATGCATACTCAAATACTTGCGATTGTGGACAACGACACGAAATCAAGAAAATAAAACAGGGCAATGAGTCAATCGGCGTCAGGTACAATATGTGTTTGTTCAATACGCCTAACGATCATGTGTGTGTACAACAGTGTTTGTGGTACGAACCATAATTGCCGACATACAACACCAGCATTTTGTGCGGGTGGTGTTAGTGGTGTCTTCTAACGAATTATTTAGTCATTTCAAAGAGGCCGGATCTGTCACTTGCGCTAATCGTTCCACAACGATCCTTCGGTTACTTCCCATCGTTACCAACATTCATCAACAAAATATTACCCACATCATCAGCGGCAGCAACAGCAGCAGCAGCAATGAACGACGATACGTGTACCAAAGTGAAGATCCTATGGGGTACTTCGAGTGGCCGACTTTTTGTTGTTTTGTTTCAATTCTCAAGAATAAAATCAGTAACAAGAACAAACGAACGGCTGTGTGACGACAACAACACAGCTAAAGGAAACATTCACAGCTGCGACTGTATCCGGTGGTGTTGGTGGTGGTGGTGAGGGCGATAGTGAGTTTGTTGCTCTGTTGTAGCCTAACCCCTGACCTCAGTTCGATCTCTCCCGCTGGGCTGTACAACGTGAGCTTCGGGACAAAGTATGAATGAGCAAATGAATGTTACGCGAACAAATCCACTTCGAAAAAGCTGTGTCATTTGTGATGTAAAAAAAAATCAGCAAGCTGACGAAGAAGAAGAAGAAACAGCGAGCAGGAAAATGAGATAGGAAAAACAGTCTCTTCTTTTCTCGTTCGGTCATCGATTTTCTATAGAATGAACAAAAAAGAAAATGTAAAAAGAAAGAAAAACGATAGATTAGATCCAAAGGATAATAGACTCTGGGGCGCCTGTCGGCCTGCGTGCTGTGTATTCAAAGAAGAGGCTACACTCAAGCACCGTTTCGTCTGGCCCATGATTCGATGGTGTTAGTGGACACAGATCGCGGAACGGCAATTGCGTGGGATGGTGGGGAGGGGCGACCGAAGCGGGCTGCAAATATTGACGATGCTAAATTATCTCTGGTAAATGAAAAATTACTATTCGATGTGCTTTTCAAAAGCTCCGTCGCTTTTTTGGGTATATATATATATATATATATGCACCATCGTACACAAATTAGCCATGGATGTACAAATAGGTGCCCTGAGCAGCGGCTCTACTTGAAAGCAAGTAACTTCACCTATAGATTTAGATGACTATTTTGTTACGATGGCCACTCCACTCGATTTGCAGGGCTTCCGTTTCCCTCACGAGGTAGGGTATTTGAGAATCCAGAAATTCATGGAATGGCTCTGATTAGTGTTGAAGGTGACACTAGCTTTGTAAGTAAGTGAATATATTCTTATTATCGCATTCGTTGTTCGTTGGTAAATAGTCCATCACTTCACTAACATAAATTCTATTGCCGCCAGCTAAAAGTACACACACACACCATACTGTACTATTCATGCGAGCATGCAACCATAGTGAAGTGTGACTTATTCCAGGATAAACAAACACCGGCAGTGTGCAGATACCCATCTCCTCTATATATAAGAAACGCAATCCCATTGCAGACATATATTCAAGCTTTGCCTAAATAGGACAGACAGAGTTTAGACGATTTCTTTAACATGTTAGTTAACGCTGTGAAGTCGTCTCTATCCCGGATGATGGCTGAGCAGGTATTCATTTCTTTAATATTCAGTAATCATTTTGTCTCAACCAACGTAAACTAAAAAATACGAAAAAAACATAAAACATAGACAACTTTAAACTTAACTCGTTAAACTTTCATTGCATTGAAGCAATGAAAGTTTAACGTGTCGATCCAAAGAATATGTATTGATATGTTGCGTAAACAGAGTATGTATTTCTTACTTGTGGCCTCTTAAAGAGATCAATAATATCTGTTCTGAGGGTACATTTTACAATAAAGCCGCCTCAGATAGCCGGTCCGTTCTCGGCATCTCTTACCTGAAATACGAAATTAAAGTCTCTGAGTTAATTAGAAAGCTATCGAAAGATGAATATATAAGTAACAAAAATCTACGAGGTTTCGGTTGTTTTGTCAACCGTCTTCAGCGGACTTTGAGCATTCACGTATCATAATTTTCTAGGGTATTTGAATTTATTTTTTTCGGCAGAATTAACCTCGTAGATTAGTTATAATGTGCATAGGATTTAGTGACGTAAGAGATAGCACCGCCACGTCGTTCTAAATGTGCACTTAATCATGTCTGTCATATACATCAGCCATTCTTATTCGTATATATATATATATATATTGTGATGATGTTACATGGGCTGGAAGCATGGTTATCACCATGTTCGCAGATCATATGCTATTTAAGAGTATCACCATTATCAATCGTCTATGTGTTTTGATTATTTTATTTTTTTGACTGAGTTGTTGAATGTCAACATTGGCTCTGTCGCACATGTACACAAGCCCAGCCGAGGAACGCGTCGGAAACTCAGGTAGACGAGGCAATGAAGAGTTTGGAACACGATCTGGACTCATTTGATTCTGCGAATACTGCGATTACCCACAGTCAGAGTGGTGGTGCCAGTCATCTGCCAAAATGTTGAGATATCCTCTGAAATAATTTCCTCACGTGGGAATTCGCTATGCATATAGACCTTGGAACCTATTTATAATAGTAAACCACACGACAGGTCCATTGATTCGTGCAGTCTGGATGCAAATATGGTCGTCAGTCAAAAAGACGAAATACTGGAGTACAGAGAGACCGGCTATTATTGGTATGACATGGCCAGATATTTACCTATTTATATATTTAGCTATCTTTCACTTAGTCTTTGCTCTCCCCAATGGTCGCAATCGTAGCTGAGTACTATTAGAAAAAACATTCGACAGAACAGAGAGAGAGAGAGAGAGAGAAAGGTGATTGTTCGAATCAACGAGCTTGGGCCGCTATTTTGAAAATGATTTTTATGTTATGGCACTATTCTACTACTAAGGTTCAAAATTACAACTCTAACTGAACAGCGACTAATATATTTATGCTGCACCTCTGTATTCAGAGCTCAAGTGTTTCATGTGCCGCTAAAAACATTGTACGTACAACGTTTCTAAGCTTTAAATGAAGCGATTTCCATCGAAGTTGCATAAATAGTTCAGTTGTCCTTCGGTACTGTTTTGTGGATGAAACTTTCGCGAATCGATCTTCTCGCCCTGCCTCTCGTGTGTGTGCGTGTGTGTGTCTGCTTCACACTTCAATGGCTTTGGATTTAGCGTCGGTAATCGTTCGTTCGATTGGAACGAGAAAAATGAGCTTCCCCAAAAAGAAGGTGAACTGGAACGACGCGAATAAATTCCTACTTATTATTCTCCGTCGCCAGTTGCAGCGTTAAGCCGAAGCGGAGTAGAATCGCCACGATGTTCTTACAATTCGCATGAGCTCTGCCCAACATCCCTTGGTCCTAACATGTATTTACTTCATTGGACATGGCAAGTATTTTGTTCTATAGATTACAGAAGGAGAGAGATGAGTGGGGTGAGATAGGAATTTTTCAAGGCGTATACTGTAAAAATACAATATTAAATATCAGATCGATCTGTGTAGATGTGTTTCATCTGTGGGCTGCGCACCCGAAATGCGAAACAATTCATGACGAGCTTTCGCGAGTTGATCAGTTGTGCGGAGGGGCGCTGCCGTCAAATCTGAATGTAAGGTCACACGGACAAATGTTCGATACTCGTGGCTATGCGGAAGGCCTTTACATGGCCACCGGTGAACGGACAAGCTAATTGAACCGAGCAGTGAACTCTGACGCCGAGCGCGGCCACGTCTGAGAATCGGCCTGCAATGCCAGTTGTATCTCCAATTACATTCGGTATAATGTGTTCATAGAATGGCCTCCTATTGGGTATGGGCGAACTAGGAAGTCCTATGCAAATACGAGTCTACTCAACGGAGCGAAGAATATTTACCCCATCGAATAACTCCATCAGGGGCGAAATAAATATTTGAGTTTAATCATCAATGATACAGATGTCTGATGATTTTCATGCACTCGTTGGCACTATCTTTCATGCTGCCTGCCGCGCTCGTCTTCTCGTTCGTTAGTATTCGAGTAACAACAACGAGTCTATCTGGAGGGATGGTCTGTGTCGATGGATGGTTGATGGGTTAGTTGCTTGCTTGGTGGGTATGCAGACCCGAGCAGACACACTCGTTGTCTACTAGAGTTGTTACGTCAGCTCTGCTTGCGTTTCATTAGGGGGCGTTCAGGGTGGCCCGGCTCGAACAGCGGTAGTCTGGTTCGGTCGTTGGTGCCAGCTTCCTCACCAGCTGAACTGGATAAGCCACGTAGAGTTCGCTGTGCGTACGACTAGTGGTCATGTGGGCTGCTACCCCTTGCGATGATTCTATCTTTTCTTAATTTCGTCCCTTGAGAACGTTGTCCAACACGACGAGGCGAGAGAAGGATGAAGAAGTTCGGCCACTGGTTCTTCACTCTGCTGCGGACGCTCTGAGAGTTTCGTGGATGGACAACGAACAGCGGAAGTTGTTCGCTCAAGCGATACAGCCCCACCCACACATCCATCCAGCGACGGGGAGCCGCATTAGAAGTACTATTGACAGCGACTAAAGCACACACACACACACACACACACACTCGACTAGCAATGGCTGCTGGTGCAGATGTTGCTGGTGCTCTCCTGTTCCCGCTATCGCGCCACGAGAGGCAAGTCAATCTTGGTGGATTTACGCCGATGTCTAACAAGGCAGCGAACAGCGGCTTACTGTACTGGCGATGGCAGGCAACGATGACGAGGAACTACGATGAAGGAGTGCTCTGCCACTTCGGATGACCCTCGTGCCCTCACCAATGGCTCTTTGTCCATTCCCCGCCCGCACCAAATGACCCCACGGCCATTAATGCTATGCTGCTTCAACATGCCGTAACGCCTCTATGGCACGCAGGTCGGACGAGGAAGGCGAACCGCGCTCGGAAAACCAGTTGTACGCTGCGGACAAGCCCAGCTGTTCATTTCAATCGTTCGATGACGCCAATGGGGAGAAGCAACGAACGAATGCCCAGTGAAACAGGAGCAGTGGCAGCCAGGCATACGCATACATAGCATGCCGCTCGCGTGAAAGATAGCTACACGCGGGAGTCGAATGGTGAAGACATCGAGCAGGGAGTGGAAGAAAGGTGGAAGGAAGGCTCTAGGGGGCTAAATATCAGGCAAAAGGGATTGGGATCCCGGCGGGAGCTATCCCGGCTACCACCACGACTATGCCGGAGAATGATAAGGAGGAGATGGAGGCGAACAGGAGAACGAGAGTGAGAAAATCTCCGAAACTGTCGCCCCGGGCGACGGTGGCGGTGGGACCCGAGCTGACAGGCGGCTGCCTTGCGCGCCGGAGACCGGCTGCGAACAGCGTCAGAGTAGCGGGGGTCGGTATATCGCTCTCTCTCTCTCTATCTCTCATCCTCTCCATTTCTATGTCTGTCTCTTCCTTCCCAGCTGCCGGCAGAAAAGCTGGAAGGCTGTGGGAAATGTTTGACTTTAACGACGAAGGCAGCGACAGCAGTAGAAGGGCAGGAGTCCCCCTCACGGTACTAAGAGCAGAACCAGCCGGTAAGAGTTCGAGCTAAGCGGGAGCCAAGGAATAGCTCGCGGACAAGGAACATGAACGAGACGATTTGGGAACGCGTGCGAAGCAGTCCCTTCTGAACAGCAACGGCTACAGAGGCGGCGGCGGCGGCGGCGGCGGTGGTGGCAGCGGCCGACAAAGGCGGTGCATCTGCTGCTGCTGAAGCAGTTGCTGCCCTCGAAGACGGAAACTTGCAAGGACCTCCCAGCGTTTGCTGAGGGGCAGAAAAGCTAAAGGCGATAGAATGAGCGAGTGAGTGAGTGCTGCTGTTGAGAGAAAACGCTGCTGGCGGGCAAGCGCCACGTCCGACTAGAGCAGGGCAGGCAGTCGTCGCCGCCGCCGCCGCCGCCGCCGTCTCCGTTGGAGCCGGCATAGTCGTATGGCTTCGCGGCAAACGTAGTGTGGAAACTTTCGTCCGTTGTGTTGCCCATCCACCACCTTCTCCTCTCCCGCCTCACCCTAGTCCGGCTTGGCAACTTTCAGCAGCTCTAGTTTGGCCTTCGTTCCTTCTCGTTGGGAACTTCAACTAGTTCTCATCGAATTGCAGATCAACACATATTCAGCCAGCCAGACAGTTAGCTAGCCAGCTACCCAGTGGACACGCACTCTCGAAGTCTTTGCCACATACAAACATACGAGCACACGGAACGCTTGCACATTCATTAAGTTCACATTCCCTGTCAAACAAAGTAGTATGTGAAAATGAGGCAGGACAAGAGCAACGAAATGTAGTAGAGAGAGAGAGACAGAGAGAAGCGGGATTTAGACTGGTTTCATTTCTACGAGCATCATCGCACTGCTCACATTGTATATTGTATATCCACATCTTAAATAGGACATAATAATAATCTGCACAGTACACCGCTAACAGTTTGCAATAAGACAACAAAAATTATATATATATATATATATATACATCCATATTATGTAAGTATATTAATCTCTATGATGCACTTCGCATCACATAGTCACGCATAGTGCCTGTCGTCTTTATTGGTTGATGCGTGTTAGACATCTTCTCCATGCTCACGTATACTTACAGGGCGTTCCCGTGAACGTTCCCGCTGCTCAGTGTTGAACTCAGATCATGATCAGAGCGTTGTAGGTGTCCTATTCCACCATCTCCCGCCCCTGTATCCACCTTCGCTACTCTACTTCGTCTTCGTTCGTGGCCAACGAAACGAGATCCTCTCCAACTCTCTCTCTCTCTCTTTCTACACCCTACCATCCATTCCTTCAATTTTTCTCTCGAGAGCCATCGAATCGTTCGAAGAACTGTAATCTGATACAGACTGGGTCGTACGACACGACAGTGCGCTGCCACGTATGTGTGCGTGCTTTGCTATATATATTATAGTGTCATATTCAGTGAAACAGCAGCAACAACATCAACACCATCTTTACAATGACGTCCGTGCGTGGATGGGGTACGTGTATTGTTTGTCAGTGTACTATAGATTCGTCTGGCCGTTCGTTCGTTGCTTCTTCGGTTCGGATTGTTTCTGTATTGACACGAGTCGAGTACAGAGCAGCCGGTCGGCGTTCGGCGTTCGCCCGTTCATCGAACAAAACGAAGCCGAAGCGAAGCCACGGGCTGCTGAAGAGCTGGGGGGGGGGGGTAGTCGATGGGGGATATGGGAGGTTGGGGAGAAAGGCGGTTGTTTGACTCCACTGATCATCTGCATCTGAATGACAATAGCCGTCTGTGTAGGCACTAAGACGAGGGAGAGAAAGATGACATCTCGAGTGGCATGCCTGGGACCACGTTGCTGCTGCTGCTGCTGTTGGTGGTGGTGGTGGTGGGTCTGTATGTGCCTGCTGTACAACACCAATGATAGCGGTAGCATTAACAGTCGCAACTGGGACGGACAGACGGACGGACGAAGCTCATCAGATGCCGTTCATTCTCGGTTACTGAAACATCAGTAGGGGTTCGTCTCAGCTATTGACAGTTCGACGCTGTGTTGCCACAGCTCGCCGCACTATGGCAATTACCGCCTCCGTTGAAGCGGAACCCTTTTTGGCTTTCGGGGCATTCGGGAGACACAGGGCACTGCCGCTGCGATACGATTTACACATGCATATACCCTTATATACATATATATATAGAGACACAGACACACACAAGCATTGGCCGTACCACAGCGAGGCGCTCCCAGAGATGCAGTCACACATTACCGGTCTAGCGTGCAGTGTTATAAATGGGCGAATATGACTCCTCTGCATTGGGGGGTGGGGGGGGGGGGGTGGTGGCTAACGAAGGAGCAACGCTGCGTTCCAACAAAGACCTGAGTGTTACTATTACTACTATTATTATTATTATTATGATAAGTTACACTAGCAGCGGTGGGAGCCGTAGTTGTACTAGACGTTGCGAAGTCAGGTGACAACGAGAACGTCACTAAAGTTCCCGCCTAGGGCAAATTAAGGATGCAGCACACAGCGCACGTCCCACGGTTCCGACCGTGAGCCTTCGGACCAATTCACTTACAGTATCTAAGAGCTTTGGATCTATCCATTGCTAGATCAGATCTCTCTATCGCGTCGTCTTTCATTCTTATCCCCGTTCGCTCTCTCTCTCTCTCTCTCTCTTGTTCTCGCCTTCCATTTTCGCGACAACGGCCATGAGGCGGCGGTGACGACGACGATGACGGCTACAGAATGGCAACTGCCGGTGTCTGTCTGCTGCTTTTACTGCCGCTGCATCGGACGTCTCCTCCTCATTATACGCAGTTCGCTGCTGCTGCTGCCAATCGGTCACTCTGTTCGCTCGTCCACAACGTGTTTTCGCATTGTGTTGAAGCTGAGCGTGCGGACGGACGAACGGACGGACAGATGATCAATAACGTCGTTCTCGTCACTGCTATTGAGTGGTGCTAGAGAACTATTATATAGATAGATATATATATACACCACATTGCTGTTGGGCCAATTCGAGCAGCTGCAGCCGAACGGTCAGTCAGTGAAGAAGTGGAGCGAGTTGTCGACTGTCGCCCGTCAGTTATCGTCCAGCGTCAACTATCGCCTGCCGCTGCGGTTTTAACTTCGACTCAATCGGCTTCGGCTAATTTCTATGACCAGCCGTTCTAGGCAGACCTTCGGGCTATCGACCGCGATCGTACGCTTCAAGTTAAGCTGATACTAACTGATACGGCGGTTTCATACCGACTTCATAGCTCGCCAAGCTCGCTCTGACAACGACCAAAGAGAATATCCGAACAAGCAGGTGGCTGTGCTGTTCAAATGTGATCAGTCGTCTGAGTCGTTCGAACTGAGCAAACCAATAAATGAGTCGCGTCGCTCACAACAATTAACTGAGTAACCTTAAGCGGAACGCCACAATGTCATAGATAAATAGATGCAGAGAAAGGAGGTTGCCAGCAAACAATCTCGATCACTGAAGTTCCATGTGAAAAATAATAATAATCGCGTGTGGCTGATACGTGGATACGCGCTAATAATCACAAGCGCATAATATGCAGCCCGCATTCACCAAGGTACCAATCAATATGCGCTAGATATACAGCACCAACACTTCGTATGAAATGAGAGACAGAATTTGGAAACAGACATCTCCCTTTCGGAACAGAAGCACCAATATAGATCCGTACATCATACGGTGATGCGCTAGACCTGAATAAATATACTTATTATCTAAATATACTTATAATATAAAATGCTTATATTCGGCATATCGTATGATACACCGAGAAATTTAGCATCATCAGAATAATTTCGTTCTGAAACGTTTGGCCGTTGCTTTTTGTTGGGCTTATTTGTTTACTTGATAAAGCACACATGCTCAAGTGAAACTTCCGATCCATGGTACTATGAAGACTGTCTCAGATAATTAAAATAAGAGGCTGATGATGGTCGTTGAATTGGAAGGGGGTTGCCGCTGAGAAGGACACAGCCGCTGTATGTCTAATCTCAATACGCTGCAGTCGACTCAGTCGGTCGGACGTCAGTTAAAGCAGCGACTATCAGGCAAGTGTCTGAATGGGATATAAGCATGAATAAATGCAGCAAACTTATCACCAGTCCGATATCGGCTTCTCGGCGGAGGCCAAAGTATGAACTTACTACCAACGCTAGACCTGCCCATTCCGCTTGTTTGAACTAAAACAAAAAAAATAATTAAAAATAATCACAGTGTCAGTAGATACACTGTGATGTTAATGTAATAATAATAATAATAATAGTAACCTGAGCGTGTGTAGTATTTTGTTATTTTTTCGAGCTGACCCTGAGCTGTTCCCCTATGTGATAGGCCTCAGCTCTTAACCTTTTAGGTATTACTATGAGGACCTGTGAAGACGCTTACCACTAGACCATCAAGGGGACTGTCTAGTATAACAAGACGAATTCTAACCGTAACGTGGTTATCGTTGGCGGCTTTAAGTTTCTATGATCCTTCAGTTTCCAGTGCAAACTGAAGAATCATAGAAATCTTATGTTCGCGGGCTGACTCTCAGACTTAAACGTATAACGTCCATGGTACAAGTGCTTTCGGCATTGCTTCGTAAGACTGACCCCCTAAATAAAAATGTCCGACGGTGGGGATCGAACCCGTGCACCTATTTGTTGCACCTCCGGTTGCAAGACAGGTACACAACTCCACCGCTAGTACAATCTTATCTTTGCTTGCGCTTTTTTATGTTAACCAAGTAACTATTTAACCTTTTGCATCGCTCTGCATTTTAGACTACTCAGAGTAGTTAGTACTCACAAACGTCTCTTCAGTTAAACTCTTTCGAGAAATATCTAGAGCATTATTTAATACCCTTCAGAATTAGCAACAGATGCCCACCTCTGGTTGGCTTTTCTATTATCCATCACAATGGTATGATTTGATTTCGAGATGATGATATTTCGGTTTACTAGAGCAAGTGGTTTCTGAACCGGCTAAAAAATCGGCTACCAATATTAGATTCTGTTCTTTAAGCCATCATATTTCTGAGAAGTGTAGAACAAAGAAGCAGACCATCACTTTCTATAAAAAGCATAATAATTGTCAACTGGCAGTTCCCTTGATGAAGATATATTCAGATGCCGTTCTATAAAGCAACTGTGAAACTCTTCACCAGCCCAGAATCGAATATTCATCACAGGCAGCTATGCATTTCGTTTATTCTATTTATTTATCAATCCTTCTGTCATGCTCACATTATGGTGATAATGCTGATGATGATTATGATATATCAACATCGAATGTAATGACGTTCAGACGAAACGCGACAATAGATATACCTGTACCAGCAGCGTGTATACTGGAACATCGGCATGACCTCGTTGACCATTATATCAGTCAATTCCATCAATAGGAAGCCTTCTCCCACCTGATTGGCGGTGTTTGTCAACACTGTGATTCTAACAGGGTCACACCCGCGCTAATAAATGACGATCCCGCACTGACTGACTAACTGTGGTGTCATGTAAAGTGAGGAGGAGGCTTCATATTCTTCGATGGTAGCAGGAAACTCCGATGTGTTTTTTTTATATAAACGCTTATTGCCCTGCGGCGTTTGCCACGTGCGTTTGTGTCTGTGTCGATGTGGGACTGACTGGTCACTTTCCTCTGATCTATAATATAATATCTAATCTATCCTACGAGCAAGAGCAATCTGTTCGTTCTGAGAGGACAAATATTAGAAGGACACGAAAAATGAACACAACATAAATATGATTATGATGCATTGTCACCACAGACAACGACGATGACGACGTTATAAGTAAGTATAGACATAAACATGAACATCGCTCCGCCCCTGGTTCTGTCCATATTTCTGGTGGCCTGAACGCCTATAAGCGATCGCATGCATGATAGGGATGATGATGAGAGCTGGGCGAGGATAACAACAACAACAACAACAGCAACAACAACAATTTCGTATAACGTTCAAAAGGCATTTGATAACGGCCGAACGATGGGATATCCGTTTTGGGCCCGATGAGAACGGCGTCATCGGGTGGCAGAGGTGGAGTGACCAACCCGTTTATGTTTTGTCATTATTTTAGCCGTTCAGGATGAAAGCAATGGGTTTGCCGAAAGCGGACACACGTATCGACGTTGAGCGCTGCTTTCGAAGATTTTTTTTATGATTTTATGTTTGCAGATGTATGTTTGCAGATGTATTGAAATATCATCGTTGGCTGAACTTGTTGTTACGGATTTTTAAGCTAAATATTTAGTTGCAAGCTCAGTTCACCCGTATTGTCTATGCTGTGTGTTCACGCTTACTCTTTCGTCAATATCCTAACTTTGAACTGGGAAGCGACATCGAACTCATGAATGACTACAATCGCTAAGGTGAATCCCTCATCGTTTATGTTAGGCTTTATACAGGTCGTTTCCTTTCACTGCAGGTGACATGCTAATCATACTCGCAAATATTCTTCATCTTTCGGTACGGCTATGTGTTTTGCAAAAACACGATTTGGCATAGAGAGCTTGATCGAAGTTCGCACTATTGCTGACATACCAACTATCGCGTATCAAGTAAATACATTGTTACCATTAGCCTTGTAATCCCCTTGAGTATACAACAATGTGTGTGTGTGCATTTCTGTATCCCGAGATGATAGGCACCCGTCGCACCAGATCCCAAGTGTACAGAAGGATTCTGCGGGTTATGAGGCTTTCAGGTTCTGAACACCTATGGATACTAGATACAGTTTTCAGAAAACGTTTCTTCCACTATACAGCAGCTTGCTCTACTCTGAACCTATTTGCCAGCCGCTAGTCAAAGGTGGACGAACTGCTTGGCCATGGTGGCCATACTTCGGGCCTATGTCCCGAAGGCAACTGACTCTTGCTTAGCCTTTCTTTAGCTCTCAAGTCCTCCTTCCGTATGGATTTCGTCGATGATCGGAGAACGCTATGGATGTTTCTTCCGTCTTACGTATGCCTTCGTCTTCTTCTTCCAGCTAAGCCTGAGTTATCGCTGACGCCAGCCGTACGTTTTTTCCGGAGGTCTTCTAGAAAGTGTCTTGCCAATGTGCCTTTCTATAGCCCCCAGCCAACCAGCCAACGAACGTCGTTTAAGCTTACAGCCGCCATGGCAACGACTTCGTGGCGACAGCAGCGGCAGCAACAGCAGCGCCACCGCTACCACCATAACCAACGGCAGCACCAGCAGCAGCAGCAACAACAACAACAACAGCAGCAGCAGCCCCCGCCGCCGCTACATCAGCCGCGTGGCTCGGAAAGTTGAGTCCCTGAAAGTAAGCAAGCTGGAAGTGAACGTAAAGGGCTCGCCTGTCATCGGGGGATAGCAACCTTCCGGTTTGTTAATCAAGTTAGCCTCTGGATCGGGCACTTCGTTCTGCGTGCCACCTCCCCAGTAGCCTCTGGACGACTTGCACGGTCTCGGGTAAGAGGGCGCGCACGATGGCGGCGCCGGGGCGGGGGGCGCCGGGGGGGCGGGCGGGACAGAATTGGGAAAGGGGAAACGCAAGGGGAGCGGATCCGGCGAGCGGCGCTGGTTATTGGAAAACGGATTGACTGAAGAGTTTGCGCTTGGCCCCTGCCTCCTCTCGTTGTTCGTGACTTCCGTCCGCCTTAAGGATCCAGTCCGTCGTCAGTGTTTGGCCGCTTTCGACTCTTCACGCAGCTTTCTATGTCTCTTCTCCCCCGCTGGCTTTGAACGCCGATTCGTCTTGCCCACCCTGTACAATGCTGTGCGTTCGCACAAGCACCGCAGGCACAACTCGAAAAGGGCGTCAGCCACAGCGGCGAATAGCGCAACTGCGCGAACATCAGAAACGAACGAGGCCTGCAAGCAAGTGCGGTATGAGTCTCTCCTTCGCCGACAGAGTGGAGTGTTACCGACTTCCCCAAAACTCATCCTGTTGCTACCGTTCCTGCTGCTGCTGCTGCTACTGCCTGGTGTGGCATTTTCGTGCTGCAGCAATACTTGCACTTCGCATGTCCCGCACCGCCCAGCTAACAAGGTCATGCTCAGGGTGGAACGGTGTTCCGACAAGAGGTGCTTATGGTGGAGATTTGTCCAGATTAGTCCGCAGCTGGACGTCGTCAAGGCGCCAGTCAGCCTCCGTTCTCGTTCTTCGATTTCCACGAGCCCCGCTAGACGCAGCAGCAGTCCAGTTGGAGCAGGACAACACTTTCCATCCAGGCCCTGATGCAGCTCTGAGCCCTTTCGGCCGTTAGAGTTTCTGCATACACAATCCAAAGGCCAGGCCGTATATCCAACCACAGCAAGGGCATCGAATGGCTTATGCAGAGACGGAGACGGTGGCGTCCGGGTGAGCCCAAGAGAGCCTGGCACGCATGTAAGTTAGTGAGCTGGAAAACTTTGCCAAAATCTATGAGCTCGCTAGCGTTGATGAGAGACACATAGTGTTTTAGCCAGTGACTCCACGGCTAGCACACGAGCATTGAAACGCGCGCGCGCTCCCCCCCCCGCACACACACACACATAGATAGATAGACGCTGCAACGCGCCGAGATTTCCACGAAGTTGCCGAGTCGAACTTGCATCTGTAGTGGTGGTGGTGGTGGTAGTGGTGGTAGTGGCGGTGGTTGTAGATCAAGTAAGCTCAGCTCTCTAGAGTAAGCCTTTAAGTCCGGCTGCTAGTTGTTGTACGCGTCTGCAGTTACTAACTTTTCATCTCCTGAGCCGGAATTAAGGTAGAACTAACGCCGTTGCCGCCGCCGCCACCACCACCTCAGTTGCCGCCGTTTGCTAGTTTCCCCTCCCTGACAGGAGCGGCAGCAACAGCAGCAGCTGTCCTGTCCGTAATCCTGAAGCCCGGCGTCCGCCAACGTGCGGTCCGGTGGAAGTTGGTCAGGATACAAACACCCCATTCGACAACACTCGAAACCTACGTATACCAACCTGCCTATCTCCCTCCATCCTGCCCTCCTTTTCCTATCCCCCAGGAGACGCCCTCATCCATTCCGAATTGACGTCCGTCTCTGCACCGAATGCAATCCGTCCATTTAATCTTCAGGCCAAGTTCGCTTTCGGTTAAATTACATCTGCTCGATCTAATGTGTTGTAAGCAGGCTCATTGTCTGTCCATCAGCCAGCTGAAATTCCTTCTTTTCGTACGCGGATACGGGGCAGAGAATGCCTAATGAAAACGTCCACACACCCCGATCCCTGAACTATGTACAGCAGCAGCAGCAGCAGCAGCAGCAGCAGCAGATATTGTTGATTGCATTTATGCTTTCCTACACGTTGACCATCCGAACACTCGGTTGACACGCATTATATTTGCGAACTATGATAACATATTGAAACTGAACGTTATGATGCGGGCGTACGTATATTTGTTATAGATACAAATGAAACATTTTAATGCATCTCTAGATATTAGCCCATGTTGTAACATTCTTATCAATTAACAATAATCATTTACGCGTTGTCCTTTTGAAGTTTACGTGACTACATGCAATAATACATCCCGTTTGATTATCAGTTCTGTGATCAACAACCGTTGTAAACAATTGCCAAGATAGCACCCTGATTCATTTTATTTCTTCTCCTGTGTTCTACACGAAAGATCAAAGGCTTTGCTGAAGGTTACGTTCAATTAATAACAACAACATTAATGATTATTATTATTAGTGGTATCTACACCAAGTAACTGCATAGAAGACGGATACAGTTTCATTCTTTGGACTATATCTTGTAGCAATAAGTCGATTATGTGTGATCATGCCCCGGGGCTAGTCTGTTGTTATTGCTATCGTAGTGCCACAGTCGTTACGATCTACACAGTCGCGTTACGATGTCGCACAAAGCCCGCGCAAACTCAAAGCCCGTTGAAGAATCCCATTCGAAGAGAACGGGGCTCCGTCGACGGACAGCTAAACGAATGGACGGACATAAGCAGGAACTTCTCCTGTGCGAACCGTAGCACTACAGCCGGTCGTCGTAGCGATCACGAGCGACAGCAGGATCAGCAGCAGCAGCAGCAGCAATGGCTAGTCATTCATTCCCACGCGATGCGTAAATGTTTATCACCAATTACTGCTGTGTCCGTTCGTTCGTTCGTTGCTGTCTGATGCTGACCACGACGACAACAACAACGACGCCGTCGCCGCGGATGCATGTTGTGGCTATCACTGTTCCTTTGACTATTATCCTATGATGACCACTAGTAGTAGTAATAGTAGCAGCACTTGTAGCCGTCGTCGGAGAAGATTTAGAATGGATGAGAGAGAGAGAGAGGGGGGGGGGAGAGACAGAGGCAGATGACAGCACTACGATGTCAAATCATCAGTAGCAGCCGCAACGGCGGGATCAACAGCAGCATCCGAAGGGAACATCGGTCTGTCATCTACAGCAGGGAGGAGCTAGCTGACTCTTTGTCGCTCATGAGTTGTTGCGTTAGATGCTTCTTTGACCTGTGCACGTGTGTTCGTGTGCGCGCGCGGATACCCCTGTATGTGTATCTGTATGAGTGAGTGTGTGCCGTCTTCTGCGCCAGCGTTAACCTCTTCGCATCGAGACATCCAAAATCCCCAAAATCGTAGCGTCGTCCCAGCACGGCAACGACGACGGCGACATTATCATCGCGTAGTAGCACATACATAGTAGTTGCTTATAGTAGTTTAACGCTGACTTCTTCTTCTTCGTCTTCGTCGTCGTCGACGATTTTTTCTTCATCTTCACTCGTCTTCACTTCACTTAGTGCTAGCTGCTGTGTCACTGCCGAGGCGGTAATGCCGGCTGCTGTCACCGCTGCACTGTGTTCTGTTTAGTCCGCTCTGGGGGTCCCACGACCTTCGTATCAGCGGCCCGGTCGGCTCCCAGGCATCTTTTCACCATTTCACCGAACGAAACGGGCTTTCAGTGTCCCATCGTTGCTGTCGTTGTTGTTGTTGTCATTTCATCTGCAGCATGGTGTTGTTCGCTTTCGTTGTCTCTCTTCAAGCGGGTCGCACCTGTCGTAGTCCCGGCTGCTGCTACTGCTGCTGCTTCTTCGGCTTCTGCTGCTTCTGCTGTTGTTGTTGTTGTTGCCCTACGACTTTTGGTGCTCCACACCGTCTCTGCAGTTGATACAGAGCGCGTAAAGGACTGGCCCTCGGGCTGATAGATAGCAATGCTGCTTACCGTGCACTCTACCTGCGCGTGAGTATATTCGCCTCGTCTATACTACGACAGCAGTGAGCCAGTCGCGACAGTTGAAAAAATAGCAATAGCAACAACAACAACACGTACGACGACGACCTGTGATCAACAGCTCGTCGTTTCTTAGGTCACCCAAGACCGAGTCACTGTGTGTGTGTGTGCGATCATGATCTTCCTCTGCCGCTGCTGCTGTCGTTGGGGTCACCCAGAAACTGGGCGCGCTAATACCAGCCTTCGTAATCATGGCAGAGGAAAGATGTCGCCAGCTGCATTAACAGCGAAAACAGGCTCCCAGCAACACTCCACTATCATGGGGAATGTTGCTGGTGTACTTACAACCTGGTAGTAATGGTTGCTATCAAATCACTTCTTGTGTTCCCTTTCTGATCCATTGTTAATGTCGACTTAACGTGCTATAATGCATGACGTTACCTTAAAACCGACACACAACCATTCCAACAATACAATAGAGCCATTAAGAATTACAACTGGATTCTAAGTTGACTAACTCAGATAGCAATGATTCGCAGTCGTTTGAGCTGGTGCAAAATTCGGATGAAGCTTCGTCAGGACGTCGATATGTTGACGAGACGTTTTTAAGCATGACAATGCTGTCTGGTAACAAACCTAATCTAGTAACGAACATATACCTAATATCAATGTGAGCAGCAGTGCATCTGGGCACGGGTGTCCTAAGTACAACGGACCAAGAAGCAGAGCGTTTCATGTACAAATTCACTTTGTGGGCACAGAAGTACAGGACGTACTATGAATTGCAGCACAATTGCACTACAAACCCCACATGTGAACGTAGCTTTCCTGCGCCGTATATCGAACAGACACGCATGTGAATAATAATGTATATACAATATATAAAAGCTAATAAAAAATGATCGTATTTTTGTCACTCGTGTGTGATAATGCTCAAACTCAGATTCACGTACTTAGTAGGCGCGCGTAGTAGTAAATTGTGACACATCAATTGAAGTGCGTATATGGTTCAACAGTAGTTGTGTCGAGCACACTTCTTTTTGTCGAAAGTATGATGCGATTCTATCACGTTTACATCCGGCAGCGAAGCGAGTCGGTCGCTCGACCCTTGACTTAGTCACCATCCCCTGCCCTCAACAAGTTCTCAGTGGTGAGGCTGCGCGACGCGATGCCGATGCTCCGAAGCCAGTTTGCGAACCCGCACAGACTTCCTACACCGATATAGGCTGGCCCCGGATCCGCTACCGCCGGCTCAGAGGGACTTATTGAAAAGTTCTGTTCGAGATGCTGGTGGCGCACACTACAGGCAACAAAGTTGAACCGCATATTTCAGCGAATCGACGCCTCGACGTCCAATGCAAACGCTACTGCTCTTCAGCGGACCCAAAGACCATCGGGTCCCTTACCCCAAAAGGACGAGTTGGTTTCGGCGCCTGTTCGACTCGACGGAACTCTTTGGTCTTGCGGCTGTTCCGGACGTTGAGAGAAGTGGTAAAGGCACCGAAGGGACAACTTGCAAAATCCCCTTGAACTCTTCATATTCTCCTGCCTTGCTGAGTCCTCTCTGTTCATCTATCTTTTACTCTCGCGCAAAGTCATTGTGTTTTTTAAAAACTAGCAAAGCAAAATGGCGGGATTCGCGTGTCTCGTAGCGTCCCTACGGAAGCGAGCAGGGTGGTCGTACGCAACTAAATCATTTGGCGACCAGCACCCGTCGAACACGGCCAGAAGTAGGCGTCAAAAACTGCCCTGGGAAAAGTTAAGCCTGCCTGGCTGAAGGTGCCGATTTTCTTAATGTCGACCCTCACGATATCGCGCTTTCTATAATACCAATATGCTCATATTAGACTCGCCTGGTTCTGCTGGCCTAATTCGCACCCCCTGCCTCCTGGTACTCTCAATGCGGCTTTACTCTGCTTACACCATTTTTAAGGCTAACCCTCCTGATGCTTGCACAAGCATGCCTGTCTAACGTCCGCTTAGTCATGGATCCTGAGCTCTAGAAATGTGGGGCTGAATCCGTCCGCGACACGCTAATGCCATCCCGGTGATGCCTATAAGAAGGAGCTCAGTCAAAAAGCGATGCAGAAAATGGCCTGCTTTCCTGTCGACTCTGGAGTTGAGGGACGCCATTCTTGGCTTGCTGGCACAGCTGGGGCGAGCAAGACGAAGCCCTCAGGCTGGGTTTACCGGGAAGGCTACAACGGGTAGATTCTTTGCCTTGGTTCGTTCCTTCGAGTCGGAGGCGGGGCCAGCGGCTTCTCCGGCACAAACGGCACAAGTGCAGTCTGCAGGAACAAGGGAAGCCTCATGGAAAAGCAAATCGATGGAGTGGCAGTGGCAGAAAGAAATATAAACACACCACGGCATACCCACGCGCCGAGGACCTCTACGTATGGTTCGCATTTATTGACTCCAACAGACAAATCTAGCGCATCTCTTCTTTCTCCGTCTCCACTTCTCTGATCAAAGAAACTCCATCTCAACAAACGCCAGAGTCGGTAGGCCGAAAAGAATATTGGCAGACAGACAGGAAGCACAAAAGTGTGGCAGTGAAGGCGGCCACGGCGGCGGTAAGGCCGGCTCGACTCCTCCAACTGCCAACGATTCATACCATGGTCATCATAAAGTAGTCCAGTGTCCACAACTCCGTATGTCGGCCTGGAATGTCCCCTGTTCAGGGATTTCGGGTTCTGACGGCTGCTGTGGCGTTTCGAGGCTGGTTAGACCAAAGCAAGGAAGATCTTTTTGTCGATTCTCAAAATGGTCCCCAAATCATGACATGTCGATACCCATCGATGTTTCCTATGCTACCACTAAATCGATGGTAACCACACTCTCATCTTCGGGAATCTGGATGACCGACTGGCTTTCTGTAGTAGAACATTGTTCGGTGCCGCACTCTTCACGTTTTCCAGTATGCATACATCTGAACATATATAGACGTATGATGATGATGCATGATGCGCTGAGATGTCTGCTGTGACCTTCATTGTTGAATTCGTTGAAGTTATATATAACCCCACTTGTAGTTCAGCATGGCCAAATAAACGAGCAGTAAGCATACAACGTAACCCAAACGGTATGACCTATAATTTAATAAATAGACAACACTCAAATAGCCTAATGACCAAGTAATTAGCCACAGATTGTGTTCATCATTATCATTTAGAAGCTTGCCACAATATTGTGACGGTACACAACACAGTAACGGTGAGTCGCGCAGATCGGCACAAACAAAGATAACACAAACGTTTGTATAATATAATAGCAACAAGAAGAGTCATATTTCCACCTTATAAATAGACTATAACTATTGCTTCGTATTTTCCTGTTTAGCAGAGAACGAACCCCTCAATCAATCCACATCTACAGTTTCTTTCCCCTAAGAGTTCGTTAGCGTTTGAAGGTTCTCGCTTGACTTCTTCGCCGGCGGGTGTTGGCACTGCCGCTTAGCGAGTAGCAAGCTTGTTTTCGTCGTTTATATATGATGGTAAGTTGTCTACCAACTCACTCTCTCTCTCTTTCTCTCTCTTTTCCTCACGATGTCTGTCTACGTCTGTGGCGGGTCTGCCTAGCGAGATGTACCAAGGGGAGGACCGTCGGCGCTTAGTATGTAGCATCCAGCCTTCTCTGGATGCAGTTCGGATTGGCTGTTTAACGCCTTCATTACTAAGACTAGCGCCAACATGACCCCGAACAGAGTTGGCAGAGCCGACACTACCACACAACTGCCTCCCTCCCCCGCCTTCCCGAGCAATACTATGGCGTTCAGACAACTACGAGGCAACAATCCTCCTTCTATTCTGCCTCTCTGTATTTAGCCCCACAACTGCACAGCGCTGGTGGCGTGTGCGGAATCATCAAATGCTTTTACCAACCCAATCCCACATTACGGGGCCACAAACAGACATAGCTTACTCGCAGTCAATGAGTGACTAAGAAATTGATTGATACCCTACCTTCTTTGTTTCGTTCTTTACGTCGTCAGCCCCACGTAACCGAAATCGAGATAGTGGCTTACGTTGTTCTCTATTTCTCTCACACACAAAACACCTTCACGTCCACACATAGGCGTCCACCGTGGCGATGATGCGATCGACACCAAAGCACCGTCTGCCTGATATTCTTCACCCTTACTTGCTAACAATCATAATCAGACGTAAACGAATACGCGAGCTTCTTAGGTAACCATCAGGCGGTGCTGTTTGGACGCATGCGTAACCATATTGCTGCAGTAGCGATCCTCATAGCAATAGTAGTTATAATAATAATAATAATAATAATAATAATAATAATGTTCAAAGTGTATTACCAGGGCGTTCGATTGCTGTTGTGCAGTCAACGTGTGTGCTGTACATCTACATACATGTAGCTCTGTAGGGGGTGGAAAAGGATAACTACGATGGGAACAGTAAAACCACAAATTGCTTTGGAAATTCTAGTAAATAGGTCGCTGTGCGTTTTTATTATACATATATTGGAAGACGAATCAAATCGAGGGAGAGAGAGAAGCAACGAGAGGATCTACGCTTTATGACCCATTTAGTAGAGGTCCACTGTCCAATGGCCATCACTATTTTCTATTCGCTTGCCAAACAGTCGGCGCTCTCTCATTTGGATGGAGCTATTGGAGTGCATGCACCGACGAGCTGAATCAGAATTTATTCCAGGCACAATGGTGTGTCAGTACACCCCGAAAGCCAGCCCTTCCACTCGTCGGCTGGGAGTGCCGAGAAATAGACAACGTGAATAGATGTGAAAGATACGTGAAGGTATAAAGGTAATGAATGACCAACTGTGTTAGGCAGGGCTATCTCGATTAGTTTGTTCTATTTCCGCTGTTTGTTTTGAACAAATGACACGAAGTTGTTGTTATTGTTGTTGACAGAAATAAAGCAAACGCATGCGTCGGCGATGCCCCGCGGACTCAGTCGCAGTCCTTCTGTTAGTAGTAGTAATAGTAGTTGCTTGCCCCATCGTTGCCTCACTTGTGTTCGCATCGACCCTGACGCACGTTCCTCTCATGACCATGTCTAACTCAGCGACTGTCGAGTCCGACTGTCAATACAACAACAACAGGAGGGGACATTGAGAACAGCACACGGAACAAACGGGAAACAGTAGAGAGATAGAGAGAGAGAGAGAGAAAAGGAGAGAACGGTCATGTGGATTGGGGGCTTAGCACAATGAATGAGGGCGCTTCATTCAATGCTGCTATGGCGATCAAGTCAACGAGTCAATGAAGAGTCGACTCAGTCGACCCATGAATGAGTCCGCCACCACGAAGTGATTCGTTCAACTTCGCTAAGTGAATAAATTGCCCCATGTGTCTGCCGTCTGCCACTTACAGAACAGCAGCGTGCAGCCTGCGCCCTCCAGGACGGACATCATACATGGCACAGCAAAGCAAAGGCCTTTCAGTTCACAATCGGCCCTCGCCTCCCGTTCTCCTTCATATCCACATGGGCACTGCTAAGGCCGCCGTGTCCTGTGTCCCTGCATATATACCAGCACCCGCCAAGAAAAGGTCCTCATAACGGAAACGGCATTGAATTCGCCCGGTGGCAGCCTCTTCCAACCAATCGCGGAGTCCCGTTTCTACATCGAGCAACGCTGCTAGGGAAGTCGACCGGTCATCGTATTCTCCCCACGTGTTAGTGGGCTGGGTGTTTGATGGGCTGCTACCAACCTCCGACTGTGAACAAGAGACAGAGATTTTTCTCAACACATCATCATGAATTCGTCATCAAATGTTTCCATCTCTTGTCTGTGGTATTCGCGCCGTTACTCCCCCCTAGTAGTGCGTATGATGTATCTCTCGAACCCGCTTCGACCAAGGAGGCCATGAGGACACTCAAGTCAGGATATATAATCCTCCATATCATAGCAACTGTCAGTCAGTCAGCTAAGCTCGTCGACTAAACATTGTTCCTATTAGCAAGGCACCCCTGTTTAAAGGGGGTGAGCAAATGAGCCAGGATCGTGTCCACCAGTCAACCATCGAATCAGCCAATGCTACGGCCAAATACATATGACGCCATTGGTTCATCGTCATCCACACATCACTAGATAGCGTGTATTTCTGAAGATCTAGCAGCAATGGTAATTGTGGTCGTGCTGGTGGTGCTGGTAAGCTCAAATGTTACAGCTGGAGATAATAGCGAGAGACAGTGCATTCCCGCAGGCCCATTATATACAATGAATAAGCTGGGTAGTAAGTATACCTTGGGCTATTCGACATCCGAGTCTCCTACTACTGGTATCCGTCTCGTGTACAGATTCATACATGTTCATAAACTAGATACAGTGGTGGTTAGTTATTATATGGAGGTGAGATACCTCATGGAAGTACAGCAGAGTGGGCTGCTGCTGCTGCTGCTGCTTCGAGGTGGCTAACTGATGATTAGTGTTCGCGGGCTTGTGACCAACTTTCCGATGATGGCTATGTGCGATGGTGTCTATGCGCCGTCTCATCGTGACGACGGTCATACTTAGCAGTTTCCTCCACATATTGCTCTCTTTCGCATACACTCTCAAACGCACACACACACACACACACACCTATCTAGTGCATCATGGGCCAAACTCCAAACGATCTCGGTCCTCTGCCGAGATCTCCCACCAACAGCCCCTCTACGATTCATAATTGTGTAGTATAATATATATATATATATATATATATATATACATATATATTGCTCGTATATTTAGGAGCTTCTCGTTGAGCTCGAACTCTTCAATGGTCTCACTGCATCTCAGTCTAGCTATCTATCTATCTGCGTAGGGACGGCAAGAGTTCGGTAGGGCATGGACAACCACTGACCGTCCACCCAAACGGGAGAATGGCGAGCACTGTTGGGTGGGGCGTAGTCGTCAGCTATGGGGTAGCAGCGCTGCACAAATTATAGGCTGACGGGGCCTGCACGGGCGTCTCTTTTGCCTGTCCTGCGCTCAGGAATCATGAGCCTCTTCGCTGCCGGCGGCTTCAACCATCAGAGATTCGTGCACATTCAACCTCATGTTGGTCCATACTATACAATGCATCTACAGGCCGCTTGTTCATCCTGAGTTCCTTAAATGCCGGCAGTGCAGACGACCTGTGGCACCCAACCACCAACACGGCCAAGCTAGCTATTACCGCGCAGACTTGTTCTTATATGGTGGGGAGATGACCACCACCTTATAATAGTGTGATATTATATCATATATACATTGTATACGTATATCATATACATATATATATGTAATTCTTCTACTGATGCTCATATAATGCTCCCGTCTCTTCGAATCGAGCAGAGCGAACTCAGATGAGTCAGAGCAAGTGTGTCTGTGAAAGTCTGGGGTGATGTGTGCTTCAGATAATCTCCCACTGTCGGTCGCAGCTACTCGAGGTGAAGTCGCTGACCAGTGGCACCCATTGATGCTGAGATGAGCCTCAGCCAGCGAACGACTATCCAATGTTATCGACTCCGATTCTGCTGGTGCTGCTGTTGCTGGCGGCCGAAGAAGTCTTCTTCACTACTGACCTTATTGATCTTATGCGGCGATATTAGCACACGGAAGGTGAGCCTATCAACATCGCTGATCCATTAGCGCTGTGGCAGGAGATTGTTGCCTCCCCTGTAGTCTACTTTTACATCTTCTCAGTTTCCCAGCTGACTTCGCCTGATTTCTCCAGCGAGATATCTGTTAGGCTATCGACGACTACACAAACCGCGCTTCTGCATCCAGTTGAATGAGGGGTGTTTTATCCACCAAGAATAGGTGCCATGATCTCTCTATGAAAATAGATATAACACTGACCGGGATGATTACCGGTACACATATAGCCGCTAGCTATTCACCTCTTACGAAGGCCGAAAGGATCATTAGTTGGTGTTTCTATATATCTGATAATAACTATCACCTAACTCAAGGGTAACTTGCGATATCTTATCAGAGAAGTGCATTGTTTAAGCCTGGTGACCTTTTCCAGCCCTCAAATGGTGAAAACACCCTAGAGAACATCTCAGCACATACCACCTATTTCGCAAAACATTTCCAATAGGAACATACATAGCCGGCATTTCAAAAATGAAAATACAGCTGGTAACTAGAGGAGTCTAGTTTGATTAACTACGTTTCCTAAGTGGTCGTTATCTCGCATACAAGCGTCCGCCCTAAAAAAATCACCAATTATCCGAATATATAAATTCGTTTGCAGTTGAATATACTTAAATTGCTTGCAGTGCCGCCGACAACAAATCATAATCTACATATAACTTCGGTAATTATTCACACTGGCCTTCAATGAATCTAGGAGTCGAACGAGAATTTAGGGCCAATCCTGTTTGGCTTGTGGATGACGGCTGTGGCATAATCGACTACGAGAATAGGCAGACAATGACGGGCGCTCGTGGGTTGTGTCAAGCAAAGACGGCGACATCCCTCTCCGGCCAGCGGACAATTCGCCAAAGGCTACGAACATCCAATGCATCCAACAACGAATGCGTTCGAGCTGAAAATTAAATCTTGAGAATGTGTCACAACGCAGCAGTCGCCTACACTCTGCTTTATGCCGTCAACGTCGCTCTCGTCGAACTGGAGTCGAACTGTGAGGGCGAGGAACGGGATTGAGCTTTAGTTCAATTCGAATCAACAAGGGCGAACAACGGCTTTGCTCGATCTCCGTCTCTCGACGAACGCAACCCCCTTTTGACGTCTCGATTGAAGGCTCATGCATGCATCCATCCATCTATCGATCTCTCTCCTCCATTCTGGGGGACTCGTTAATACAGAGAATGGGGAGACGGTGGGGTCCTGGGTGTATGGGGTAGCCGGACTTTCTTCACGTTTGCGAACTCAGCAGCTCTTCAAGTAAACAGGAGGTGCAAATTGCTATGCATTTTTCAGTCAGCCTTGTGCTGTCACCCTGTGTACCATATAGATACGTTGGTTGAATCTGTCTGTGCGATTGACTAAGGAAAGACAACCGGTCGTGCGATCAGAGTTAGCACAGCAGCGTCTGGATTACCAGCACAGCTCACGAGAGTGACCGGGCCCGGCTTTTGAGATCTGCGCCTATCGAGAGCCATGGACTCAAGTGGGCGTCCACTCGTCGAGTAGTCGGGTCATAATATACTTGGAAGTCTTGAGCACCGTCCCTCAAATAAGAGGGTCCAGCTATATCTCACTATGGAGTTTACACACCCGTCTTCGTGCCCAGCTCGCTCTTTCCCCTTGGCGTGGGCGAAAACTCGACCTGTGCAGGTCGCATGTAAGGTAAAAACGGATTGGCGAGGCTTTAAACACAATACTTCTGCTCGACGGATGTAGCGCGGCCAGGATGTCTGTCGGTCGGTCTGTGTGCAACATGGATGGAATGGGAATTGGGTGGGAAGTGGGTGTAGAGGACGAGGAGCTTTGGTCTGAGCTCTGCACCTTCAGCTACAGCAGCTGTACGAGCTGTAGCTACGATAGCGCGACCTCGCTCCCTCAGTCGTGAACAGCGAAAGGCAGAGACGGCTGACGACTTCTACCGACGGCGAGTAGGAACCAGACATCAGGATTCCTCTTTAAAGAGTGCTGCTGTGCTTCTATAGCTCTCTGTGGATAGTGTTCCTGAGTGACTGACCCAATAGCCAATATATATATATATATATATATATATAAAAGCCTGCTAGATACACAGAGCTCCGTTCTCGTGTTTCAGCTACATACAATTCGGCAGCACCGTCTTTTCTTATACTCGAGATAGTGGCCACCGCGCCGGCTGCGATCGACCGAGCGTCGGCTCAGTACTCGAGAGAAGGATTTTAGAAATATGCTTCTTAACGCCGGCTGACGGGGTAGGTATACACTTAAAATAGGGGAATTTCTTAGGATCAACTTTTACATAGAGAATCGACGAAACGCCAGAGTGGATCGCTTGGTGATGAGTTCCGAAGTGTTTTCCCGTGCAGTGAAATTTAACATCGGCTAATGCTAAGCCTTTTCAAATTTTATATTTTTAGTAAAGTGTTCTACTTACCACTAATAGTTATGCATACAATATCAAGTTGAGATCGATGGCGTAGTTTATCGTACATTACCTGAAAAGGGTCACAAGCTTAGTATCGTCATATGCATTTAGTACGCACCATTCATTAGGAACCTGGGAACGAGTCATTATGGGTCAAAGAGGCAGAAGTCGATTTTGTTCACACCCTGTGCCTGTGATCTCTCTCGCTCCCTAAGACTTTGGCAGATTCTGATGCCACCCATTTAAGCAAATTATCGCATTGAATGGTGCCATTTTATCATTGAGATGTTAATATTAAATAAAAAAAATAGCAAACACATTTATAGGCAATATTATAAGCATGACTAGGTATTTAGTCAATTTTCCGAAAATGCCATTCTCACAGGCGACATCCTCGCGGTAATGTCGCTGCACACCCATCGCGCAACCTGCCAGATAACTGTCCAGCTTCCGCAAAACTATACGGCCCCAAGTGTACACCCGAGCAGCAGAAGAAGAAGAAGACACACTCAGACAATCGAGACGACGATGCCCGAGAGATCAGACTCTCTCATTTTTGCCTTTGTTCTTTCTTACTTTTGCCCGTGTTGTTGTTGCTATATTTTTTTGTTGTTTAACTCTTTAACATATGAAGTACCACCCATGGTTGCGGTACGCCGCAGTCCCTCAAAAGTCTGCAATTCCGTTGTGTCACGAAACAGATACACGCGTTGTTTGCCAGCGCTTGCTGATCTCGAGTGTGTCCAACGTTTGTGAATAGAACCAGCAACTGCTGGAACCTATCTACCTATCTATTTACCCACCTAGTCTAGTCTAATCTATTGTCGTTTGCTTGGTCTGCGCGATACGACGGACGACTGGAAGCGGTCATCTAAATCACATTGTCACATTACCATCGTCGCCGCTTGTTGATGCCCTGTTGTAACAGCAACAGCAGCAGCTGCAACTTCGCTGGCGCCAGCCATCTGAGAGGTTGGTGCTGCTGCTGCGTGTACCGAGAGTGTTTGTTGTCCGTTGTTGGCACCGCAGTAAAGAGGCTTCATGTCAACTAGGCTTATATCCAATTGGACACGGCTGACACAGGACCAACCCTACTGAGGCCATCATCATCATCACCACCACCTTGTTTAGAGGAGAAGGTCGTAGACATTCATCCATCCATGCACGTGGTGGTGGTGGTAGTTGGTTTCGTCGCTGGTTTCGCCGCCTCCGCCGGCGACGCTGCGGCAAAATCTGCAAAAGGTTTTGTGTTTTTGGCACCCTGTCGTGTATCGTCCCGACGGGTTCCGGGCTCGTCCGCCGTGCGGTGGCGGTCGAGCTGTTCCCTCTCTTTCTCTCTCTCTCTCTCCGTCTCTTGACTCCTCTGTCCGTTATCGCACAGCAGGAATCCCGCTGCGGCAGCGATGGTGGTGGCCACGACTGCTGCTGCTGCTGCTCATGCTGTTGTTGATGGCGATGATGATGGCCAGGAGGGTGGCGATGAAAGGCAACGGTGGACAGCATGAACAGAAAAGGAAGAAGAAACGCTGAGAAAGGCCGGCGTTAGCGGCACAGAACCCAAGAGAAAGAAAAAGTGCCAATAGAAGAGTGGAAAGATAGAAAGAAAGAAAATCGCATCGAAGGAGACAACGAGGGTCATTCCGCAACCAGACGGAATGGCTCGTTCGTTTGTTGTTGTGGCTGTTGCTGTTGTTCATTCGTTCTTATGCACGTTCAGACCAACCGATATGCACGCCACCAACGCCTCAGCCCTCCGTTAGAACGCCGCCTGCGTGCTAGTATGTACACACTGTACAGCATTGTACGGGAAGCACAAACGCAACTGGCTGCTATGAGTAGCAATAGCAGCAATATCTATTATAGTAGAGATCACTACATACATATATATATATATATATATACAACGGCCAATACGAGTCGGAGTAAGCGAGACGAACAGGCAGAAACAACAACAACAACAGAAAAAAGGAACAACAACAAAGATGATGATGATGATCATAACTGGCAAAGCAAAGCACAGCCACCAGCGGCTACTACTATGGACGGCTATCTCTGCTACGATTGCTGCTGCTGTTGTTGGTGGCACACTACGGGTGTTATATGTTGTTGCTGGTGGTGGTGGTGTTGAGATGCCGTTCAGGCCTCCTCGTCCTCCGCCAGCTCATCCTATTACCGACAACCGACGTCCCAGAAACGGCGACTCTTGTTCACCAACGCGGCGCCGATTTCTCGCCGATCTTCCCCTGTCCATTGGGTACCGGAGGGTTCTACGGCTTCTGCTGTTGCTGCTGCTGCTGCTGCCTCGGTCTCTTGCCTTTCGCAACAGCAGCAGCAGCAGCGGCGACGTCGCCGAAATAGACAGACAACAACAACGACAACCACAAATCGTAAATTTTGCTGAAATACGTCGCACGGTAGTACCAGCAAAAGCAGAGCTGAAAACACCAACAGTGCGGTCTGTAGGAGGCCGTTCACTGCGGCAGACGTCACATTCGAATAACGGCAGCGGCTGCAGCGGTGAGCCTTAACAATACTCGGACAGACGTTATCTGTCTGTCCGACAAGCATCACCGCCCGATTGTACACTTTGAAAATCAGAGTGGGCCTATCGAGTGTGAAAACGATCACTTTATAGTTTATTTTATCTCTATCCTATAAGACAATACACTTATGCACCGTGAGCACATGAAGTCAAATCCGACTGTACATTTGGGAGGTCCAAATCAAATCTCTGTTGCATAAGCAAGTGTGTCGGATGTCTGTATATGCTAGATGCGGGAACCGACTATACTGACGGCCAATTCAGTCCTCTGAGAACGAACAAAGTATCATATACCCAGGAGACTGAAACAGAGAATCATGCCTAAGAAACTCGCAAGATCTTTGCAAGATTTTAGTGATGACAGGCTTTTCGCACAAGAGTGAACCGATCGACTGCAACATCACCCACCCCGACGAGCTCTTCGCCAACTGCATCCTGTTATAATGAGATCCACTTGGCGTCCTTTCCAAAATCACCATTTGCCACTGCTCTGAATCGTCGTCCCCGGGTTCTGGTCCCACTCGAACCATTCACCTTCCTCCCTCACATTCGACATTTATCCATTATCTAAGATTATGCGTTCGAATTACATCTCGCCGTAAGCTACTACTGCTGCTGCTGCTCTTACACCGGACGCTGCTGTACCTTGAGTCACCATCATTAGCATCGTTCAAGTCATTCTCTTGTCCTCTCCTCTCGATATCTATTTCTTTTTCATTTATTTAGGTGTTTCCTTTTTTGTCGCGGCCTTTTCTCTTAATCGTTTATGTCGTTTCTCATTCATTCATTCCGTCTGTTTTTCTTCCCGAAAAAGGTGGAAAGGTGACAACTTCTTGGTCCGCTTACTTTTGTCACCACCCGGCTATGGGACTCTGTCAAATAAAATACAACAACAACAATAACAGCAACAACGATCTCTCTCTCGATGATCCAACAACGTCTACCATCATCGCCGTACGCTTTTCACCGTTGATTGTCGTCGGTATTCCATTTTTGTTTTGTCTTTTACCTCCGCGCTTTTTATTGAAGCAATGGCCAGTTGAGTTGTACGATGATTTTATATGAAAAATCGACACTAGGCAAAAGCCAACTTCTTTTGTGTATTCTGTCAGATGTCGAATGCCCTTGCAAAGACCTTGCGAGACAATTGGTCCCTAGCGCATAGGGGGGGGGTTTGACTCGCGGGAAACGATACAATATCAAGCGTCCTCCCCACTAGAAGTTGTTGGTGGGCCACCAAAAATTCACTATATATATATATATGCGTGCGTGTGTGTATAATGTGTGTATGCGATAGAGGGGTCGTTTTTCCATTCTATAGTTTCATATCATAGCATGTGCATCGTGGACTGCATTACTATTGCTTTTAGATATCTTTCATAAATGATGTATCTACCTATATCTGTTGTTCTATTTCTTGCACTAAATGTGACGATAAACAGTAAATTATATAAGGATCACATGGCGGGGATGTTATTATATATTGATACATAGAACAGAATATGCATCATCCACATTTTTGTGGATGGCCTATTCATATCGTTATCTGTAGGCGTTACGATGTAATCTTTTTAGAATGTTTTCATTTATTATTTCGTCGTACTACAACGAACCGACATGTATATCATCGCCTGTTGAAAGATAGCACGCCACATTTCGAATGTAGCATTTAGCGTTCTGCGTTAACCCCCCCCCCGGCCCTCTCCTGGTGGACGCCGACTCGCATCGAACGTTCGTATCGACGTACAAACGTGCATGCATGATTACAGGCACAACGCCAACGTCTTCAACGATAACTGAAAATCAGAACGAGCTATCTGCTGAACACACGGTCGTCGTTATGCAGTGCTGCTATCATTCAATCTTGTATCAGTATAGCTGTGTATAAATATTAGTAATATTAATAGCGATAACGTCATCAAACACAATATTGTATGATCTATTTACATCGGCTATCTTTTCGTGTCAGTTTTGTTTTTTGTTTGCGTGTTTTAATTCCATTGACTAGAAAATTTTGAACCATTTTTGTAACATCGTTACAAGCGAGCAAGCGAGCAATTATCAGCCGACAACTAGTTCCAAATTGGTCGGCCTAATTAGTGAGAAAAAAAGCGGACGGAGATTATGTCGGTGATATTTTACAAGATTTTTCAGATTTGAATGAAATAATAAAAATGTTATTCAACCGGGTTTATGTTCGACCCTGTTCGTGTATCACTTGCCTGTCGTCTGGGGGAATAATTGAATTCATGAGACACAGCCGGTCGTCTGATTGACGCCTTGCTCGAAATCGTAAAGTGCCAGCTTGCAAAACAAGTTTAGTTTAGCGATCCATTTAGAACTCAATCCGTTTATGAAAACGATTGCCCTGATCAACTTTCTGTTACAAAAGCATACCGGTGTTGGGACGATTCCAGCGAAGAAACAACTCTATATGCAACTAAGTACAAAACGGCTAGTCAGCAGATCGTGCGCGGACTTCCTGTTTTGTTTTTGTGAACGACGACGTATTCGATGTGATTTTGGCCAGGCAGACATACAACGAGTTGAGATAATACTGGGAGAGAGCTTGTATGAAATAAGTACATGTAGTGTATATATATATAATATTATAGTATTATAGATGAATCACCTACAGGGCTATGAAGAGGCTGTGGTAGTTTGGGGGATAAGGGCCAGCGAGTGCATGACTGGGTACTCGTACTGAGCTTCGGATATGTATAAGGCTTAAAGGGAAGCGGGAATGGAACGCAGGGACGGGTTGGTGGGGGGGTCAAGGAGCTACACATTGGGTGAGGGTGCAACGAAGCATCGCGCGTCGACTAAGGAGAGTTAGCAGCTCAGAGAGTCCTCCCTCACATTTCTTCCTTCCATTCGGTGGGGAATAGAAGGCCGAGGCCGTGGTGAAGCACATAGTAAAGGCACGTCCCTGACGGGCCTAGGCCATCCTTCACGTGGAGCCGTCGAGCCATCGCCGACTAGGACGCGGACGACGACAACGCGGACGACGACGTAACGAAACGCTCGCTCTGCGCGTGGCGAGAAAGCAGAGCCAGCGGTGTCGGCACTGGCTCCTGCTGCAGTAGCTGCAACATCCTGCAGCGTCGACACAGGAAGGACAGTCACAGTCATGGGCTCGTTCGTTCGTTCGTTCAGTCACTCACTCACGTCACACACTCGCCATGCTCTGCCCTGTCTTTGCTGCCACTTCTACAACTACTCTCTACTCGCTACTATGGCTGTGGCCATAGCAGTACCGCTGCTTCTAATGCCTCGCTCTGCGTCTTCAGTGAATGTAGCTCACCGCCTAAGACGAATCTCCTGCACCCGAGCCACCACCACTGCCACCACCGCCGCGATTTCTCTCCCTCATTCGTTGGGTGTTCATCTCAAAGGACGCTAGTTCTCTCTCTCTCTCTCTCTCTCTCCCTCCCTTTTTCTCACTCACAGCTTTCGTTGTTTACGTCGCATCCATCCAGTGAGGTGACAGTCATCTCTTCCATCCAAGTCGTGCTCTCGTTCGTTGGCTTTCTTTCCTTTTCCTCGTTACTTTTCGTTGCCTTTCTGCCACGTTGCTCCATCCGCTTGCTGGGCCCCCATCACCGCAATGCCAGACTGGACGGCCGGTGGCAGCGCTACATGATCACGTGCATGCATCCTCCACGGAGACCAATGACCGGCCCCAAAAGCTAGCCAGCCAGCCATCGTGCATTTTTGCCTTGAAGGAAACGAGCTAGTTTTCGCTCCAGAGACAGGAGCGTCCGTTAAAGTGCACCAAGAGCGCACATCCCTTCACCCTTTTGGCCAAGGGCATACCTTCTCAGTCTTAAACGCGCAGCACTGCCTAAGTCCTTGCGCGATGAGTGATGTCGCTGGCATGGCAAAAGCTCGACTCGCTCCATCTCTCTCTCTCTCTATTTCAAACCTCTCTGCGTCTTATTTTTCGCCCGGGCTACCACTTCCTCACCGGTCGGCCAGCGGCGTCTTGAAGTATAGGGCAGGCGGAGGGGTGGAAAATATCAGATCGGGTACAGCCATCGTCAGACTCAACTGCGCCGTTGCGAATCTCCACTTTGGCGAATTTATCATTGCGGACGTGCCCGTCTTTACTCGCAACTCTCCTGTCTCGTGAAACAAGACGTTGCCAGTGGCGCCGCCAGAAAACACCACAGCCGACCGAGCCCGTTTGAATCCATTTGGGAAGAGCTGGTCTTGGGCCTTCGGACGATTCGTTACCGGTAGCCTCAACGCCGAGTTTGCCTGCTGTCACGCCAAGAGTCTATCTGTTAGGCTACGCTACCTAAGGCTTGTGGACCAGTTAGATGAGACCACGCACGCTGATAGTGGTCGCCTTCTATGGCTCGGAAGTGCCGAACTACCCCAACGGAGTGCCTATGACTATTCAATACTCCCAGTGAAGTGGATCTAGATATCCCGAACAGCCGTGCGATTCGTTGTGAGAATATAAAAGCAGAATCACTTGCATTGCTGTCACACACATGAGCGACCCTGTTGAAATATGAGCGACCCTGTCCTTTAGAACTTTTGCTATAAATGCGAGTTGTACAACCACTGAATGATTTGAGTCACCATGACATCACTGTAGTTCTGTCTGCCTATCCATATATTGTATCTATATGGCAAGCAGTCATCGGTGTGTGCACGTGTGCAGCTTAATGAACGCCATCCAGATAATCGAAATAGAACGAACACTCTATTCATCTCATTTGAAGGTGTTTACTGCTGTGTTCAATGAATGAAGGCTTCCACTATAGAGGCACAAGACACATAAACATCCTACTTTTTTATCCCGGCATATACCTGCTATGGGTGTGTAACTCTCAGGTGCATCTTCCTGTTACTACGTAATCGACAAAGGCGGAGGATTCTCACCAAGGTATTGTCGTTTCTGTGACTAGCCCATTGAGCCTCAAATAGAAGAAGATACCTACGAACTGCAACTCGCGCACACGCAAATTGCTCAACCCCAAGTCAAAGTGATAAGCGGATGCTGCATGCATCTGTGGCTATAACATCAGCCGCTGGTGTTGTTAGCGATTCGCAGCATCTGTGGTAGCCAGATGAAAGTATGATAACTATACTAGCCAGATAGATAGATAGAAGAGTAGAGCACGGGTCGAATACCGACAGTCATTTGCCGTAGCATCTCAGGGGCGTCCCCGTTTCTCCGTTCAATCTCAGTCAGCGTCGACCTGCGCTGTTGCCTGACGCGTTGCCTTTCTTAGAGCTCCGTACATGGAGCAATCCTTATTTGCTGGTGGTAGGGGCATGCTTATGCTTGGTGACAACACCTGGCTTCGAGCTTCCTCTGCCTCTTTTCGTGGACCGAAGTGACATTGAATGAGGCTTACGGCGGCGGCGGCGGCGGCGGCTTTCGTTTGGGAGAAGAAACAGCAGTCCTGGCCGGGCGCCCTCATCAGAATCGTAGAAGCGGCAACAGCATCAGGGGCTGCGGCGGTGGCTTTCGTCTGATTTTGCTGTCCACGCTGTGGGAACATCACGACGAGGTCACTTGAACGTAGCTGAAATTACGTCAGCTTTTGATCGGTCTCAAGGCTCCAGCAGTAGCTACAAAGATGTCGGCAGTGTTGTGGTCGTGGTGGTAGTAATATAATGATAGCATCGTACCCTGTCCATTATTGTAGAGAAGCTCCCGTCGAGGATGTCGTTTATACACGAATTTCCGACATCGCTGCCGACTGACAGACTGACCTGCAATCAAGTGCGTCCGGTGGCCACTGTGTGGCCTTTCCACCTGTTTCAAAGTTTCATCCTCGTTCCTCAACGACACCGGTCTATTGCTACTGTGAATCTCGCTAGAAGAATATGGCGATGCCACCGTGGACGAGCGGGTGAGGACGACAATGTAATTCTCTTAGCGATGGGGGAATCATTTGACCATTCTTCGATACACACATACGACTTGTAGCCCAACCAAGCAAAGGTTATAGTCCATCGGCATACGTGGGCGATAAATCGTTAGACATATCAGCAGGCGACTATGGCAGCCAAGGCAGCGCCGCCGTTCGGCTCGTGATGCTTTCAAATCAAATACACCGATTTCGATCATTGCATAATTGTTCAGCAGGGCTAACTCGTAACAAGCGAACCAGATATAAACCGATAGATGGATGATGGTATCTATAATACTGACGTTCACAATTACGTACTAATCTCATCTCGACGTACAACAGGACATTTCATGACGCCATACTATTTTTGACTCAGTAATAACAATTAATAATTGACTCTCGATAACTGCTGTGAAAATAAACGTAATGGCGTCTCTTTTAGATGCGTTTAAGAAACCCACCCTGAAGATAGTCGATGATATATACACATATATATATATATATATATATATACAAGTGCTTTGCTGGCGTTTCTCAACAGCATTTTAACATCAACATCGGTTCAGCCCACACTTTGGTGACCACTCCAGAATTTCATCTCCGGTTCTGTGTAGCATCTCCCCGCAGTCCCAACGGCGTCCTGCTATACAGCTAGCAAGTTAACCGGTCGGGCGATTTCAAGTACACTCACACACACACACACACACACACACCCATAAACATATAGATACAATCACAGACCGATGGTGACTGCGCGGCAGACCTCGACCGAATTCGTACATCACACACACACACACACACATATCGACCTAATAAAAATTAATAGCACCCATACAATCTGTATCAATTAGAGCAAATTAAGCATTTTGTTCAAGCAGACGCGCTCGAGCGGGTGCTCGGTCAGATGGCCCCGCCTCGACGGCCGATGCAGGCCCGGACCAGGGAGACGATATCACAATGTCACCCGATCAACCACCACCACATCGTAGCAGCTCCCTTTTCCCAGCCATTTGATTTTACCACCCGGGCGACCAAACACCATATACCTACGAACATAAACACGCTCACTAACTTGGAGAGGCAATAACAACAACAGCAATCTCTCCACCCTTTCGTTGCTGCTTCCATTCCTGGCAATAGTTAACTCTGTGCTTCTCATATACAGGGGCGAAGGAGAGTCGCTTGACACCTGGGGTTCAGATGGATGTCCCTACGCTTTCGTGTTGCTGAGTTGAGTTGCCCAACGCCCAATACATTATTCTCTCTATTCATATGAATTGCTCTTCTCAGAACACATCGTAGAGGGAGCATCTATTCGTCCATAGTATAATATTATATACAATGAGACAGGGTTAAATTTCCGAACACTCAAGTAGGTACGTCCGTGCGTAAATAAACTGAATAATATTTAATTGTGCATATCGTATAGGAAGTCGTACTTGTTTAGTGTCGGACAATGAAGATTTGAGCTGATTCATTTTGGATTAAATAGCATTTACATTCGCATCCATTCATTCTTCTCTATGTGCGCACACACACCTTAGTGCAGTCCCTGATAATTACTAGACCGTTAAAACACAACTTGCCTTGTGATATTGTGGCAAATTTGCACTGATCTCTGTGGAGAGCTGGCAGTTGATAAGTTTAGTTTCAAATGCCGAACTCTTATTTTTCGTTGTATTTCGACTTAAGTCGTTCATTTGTCCATAATGTGGCGAGCCTGCTCTTCCTTTTTTGGCCAGAAAATGACAAGTCATAATTAAGTTGTGCTGTTTAACACCAGTCAACGGTAGATATAATATTTACTGTTTGGAGGTGAATCACTGTTACCAATTTAAATACGGGGGGGTATGAAGCCAGCTACTTCAAGGGTTCCGGACCCTGTGCGGGTGTTCCGGGCATTCATTGCAAAAGATTGTCTGGCTTGATGCATTCTGCATATTGTTAGAAACAGTTCTGGCCCCCGCCTCGTAAGTTCCGACGGTGGCATAACGGAGCGCTGCTAGCGCAGAACACACCACCGGCATCAGCACTGGAAGACGACATCGCTCTTGAAATATAGAAGACCTCCCATCGGACGAAGTGGTCAACTTTTCAGGGCTAGACAGAGGTCGAGCCCACGTTGCAGTGGTCGAGAGCATGGCATGAAGGCTTGTGGTGTGCGCAGGAATAGAAGGCCGTCTGGCATAGCACTGCGGCTACAGCCTCCTCTCAACTGAAACCGGAGCCGTAAACTGTAGAGTTCATCCTCGATCTATTTCAACCGAGAGGAAGAGCAGCGACAGCAGCAGCAGCAGCAGCCAGCGCTCGCCAGACGTCCTTCTATTTAGGGTCACTTAGGGCAAAGCTGGCTGAGTTCCTGGCATGGCCGTGCCAAGAAGTGAGGGCACATGAGGGTTCAGACGGAGAAGCCGGAAAATAGAAGGGGGAGAGAGACAGACGCGAATGGGAAACGCGACGGGGGCAGGGGAATAGAATGTAACATGAAGCAGAGCTCGCTCCATCCCATCGCTTCAGGGCCTCATGGTGTCGGTTAAAGTAAATCGGCGCTTCCCACACAACGACAACAACAGCAGCAGCAGCATCGATGTTGTTCTGTTGCCTCCGTTCCGCGACCTCCCCCATCCCAAGGGACTATGTGCCACGAACAACAACACGAATGACATTCAACGACAACGACAACAACAACAACAACAATTAGACTGCTCACTACCAACTGCGCAAGGCATGGCAGCTGCAGCAGTGGATGGAGGGCTGCACTCGACGACCGACCCGTTCGGGGTTGTCCAGCGGCGGCCAGTGCAGATCATGTCAACAAGAGTGTCGAATTCATTAAACTGACACGCACAACAGCAGCCTCTTCGCTCACTGCTAACACTGGTACAACTACTACCACTAATTCTGTTCACTCCTTTGCCGCCAAACAGATAGGACAGTCGCTGCTGCTGCTGTTTTCGCATGTAATGCACAAACAAGCACTCTGCTTGTGAAGTTCTAGGTGGCGACCATTGTCGGTAAAAACGGACCGCTTCTCTCTCTCTCTATGTCATATATAGACGCTATTTCACATCGTATTTTATCGCATAACGACATCGCGCTTAGTTGACCCTACTGCTGTGTGATGTTAAAACTGCCTACTTCGTATCTGTTTTCTTTTAACGACAAAGCAATAGAAAGAAATACTAAAGAAAACCTAGAAGACTGTTCAAAGGGTCGTAGGCACCTCCTTCAAATCGGCAATATATTCACTCCTACACAAATCCAGAGGGAAAGAGGATGCGATAAAGAAAATTAGTACGAATCGAGTTAGTCCCTCTCGACCGATAGGTTCAGCGACGGGAGGGCCGCTGGCCACACCGGTGAACATCGGAGATATAACAGAAAGGATCCAGGTCGCAACGGGGAGGACTCGCAGTTGGATCAATCTCTCTCAAACGATTATTGTTATTATTATACGCCATTCATTGCTCTGCGTCTCCATATCTTGCATGTTTCCATGTTTGTCGAAATCATATATTTATCCCTGGAAATAACCTTTCCCAATTTTAGCTCTTCGCTTCAGTAGAAAGCTGTAACTCGGTCGTTTATGGACTATACAAGTTGACTATTGACTATACCTAGTTGTTTGAGCTATCAGCTAAACCAAAAGGTCCGAGCAGTCAAAAGTGGACGCCGAAAATCGCGGCAAACGGTGCCTGGGCTAGGCAGACCGCGCAAATTTGAATTTCATTTTCCAATGGTAGACTACCTCTGTGCTCGATGCTGTATCGCCACTGCAAAGACCGATAGAGAGAGAGAGAAAGAGGTGAGGGAAGAAGAAAAAGAAGAGCACGATGTAGGAAGGCTGAACAGACACAATGAATGACGGGGAATCAAATACGAAGGAGGAGCCCATAGAGAGTGGATTAAAGCGAGAATGTCATACTCTTGGCGAACGACCCCCAAGGTGGCTAACATTGATCGGCAGACGACTAGAATCGGTGCCACGAAAAAAAAAGAAACCGACCGAGATCAAAAGGAGATCGCAACTATTCCGATGATAAATTAAAGCAAACGACCAGAGAGCAACCACTTAGTGCTAGGTTACGACTCACTAACGGCGGCAGTGACATAACATTAGGCTAAGAACAGGAGTAGTGCGAGGTCAGGCGAAACGTCTGCAATCTCCCAACGAAATCTTATTGAATGAGAGGCCGAGACAGAGAAGTGACTGAATGGGTCAGGAGATTAGTCGGAAATAAAACGAGGAGGCAGACTGTCTAACGCGAGAAAAAAGAGATGGTAAACGAAGGAGTGTGTGCTTATGGGTATGATAGGGAACTCGAGTGGCGGAGGCTTTAGTGCAGAGATATGACCTGCCGATTCATCGGGCCAACAAAAAGGTCTGAGTGGCGTCAGCAGTAGCAACAACAGCAGGCCGCACCCTGCACCACCACCACCACCAACCATTCGCTCCGATCACCACGAACAGTCTCCCGCCGAAAGGGGTGTTATTTGTCTTAAAGAGAGAGAGGGAGAGAGAAAAAGGGCTTGAGCGCGGTGTTAGGCGGCTCTGGGGCATCATTCTGGGATCTGGGTAAGGACAGCGGTACAATCTTCTTCTTCTCTGCTGGTGTGGTGAAGAAGAAAATAAAGGAGGGATGAGGGAAATGGGGGTTGCCATTCATTTGCGCAGCGCGAAAATCGAATTAGCGAAACCGCCATTGCTGGTGTTATTGACGAAGCCAGAAACGGTTAGCTGCAGAAGCCACAGCAATAGCCATCGGTACAGCAGTAGCAGCAGCAGCAGCAGACACAGGCCCGTAGCCCTTCGAAGCGACGAAGACGACGACTAACTTAGCATCGACGCCGGACTATGCCACACAAACACCTACCCACCCATCGCTGACCCGGACCAGTGGCTGGCCTGCCGGCTATGGTACTATATATATATATATATATATATATATATATATATATATATATATATATATATATTTATATATATGGGAGCGGCCTGCTTTCTCTTTTCGCGTTCTTGCTGTAGTCTCGAGAAGACCGAACAGAGCAGCCGAGGCCGAGACGGCGACCTGGCCATTGGTCCTTGGCCCTTCTTCCTACCCGGTCCGTATTCCGTATTCTGTGTGCCAGAGGGTGGAGGGCCTTAGTTCGGCCTCAATTCCAGGTCTTCGCCTTTCGGTTACCCCAGAACCACCCGCTATCCCGTTTGCTCGCGTGCTTCCTCCCTAGCTCCCTTCGTACCCCACGGATACGATCGACCCTTAAGCAGACCTGACGTCTGACATACGAAATGTAACCCTGATTCGCGAGCCTGGCGTGGCGCACGTCTTATTCTGCAGGAAGTCTGCACATACCGAACGTAAGCAGCAGCGCCAACAGCAACAACAACGACGACGACGAATGATGGAGATCGCTATTCCTAGTGGCGTATCCCTGCTCTAGCTGGGACTGCCACCACGAGAATAGGAATCTGGCGTCGGTCACTGGATTCGCTGCTATATGACAGGAAAGCCTGGTTAGCAACAGATACACACCAGCCATCGCCCATTCGACGGACACACAGACAGCCAAGCAGCCGAGGAGTGGTGGCGGTGGCGTCGGTGGCGGCGATGAGCTTCATCGTGCGTCCGTTTGTCTGTTTCGCGATTTCTCTTCCGGCGGCAAAGCACGCTTCTTCGTTGTCTTCTATTGTTGTATTATTGTAGAAGACAGAAGAAGAAGGGTGAAAATAAGATGGGAAAGCAGCAGGCTTGATCCGGCGATCCACAAAGATCGACTGATGTAAACCGGTGCTGACTACATCATCATCATCATCATCGCCAATAGCAACAATAACGACAACAACACGGACAACAACAATCTCATTATTGTTGTTGTCGTTGTCATAATGATTGTTACTATGATTATGTCTATTACCATCATTATCACCGGGTGATTCGAGTCAACGACGGCTGAAGTACCGGATTGATACTGCCAGCTACGAACGATACAGCTGCTGTTATAGATATTTCTCGGCAGTATAGTATCTCTCTCTGTCTCTCTCCCTATCCCACTGGAAGGCTTCAATATATGCATGGCAAACAATCGCAGCGCCGTATGCTCGCTCGCATTCGATCGTGGGCTTCACGAAGGCTGATTTTGATGAAGCAAGACGAAGGGGGGGGGGGGGGTTCTTGCTGAATGTGTCTCGCCTTGTTACGCATCCGATCAAAGCGCTACCATTATCTCTGCAAACTTTTGAATTGTTATTCGCTGATATTGGCATTCGTGAAAAGAATGCCTAATTGCGTTTGGCTTCGGTTCATATCGGCCGTATTCGACTCCTTGCTAATTTTAAACACTACAATAATATTTTCTCTTATTGCTAGTCGGAATTAGTACACGACAAGCAGTAATCGGCGGAAGGCTTGTACTTGACTCCATAGTAGTTTAGTATTTATCTATTTAGTATTTACGGTATGTTAATTACATAAAAGTGTGCTTTGATGAAATCAAAAGGCAAACATAAGTCAGGCCGAAGAAGGACGAGAATGAGGAGGTAGAGGAGTTCATGTTTTTAGTGGATACCAGCTCTATACTAAATGTGGCGAGTAGTTCAAATGTGAAGTTCGATGTTGTCAAGGGATTGTCCAGTTTCTCTCCTTCAAAACTCAACCACATGCGAGCACTTATGGAACGACTTAATCCGCTGATCTTAATCAAAATCTAAACTGCACCGTTTCGGCCTCAGTGCTATACATAGCACAAACAGCGAATATGCTTTACATTTTAATTGGAAGATTGTATTTATTGATTGATGTTAACTCCAAGCCGGAGTGTGTCATATAACAATAATAATAGCCACAAGTACCATGCCTGCTTCTATTCGCCATCATTTGTTTATTGATCTCTCTCTCTCTTTAGTTAACAGGCCTTTTTGTTAGCTTACTATTTCTCACGACATCGTTACATGATGGATGGATACACAGACAACTGATCGTTGTCGTCCGCCGTACATCGGCTGTGAACTCACTCGAAGTGGTGGCATAATTAGGGGTAGTTACAATAAATAAACGCCGTTGAGTTACAACAAAAGTTCAACTTGACGACTACTTGATTGAGTGAGTGAGTGAGTCATAGGGAATCTGTTGTAGAGAGAAAGAGAGACGAGAATAAGGATGATCACATCGAAATATCATCATGCACCCACATATCACTGCTGTCAAATGTCTTGTCACCGGCACCGCCACCGCCGCAGACGACAACAGCAACGACTAGAAGAATGTATGTGTCTCTTCATCTATGTATTTCTCTGAACAACTGGGTATACAAACAACCAGATATACAGGCCGAAATGGACAAACATCCGCTCGACCGCGGCTTGAGGACGCTCATAGAATAGCCATTATAGATAGCAGTATGACGGTAGCTTAAGTAAAAATCAGCCGAGTCGACAAAACTTCTAAATCGAACAGGCAGAACACCGATTTGGTCTTTTTCGTAAAACCCAGTTAAACTGAGTGGGTGAATCGAAATGCGGACGGCGTCGATCGAGTTTCGACCATTTTACGGGCTGTGTTGGCATTGTATTAGATTTGCAGTCGAGCTAATCCGTCCGAGCAAGCAAATTCGTCAGTGAATTTGCTGCCATTGGAAGCGAATGCTTTTAGAAGTGTTCAGCTAACACAGCTATACTCCACCAAGGGTATTGAGTAATTGGTTGAGTAATTGGGTTGAAGATTTTCAATGGTATCAATCAAATTGTGTCTCCTCAATTGAAGCAGAAGTTATATCCGTGTACCATATATATATATATATATCACTTCGGAAGGGTGGTAATACCTCCTCTCCCTATATTTTTATGCTATGAATATATAAATATATAGATTTACATATAACATTTAGTTCTACTTCTACCACTGTGGAATCGTGCGTAGAAATGTGTTAGAATATCAACTAAATAAGACTCTCAGACGAATGTGTTCATATGTTCGCCAAGATGTTATGAATTGGAGTTAAAAAGACTCAAGAGAGTGTTACTCAAACTTTGCATGAAATGGTCACTCAGACGCGCCAATGTGCTATTATTATATCTGTCATTTTTCCTTCCACTCAATCGATTGTTTTGACATTCTTGACTCTCTTCACATGTGCGAGCTTCGAATGTGTGAGTGACACAATGATCGCTGACTGACTTCGTCCAATCCCCATCTCCTTAGAGACTCTGTCACTCCTGCCACCGTTGGAATCGTCGCCGTAACGGACACGCGCTTTCCGCGGCTGCTGCTGTTGCTGCTGCTCTTTCCTCGAATCATCGTTTGCAATCCCCGGATCGTACGATGAACTGCGAGAGACGGTGTGGGCTGCCTTTCGCCATCGGGTCGCCTGATGCCGCAGAAGCCGAAGTGGACAGCCAGAGATTCACTGGCAGCGGAAGCCGGAACGCCAACAGATCGTAAAAAGGCCATCATATCCGGCGGTTCGCTCTGGACCGGACCAGCGCCGCTGTGTCTATACGATGGGCCGACGATCGGCAGGGCAACTCAGTACACAGCACCGCCCCGTCCACTGACCCAACGAACGAACTTCAGCCCACCACCAATCTGTCTAACATGGACAAACACTTAGACTTACTTACTCAACCAGCCAAGAGACTATGCAATCACCACCGGGTGGCGGTGCTGCTAGTGGCGTTTAGCATTTATCGTCACCTCTCATCGACGATAGCAGCTGGCCAATCGGCAAAAGACCCCGTATCAAAAGTGAGACTTCTGTCTTGGACTTTAGAAATCACTTCTCCTTTGAACGACGTCACTGTGCGTTGACTGTTGCTGCTCGTGTGGGGGGGGGGGTCGGGAAGAGGGGATAATGTTAAAAGAAAAAAACTTTCAAAAAACGGGAAATAAATAAAGACAGAAAACGTCCAACATTCGGTTCGTCGGGTTCTTCGTGATGAAAGGTAACTGAGACGAGCAGCAGTTCACCATCGAATGATACGGGTATGTAGGTCTACATAGTCAACCCACTGCGGGTGAAACTGTGGCACTTTCGAAAAGGCCACCACCAAAATCAACAGAAGATTAGAAGAAGACGAAGCTGTCGGATGCCGTAGGTGCTGTCGTCAAAATAATAATAATGTCAAAAACACCACAACAACAACAACAACAATAACAGTGATCATGATGATGGTGGTATCAGCAGCAGCAGCAACAGCAGTAATAATAATAATAATAATAATAACAATGGTAATGATAATGATCGTAACCATCGTAAATAGAGCTACAAAAGCTCGGCATCGAGTAAATTCGTTGCTCAGATTCCTTCATTCATCTCTTCTTTGTTTTGTTTAGCTGAGTGGTGTGAATCGCTCATTTGAACGGTGGTCATGATGATGATCGAGACGGGAGAGGAGGAGGAGGAGGTATAGGGCGTGGGTATAAAACACGGTACTGAACCCGTATAGCTTTGGCGCTAAACATCTATGAATACAATAAGTAGGTAGTACAATAACAATGGATCGAACTGTTAAACGAAAATAGTCATAAGAATAACGAAAATTATTCTTTTGGCATTTTTTTTTGTTTGCCACAACATTGCTACTGAATCATGGTGAAGGAGTTCTAAGCAGAATTACCGTACACGATTTCCCTCTATATATAGGCATTTCGATAAAAGACAAATCCTTGATTTAAAGCCACTATAGTAAAATTCTCCTGTGTTGTCTCGTATGTAACCGTAGCCATGCTGCTGTTGTTGCTGCTAAGACAAGCGGCATCGACAATGATCAACATCGGCCTCGTGGGAAGCGGGGGGGAGGTCTGATCCGCAAACCTTCTATGAACACACGGGCATGCATATGCACATGGACAAAATACGTACGTGCTTCTGTAGTGGACTACGAACACTAACGGCAACACCGATACACGAACAGTCGAAGCCGCCATAAGGCCCATTGTCGATGGGTCAAAGTAAGTCTGCCCGATAAAAGCAGCAGTAGTGGTTCGTATAAATGGGCGCATACTACGATCGACAGAGGGTCGTCTAACGACCACGCCGCTGCTGTTGCTGCTACCGCCACCTTAGTTGTATCTTAGTATCTCATATGGTGAAGTGAATATTTTCTGTACGAACTAAAGTTGTGGCGTTCGATGACGACGACGACGACAATGTTGTGTCGAATGGAGTCTAGTGTACGCCCTACCTGTTCCAAACAGTGCGTCGAAACCTCCAACTGGATAAAAGGCTCTCGACTAGTAGTCGAGATTCAGTTGGACGAGGAGGTCCGCTTAACAAGTGGACTCACTCTAGCGAGAGAAGAGCTCTGCCGTGAATTGCGCCATGCGGCGCTCATATTAACGCGAGCTGCAGGACTTCGCTGTTGAGCAGTAACAGCAGCAGCCTAGCTTATGCAAATACCAGAACTCACGAGCCAACGCTCTGTCTCTCTCTATCTCCGGGGCCGACGCCCAGGATAGAGAATCAGAGAGGGAGAGAGAGAGAGCACAGACGAGCGAGCGAGCCTCACTATGCCTGGTCAGCCCCACAGCCGGTCAGTCTACTGTGCCATTTTCACCTGAGTCATTCTTCCATTTTGAAGTCCCGCTTGAAGGGACACAGGGGCTTGAAGACAATACCAGCTCAACTACCGATGGATGGCAGACAGACACACACACACCCGGTGAGCTTCTAACCCGCCGCTGTGGGATTCCAAAAGTTTGAACTTTGCCGTCCATCGGAGAACTGGACAACAGCAGCAGCAGCAGCAGCAGCAGCATCAACAGCGGACTGGGCCGCTCTCTAAATTTAAAATGCGAAACCATCAACACACAGAGAGAGAGAGAGAAAGAGAGAGAGAGAGAGAGAGAGACGTAAACAGAGACACTCTCACACAGAGAGAGACGCTTAGCCCCGAGCTGTACTCACCGGACGGGAAGGGACGAAAAGGAATTACCGACGTTGACGTGTGATGATCGTACGTGCCTAACCTGCGACCCAACGAAACTGCTCTTTTCACATCTGTTCCTCTCTGACCTTGCGTCGACGATCTCTCTCTCTCCCTGTCTGACCGTCTAATACTTTTACGTCTGTGAACTATGTTTTTCATCCAATTTCATAACTTGTAGAGTGCTGCAGTTGCATAGTCTGTGTGAACACACATGAATGCATAAATTAACTCATTCTGGCGCAGGTAACAGTTTTGTATTAGCGATAACGACGACTATTTCCCAATTTCTATCCGCGACAAAATTATTATTTTCATACCGCCACACTTCAATAAAACCAATATATGCATAAATGCATCCATGTGGGATTCTAATAAAACCCGTAGTCTAGTGAATCTATCGTCCGTTGTTATCCGTTAACAATCTCAGGTCAAACGCGGCAACCACCTCCTCATTAGTATTATTGATATAAGGCTCAAATTATATTCGTTGTCTTCATCTTCCTCTTCTGATTTTGTTGCTGCTGTCCATCTCCTCGTCGACAATTGCAACGTTCCACCATTCGTTGCAGTCGCGGCACACCTGTTCCCATGTGTCACTCCCGCCCGCTGATCGAATGACGGTACTTACTATATATATATATATATATATATATATATATATATATATATATATATAAATATATATATATATATGTATGTATAACAGTACATTGCGAGCCGTTCCATCTGTCGGATGTTTCTAGTGTCGTGTTGCCCACGACCGTTGGCATCGTCTTCCCCGAGGGAATTCCTCAGAGGAGTGTCGGTTCGTACTTCCGCTAGGGCATCGGATGAGTGGAAGAACGAAAACGATGACTCGAAGCAGCAGCAGCAGTAGACAGTAGTCATCGTTGTCCTCGTGGACGTCTGCATCGATCACTTTCGCGACTCCGTGACTCGTTCGTTGCTGCTGCTGCTGCTGCTTGGCCCGACATCGCCATTGCAACAACACAATTGGGATCACCATCGGTCAACGCACGCGACAGTCTGCCCGTGCGGCGCGTCTGTCTGTCGGTCGGTCGTTCGGTTGGTCTATCCACTCATCGTATGACGCTAGCGGCAATGCTGCTGCTGCTGCGGCTGCTGCGGCAACGACGAGCCCAATAGGGCTGTCACATCTCCGGAGCATAACCCCGCAGTTCCTTCTTAGTGTACGAATGCAATTCTGCTCCACGCCGGGCCCGTCGCTCCAATCACTCGCGCAGAAGCAGGTCATTGTTGATATCTAGAAGACACCAACCAAGCGATCGACTGACCAAACGGGCGCACGAGCTCCGCTGCCATCGTCATCGTCGTCGTTATAGCACAAGCCATCGGTGTTAACGCGACCGGGTGGCCGCTTCATCTGTGTGGATCGCTGGCTAGCTAGCTAGTTGCTGATGCTGGACCCATTCGTTTTCGCCAATGTCTATACCCATGCCTCTCTCTCTCTCTCTCTCTCCCACTCTCTTTTATATATATATTCGTCGTCTGTCTTTATTTCTCATTGCTATTCGCTCTACTCCAGGACAGATACGATATATGTTGTAGAGGAGCGCGTACGCGCACACACGATCCTCCTGCCATCCCACGGGTCGACCGAACGCGCGCTCGATTTTTGAGAGTGTTTCTGTATGAATGACGATAGTCTATGACGAAGTGTGTGCCAGTCACTGCTAGTAGCCGTTACTAGATAGCGTGCAGAATACTGGTAAAGGACTGAGCGGACAATACACAGACACATAGACAGTCAGTTGCACATGAAAGCAAGTGATCATTGCACGACGGCGGTACGGCGGCCATCAGGCCCCCGCTATTGGCAGGCGCAGGCGAACGAGCGAGCGGTAGTTGCTACAGCAATGGCGTTCAAAGCAGGCTTCTGCTGCATCAGCGGCAGAAAGAGGCAAAAACGACAGGACGCAGAAAGAGCTCAGGAAGCGCTAACAACATCACGTCCGCCAACGAGCTCTCTGACTCTCTCCACTTCCATGCGGCTACTGCTGCCGCTGCTGCCGCTGGCTTCGGTCGTACAGGAGAGAAGATGGCCGGTAGTGTCAGACGGGCTGGACCCGGACTCGGGGCTACGGGAAACGTAGACGAGCGAAGAGTGCGTGGCTGGAACACCACGGGAAAACTCGGCATGGGGAAGCCATTCGAAGACTGTAAAGATGGGGACCCAAGGTAACCCGGATGGCCGAAGCGGTGAGGGGGAATGGTGAGGAGCGGGCGGGCGGGCGGGCGGCCAGGGAGGAGGGGGCAAAGACTTGATATCCAGGAGAAATTGAGCACCCAGCCAGCCGGTGCTTGCGCTTGTCAGGTCAGTGATCGGGCTCTGGCAGTCGCGAGCGCCCAAAGGCCAGCGCTTAGAGCATTGGCACAGTGTAAGCACGAAGCAGCGCTTTAGCGGCGAAGACGACGACGATAGCGACGGCGATGCTTCCCACCGTCGATCCGTTCATGTTGTGCCGCCATCGAACGGAATCGGTTGCCATCACCACATTGAGATGTATGGACCGCGCCGAAGAAAAAGAAAGGTCTCGAAACGCGTTTTGAATGCACCATTCCTCCACGATGCCCTGGCTGTACGCCGTAAAATAGACTTTCGAGTTTTCTTCATACCCATTGTTCGAGGAGGACGAGGAGGAAGAGGAGGTTACTGACACAGCAGAGTGGAGCGGTTCGACTGATGTGGCCGGATGCAGTGGCTGTTCTGGTTGCACGTTGAGCGAATCACATAAATAAAAAGCATACAACAACTAAGTGAGGGGGAGTCTCGAATCAAAAATGCAAGCAGCCGTTGCTGTTGTCTATACCCGTTCAAGGCTGCAAACATCATCAATGACCGACGGTCCTCAGTTGGAAGTAGAACACCGCAGCTCGATTTTATTGAGCCATTCTGAGCTCGTTCTTTGCTGCTGTTAGCGAAGGCTTTTACCTTCATGCACCTTGGTGTCCAAAACGAACATAGTGGGAGCAATAAGACGTATGAAGAAAAAATAACCGTTTACTATATAATCCCAGCGCCGTGAAGCAAGTAAAATCATATTATAATTAGCTCACAAGTATTCATTTGTGAACTAGTTCAGCCTTCTTGATAGTCGTATTTGCCTCGATTTTTTCCCTTTCTCTCTCAATGCACCTATCGTATTCTTTTCTGGCGGGGTCCATAGAGCAGCCACATGAATCGCCACATGAATGGACGTGCGGCAGTGTTAAGCCGATCGTCAAACAGTCGTGCAAGTGTCGTACAATGTCGCGCTCGAATGCGGCTCATTTGATCAGCTCAGGCCGTGCTCAGGCGTGGGCCTTTTTGGGTCTCCTATTCTGCTCTAGCAATAGTGCATCGCACTCCCCCCGCCTTCTCCTCAACCCGATCCTAAACTCTGTTTGACCTCCCGTCGTCGCACAGAGGACGAAATTAGAATGCTTCTCTTATCAGTAAGCAACGCAAGTCAGCGAAGCTGGCTGAGCTGCAGCTGGGCCAATGGTGGTAGTGGTGGTATCGTCCGTCGTCGAATCGGTCGAAGTGAACGAACGGAGCTGGCTGCTTTGGTAACGGCGATGTCTGAGGGGGATTCGGTTTCTCGATGTCCCCTTCGATGTCGCCGGGTGTAGGTTGTCCCTAATTGGGGCCGCTGGGACGCTCATGGTGACGGGACTTTGACGGGAACTGGCCAGTGACGAGACGCACTTGGCAATGGTGACGGCTACGAGCGGGATGGTTACGGGAATGGTTGGCGTCGGTGCAAGCGAGAGCTCTGGATGGCTTTTGGCGGTTCTGGGCGGATCCGGGGCTGCACTTCGGAGTCCAGTTGCGGATCTGGTCTCCACCCAGCCATCAAGAGTATGAAGCGAGCGACGATGAGTACAAGGAGAGAGAGAGAGAGTAGGCGAGAACACAGCTGAACTAAAAGCAAGGGGGGAGGTGGGTAGTCACGGGATACAGGATAGAGAACGAGAGAGAGGGTGGTAGAGTTTGCAAGAGTTCCCACTATAGATATCCTATAGAGCGCAGGCCACGTCTACGGCTTGTCGACACTTCAGAGACAGATTCAATTATCGGTTAGGGGCGCAGCCGGCGTAGGCCGATGCGGAAGAGGATAGCTGCGAGGGTCGTCGTCTTCTTCTTCTTGTGTCCTCTTCTCTTCTGCTCCTGGCCGAAGGCTGCCGTCGAGTCCGCGACTGCTTTGTCCCGACCGACCTCCCTCCCGCCGCCCCCGGTCTGCCTGCACGTCCGCGGCTCAACCCCAACATCCTGAAGGGCAACTCAAACGTTCGGAGAAGCGGACAGACATACGAACCAAGCCTTTGATGGCTGTACTGTGGCCCAGCATGACGCGCAGCCCCAAGCAAGCTTGAGCAAGCCGATGGCATCACACGTTGGTCGTGCCCTACCGTGGTTGGGCAAGTGGCAATCGAACAGCCGAACGAACAGGCGCGAGCAGCTAATTGGGATGAGCCCTCTGTCTCTCTCTCTCCCTCGTTGTTCTTCTCATTCTCTATCGCCTCATCGGAGCCGTCTTGCTGAAGGGTCTCGCTCTCACTTAGCGCGTTAGATCGAAACGTAGCCTACGTAGGCTATCAGGAATCGCAAGGTCGATCGACTGACGGGCGGATGAGGGGGATATCAAGGAGATTTCAGGGGAAACCAATACTGCCTTACTCCGTCCACGCTCCCCTTGCCGTCTCTCCATCCCAACACTCATCCTGGCATAACACCTCACACTAGACACCAGGCAGCAGGCAGACAGACAGTGCTCATTGGACGATAATGCGAAATAGGCCGGAAACGCGGAGTAGACGCAAACTGTCTACTACAGCAAATCAGATATAATGATTAGTGTTAGCTTGCTCGCACGTCAATCTAGATGACGATGCATTTGAAAACAGACGATACCCTGTAATAAATATATAGATATTGTAGCATATCCGTCGACGTTGGACAAGCATACAAATTGATTACTGTGTCAGTTACAGAAGGTATCTTAGAGTAGGTAGCTTAGCATTCAATGTTCTTCGATATTTATTCCAGATGGTTGACCGTACAAGCCAGAAGCTGCGGGTCAGAAATATAACCGCGTAAGACAGAACGATCAAGAAAAAGACTCAGTAAAGGAGCTCAGCTGATCAGGTTTACACTTAAGGCGAAGTGTCGGCGTGTGTCTGCCTATGTTCTTGGCTTTGCCCCAAGTGTTGCCTTGCCTTCACCGCGGTTGCTGTCACCGATGCCTGATCTCTTTTTCTTCTTCTTCCTCCTCCTCTTTCTTTTCTTTAGCGGCAACAGCTGTGAGCCCTTCGGGTGATGCGGTCCTAACTCTGTGTGTTAGTAACGTCCCCTTGACCCCCCCCCCGCTCGCCCGCCCGCCCGTCTCTCCGCCTTCCTTCGTTGACAGTCTTTGCGGAGTTTTACTTGAACGCTGCCCGAAAGCGATAATGCTATGTTAGCTTGTCTGCTGCTGCTGCTGCTGTTTCTCCTGCTGATGCCGGTCGGTGTTCGATTTTCGTATAGCAAAGTTCGACTGCCAATTGGTGGAAGCGCGCCCGATAGCACTCGGGAGCGTCGTGCAGTCAAATTATTATATTTAATAACAAGCCTACGGCAAAAGGTTCGCGAAGTGGCGGCTACAATGTTAGAATCAATAAATTATCTAACATGAGCTGCTAGCAACAAGGATGAACGGTTGTCTGTTTTGCTTGAAAGCAATTTGACGATGTTCCTTAACGACAAAGCAGAGCCGACCGACAGATAGACACGTATCCGAAGAAAATATATACGTTGTATTCTAGCATCCAACAGCTAAAGTCACTGAGTGCCGTGATGCTGATCTACATTTTATTATAGGTGGCTACGTATCGACAGTAGCAACCAGTGCAGACGTACACAGCAAATATGGTTAGGAACATTCTCATACACCCGCTAAATCTCTTCAACCAGTGATACTGTTTGCATCCGCTTTTCGCGTGCTTCATTGATGTATTAATATTAATTGGTTATTTAATAGGCGGGGCCCACGTACATGTTATGAGCAGCGAGGCGAGGGTCGCATACAGTGATTTCCTTAAAGGTTGTTGTCAGTTGGCACAAGATTCATACGGACTCCGATTTAGCTTCGAGAAGTAGCTACAGCTGCTGGACAGAACGCGCTCAAACGACGTGTTCATACTTGATCGTTGCTTAAAGTGTTTATCCAATTCGTCGGCACTGGCTGAAAGGGTTGCAATTAAATTTGGCCTTGCCTGAGTGGTACCATGGTACCCCGAGGCTTCAGTTTCTATCTCAAAAAACAAATTGAGCCCGATCGACTTAGCGTTTCCGGTCACTCACGTGGAACACAAAAAGAAGAATCTACTTTGAGATAACCTAGATACCGACAATATACTTAACTCAGTATATTGTCGAGTGGAGGAGATTAAGCAAAGGTGGCCCCGACAGGTCCTCATAGTAATACCTAAAAGGTTAAGAGCTGAGGCCTGTCAGATAGGGGAACAGCTGAGGGTCAGTTCGAAAAACAATTATTATAATATACTTAACTCAATGCAACTGCTAATATATATGTATACTTGTTTTCTTCTTATGTGTATTCCCGGAGTCTTCAGCAATATCGGTGCTGCATTGTACGTTCGCCGATTTGAATAAAGTTATGTTATATTATATTCATAAAGCCGCTTTCTTTTTTAGCACTACACACGGTATCCATATTGTGGGTAACTATTTTGAAATCCAACAAAACGAAAGATTCTTTATTGAGCTGACTGTCAGCTGTTCCCCTTCCCTGCGACTGGCCTCTGAACTGAACCTTTCGGTATGATTACTACGAGAACATGTCGGGGCTAGCTTGGTTTATTTTCGATCTCGTCTTATGTGGCGAGAATCTACACATAAAAATAGATCATAAAGAAATCCAAAGATTCTCCAAAGCGTCTGCCAGCAGAATTTGAACATAAGCCATATATATGTCATTTCTGTCTAGCAATCCAAGACAATGAATACTGGATTATCTATGGGACAAGTTTTTGACTGATAAGATAACGGTTCGCATGTAGCTAGCTAGCATCTTCAATGACGTATGATTTAAACCGCTAATGTCCACGATGGCACTTATATGGCTCACGCTCCATTTGACAAGCTTCATAATAACCTAGTAAGCGTTATATCGAGAGTGAATGCTGTAGAGTGCGTGTATGTGTGTGTGTGTGTGTGTGATCTTCGATGTCAGATTGTTCTTGTTAACAGCCTGATTAAGCTCGTCAGTACTCACATGACAATGTACCACTTACATAATATGATGCCACTCGCATGATAGGTGCCACTTAATTTCAGGATCCGCAACATATCTGACCGGCAATAGATAGCCAAAACGAACAACGATATCATTCTTGACCATCAAATGGAAATCGGCAGTCAATACTGTTGCAGTTAATAGAGAACTCCCAATAATAGAAGGCATTAGGCAAAAAAACAAGTTTTTCCTCCAACTGTTTTCATAGTTGCATACGAAACGAGCTTCGCACGAATCCAAAAGCGAGCAAGATTTGTTTTCTGTATTGATGCACATTTCTATGTTTCGTTATGTGTCGTTACTCTGTCGAAGTTTGATAATGGTGCCGGCTCATCAAAGGTGGGGCAACCAGTCGATTGAAGACAGCGCACGGGCGAGCAGATACAGTAACAACAACGACAACAACATCGATTGGAAAACACCGCTCGTTCTCCGCTGTGATCATTTGACACCGTTTGTAATAGACCGCTCTTGTGCTCGCCACAGACCACCAAAGCAGGGGAACGCCATTACACGAACGTATAACAATCATAATAACGATACTGAAGCTCAAATTGTAGCACGTCGAGCCCCAACAGTCGGCGAAATCGATATTCGACTCATACACGCACCGTCAGTCAGTCACATCGACAGACGGAGACGATTCGTGTCTCCGTAATAGCAGCTGCTTGGTGTTAAATATCCGACTGCTACGTTCGAAACGAACGAAATTGGCCGAATCGCTCAAGTTCATACTTGCAGAACATGTAAGTATCGATGTAAACTTTGATTGTATACATGTACACTGCGTGTGCGTGTTATTGTAATGTAATACTACGGGTATCGAAGCGGAGCAGGAAGCTGTCTGTATAGTGACGAGTTTCGCTTGGGCGTCGTGTCGCCGATTTCAGTCGGAGGTCGAACGGACCTGCGCGCTGTGAGTGAAGCGAGTGGTAACTGAGGCTGATATGCAAATACAAAGGCTGCTGACGAGGACAGACGAGCAGCAGATCAGTTACGTTCGGTGGGCCGCACAAATCGGCATCGAACAAACAATAAAGGACGGAGAGAGAGAGTATCGACGAGAGCCATGAAATGCGAGAGACGAGGCCCGAGGCTTGAAAAGACAGATGATAAGTGCAAAAGCTATCTGTCTAACTGATTCCAGCAGAAGTTAGTTAGTAGTTCAGTGGTACGGTGCAGGGTGATGTACCGAAGGAAACAACAATAGCTTGTGCCTTTGCTTTGAAGACGACAGACACCGCAGAGCAGAGCTTTGTTAGCTAAATATTTAGTTCGGCCTGAACAGGGCCAGCCTAGGCCAGCGGAACCACTCTTTTCCCGTCACGCGACAGATGCCTGCCGGTGTTGCTGGTGTCCCTCGGTCGCTTGGAAAGCGTCAGCTGGGTCCAGAAGGCGCTTTGGGCCTTCCGTTGGAAGGGATTCGGCCAGTAGATGAGGATAGCGGAGGGATGGGGTAGTCGTCAGTGTTCACCGCCAACAGAGCCGTCTGTCATGTCGAAATAGCGCCAAAATTATTTCCGAACCTTGGGGGCGGCCCTCTACCCAAGGTGGAGGTTAGGGAGATGCCAGGTTTTTAGTGGGGTTTGCGAATCCCGTCAGTACCGACAATACCGACCTCTGGCGTGAGGTCGGTCTTGATCATCATTTTTATTCCTGGCCCCTAGTTAAAAAGGAGCCACCTGTCTATGACACCGTTTATAGACTGACAGAGTTTAACCTTGTCTTAGCATCAATGCGGGCCGTGTGAGTCAATGAAGTGGCATGCTTGAATCTTAGCAGGAAAATCCGAGGAACAAGTCAAATACATTGACGTCTCATAGAAATAATGATCTGAGGCCATCTCACAACACATTCGAAGCCATGTATCTATTATTACTTGGAAATACGTGACCGTACAAATAGCTGCTATATGTTATCCTATTGATATGGCCGTTGCTATCTCCGATTCTCTAATACATACTGCGTGGATCGATGGGTCTATCACTGTAGAAAGCAATGGTACATCTAAAGACGAAAAGTATCGTGAAAGATGTCAAGATAAAGCATGCTTGTGTCCGCAGCGATACAGATTACTCATATCCGCGCTATAATATGTCGTCGCTGTCGACTATATCTGTCCGTCTAAATGTGCCCCCGCAGAATTTTTGCCATAATCTTGGCAGTACAAATTTTGGTTGCTTGACTGATTTTCATTGTGATAAGCTTTCAAAGCATTACTGTGGATCGTGTAGTATTATATCTAATGATGCCAATGGTATGAAACAGAGGAACGGCGAATGAATGTGGAAGACTTTGAAATCAGGGACCAATGGTATCACTAATTGACAATTTACTCGTGTGTAATATTCACGACGACGACGACGATAATTTGACAGTCACGTCAACAAAACAATTCAACAATAAACACCAGATGTGTAGTTGAATATTGTCTTTCGTATATGGCTGCTTCTGTCAACGGCCATAATTGGAGTCGAATGGAGAAGTGACTTCAAGAGACTCAATTTTGTGCCAGAGGTTCATTGAAGCAAATGTCGGAATTTGAGGGAGTCGACGCCTGCCGTAAACGATTAATGATTGATTTTATATTTATTTTTGTAAATCACACCGTAGACGTATTTATAATATAGATCACACCAATATTCAGTAATGTTACCTTTTCAATAGCAGCATACACAGACGTGTAGAGTTTTGTCTTATTGTGCTATAATGTCATATCACATCTCGAATTAAGAATATGCGCTTAAACCGACAAAATGTCGGTCTCAATCAGTAGTGTCCTGCTACTAAATGCGAACGAAGGTATCGAATTTAAATGTGCATCGATATATATATATATATATATATATATATATCGTATTTATTTGCCATTCCTTACCGATTTTTTTTTATATCAAGGGTGCGTCGCGTATATGGCTGACACAGACGAAGCCAAAATCGGCTATCTGTTTGATTCGAGGACATAGCCGTTGAGCGAATAGATGCTTGAACGAGTAGTCGTTCCGCCATATCAAATGAAAGAGACGAGCATAGCGCGCTAAATTTTAAAGGGCACAAAATGAATGTGAAATTGGCGGTAAGAATTTGAATGACCGCTGAATAGCACGAATCAGCTCATCTGACACGCACACACGTTTGTGAAGCCAACAAGCATTCGGGGAGACATCGGAGCCAAACTACGTCGTATGGCATAGAATAGAACAGTTATGAAGGTATCAATCAGATCAACGCATCAATCAGATGATCGATGGCGAGCCCGTGTATTTCTCCTTTCCATTGCTGCTCTGTGATATGACCTACCACTACAGACACATACACACGGGCACACAGAAGGACAGGCAGACATACAGAGCAACAACTATAATTTACAGAATTTGAAACGCCTGTGCTGCATTCGGTCGACACCACTGAAACACCATCGCCAGAAAATAATAATAATAATATGTTAGGTGGTAGGTCCCGGGAAATAGCTCCAGCGTTACGTGTTTCTCGCTGTACCCCTGCCCTGCATAATGTTGGGCCCTCGTTTGACGACGGGGAATGATTTTCATTTAGATAATTCTCGTGGTTCATAGAGAAGAGCTATGCGAGGACAGACGGACGTATGGAACATTGAGTACGGAACGCGCGTTGGAAGAGCTGTGCTGGAAGGGAGGCCTGAGAGGCTGCCGTCTGACGCGCGGGTATCACTTGCACCAGCCACGCAAATGAAGCGAGCTGCCATCAGTCAGTCGTACTGATGATGTTGCTGCTGCTACTACTACTGGTGCTGCTTTTAGCGGCAATCGACGTCAGCCCCTACCACAGTGTCCTAGAACAGGCCTTAGCTGCTTACCGCCCGTTGCCTGCCCCCCGGCTCCTAGCTGGCCTTTATTTTTCTGTCCACAATCCTCGCTGGGAGACTGCTCCCGATCGCGTGATTCGATGGAACTGACGGGCCAAACGCCGCTGCCGTCCCATATCCGTACGAACGATCCGTACGAGCGTTCGCTTGGGTGTCCGAGCAAGTGGCAAAGGGCCCTGCTTGAACCCCCTTCACAGCTGCAAGGGTCCTTGAGTCATTGGAGAAGCTATCCAACAACGAGAGGCTGGTACAGGGAGAAAAACAGAAAGCGAACGAAGGTCGTCCGAGCGAGCAACCAACCGGACAGCTGCATGAGGCCTGGACAGCTCGTTGACGGCTAGGCTCAGCTCAGCGATTTCCGATCAACGCCTCCGTTTCTCCTGCTGTTGCTGCTCTTGCAGCCCCCCCCCCCGCTTTGCTTTACCCCGTATGGACCTGCGCAGTGTTTCGTACATCGATGAGATGGGGGATCGCAGTGGTTGGCAGAAGACAGTCGGTCGACGACATCGTTTCTGTGTCGGGTTGTTCAGTGGCGGCCATGGGGACGGTTGCGGCGCCTGCTCCCCCTACAGCGGGGTTCGGTATCCGGAGCAATGGGACCCTCCGGCGAGCCACCCAAATCAGCCGCCCAGCCAGCGAGGCAGTAATGTGCAGTGCGAAAGGGCACGGTAAAGCGAATGGAGTGTAATTCAATCAACAATGGCGCCACTTTACGAGGCGGCAACGAATCAGGCGAGAAGTAGCACATGAGGAACGTATGGCTAGACAGACTGGCATTTGCTATGGCGGCGGGGCTGGCGCAAGAGAAGCAAGATAACGGACAACAAGAGACGACAGTGCAACATCGAGGCTCGCAAACGACCAAGATCGCGCTGGTCTGCAATTGAGAAGGCAGGAACGGGTGGTCGGCGAATTCATTCATTGTGTTCACCACCAGGACATCTGGATAGTTACCCCGTACAAATCTTCGGTCTCCAGACGGACGTCCGACTCGACAAACAGTCGTTTCGAAATACCCCCCCCCCCGAAGCCAGAACCTTGGCTTGGAGCCATCTAATGTGTAATGTGCTTGTTGTACGATCCCCTCTTACATTGCTGCATCATGTATGCAGGTGGGTTACATAGATTCGGTAGAATACATGGTCCGGAGCAATTCTGATTTAGCCCGGGGCACTTGGGAAGGAGCTCACTAATTAGCAAATAATTGTTTGTTCGTGTTAAACTGGCAAACGAGCCGATATTCACTTGAACAATGTTGAGTTATAAGAATAAATCAAACAAAATCAAAAGCGGACTAATCCATTTTACCCATAAAATGTTATTCAGTTCACAACTTCACGGTTATAATAAATCCAAGTATCGACAAAGTATCGACAAGAAGCATAGACAAAAGGTGAAGCCAGCTCAGCATAGGATCATTGCAAGCGTTCACCGTGAGTGGTGGTTGGTGAACACCACAAACAAAATGCACAAGTAAGGCCAAACGACTTCTACGGTATTCCTGGCCTCGGCCGTCGCGCGTGAAATTCATGGTGTGGTCAATTCTACCGATCACCTTTAAAGCCCGATCCGAGGGATGCCTTCCGACCATGAATACTATCTCACACAATACACACACACATATTCTTGGGATGCTGGCGGAAAACTTTTGCTTGTACTGCACCACTACAAGCGGAATTGAAGTCTTTACACTATACACTTGGCCGCAGGGTTTAACCTAACAGGGTCATAGATGGTGTGTTCTCTAACGCCGCCATACAGTGTAATTAATGCAATATGACGTTTAGAATATCCTGTTTCCCAGATCCTTTTTAATACCACTATATCCTAATGCCATCTTCCCCAAGCGTCCTGTTCACCTCAGTCGCAAACTGAAGGCATCAACGAAAGCAGCGGTTTAATCTCGATCACGAATGACTCACCTGAAACAAAAGAAAACATTTAGCTAGAAAAATAAAACATTCGAAATATTTCCCAGAATTGCTGGAGACAATATGGGAAACATCTTTTAATTTAAGCGCTTATAGTAGTTTATCATTGAACGAGTGTTTTAAGGACCCGAACATTGCTGCTCAGCTGCCCTGAGGTATAGATCTTGATGTCGGTACACATTTCAGTGTCATTCATCTTTAAAGAGCGCCATGATCTATCTTCAATTCAGGCGTAGTGTCTATTTCAGAGTGATTTCTATTACCAATATATCGCTACGTCAGGATAAAAATAGCGAATTTCTGTGATAGCCATGGTTTGGATGTTACGTTTCTTCGGTTTTGTATATGAAGGTAAAGAAATGCTAAACATGGTTGAAGCGAACATTTTCTTTGAAATGAGGTATTTTATCTGTGAAATCACTAAAAAAAAACCTTATTAATTATCATTAGTGGACTTAGTTAGCAGCTATTTCACAAATATATATCTTCTTTTCTTCACTTTATCAGATATCCAAGTGCTCCTGCTTGGCCTTTTCTTCCACACGGTTGCTTGCATGTCTGCCTCTATTTCGTAGTATTTTTTTTTTCTACTCTATGAGGATCCACTCACTTTCGTCAGAAAGCTAAAGCTCTTCGCGTTTTCGAGATGGATAACCTTTACTTGGAGCCGAAGCGGGTAGATGAAGCACACCCGGTGGTGTGGGCCACCCGAGGTCACGAGTGGCTCCTTTAGACAGCAGTGGTCAGAGGAAGTAGGCTCGCGGCGGCGGCGGAATGCGTCCACGAACCCAGCCATCCGACGGCCGCGTAGACATAACAGTAGCGCGAACGTAGGATGCCCGCGAACTCAAGGGCATGAAGTTTCTGTGCACTCGTTGGATGGAGCCGTGATGACCGAGCGACGAGATGAAGGACGAAGCATTACGGCAACAATCACCACCCAGAGGACAATCTCTTTGGTCGCAATGTGCTACGCACATAACACAAGCCATTGGACGACACTTACACTGAAAGACTATCAGCTGAATGAGCAAAGGTCCGCTATAGCGCGCTGGAGAAACTGATACGAGAAGGATACACGCTTTGGATTGCAACGAAGACAGCACAAACTCAAGGAATGCTCGCCGGCCGGCCGGCCGGCCAGCACAAAGCATTTGCCTGGTAGTCGGAACGAGCGTCGGTACGCTGCGGCGGCATCAAGATAGATTATAGCAACATTAGTCACAAGCAGAAGCAGTCCCCACGGGCACAAACGGAAAGCGACTGCTCACCCCACGGAAGACGGCCACGAGGAAGGCAAATAGCATTAAGGGCAATTGGAGAATATGAACGAGGGAACGATGGCCTCGGCAATCCAGCGGCAATCCGACCGATGCGGCAGGAAAACAAGCAGGAGACTGAACGAAGTTGAGGAATCCCTGGAGGAGAACCTTCAAGTCTGCGGTGTTGGAAATAACAACGAAGCCAACAGTCGCTGAGGCAGCAACGTAGCGGCAGAGCCCGCGACAGATTAAAAGCTCTAAGAGGTGAGTCCGACCTATGTAAGGGACCAAACACTTTTATCCATGTCCGTTAGAACCCGTCGCTCGACGGCGTTAGTTCCCATTGTTGAACTTTGCGCTGCGACCCGCCCTCACCATATGAACGCTGTCCACACCGGCTCACCTCGACCGCCTTTAGATGGTCCGCTTTTCTAGTGTAGCGTTTTCAGTCTCCGACAACGACGACGAACATTAAACACAGGCTCACCATATAAGAGGACAATGGACACTGGATGGAGAGGGTATGACTTTAAAAGTTAAGGACAGCTCTTCACTACTGGCAAGCTCGAGGTACTATTCAGAGCGGGCCAGTCTTTGTTCCTCTATCGTATCGCTAATCGATTAAGGTCCTAATCCGGCACCATTGGAAACATCAGCTCCACATTAATGCTCGAGCCCGTATCATGCTTCCAGCCTTTTGGGCTACGCGCAGCGTTCATGATGGCTGCAGGTTCACCATGGCTGTGGATACAGATGACGATAGAAGTCGAGATGTGCGGGACATTAACATGAGTCGACGTCAGTCAGTCTCGCTGCTGCTCCGGTTGCCCCACGGCCTCCCTCGGGAGATGGCCCAGAGCGAACCTAGAGGAGAGATGGACCTCTGATGGATTCGGGATTCAATGGTAATAGACTTCAAGGCGAGAGTCCGCCAGAGGGGAAGGAAGAGCTAGCCACCACACGCCACTGCCGCCGCCCAGCATCACCGATGGGATCGGAGAACAGGAGAGTGGGAATCTGACATCTTCGAGCGAAGCAACACAATCCCCTTCCATTCCCTTTGAAGGTCAGTTACCCCTATCCTCTCCCGTTGTCCCATTTTCCTTGAGTTGGTCTGGAAAAGCTGAGGGAACGACCTGCAGTAAGAGCACGGCCAGGATCTGTAGAAGGATAGATGAAGGTGAAAGAAGTAGGTACTGTGGGTACAGCACTATGGCAATGGAAGAAGAAAGGCTCTGGACTGTTGAAATCTAAACCGGCTTGCCTTGCTTTACTTGCGGGTACAACGAAAGTCTGTAGTCCGGATGGTCGGCTTGGCTCGCGTCGGCAGGTAATCTGCAGGGGTAGGCGACTTGGGTGGAATCCCTGTAAATCCCCTTACGAACACGCATGCCGACCCCGTACACATCTTCCATGCTCGGTCAGTGAAAGCCCCAAGGTCTATGCCCCCGACCCGCTACATGGCTCCACACCGCGTCGCCGCGTATACATCGAATGATGAAGTGGCACCCCGCAGAAGCCACCACAAACAACTATACCGAGATCTTTCATAGGTTGCAGGAAGCACCCGACACGTGCCTCTACTGGTGAGGCTGGAGAATGTGCAGTCGTGTCCGGATGTAACAGAGACAAGAGATAGAGAGAGAGAGAGAGAGAGAAGAAGTGAACGAAGGATGACAAGGGGATGACAACGGAGACTTTTGGATGTACAATAGTTCACCCATGGGGACAACGCACAGGAGGAATTCACGGCCCAAGTCACCGCCACTGTCACCGCTACCACGAGCAGCTGCCACCACAGAGTCCCACACGAGGGGGCAAAGTGGAGGGCTTCACCTTCTAGAACACGGCCATGACCAAGTCCAGTGCGACCGCTGCGGCCAGTCCAATTATAGGCTCGTGGCTCGCTCAGCGAGGTAGCTAGTCCGCTTGGTCGCTTGGTACTTTCCCCTGTCACCATTAGAAATCCACTGAGATACTCAGCTCTTATTTAATGAATACAGATTAACAGTGGTAATTAATCTGTGAACACAGCTGGCAAACCATGCACAAAACGGGCTGCCCACACAAACTGAGAACAGCTCATCTTCAACCCGCTAAGCCGAATATAACCGACCGTAGAGCGGCGTAGTGCCTAGAGCGTTCGCCCGGCTTCTTCTCCTCCGTTATTGCAATCATAGTAATAACAATAGTACTAGTAGTAGTAGTAGCACAATAGATAGTAAGTCCTGGCGACAACTTAGGGAAATAGGTTGTGCCGTTTTAGCTCAACAACGTAACGATATGAGTATGAGAGCGCATCAATCACCGGATACATCGTCGTCGTCGTCCCCACAAGCAGCTACCCCCTCTCTCTCTCTCTCTCTTGTCACTAGCGTCTACATGCATTGCTGTCGTCATCCGAGAGCTGATAATCCGCGATTTAGTGTTGGCAGGGGGCGCCGAATCCTCTCGATGTCCTCAGCATAAAGTACGTCGGTGACATCATGTTAGACACATAGGACCTAGTGGATCACCGAGGACGACCCTGCCCACTCTAAGGTGATCGCCCCACCTTTTCGATCCGCTCCGGTCGTCGATGATTCATTCTGCTGCTGTATTCAGACAACATCCTCCGAATTCTAGTACATCCGCAAATTGGAGCCTAATCAGTGGACAAATTCGAATACGTTTTTACTTTAACTAATTAATTAGTCGACAGGCTGCGTAACACGTTTCAGATGACTGTACCTTCAATGGGTGACGTCGTTCGGGTTATATAATAGCAATAATTAGTAAAAACGTTGTTCTAATTGTTGACAATGCCAACATTTATTTCTACAGTGTAGAGTTTCTGCCGATATGGGAACAGTACGTAATCCGCACTAGCGTAGCAGTCATTTGGTATGTGGCCAGCCGAAAGCAGTTGTACAGTGGACGTTAAATGTTGGCTGTGGGTCAGCCCGGAGAATTTATTATTAGATACTACGTGGTAATTCATTATTATGGATTGGTATTTTCTCACATGACAATATTTACTTGAATCTCTTTCCTCGACTACAAATAGCACATGATTAGTAGCTACACTTGAAGTATGACTTCAATAATCTAAGGAAATACAGATAATGAACTAACTATTAATGAAGCCTGCCTCATGTCACCTAACTTAATCTGAATATCTAACAAAATACCATTACTACAATAGCTGAACGATCCCTCCTGACGATCTCCGTAGAAATACGTAACAATACCCCGAGTTGTTCACCATGATGATTTTCACAATTTCGGTTGCTCTCTCTCTCTCTCTATCTCAAGTAGCCATGTGGATACAGCGAGCATTCGGGTGAGCTTGCTTCACTAAATGAATGTTCTGACGAGTTTGTTATTCATACACCATTTCACACCTGAGCAGCAGATATCGAACGAGGTAATTTGGAGGAAGAAACTTGAGGAGATGCTCACCTCAATTCTTTCACCTGCCTATTGTAGAAATAATGCGCCTGCATTTGACTACATTTGCGCTTACGTGAAACTGTGGAATTATTTTTTTTTGCTCTGGACGACAAAGTCAAGAGCGACTTATTAGGAGCTGTGGTGCCTAACACACGGTGAGGTTTACAATTGGTATCTGTTTTTGTCGTTGTTGTATTGAGATCTGTTCCGGGTATATACTACGAGAAGTCAGTAAAAATGTGTTTTCAGATAGAATTTCGCGTAATTCCTGAAGTAATCACAAGTGTGGCGTCGTCGAAACGAAGATCCTATGATAACGAAAAAGCGTTTAGTCTAAAAACGGGTACCAGTCGTTAATATATCTCCCAGCCTTAGTGAAGAAATGTATCACACTTGATGTTACAGCTGCGTGGATGTCTGTCTCATTCCAACCCACAATAGAGGACGAGCTACGACAGTCCCCATGGACTCTGTCTAAACGATCGCGAAGATTAGGCTAATTGTGCCTGCTCCCATTGACCCACATGACGCTTTCAAAAAAACTAGCCTATGGGGCCTGAGCGGGCTGACTTTGAAGCGACCTTATTAAGTAACCACAAGCTGAGAATCTTTAACTAAGAGGACATATCGATACTAATACATGTAATCGGCACGAGAGGAGAGCACTACCACTGGAGTTACCGATACAGTCTAATTCTGCTTGTTTGTATATTAGTCAAAACTTAGCAGGGAATTACCAAACTTATATTTAGAGAGAGAAATTTAAAGAAAAGTCATAGATACAGAGGCAGGCCCGCTACGTGAACAGTTAACTCCACCCAATCAGCGGATCATCCGCTACTTTGAACTTGAATAAATTTGGGTTCCGGGTTCTTGGAAGGCTTTTGTGGGATGCCACCAAGTGCCAAATATTTTCTCTTACAAATCTATGAAGCAGTCAAAAATTTCCAAAATATGTATGGCACTTCTCCGATTTGTGCGTCTTCCGGGCGACCACCGACACCAATACTAAAGCCCTGAGAGAATCGATTTCACGGTCTCTGCTATAGGTCAATCCCTGCATTAGACGTTGACTGTCTGCTTTATACATAGGGGACAGTGTCGTGTCCTCGTGAACTAACGCTTTTAGTGGATGGAGGACTTCTCAGCTTTACAGGGCATAAGAGCCCAGCATGTTTCGTAGAAGCTCTGCCGACCGACTAACTGCTCACTTTCCTATTTGGGCTTGCGTCAGGATACGGATAGAATAGGCCAAAATCACAGATGGATACGGACAGCCACAAAGCTTTGCTTCTGGGCTTTCCTTTGCTTGACACCCTATAGGCTGACTCCATCGGCATCAGCTGATGGTTTATGTCGATCACTAAGGAGGCGGGGAATGACGACGAAGAGGACGTTGACACCATTGATAACAACTCTAACGAAACAACAACAACAACTCTCTACATCCTCCGTCTCTTCATTCAGTCAGTGATTTAGAATACCGCCCACAATAGACGGTCCCACCCGTTCTCCTCAGCAGTAGTTGAGTCATTGCCAGGATAAAGATGAAACAGAAGGAAACAGTGTGGGAGGCAGTTACCGAGAGATAGATACAAAGATACGAAAAACATATACTAGAGACAGGAGAGCACTTTTCCAGCTGTACCGAACACTCGAACAATAAAAGCATCACAGAAATCGAAATGCCGATTACAACAAGATTAAACCTATCGTTAATATATGTGGCGCGTATGTGGTCTGCTATCAACATACGACGAAATAAGTACAACGTTTTGATAAAGGCAGGTTGCGTGTACATAATGAATAATGAACATTAGTAGATAAAGAAAACCTCTCCTGTCGAACATAAATATACTTGTATACCTGGCTAATAGAGTAAAGATAAAATAGGGTTTTTGCCTACTTATGTATACGGATACTGGCTGGATGCTTTTGAAAGTATACGTCAGCTCGATGTCATTGACACACATGATAGCGGCCATAATATATGCAATGTTTGCGCGGAGCCCCTTTGTGTCCCACGATGATCGAAGTTTTCTAGAAATAACGATCCCCGTAATCATACCCCATACACTTCCATGCGTAGTAGATTGTGTATGTGCCACTCAAGGCATGAACATCCTGCACATGATATAGAAAAAAGTTAACATGCACACATGCATATAAAGGCAGACGCACAGGCCGATGTATGTCCTCTTCGTGCTCTTCACCTGTGACCACTATTCGAGCAGACTCTTCAGCTTCTACCGACGGCTCCCATACCGTACGTAACGCACGCCATCTTGGACTCGCTGTCGCAGGAGGGCGAAGGCCCTTGAGACCCAAAAGAGCGACCGGTCCCCCCCCCCGACTAATGCCCAAATACGTGGGAAATATCGGAAAGCGATGCGAACGAAGAGAAGAAGAACACGGGATACCCGCAAGGCCGCTGCCAGCGGCCACTACCAGCTAGTGTGCAAGGCGAGCAGGCAGACAGACATCGAAGCCGACTAGGTGATATGACCGCCTCTACGGCGAGCGCGTGAGGCGACTGGGGAACGCGAATTCAAAGACATGTAACGCAGCACGCGGGCAGCCTAATGGGAGACTACAGCAGGAGAAATAGCGGGATAAAACGAGTAGGGAATGTATCCCTCTTTTGGGGGCCGAATGTCGAGAGTACCTGGAAAACCATTGGTCCCGCAACTTCTCCTCTCCTTTTTGCCAGCGGCTCTGGCCGCGCTCGCTGCTAAGCAGAATCTGAGCCTGTACGAACACGCTAACACCGCTTCCCTCAGGCGTACCTCCAACTTCTGTTCCAACGCCAGCTTTTGCAGCCAATGATGGGAAATCCGGCCGGCCCGCATGAGGCTTGCCCCACCAAGTGAGTGACCGACCGACCGACCAGCCAACGAACTAACCATCCAGTATCTCGAGTGACTATCCGAATGGCTCCAGAAAAAAAGCAGAAGCAATGTCGTGGACTCGTGCTCGTCCCTTCATGCTACTACACCAGAGGTTCCAGTATCCACGTCCCTACCATCCGCCTGTTACCCCCTTGGGGTCTGCTGCAGCACTTGGCGGGAGGCTCGAGGGGGGACTATTTAAAAAACAAGCGTTCATAGCGTTCATTCGTGCGAGTGCTACCGAGGTGGTGCCCCGTGGGTGGCCCTTAGGGGTGGGAGCACGCGGAATAATTACGGCTTCATTAATAGGACTGCTTGATGATGGTGGTGGTGGTGCGGTTTCCTCCTCTATTTTCTTCTTATTTCTCTCATCCGTAGCTCCCTCCATCTGTTTCCGCCGTTACCGCTACTTCGTGTCCTGTTACTGCTGCTAGTAAAGCTGCAGCTGTCTGCTCTCTTCATCGCAAGTGCTGTCCATTTGACTTAGCTAGGCTGCTTAGTCGCTGTCCGTTCGTTGTTTCGATTGGCGCTGTTCGGCTACCCCAAATTCTCTCTCGCCCCCCACCACCCCCCACCGCAAGTCCTCCTCGAGTTGTTCGTATTACTGCTACTGCTTCTGTGACTGCTCGTTGAGCTAGCTTCATTCGAATTGAGCTTAAAGGGAGACGATGGAATATTAAAGAGATTCTGCTGCGGCAGAGCCTCATTCTCTACTAACATCGCTGCCGTCACCGACACGTTGGCAGCGTCACAGCCGCCGCAACCACCCCCGTCACCACCATCACGACAGCTTCTTCTGCTTGTGCAGTCTGCGTCCGGGATTCGTCGGGAAACACTCGTTCTTTCTTTCTTCTTCTTTTTTTTTCCTTCTGGCCGCTATCCTCCCTCTATCAGCTCTCTCTTTGTGAATTATTTAGAGGCTTTTTCGGATCTGTGCCGCTGTTCGCGTCGTCGTTCAGCGCCTACGTGTGTTCGTGTGCGTCTGTCTCTACGCCAGCTCATGTGGCTGTACTCTACGTCTGAGCTGTTCGCCGACAACTGAGCAGCGCAGTGGTCACGACTCAAACGCTGACCCTTGCGGAACGGCCGATGTTGACTGCTAATATCGACAGCGACCCTATACTGCCAACTATATATATATATATATATATACATATATATATATGTATATATATTCAACTGGCTGAATCTATTTCGCCGATGTTGTTGCACATTCTTTTTCAGTATCACTCTGTTTCTCTCAAGCAGTATATATGTATTCGGACATGTCACTATGATAAGGTGCATCGCACGAGCGCGTCCGAGCTGCAGTCTCGATATGATTACCTCAAATCATTCTCTAGTCTGTTCATGTGATGAGTGTTCACCGAGAGCCACGTATCCCATATCCCTTCCTCCTTTGGAACCCTCTATCTGCCGCCCTCTGCATCGACTATCCGAATCGAAGACAGATAGATCAACCTTTTTCGTTCCGGCTCGTCTTCCTCAAAGAGGCCGCTGCTCGCCTCGACGATTTTCATCGCAACTCTTAGCTCACTCAACACGATGCGTCCCTTTTTGCTTATTGAGAAGATTGCGTTCTTTGCGCGTCCCCCCCTGGGGAAATGAGTGCACGCAAAATCTCATATCTCTTTCTGACTGACTGCGAATATTTCGATTCAGAAGCACCGGGCGCCTTTCTGGTATCGTCTTTACCTTCCAAACTGGAAACCCGTAAATCGAACTTAGGAGCGGGTTGTATCGACTATTTTTACAAGCCTCTTCGCGAAAACGTACTGCCTACACGTACCACTACTTCAAGGCACGATACGATTGAGGGCGACAGCAAGACTTTTCTAATGGAGCAACTCGTCGTTAAAGTGAGAAAATAATTAAAGGTCTATCTGGAAGGACGTGTAGGATGTGTCCGGTTTGTTAATTGAAGTAACAGTGGGGATTAACATTTCACATGGCATCGATGTATATTTGACTATCTAACCTTTGACCAAATGCCTCGAATCAAAGTTAGAATTCATTGATAATTCATGTAGTCATTGGGTTTATGGGGTCATTTAGTATCAGGGTAGGCTATTGGAGTGCGTATGCAAGATTCAATAAAATCGCTACTGTCGTCGCACTTACCCGACGGCAGCTGTATTCAACATCATGTTTTCTTTGCTACCCAACCATTGGGTAACAATACCGTTGAATTAAAATTATTGCTTTTTGTCCTGGATGAGATAATTTTGAGTTTATAGTCGCTCACCCGTACCTTATAGCAACATGGAAGTGTACGCCATTATGTGGATGGCATCAGCGTGAGACCACAACCGCGTCAGGAATTGCATGGTCGAGACAGCAACGATAGCAGCAACAGCAGCAGCAGCTACTAGCATGAGATATGAGGGTAAGTGCGAGAAGATTCATCGCCAATTCAGATCCCGTCACTTGAGGACCCTTTGGGGCCTTGCAAGCTTCCTTCTGCTACGCCCACATGCGCATGCACTTAACGCCCGTCAAGGGCTCTCCAGGTCAGCAGCGCTCTCCCTTCATCCAGGCAGACAGGCAGCGAGGGCGAATCATTGCTGCGACTCGGCCGAGTCATGACGTCCCCTCCACAACCAGGAAAGGCCGACGTTGTATGGCAGCTCGCTTGCTGTCCGCAATGCTTTCAATGTAATGCCTATATTTAGCAAAGCAAGGTTTAGTAAAACGAATCCACCGCCGTCCTAATAAGTGCCGCAAATTGTAGCTATACGAGAAAGCGTCTTGCCGGCATCGTCTTTATCCAGAGGGTCGGCGACGGCTCCATTTCACGAAACAAACAGCAACATTCAGAGTCAAGCACAATCACGACTACAGCAGTTTAGCGCATCTGCTACGTACAGTTCACATCCGCAGCCGTCAAGGGATATGACGCACGGCGTTCGTACTCGCCATCATCAGTCAGTGTACGCTGCTATGTGTTGCTCGTTGGTGAGTACTCAACTCCGTTCCGCAACAGCTTCCCAGGATAAAACTCATTGCTGAAGCCGGTTGTTAGACCGACTACGTGTTTGTGTACGAGGCGATGCGGAATCTCTATACGTGGAGTACTAGCATTGCTGCTTGCAGTCGTGGCAGCAGCATCAGCAGTAGTGGTTGCAACTGTTGAGCGCCACTTCACGCCGGTCGGTCGGTCGGCAGACAGACAGCGATGAAGACGACAGCCGACGGATGAGGAGAGCGGAAAACAGATCGGGAGGAAGGGGGGGGGGTAGGGGGGGGCAGGGGGGGAGCAGGGGGGCAGGGGGGAGCAGGGGGGTGGATAGGAAACCTGCTGGGAGCAGGAGGGAACGAAGGCAGGCAGGCAGACGTCTGGCCTTCGGGCTGCCGTTGGTTGCCCGGCTCATAGCTATTCGTTGGACGCTACCAGATGCTGCAATACAACTCCAAGCACCGAGTTAATGCTTCAACCTGCGACCGTATCCACTCGCTTTCGCTCTTTCTTTCTTTCTTTCAATCTCACATAGTCGCTCATTCACCCGCTGGTTCGTCCGTTCACTCGCGTACTCAGCCATCCATCCATCCATCCACTCGTTCGTTCGTTGCTTCGTTCGCTATCCACGTCAGAGAGCAGCGAAGGATAGACAAGGCTAGGGGGGCGGGTGGGGGGTGGCGGGGGTGGAGGCACAGTCGAGCGCCCCCACTCGAGTGCACTCCAAGAGCTAATTCTAGGTGGAAGTTTCTCATCTCCACAGCGCGGCCATCACAGACAGCAAAAGCAGAGTTGCAACAGCGGAAGGAGAGAGAGAACAGCAGAAGCAGCAGCAGCAGCGCTATAGCTACTACCACTACGGGAAAGGAAAGAAAAGAAAGGAAAGAATGGAAGGACAAACGGACCGTCGGTCGGTGATATCCACCCATGTGGTGGTGCTTGTGATGGCTGCTGCTGTGGCGGCAGCAGCAGACAAGCTAGATGTACGGCAACGGAGGACGAGAGCAATTACGCTGCATTTCTTAGTGGCTCCTTCTGTCTTTCCAGGAGGCCGCTGCTTTGCTTCAACCCCAAACCCCTGACACTGCGCGCCGGACACAACTCCTCAAGACATAAGCCGAAGAAGCAAGAGACAAAGGTAGAAAGGAGGGAGCAGGATAAAATGAAGAAGAAGCACAAGAAGAAGACGAAGAACAACAACGAGACGTATGTCACACTCATATAGGAGATGAACGAGGCAACACGATACCGACCGAAGCTTACCCAGTGTTCCTTTTCCCCTATTTCCCTTACAACGGTCGTTGTAAGATTCCCTTGCCCGACAATCCCCTCCGTCCCCGTGGGGAAACTGGTAGTACCTATTCTTCTGGGTCGTCCACCCGCAATCCGGTGCCTGGTTCTCGGCTTTCTTTCCCAACTCTCGGCATTTCGTCCGTTCCTCGCCCGGCCCCATCCTGCCATCAGCGTTCATGCTAGACCTGAATCATTCCCGAGCATAACGTCCTTGTCGTCGTCGTCGTCTAGTCGGTGTCTGTCGGCAAGCAAACCGGCGGGCGTATCAGTGAGTCGAGAACAACAACAAGCAACGGTGCCAATGATGCCGGTATCATAGACTACCGCCACAGCGTCTGATGTGTGTACTCCCTTCTGTGCCGCCATCCACGCACACACACACACACGCACAGTCACACAGAGACGTACAGTTATCTTGCGTTATTTTGTCCCCTTATATATATATATATATATATATATTATATATAAGAGAGGGATGGTAGATCCATTGCAATACCTCTACAGGCAGGTGTCAGCGTGAACTCACACGTGTATATTGACTAAGCCGCATGGTTCCAGCTTTGGCTCATGCCGACTCTCTATGGCGGAGTTACGTCAAAGACCAAATATCACAGGTCTCTGATAACAACATCAGATCCTATTTTATGTGCGTCGTGTATATACGCCGCTACTGTTATTAGCACTAATAGAATCAAGCAGATAGAAAACCGAACTCGGTTCGATCAGTTACACTTAGTTCATATAATTCTATTGGATACACCCTAATATCAATTTGCTGAGAATCGTATCCCGACAACAAACTTCTCACACGAACACTATTATTATTATAATTCTGAGAACACTTTCCTCCTACTCCATTGCTACCGATTCTTTAAGAGACAATCATACATGAACAGTTCTCTTTTCAATTACAGTAATTCAATCTCCACCACGTAAGCAACTCACCATATAGATGATTCGATGCAAGGCTGTTATACCGTTGCACTGCTCCAGTCCTACTCATTAATAACTTCTACTAATGGATAAATAATTTGTCTTTGCCAACCCAAATCGCTTCGAGACGGTACACACTTTAGCGAAGGTCTTCCATAAATTCTTCTATATCTGCCAAGGATTTAGCAATATACTTCTTCACAGCTTGCGTCGATCGAAAAGATAAAATTCGTAGAAAACGAAACGTAATTGGGAGATACATATTTCCTTTTGACCTTGTGCGGAGCCTCACAAAACATGATGAAGCTCATGTTTCTGTGGGTGCATTAATGACCGAGCCTTTGGGGGGCATTTACTAAGCTTGCGAAGTATAACTGGTCATCACGGCTATCGCAAAGGCAAGAGGTGATAAACGACACTGTGCAGGCAGGGCGGTGTTTCGGTATCGGCCAACCAACATAGGTTCAGGCCTCGCGCAAGCTCAACCCACGTAGGCAATTCACGTAATCGAAAAAAAAACGTTTGATCTGGCTACAAGCATGTGTTGTTCCATGTTGACGTCAACTACATCTAACAAAAAAATCCCAACCCAATCTACCTGAAATTGTGCAAGGTAACCATTTTCTGATCACAACGTAAATGAACTATCACGAAAACAAAAAATGGTGTGCATATATATGAGGTTGCCATTCTCATTTTGATATACATTTGCCTCTCGTAACCGAACCGTGTGACGCCCAAAAACAAAATGTCAAGACAACGCAGTTTATCTAGTTTCCAGGGACAGTCTCCACTCGGCAAAGGCAACTGCAGACCGACAAATAAACAAGGGACGACAATGTCGCTCCACTTCGTTCTCTTTCCCCGCTGATCCGATAGTCACACGCATCCGCATCCTCCCTCCCTTCCTCCTGCTCGCTCTCTCTCTCTCTCTCTCTCTTCTCGCTCTTAGTAAGCAGCACGTGGCAGGCTAATCGCTTTCAAGTTCCCGCGCAGTAAAAGAACGAGTCTCCACCGAACAGCAACCGTGACAACGACAACAATGCTAACAACAAGAACAATCAACTGTTTTCTAATCAGGCATCGCCGACGACTGCTGTGCATTCTCCGTCGAAGTTCAGGGATCCACGCCCCACAACGAACCCTCCTAACGGTTAACCCCCCCGCCCCCCGCCGAACCCCTCAGCCCACCCCCGACTGGTTGTCCTCTGCAGCCGACAGATGCGCGAAGAGACTAGCGACATCTCCTCGTCGTCGACCTCTTGCTATGTAAATACGCCATCAAGAGAGTTACTGCGGTGAATTTTAGCAGAGGCTCTCATGCTTCTGTCAGGTATTATAATTTCATTTGAGATAAATCTAAATGTTTATAGTGATAATTGGAGGCTGGAAAAAAGCTGAGCCAATATTCGATGCGGTCTGCAGCGCTGAACGACGAATTAGGCTATTCTTAGGTGAATGAAACCATCATTGAACGAAATAGGCAAGCAAGCTTGTCGTCAACGACGAATGTATTTGAATATTTCGCCAACCGCGTTTTGTATGGCTTGTGAGTAATTGTATATGTTGTCTGCGTCAGCTAAACTCCCTCTAATTACTCAAGGCAGCTTGTAGGAAACTGAGGCAAATTCTTAGGGTGGTCTTTAATTAATACCTGACCGTACAATGGAGTCCGGCGTGCGTAAATACCATGAAACAAAATGCAACGGTTTTCGCAACAGGCTTAGCATGTGATTCAAATATAAACGCCTTATCCCAAATATAATAGATGTTGTCGATGTAAAACCATTTCAACGATCAATCACAGACGACAACAACAACTGTCTGAACTCACGAGCAACTGAGCGACTCAACAACCTCATGCCGATGTAGAAAAATCCTCGTGTTCATCTTTTGAAAACAGGAACATCCCTTTTCAGTATCCTTTTTTGGTGAAAAAAAAACAGTAATGTAGAAAATACGTATTATCAACCTTAAAAGTCAAGAACTGTGTCGGTTGGTTTTCTACGGCAATAAATCTACGCCGCCCATATTGACTCGGCTGATCTTCACTCGATGGCGTAATTACTGCTACCATTGTCCAGCCATCAATTCCGAGCCTGCGGGCATGGCGTGGTGGACAAGGTAGGCAGTACCAAAAAGGGAGTTTTGTGGAGTCTGAGGTTCAAATCTGAGTGGAGTCATATTTACTTTTATGGGCAGTATCTCCGCAATAAGATTTGTTAAGTAGTAGTGGCAACTAATGTGGTCTGCGGCATAGCTACCACTGTGCAGAAAGGAAGGCACCGTACACCCCCTGTATGCGTCATAAATACTGCATGTTTACATACACGGGGCTTTCTACAGACACCCTATTGATCACAGTAGTTGTTCACAGACGGGAAGTGCACAGAGGTCTTGAGAGATTGGGAGAGAAGGGAAGCAGCTGAGAGTCAGCTAACCACGTCATGTTCGTACGGTGAGGAGGATGTGTGGTGCTCGTGGCTGGGCTTGTACACATCTCACCACCCTTTACTGAAGTAATGCGATAAGCGATACCGGGAAGGGTGGTGCTGTTGAACATCGTCAACAGTTCCATAGGGGGGGCGGCCATGGTGTTGGCATGCATTAGCATGCCAACACCCCCCCTTTAAAAAAAAAAAAAAAAAAAAAAAGCCATCAATTCCGAGATACAAAAGTGGAACAATGACGTATCGTCAAAATGTAATTGTATTATATAACAGTTGGGCACGTCTTACTGTTGGCACAGCATACGCCCCCGCTGGCCGCACTAGCGGTATAGAAAAGAATTATATTATGCAGATAGGTGTATTCCAGCCCAGGTGCTTTTCATCTTGTCGCAGCTTTGGCCAGCTCAGTATACATTGACTCGTGTGCTAGCTGAGAAAAGATTCATGTCAATATGAGGTGCCGTTATTGAGGTCGCTGTTTGTCAATTATTTGCAGCAAACCTGTCAGAACGAACTGCGCGAAGGTCCGGTCGAACGATGAAGGGTGCATGGCTTTACCGTACTTGGTTAGGTAGCCTAGAGCTGCTGCTGCTGCTGCTGCCGCTACTGCTGCTATTTACTACTACTACTGTGTCCACCATCGTTAGGACGTTTGTTCACTCAGCGAACAAGTCTCATTCCCCAGCACCGATTCTGAATCATTCATGTGTGCGATCTACGACTAAGAAACTGCTCTGCCAAATAATCGTAAAGGAACTCTATGGCGAATGATGCCATCGGATAACACTAGCGTGCACCCATTGAATGATCATTTTGCCTCTTCATTAACCTGTTCCTCATCCGAGTCTCCATGGAGTACTCGAAAATTCACGATCAACTACCTTGACGCATCAAGGAACAACAGGACGTCTAGAGTGCAGAACGTCATGGTGGACTACAAGACGACAGTAATGACAGAGTTTGATTAAATATCGTAAACATTCATTTACTGCTCTCTGTTGTTTAACTCCCCCCTTGACGCACCCACCTGGACTAGCGAGGACGATGAGTATCGGCAGCTGCAACAGCAATGACACTACCGCTGGCGGTCGTCTTTTTCTTCTTGTTGTTGTTGATAATGATGGCGTTGTTAATGGAGCAGCAGTTATGGTTGTAGTCGATGTAGATGTTGTTAATACTGCTCCTTTTATTGTTGTTGTTGTAGTAGCATTCGTTGTGGTCGTTGTCGTCCTCATCGCGTCCTGTGCAGGTGTCGTCCTGTGCAGGGCACTGTCCTGACGGCCCGCCGTCGTACTTTCACCACATGCTACGCCACCGACACCTAGCTATCTTGTTCTTGCTGCTTCTGCACACGGGAACAGAGCAATCCATCGGGCATGACAACGAAACCACCACACTCACTGGGTTCACTTATCCGTCGGAGACAAATAAATACAAGGACAATATCTGGGTATTGGTTTGTATCCGGTTAGCAGCAGTTTAGCCTTGTCACCTACTATATATTCGACGATCGCGCGCGCGCACACACTGTAGACGAGTGAAGATGATCACGATGATAAACCAGCAAAGGACACCCACAAATTTCTACCCCACAAACAATGAACGAAACCAAACAATCCAAAAACGGTTGACGAACCCCGACACCACTACCACCACAAGGGCAGTTGTCAAAATGGCACCGTCGATTTTCTGCCTGCCGTTATGTTGCTGTTGTATCGGCTGTCACTGTAGCGAATCACACAACTTAGTTCGTCAGATGATGAATACTTTCATTTTCTCCTATTGTTGTTGATGTTGTTGTTGCGTTCTTCACTATTGTCGGCTTTATCGTCGTTAATTCCTTTTTGTTTTTGCTAAAACAGTCGTCACTGTGTCGATATTCGTTTGGCCGCGTTTTGCAGTTGTTTTTCGCACACGCACACGCGGGCTGAACGAAGTGCGCAACAAAGCTCTCCCCTCAACGGTCAGAGGGAATCTGCCACTCTGGAGAAGATGCGCCGGCGGCGAGAGGCGAACGGGAGAGGCTGAAGGCGATACGAGCGCCGAGGGTGGCGGACTGCCGAACTACTACTGCTGCTAAAGCTGAGCATAGACGTCAGGCGCTCGGCGCGGACCATGGCGGCTTCGGCGGCTTGGGCGGCAATGGCAGGATAGTGGCTCCTTCATTGGTTCGCTGGTCCGTGGCGGGAGACGTAGATGCAGTGGGAGGCCGTAGTAGCAGCAGCACTAGTAGTGGTAGTAGTGATGCCAAGATGGGAGGACGACAACACTGGCCAACTAGAAGCACTAGCAGTTGCTGCTGCTGCTGGGAAGTAGGAAAGAATAGGAGGCGTAGTTGGCGATGGTGGTGGAAGTCGATGCTTGCTATCGTAGGCCAGTCCTAGGTAGGAGTAACGCTGCAAACAGAGCAAAGGCAACTACAAGCACAGCAGCAGCAGCCGTCTAAGATGCAAAGAAGGACACGAGGATGGGAGCGCATAGAGGTCACCACCAGGATGGCAATGACAATAACAGCAGCAGCAGCAACAACAAAATTAAAACGGCGACTCGGCCTCACCTTTTCAAATAATAGCGGTTCTCCTGAATTCTACAAACGATTTTCAACATCGGCATGCATCGATATGCCTAAGCTCCGTATGATAGATTTTAAATTTAATTACTGTCTTTATTTCTAATGCAATATGCTTATGTATAAAATTGTTGTACACAACATGCGAGACGAGGCCTGACTGGTCTTCTAGTGATTGGTCTAAACTCGATACCATACTAATTTTGCCAAGTAATAGGAGAAATACGTGAAATGGATAAAAGAAAACGTAATTTACGTTGAACCTATTTCCCAAAAACTCGAACAATTCAGTATGTTGACCAATTGTTTGAATAATATCAGCATCTTCGTCTAGTGAATAATGGTATGTGATATTGTCACAGAGTATCATTCACTAGATGAATATGTAACATTGTTTCAGGCGTGATTTAATTCGGAGCGACAATTTTTTGTCTATAAACGTGAAGGTTTGGTTTATTAAAGGGACTGCAATATTTGCAATGCTTAAGATCTCAAAATGATGCAAGTTTGCTTGGTGATCATTATAAATCATCTGAAACGACTTCTCTCAACAGCTTCGAAGTCATCATCCGCATTGGGCTTATTTTCGAAAGCAACGACGTTTCTCGATGGATTAAGCTTTACATACGCTAATATTTATAATATGTAGGCTCGTACAGCGATGATTAGTGACTTCGGTCACCAGTGTGGTGACTGCGAGTGGACGGACGCCTCTCGACAGATGAATCTGATGATAGAGCGAAGAAAGTTTGCGGGATGACTCACAGCCAACATTTAACTCAATCCACTGTGTTATCCAGTACACGCTCATTATCTTTAGGCTAATTCTTGAGCCTGAAAAGGTTCAGATGAAGAGGACAGTTTTAAGAACTAAAGGGTAAAAATTGAATGCCATCAATTTAAACTTTCTCACTGTAGCAGAAATTATACACATAATTGGTTTTGGGATCTAACAAACACTCACAGACTTTTAGATTTGACAATCGTTTTCGGCAGAATAATTCTCAATTGTGACGAATTGAATAATTGTACTAAATGTTAAACGAAATAACCACTGACTAGTAACGTTTATTTGAAGAAAATTCACTTAGCAGCACTATTGTGTTAATCATTTTTTCATTAGACAAAGTTCATTGTATTCTACATGGAACAGTCACATTTTAATTTCAGCTGTTAAAAATATCCCTTCGATAGGGTGTCTCTGACTGACAGACTGACTGATGTGTGTGTAATAACAACACGTCGTCGCTCAGAGCAAATACATTTTGAAATGAATTGCCGGTTGCTTTTCAAACATCCGGCGTGCGGATGGTCCAAGAGCGTTAGACTAATCTCAGATTAGACGAGTGTAGGGTGAAATACTCTTCTCAAATAGGTATATGAATCAAAACAATTGAGATAATTAATTTTCATAAAGATAGCTGTATGTGTAATCATGATACGAATTCCCGAATTTCTAGTTCATATAGAAATATTATGAGTTATTTTTTTGTTAACAATTTGACCCATTAGCTACACGCTCACATTGGTACTCGCAAATTGCTTAGGTAGGCAATACCGTGAGTTACGCAGACGTTATTTAATTATGTAGCTGGATTTCTCTCTGAGAGTATCTACGGAATAAAATTAGCTTGCCATACAACTTCACCTTAACACAACTCTGGCTTGACGACACTAATCCTAGGTATGCTTTTGACAAATACCTATGTTGACAGGCTAAAGATCAACTCAGATAACTTTTGGGCAATAACTGCAAACATGTTCGCGCTAAATTAATCAATTTTCATCCGACAATGAACGTCACGGCTTGTAATTCCCATACGATACGTTGTGCAAGCATCTCGCTAGTTGTGCTTTGCCATGTTCGAATCAAATGAGAACATTATATCATCTGGCAATAATAAATTAGGCGAGCACAACAGTGACCAGCGTTTAATCAGTACCCTGTCAACTAATAGGAAGCAATTATTGGCTCCTAAAGTCACCTATATTGTACTAGTTGACGACACTGTTATACAAGCTATTATTACAGTAATAATAGTTGAAGTAATTAGATATTACTGATGGATTAATTCTTGATGTAGTCGTTGGCTTATTGATTGCCCGGCCGACAGTTTGACGACGAGTCACTGACTCGGTCTGTCTGATGGCGAGAAGATGGGAATTATAGAAGGGTCGGTTCAGTTCGGTTCCGTTCTGACCTCTGTCTTCGCTTAGCTTTTAGCTAGGGTTAGCTGGCACTGAGCGTCGCAAAACCGCGTGGGTCGTAGGTTTCACTGCTTCCATTCAAGATTCGTCTTTTCAACCCGCTGCTCACGTAACAGCTCAGTGCTGTGTATGCATTGACCAAGCCGACAATGGCTGCCATCTCGTGGTAAATGGTTCGCCGAATCAACAACAACAACAACACTGTCATCGTTCACAATAATAATAATAACAACAACAATAATAATAATAGCAATAACAACAAGGCTAGAACAAGTGAGTCGTTTATTCAAACAAGACGAAAGTCACTCAAACGAATCTATGTCCGTTCATACGTCCATCTGTCTATCGAATGGCCGCTACGAGTGTCCGTTGAAGAGCGGTAGACACATTAGCCGTTGTGGGCCGATGTGTTGTCCTCCGCGTCATCATCATCATCATCGCTTACTGCTGGTCCTCTTCTTCACTTTCTTTCTTCTCGATTATTATTCTTACTATTATTATTATTATCATCATCATCGCTATCATCAGCATCATTGCTATTAGCGTGACTAGCAACAGAGTAAACAATTTTGGCCAGTCGTAATAGCAGAAGCAGCTGCATCCGCGTAGATTCTCATCGACGACGACGAACAGCGTCGAACAACGACGACGGACACCGCTACGGCAGCACAGCACCGTTGGGGAAATGACGAATTACTGGAGACAAGAACGGAGAAGGAAAATAAGAAGATGTCTACTCGTCGAAACGAGGGTCTTCACTCATTCATCCATCTAGCCATTCATAGAAAGTGAGCGAGAGAGAGAGAGAGGATTCGAGTGGTCAAACGGCGCCAACTGCACCCAATATCAGCGGTGTGGTTCGTCAAGTTCGATTTACTCAGTCACTCACTCACTAAACGATGCAAATGAAGATAATAGCAGCAGCACCAGCAGTTGCTAGTGGATGCTCAAGCTCATTGTAGAGCTGTTGCCGATGTTTGCTCTTTCGTTTTTCTTTTTCTTCAGGTGCAGCATCGTAATAGCCCAGTCATAGGGTGACGTTTCCGGTGCTCGGATGTTGCGGCACCGGCTATAGTGATTTGCCCCGTTGTTTCTTGCCCATTGGTTCACTCCTCTCTTTGGGTGCACCGTACGATTTCAAAGTGCAGCAGCAGCAGCAGTAGATGACTAACATACGACGTGCTGGTACAGGCAGACGGAAGACTTTTGGAATATTTGCTTATAGCTTTTATATCCAAAGAAAAATCTTTCGACGAAAGACGTAAGGGGTCGAGAAGCTGGAGATATTGCTCATGACTTGCTTATATATATATATATATATATATATACATATAATAGTTAATTGTTGGCCGAGAGTCAGTCCAGAAAAGTGTCTTTCTTCTGCTTCGATTTTGCATTATATACGCGAGCCCTATTGTTTATTGTTATTTCGCACTCTCTCTGAGTCTCTGCCAATTTAGCGGTCGGCTCTTTCCGCTCTGCCTAACTCAAATAATTGCCATTATGCAATTATCAAGTCTCGCGGTGACATTCTGTGTCATTGTCAGCGTTTTGTACAAACGGAAATATTACGAAGTTTTCGAAGAGAAATAAAAGAAACTGTTCCTGGCTTGTTGTCGTTCATTCGTTACAAGAAGAGAATACGAATATTCACAGTGCACACTAAAAAAATTATATATCTTAGAAGCAATATTCGAAAAGAGTGTAAAGTTCACGGATAAAGGCGTACTATTGTCATGAGTCTCTCACAGAAACTCTTCTCTAAGATACAAAATTGGCAATGAATGTGGAACACATATATTTGAGATGAGGATTACCTATCTCATTAGCTACCTGACCACGAGATAAGTTCGATTAGGGCGACATGAAGATGGCGTAAGGTCATTTCAACGCACACAGTAAATGTAGACAAAACAACTTAATACGCGAAGCTCGAATTAGGCAATTCTACTAAAAAAAAAAAAACCAAAAATCCATACAAGCATTGAAGCCTGTTATTTTAACTAAATGTCATAAGGTCATGTGACTGGCTTTGTATCGTGCCTACACAGATGAAGAAACACATGGCTCTAGAGTGGTAGCGATCTAGAGAGACAATCAATGCAAATACATTGCGCAGATTCCCTGACAGGAGAGCGGCTTCTCATATATTTTATTATTATTATTGCATATAATAACCGTTTGAAACTGTGGCCGACTTGACTCTTGTAGAATAAACTGTGAGAAAGCAAGGCAGAAGATAGCAGCCATTTTTGGTGACATCCATCTGAAAATTTATTATATTTCTGCTACACCCTTTGATGAACAAGAAGAGAGAAACATTGCAAGATGAGAACCCTTACTTAAATACGAACTTAAACACTTATGGAATTTGCAGACTCTCAAGTCCACGCGAAGATCGTAAATAGCAGACTTGCTGCAGCAATCATTGTAGCATAGCTGTATATATATAATTTTAGCTAATTATATATATATATATATTCGTTTGTAATTTCTTTTCGCTGACTGGCTCACACGCGTAGATCTGCATAACGATGGTTGTTACACCAGATTTTGGTGTAGGGAACACTTTTCAGGTACTTATTACAGACGATATCAGAAATGGAGGCAGCGAGAACGAAGTAGCAATTTCTCAAAATGATTAATGTTTTCGAGGCGGGAAACGATACTTACATACATGCACACGCACACACACACAAATCTCACATGAGATTTTGAGATAGAGAGAGAGGGAGATCCGCCGAGGAAAAACTGTAGACTCCTTATATGTGTGTCACCTTTGTGAGTAGGAAATAGTGATGGAGTATCCTCAGTCGACTCTGGTGGACATCCTTAAGCAGATCCAGATATGTCGTTGCATTTCATAGATACGTGTCAAATGGTTTGAACCCGCCGTTTGCCATATTCGCTACTTTATCAAAAAATACAAAAAAATCACCCTTTGCACAGCCCCTCTGTTTATACCGATTTGTAATGAATACATCTGACTGGAGGTACTACGAAGCATTGTAGCACTAAAGCATTCCATAGAAACGATTGCGAGGTGTACATTAACGTATAGTTGAGCATAATTGTAGCTTTTTTCACCAAAATGATGTTTTCACGAACATTTTCTGAGCTGTCGTTACTGCCATCAAGGGAACATCGTTTAATGTTCCGTTGTTTTGCTCGAGGTTCTTTGCTGTCTCATGCCGAATAGTTCATTGTGTTCATTTCAACAGCTTTCGACAAATTGATTTAATATTATGTCATTTCGGTGCTGAAGAGAAATTGGTACACGACGCCGAAATGATGGGTTTGTGGAAGTGTGAGGTAATCATTCGTCGTAATCCACAAGGGCTAATTGGATGATGTACCCATAGGGATTTTTCGAGGGACTTCAACGGCATAATGTTGTGTAGCATTATTTCTGCTCGCACACATATGAGTTTCGAAACTAAAAGGAGCGCTGTTTCGATATGCTATAGAAATAAAGAAATCAACATCGAAATCCATGATGTGGCTATAGGTCAGGGCGGTAACGTTAACAGTGGCTAGGGATCCCACTTAGATAAGCAGACCGGATATCGCAGGTTCAAATCCTGCTGTGATCTCAGGGAGGTGTGGATTTTTCCTCCCGACATTTCTGTAGTAATGCAGCTATACGGATAAGCGCCGACAGGCGTAAGAAGCGTGATGAGAGAAGAGTTCCTCTTTGGATGAGAACTTGTTGTGGGTCTGATGGCAGATGTATTAACAACGCATTCGATTGTGCCCATTAATATCGAACCAGCAAAATATTTCGAGAAGAGCCCTTGAGACTTTCCCAATCTAAACAATCACTTACTTGCTTAGCAGAAAGTGTCTCCTATTTGAATGTTTATACTGAGTTTGTTAACTAGTTTTGTTGTTTTAAGCAAAGATCTCAGTTCTTCTTAATTCGTCGTGGTACCACCGACATAATTCGGGAGCTCGATCGTTACCACCACCGAGCTATTCTGTTAACGGGGGACACCCACGCTGGCCCTTCCTTTGTCGGAAGGGAATATTGCTCACGGCGGTATAGCCAACTGCTCCAGCCGGTAGTCCGAACAAGACGTGACTGAACTATAAATACATAAATTACGAGTTCTCAATTCTTTCAATAATGTCTTTCAATAACGGGAGACATACATACGCTTACAGAATCACGGATTATACCTACAACAGTGAAAGGGCAGGGAGTTGATTGCTTACATGAAGAGTTTCGCTACTCACTCGAATCAACGAACGTAAGAACGAAAGCATTACGGGAGCGTTGAGACGAAGGCTAAGTTATTCGACAATCGCATTCTGTAAGTGCTATCATCATCGCCCGCCCCTCTGCGTCATTATTTAATGCTGTATCGCGGGCAAAGCGTAAAGGACCGTACGTGCTGTGGAAAAAGATACTGAGCAAAGCATCGATACACGAAAATAGCGACGTAATAACACGGCACTCTTGCTCTGTGATTGACGAGAATAGTCGATTGATTAACTTTGATTGATGATGATGATGATATTCTTGATACCTGATAAAAGACACGTCGTTTTAGTGTGCTGAATTAATTTCAATAATGGTACGAGTTCTGCTTCACAGCACAGCACAGATCTCGGTTGTCGCCCGAACAACATTTGCAACCGTTACGCAATGGTACTTCATTATATATATATATTTATATATATTTCAAAATGCAATAATTAGCATCCTGATTAATGGGAAATAAACCAATGCTATTGTCAGTATGACGAAGATAAAACTACCCATATATATATTGCTCTGTAAATTTTCCAGGCTGACTCACAGCTTTAAACATTTAACTTAGTCCACAGTACAACTGCTTTCGGCATAAGGCTTCATAAAACGGGCCCCTTTAAATGTAAATGTGCAACGGTGGGGATCGAACCCGTGCACCTACGTGTCTCCCCCGATTGAATTTTACAAATGATTATTTAGCATATTGTGGTTTTTCACCAGATTCTGATAACCAAGAGTTTGGTAATAGCAGCCGCAGTAGTCAGTATCGTAAATCGGTCGCAGTTTGAGAGATTGGCAAGATAAAAGTTGGCAACTTCGGGAAGGACTTTGTTCATTTTTCATGAAAACGTCTCTTATACATTCGGATGTCGCCGGAACCATTTATTTCGCCTATAGCAGAAATATTAATACACTTATAGCTGGGATATCACACCGTTTACTTATTCTACGAATAAAATTGTTTTGAACCGTCTAAAGCGCTTCGAGAGGTTTCCTTAGCAATAGTCTCCAGACAGTTGAACGGCAAGGGTACCTAGGGACGACTAAACTCAAATAATGAGAAAGTAAAGAATCCGTTTTTTTGACAATTAAATACCTAAAGATCGTGTTACGAATCATCGAGGTTGAACTTCCTCATTATCTTGCGGTTGAGGGAGTGCTCATTGTTGTATTGACTAGAAATGAATACAATGTAGTTTAGTATAGAGATAAGCATGACATTTACACGAGTCAACCGGACTAATAGCAGTCCACAGTAACAGTCTATGGTCTGCAGAGCCGATTAGCACGTAGAACTTGAAACCCCCCCGCGTAGAACTCGCCTCGCCTGGAAGATCATCCTTCAAATCTGGCACAGACCTTCAGGAAAGCAGGTAGTGAACACAGGACCCTAAGGAAGTCCCGCCGGACATGGCTCACATGAGCGGTATATGTTGGTAAGCTCAACACAGAAAGTCATGCCCATGAGATAACTAAAAATCCAACTGATACTCTTAGCATTAAAGTTCAGATCCTGAAGCTTAGAGATTAGTCGTTTGTGGCTGGCAAGGAGGTACAAATTTTATGTTACATAGCCCAATTATGAATAGTTTCAACCATCTGAGTCTCAGTTGATTCCCCCTTGGTAAAGTCATGCTGAAACCAGTACAGAAGGTCCCTAGAGGAAAGATAGCTATAAATCTGCAATCCATTTCTCGAACAAGAGACAGACATTGGAGCCCTGAGCAACAGGCTTGTAATTGTAAACGTTACTTTTGACTTTGCCCTGTGAACGGATGTTATTTTCACTTATACACTAAATTGTCAAACAATGACTACGGTCAAGTGCCTCCCTGATCTTGGTACCTTGGTCACCGCAAACGTGGATTTAGATATCGATATCACTGAGTGGGTGATTTGCAACACGATTTTCCGATGATTTATACTGATTTCTATGTATATCAAATCAGCATGAGTCTTGTTTTCCCCAAGTGCATCCATTGCTGTCACGTATGATTCCTTTGCCTAGTGAGGGACGCTGCAGCCATTGAAAGTATACGAAAGTCAGAAATTCATAAAGTGCATGTGTAGGCCCCATGAGTCATCGATTTACACTGAGTCGCTGACTTATAATAAATGTCTACATGAGGCCTAGGTAATCTTAATACGTCGAGCGAAATGTGTCTATCGTGAAAACAATCTCCGCAGCAGCACATTGATACAGTCGAGATTGACCGCACTGAATGCATAAACAAGTGATTCTCTTAGCGGGTTCCGCGTTAACTGCTCTTTTTACAAGGTGTAACCCAAGTTATGACCTTATCAAGCAAATTCATTCAAATGTGGCAATATGAACTCGCGCTTTTTAGTGGTTCATTATTTATTGTTTGTATTTCTTTTTCTTCTAGTTAGTTAGCTAGGATCCCATAGTCGGCGACAGAGCGATCGAAGCATTTGAGCGTCGGCTTTCAGCAATGCAACAGAACTTTGGCCAGCCACCGTCTAAGGTTATGTCGACGTTCCCTCGACTCTCGTCTGTCTCTCTTTCAAGCAATGCATATGAATCCGACCCCGACCAAGAGTATATCCACATCAGATACCGTGGGACTACATAGTCTCAGGTAGTCGCCGACAATTACCAGTATCTCGAAATTCGACGATGCCGGCTGGCATAGACTGAGTCTCTCGGATCTAGTTAGCAAGAAACACCCTGTTATCTCAGTCCGCTACAGCAAAACAATTGGGCCTCCCCCTGAGTTGCCGAGCGACGTCACGAAGGCCGATACACTTGCCCATGATGACTGTGCCACTGATGGAACCTTGTTGCAAAATTGCTTCAGTGTAAAAAATCGTTTTTTACTAATTTACTGTGCAAATAACTTCTTTACCCTAACTATTGATACTTGAACTGTGGAAAATATTTCGCTAAGATTTGATCTCTTTATTGCTCAGGGATCGCGTTGCACGTTGCAAATTATCACATACTTTAAGGTTTATTATCACCAGACTGTGGTACAGATTCTCAAAATAAAAATGAAACAGAAAGGCACCTCTTTGGTGCTTCCGGTGGTAACATATATACATTGGAACGATTTGCACCACTGATATAGTGGAGTCGTGAATCATCGTCAAATTATAATCACCATCTAAACACCGTCATCTTATAAACATCACCATCATCATCATGATCTCGTCATATTATGTGCAGTTTCTTGCGATAGGCTGTTCAGTGACACTACTGATCGGCATATCGACCCATGATATCGGTGGCAGATTCCTCGCATCTCGAACAGACACACAAGGTGTCGGGGTCATGAAAGCCTGTTGTTCTGCATAGATTGTGGTGATACCCGTGTACTGCAAATCGTATCACTACGTCGTCGGTCCATTCTATTTACCCTCTTTCACGTATCATTTGTCATTGCACCCATGTTAGAGCAGTCGGGGTCAATATCTGCCATCTTTCTTCCCCAAGTATTAATGAACTGTAAGTAGGCTGCCGTCAGTGGAAGGTTGAAGCGACGCCTAAGGTCCTCAAAAAACAGGGGAGTGCCATCTAGAAGATAAACGAATCTGTTACGCATCGAGCAGTGCAATCCCATTACTCGTTTCAGAAAACGGATTTCATTCGATCTAGCAGATCTAACTAGGCTGGTGAGGGATGCTCCCAAATCACAGACCGTAGGAAGCCACGGGTTTAATCTTCATGTCGAACAGGTTCAGCGCCGTCCGCAAGGAGAGCTTCGATATCGCGTGTATTCCGACACTCTCAACTAGCGCTCTTCGTGTTCTGATATGCTCTGTGAAGGAACGACCGTTTGTTGGCAGGATCAGACCCAGATACTTGAAACTGTTGACATACTTTATGGCAGTACCGGCAATGTGTAGTGGGTTTGATTCCGCGAGGCGTCCTTCCCGTCGGAACTTCATTGCCGCGGTTTTGCCCGAGTTTATCGTTAGTCCCACCTCACGCACACTGCCTGCAAGCCTCGCAAGTACCTGCTGAACGTGAAAACGGCTTCTGCCAAAGATGACGAGGTCATCAGCGTAGAGCAGCGTCCTCACTGGGTCAGATACGCCTTGTATTTGAGACTGTAGGTCGTTTAATCGCAGTGAGAAAAGCAACGGACTCAGGTTGCCGCCTTGTGCTACGCCTATTGTGTGAGCGAAGGTGGAAAGAGAGACACCACTTCATCAATGTTCACCGAATTCTCCTGAAGCATTGCCCAGATGAGCTGCAACATATTCGACGGTTCTCCGCATCCTGCTAATTTATTAAGGATTTTGTACCGCAGAGCTGTATCGAAGGCCGACTTAAAATCTACGTATACCGCGAGAGCTTGCCCCTTTCGCAGTTGCAAATTATGTGATACATTAGCTGGTCCTTCATATCTTTCTGCAAAAAAACATATCCAAATTAGGTTCAAACACCCTCACTTAAGGCACTGCAATAAATCTTTGCATGCAAATTAATACATCCAAGCAACGAAATGTTTGGTGTTAACTCTGAGAGATAATTCCAGCTTGGCTTTCAACTAGTTTTCTAAAATGAAAGAGAATTTATTCATCTTTCAAGAGCGACTCCTTAAAGTTGTGGGAGTCAGAAAATGGAGTTAGCACTCTTTTGGGCCAAAGGAGCCAGAATTATATCGCTAAAAAGTCCGGAAGCTTCCCACCAAATGGCGAAGAATCATAGATCATAACGGAAATTAATTCGACAATAGAAGTCTCGACAGCGCTTTATAAAATAGATTTGAACATAATTAAAAAAACCGACAATTGAATATATATAATATATATATATATATATATATATATATATATGTGCATATATTGCTCATCCAATATATGTATATCATGATATTACTATGAAGCTTTTCAATTAGCCTGCGCTGGACCGGCAACGACTCACCTGTGTGTCTAATATATAGGAGATTATAGTAGTTAAGTGGAGTGAGTTATGATGGCAATTTCCCTCATAGGTGTGGCGTGTCAATCAGGACTTTTTTATAGGAAGCATTTCCAATATAGCTGACGTATCGTTGTATCACATTTGGCATGTGTATTGTAATCTCTGAGATGGTCCTCATCACCCAGAAACTATTCTGCTATCTTTACCATAGCGTTATCTTCCATAGACCAGAGATCAGATTCAGACCTTTTTGGTTGCTGTAATCTCATTTTCGTTATCCGGTTACTCCCCTTCATTAATCCCGTTTATTCTGACTCAGTCATCCTGTTCCCTCGTTGGAATGATACCGCTGACCTGCTACCTTGTCTGAATTACCGTTGCGTCCCGTTGCAACTATCTGACCGCAGATAGTTGCAACGTTCCCCCAGGTTTACATTAGCTTACTTCAACTAACCAACTGCATAATTTCAGGTATTCTGTTACCCTGGTTACAGTTGTTTCCTGACCTTGTTCCAGTCATCCCGTCACTGCACATATAGCATCTTCCTGTGCTACATAACCCTCTACCGTTCACCCGTTGCGCTATTTTTCCAGCGTTCGTCTATTTAGGGTAGTCAAATCCGGGTCTTAGCACGGGAATGATGATTCGAAGCATACCTCAATACTGTCTCCTCCGATCTTACCCAGTGGTGCTCATCGTAGTACCGACAGAGCATTGGTAAGGCAAGTAAAAAAAAGGGCGACTGACGTGGTGGTCTGATCACGATTTCCCGACGAGGTGGATCAGGCTTGATGAAATCCGCATGCTGCGTCTACTGGATATCATCCATGGGCCTCCCAAACTATTATTTCAGATAATTGACATTGTGGATGACTTACGCAGTTTTATACCGCTGTTTTTATAGTCGGCCATGTGCCATTTACTTTGTTTATTTTCTAAAGAAAAAAGTTAGAGAGCAATTTTTTATATGTCAATATTTCGGCAATTGCCGAACTTACTTATGAACCGCCATTGTCCACTTAGCTCACACAAGATTGGTCGTAGGGTCGATTGGTTGGTTGATTATGTATTTATTTTAATAGTGTTTACGGCAGGCGTCACAGGACAGCAGCTCTTCATCGTGTCAGTTGTCTGTTGTTTCCGTGTTTGTATGTTTCAATGTACATAGCTTCTGTACTTCTTTGCATGCTTGTGCATCGCTCGGTTCGTCATCGCGCATGCAAAAGCTTTCTTCATCCCATAGAGAATCTATTTCGCAAGCGAACCCTCTGATTACCATATAACATACTACCGACGAGTGAGCCGACAAGCACGGTTTTGTATCCCGACCCACTGTTGATGTACGCACACACAGACAGACTAATGTACACTAGCCCATATGCCGCTCGTAGCACGAGTTTGCAGAGTTCTTTTACTGAACTGTCTCAACAGCAGTCACTCACATGCACGTACAATACACGCGCACGTACATACACACATATATATATATATATACCGGATGATGCAGAATTATTTTTGACCACAGAAAACTGCAAAATATATGACAATGCAGGACACGCGTTGTTCAGAGAACTATCATCATCAACATAATCAGTTTCGTCACGTACGATTTTCATTATTGCGATGTTGGGTATACATATATTTTTATATGCTGCTGTTGTTGTATAGAAGCATTGGGCCAGTGGATATAACGTGGTAAACATTTGCAAGGATATTTAAATTGCGAGAACTTTATTTGTTGTGGTCGTGTGTTTCTAGGGATGGACCCTATATAAGCGAAGAACGTATGTGAGGTTGTAGGGAAAACGCATATTCTGCTGTACGAACTGTCAAAAAATCTGAGGAAATAGTGGTTCATCTATTTCCTCCCTCTTCTAGTGATAATCTTACCCCAGAACATTGGTACAAACACCATACCACACGTTTAACTTGTTTTCCTTATCAAGTTAAACCACGCTCAGCTAATGCCCCACATCTGGGTGTTTAGCGCTGAGGGAACTTGCCTGCCATTACAACTTCTACCCCACCAATCCCATATTGTACAATTGTATCAATAAACGAGTAATGATTTTTCAAGAAAAATCTTTGCTGACATATGGACTAGCTCCTTCCTCCGCTTGCATAACATTGAGAACTTAGTCCATCTCTATAATAACAAGAAGAACGCGAAGTGTGAGGCAGATCAGGCCAGAAGGACCTCATTAGTCGACAATAACAAGTGGAATTAGTCAGCATGCTTGATCACTTTGTTGAACAAGTCCCACAGATTAAATCAATAAAAAATGAAAGGGTTACTTCTCCCTCAGGGCCTCCGCTCAGCGCTGTACCTTGTGATTATATCTTTGTCGTTTAAGCCTTTGGAGTCTGTACGGTACATCGCAAGTGTCTCACGTTAGGTTAGGTGGCCTCGCTAATCTTCCATCAATAACTATCTTTTGTCATTACTATGCTAAAATTATGGTTAATCATCAAACGCCCACGCTTACATGCTCAAACCATGTCCGTGTTGGCACTGTGTAATTATGAAGGGGTAAACATTTACCAAAATACACAATGTACCTGCAGGCTATTAAAAGTTATGTAGTATTTATCTAACTTCATAATAAAGTTTATTAATCCATAAAGACAAAGTCAGCATTTTCTCAGACACTCTTAACTTGAGTCAACTCTAAATTATCAAATATCCTGTTAATTTCGCCTGCCCTTCCCGGGGGGTGGGTGGAGACAAGTGTTGAAATGTGAACCGAAGACTATAGGAAGATAGTCATTTGGACGTGGAAGATCAGCGAGGCTAAATTACGTAAGACAACTGCACTGTACTAAGGCTTACTGTACTACTACAAACTACTAAGGCTTGAGCGACGAATACATAATAACGGGCACAGCGCTGATTGCCGACCCTGACCAAATAGGGTGGCGTCATGGTTACTGTTGGGTTTCTGTCCAACTTCTAAAACGCATCCTACAACAGGGCCACTAATCGAGTATCGGCTGGGTTACAGCGACTGAAGCGGGACGCGGGAGTCCGTGGGCGCGTGGGAAACTCGGATCCACTGCACCGATTAGCCGGTTTACGGCTCAGTTAGTTGTCCGCTTGAGTCCAGGATTAACGGCTTCTGCTGGAAACGGTCGAGCTGGATCGTTCGCCACTGGAAAACATCTGGCCAAACACACATACTTAGGCGGCAAACGAGCAGTTGTTCGGCCTCGCCTCCCTCCATCTCGAACTGCGTCGTTCCGACCCCAAAGCTCCTTCTCTTACAATCGCAATGTCTTCCTTCTGCGTATCTTTCCCTCTTATAGTCCTCATCCTTTTTCCCTTCTCCACTTTCCGTACCACCTCCCCTATTTTTTCGTCTATCTCATGGACATTCTCTCACTCTCTCTGAGATTGGCTCCACACCGACCACAGTTTGTGGCTAAATCGACGAACTGAACCGCGACAACCGGCCAAGAGGTACAGCTAGCAGGCATAGGGGGCTTCTAAGCGGTTGGGTGTGTGGCGGGGAGGAGGGGCCGACGGCACACGGGTATGGGGTACAAATCTCTAATATATTGGCGGTAAGAAGGATAGCTGCTGAGGACGGGAGTTCCACCCGTCTTCTTTCCAGTGTGGCGGACGTACGGTTGCGGGACATCCATTGGAGCTCGTCCCTTCTGTACGACCCACTCTCACTTCTCGTAGGCCAAGAGATAGGGGCGGGGCGGGGGGGGGGAGATGTGTCGCAAGCTAGCGAGACATCGAAGAAGGTTCGGGTTAGTCGTTTCGGGACGTTTTCCTCTCTCCGTTCACTCTTCTTGAGCACCGTCTAGGGAACAACATCGGTCACTTCGTGGCGACCGAGCCACGTTGGTATGGTAAAGGGGGGGAAGCTAGCTATCTTTTCTGATGAACTGCCTAGCACTCATCGTGTGCGCGTACACACGTACATGGTCATACACACACACACGTCTGTCGCGATTTATTTTACCTACTTTGTTCATCAGCGCTAGGTCCTGGAATTGGTCTCCCGGCTTGTCATGGCGCCAACTTTTTACCACATGAGGTTACCACGTCGGCTTCATTCTATTGGTGCCTGTGCAAAAGTGAGAGAAGATGTATAGGCGAACAATATCTTAGTTCTGTTCTGCGTTGCTCATTTGCTATGTCAGCTCGATCGGAACTGGGATTAGAGTGACGCTATTAGGCCACGTTCAACTATTCAATCAACAACACTCACTAATGCCAACGATCATGTTTTAATGCAGGCGCTCAGTAATTTTACGAGTCCATTCCAGTAATTAAATACAACAGAAATTCATATACTTGATAATCGTGTAAACCGGCCTCAGAGTGAGCACACGTATCTGTAGGATAAACAATCATTGAGAAGGCGTTTTCCGTCTTTTTGAATAGCGTTCTAATCGAGTATCTATGATACACAAAATTATCATTACATGATAATTTTTCTGCTTATGTGATGTGCAAATTGGTTCGGTAACACATACGGTACCGTGGAACGTACACAATCCTGTACCAAGTAAAGACCAACAAGTATCAATTAATTAAGATACATAGTGTATATAAGGAATTAAGCTAAAATATCCTTGACCAACGTGAAGTCTTGTTTTGTCCCCAATGGCTGGCTCGATTAAATCAGGCGTTCGTTGTCAAAACAGAAGGTTCACTCACTCCCTTTGTTGCCATAGAAAGAACTGGACGTCACCTAGGACACACCAATCCGAATAACGTGCAATCGTAGAAGTAGTACAATCGGCAAGGCTCTTGGCCCGGAAGGAACCTCTGTGACTGCCAAGTGACAGCAGAATCGATTCGGGCAATCTCAATGTTCCGTGGCAAGAAGGAGGTTGTAGTCCTTGGATTGACGCAGCTCTATCAGGTCACTCCACAGTCCCTTCAACGGTCGGGACGTTCCGGATGCATGCTGATCTATAGCGAGTTTGGCTATGGCAAGGAGGCAACGCACCGATCCAGCTGGCAAGAGGAGCCGCTTTATCTTAGAAGCCATCACAAGATATCGAGAGACACCAACGAATAGTCTGACTCAGCCGTATGACGAAGACCAGGTGAACGTCCAGTTAGAGGAGAACCCCCCCCCCCCCCCTCGTTGGCTGCAAAAATTCTTCTAGTACAAGATGTTATATGGTTTGTGCTTTTTGTTGCCTCAGGCAAATCTGGGACTTTTTATCGTTGATGGAGTTGTTTTGTGTCAATATAAAAAGAGTATGTCGTAATATAAAATCGTTGTAGGTATCTACACAATGGGTGCAATCGATATATGTATTTGTTGTTATTCAATCTTAATCTATTAAGTCGTGACTCCATAAGTTGCACGGGAAGGCAATAGTCGAATTAGCACCAGGTCCTTCGAAAAATGAACGGGTGTATTTTGCGATTGTAATTATGGCTGACCTGGAGTTTCGTATGTAAACTGTACATTAGCAAAGCCAATCCTATGTACTCTGTTGGTCATATAAAGTAAGGACATAACTATCCGATATATAATAATTCTCTAAAATGTGTAAAAATTACAAAATCATTAACGCAAAAAAAATCAGCTCCGATAATTGTGTTAATAGTTGCTAGGTAAATATGAGGTTTGGAGATCATTTGGTAGAGAATTTGGACCTGCAAATAAATTTATTAATTGATGATAAGTGAGAATACAAAGCCTGCATGCTTCTATCAATTTCGGAGTCGTCACCGAACCATACATTCGAGTGACAGAGCATCTACAATTAATGGAAATAAAAATACTGAGAGACTACGCGTTTTCGATAGATTCAAAACAGAAGGTAAAGGTAAAGCTTTATTGATTCATTAAAGGAACTGCATAGAATGCTTAAGTACTCTTATATGTCATGCAACGGGATTCGAACCTGCAGCCTCTGACTTCTTACAGCCAGAAACTGCAGAAAGAACGAAAATCACAAAATTCATAACCAATCAGTTCATTACGTTCGCTGTACGCTGCCTGATTGGCGATGTTGCGATCTTTGAAATGATCACATAATGGCGCATAAAGCAAAACATGCAGCGAATAAATATATGGATCTACTCTTTAAGCGTCGTCATCAAGAGCTGCAGGGAGGTGTTTCGAGAGATGGCGTGAGGCTGTTTTGTTTGTCTGTTACCGACCACTTTAGGGTTTAAGGTTGCATCCAATAGGACCCGTTACGCGGAGGGAGGTGGCTTTATCTGTAGAAAGAACAATTTTCTCTAACGGAAACACGAACTTAGATCAACTCCGCTATAAATATGAATATGCTAGTGAAGTTGGAAGGATATATAATACATCAGGAAGTAGAATAAGTATACTCCTAAGCGAAGATTAAGAAGAAAACATCCGTTTCAACGCTACGAAATTTAATATATTATGTACATTGAAAGATAAATACAAGCCGGATATAGACAGGATCTAGATGTTAACCTCTACGAATATCATGTTCCATTCTGTTGAATGATCTAAATCGGATATGTGAAATATAAGCGCTCAGATTTGTTTTGGTTTTGGTACTGGCAGCGAACTCAGGCGATTGAGTCAAGTATCACACGTCACTTGAACCACCGTTCGCGCTTGATTGACTTGCTACATTGCTTGTGAAGCTTAATGAAGAAACAGGGGTAAATTAACGTTTTTTATAACCTAAGCCGGCTAGATCTGCGACTCGAATTATCATAGAAACAGATCCTCTTGCCTGCATTGTATACGAAGCAATACTGTACTTTCTTGAAAGTGTTTTAATGAAATTTTCAAACTCATGCACTTCGATCAATCATCCATTCCCATATCGGAAAACATAGACATCCTGTTTTACGACGTATCAGTAAGCGATATAAAAACAATAAGGAACTCGACAATATACTACAATAATAAGTTGTTATTTCATATATTGGACATCTAGTTAAAATTGACTTAACATTAAGCCCCGTAACATTAACCCATTGACTTTCACAATTTCATATGAGACATTTGATTATAAGTTGTCAAGCTGCCCTTCATTCTAAGTGCTGCAATAATGGGTATGTTCGCGCCAGTTTAGATGACTACACTGTTCTCGAATGAGATTCACCGCCTACAAGGCGGTGCACCGGGTGGAGGAATGAACGAACGTCGAGGTACCATTACTGTAGAGCTGTGATACATAGCAGAGTCTTCGTGGGGTCCGAACTTAGGCTCTTGTATTATAGGTAAGGGGTGGGTGAGGGTTCGCCGAGGAGAAGTTGATATCATTGCATGCATCAGCAGGCTACCGTCGCTGTTGAGGTAGACGGAGTTGATTGCTGAGAGAAGCGAGTTCAGCCCGTTTGCCCCCTTAGCCAGTGCCACCCAGCATCTCTAGCGTTCCTCGATTTCGAGAGAAAACCCTGCCCTGCAGTCCCATGTGCTTACCGAGGTGGGGTTCTTACTCTATAGGCGCAACAACCTGGCAACTTGCAATTCGGCAATGCAGCAACAGAAGCCGTACTAGATATATATATATATATATACGGTTGCTTGACCTCCTTTTTTTGCCATCTATGCACCCCCTTGATCGAGTCGAGCGCATTTTATTTCAACGTAACAGGAGGCGAATGCACTGCGAATATCATTGGACTCGAATGACATACCCACCAAATATACTATGCTGCTATGATGATAAGTTTCCTTTTTGCACTTTACTTATGTAATGGGCCGATTGAATAAACGAAACTAAGAGAACTATATTCCTATTGATCTTTGTCTCCTGTGCATATCCGGACGAAGCTTGAATTACTCAGGAACTCTAGGATGTACAGCACTACAGCCAGGAGTACTATACAAACGTATAGAAATAATGCTCAGTATCCAACGTTACTGCAAACGCATCTCTCTAGAAAACGACTATCTAGCGTCGTGCGGTTACCAACATGACGAATTCATTAATTGAACGGGCACCGTCACGTTATAGCTATCCCTTGTTAATCCTAGCCCTGAAATTCTTATGGCCTATGCAAAAAAAGTTTAAATTTAAATCTTAACCCGATCGTAGCTTTTAGAACGCTGATTTATGCTGGCTTCGGTTGTATATTTCTTTGTGCCGTGGTCGGTTTTCAGATTTAAAACGAGCTTTTCTCTGCCCTAATGTTGGTGATCTGCAGAAGTTTGTACATGGCACTCCGCCACCGGGAGGTTCTGTTCCAGTTTGCCAACGATCGAATCGATTGTCCGGAAATCTTGCTGCGAAGCCAGCAGCGCTCCTGCTGTTACACCGGACGATAAGAACGAGGAGGCTGATGTTGGCCGCCGTAATTGTTTCTCTGCTGCAATATCGCCTTCCCCATTTCGTACAGACACATAGCCCATTCTGCATCAGCGTCTTCTAAGTGACCAGCAGCAGCAGCAGAAAAAGAGCCAGCAAGTGGCAGCGACTGACTGTTGCCCGTCCGGTTTGATCGGACGTCACACCGTTCAACCTCTCTCTCTTTCTCTCTCTGTGTGTTTCATTTCTTCTATCGTAGTTTTCGCTGTTGTCAACGCCAGAGTTGTATAAACTCCTATCAACCAGCTGATCTTTTGCTGTTGTTGCTAGACCTACAACAGATACGACAAACTCTAAGCGAGCGAGTAACGGCGAATCAGGAGGACATCAATCAAATCGACGTAGTCGAGATAGCCGACATCTGCATTTTGCCATCATCATTTTCGCCTGTTACGTTGAAACTGCAGAACGGTCCCGTCCATTAAAGTTCTGAGGTGTGATGTTCCATAACACCGGCCAACCAGATCCCCAGATCACCCTGCGTATACCTTTCACTCGACGGAGGCCAGAACACCGGCCGCTTCCACTTCCACTACTACAACTACTACGACTACTGAAGTGGTGATCGTTTCGCCGTGCCAAATAGTAAAGAAACATTGTCCTTATCAACGGTGCCCATTTAACAGATTGATGTGGATCCTTCCCTAATGTATGTCGCAAGAGAGAATCGGCAACTGTTTAGCTGGTTAATCAGGCCTTGGCAATTTGCCAAGTTTGCATGAATACTTCCATGGAGTGAAAATGTTCTAAAACTTGTTATTCTATTACCTATACAATAGACAAGCTTATGAGGACTGCTGATCAGCTTGACCGCACCAACGGGACAGCGACTTGAGATGTTTAAGGCTTTTACTATGCTACAATAATATTGGAGTATCAGTCTTCTTCTTAATTTTATTAACTAACTATGTATGCAACTGTCTTTGTAATCCTGTACATAATGACCATTATATGTACGACTTTGTCATATATCGAGAAGTCCAGTTAGTGTGTAAACCCTGAACACAAGACAATTCATAAATCCTTGCTCTATCATTTATTATTAACAAGGAAAGATACGTCGCACAGTGATGAAAGTAACTATAAGAACTTAATTAAAGAAGATCAACCTCTTCTCGACACAGGAAGCGCTCAGTCACAAAGGTGTCTGAGTCTGACGTGAAAGCAAATAATGGGATATCTCTTTACACAAGATGCTTGTGGTAATGGAACTCAGTCAAGAATAGACTAATAGACAGTATATTGTCTTTGCCCTCAACGAGAGAAGCGCCGAACCGCGTATCTCATTGTTTGAGAGGTGCGTTATCCGTTTTCTGTCAGTCAAATCTATCTTATCTCTACGATTGAACTCCCATTTCCGCATAGCTTACGGAGGGCGTGATAATAAAGAAGTTGCAGCACATGGTTCCCTGTTTAAAGAGCTGCAGGGGTTTAGTGCCACAACGCGCCACCGTGCGTTGCTACCTAAAGTAAATCTTCCGGGCTCACGCTCAGCCAACATGTAACGTCCACGGTACAACTGCTTTCGTCATTGTTTCATGCGACGGACCCCTCAAATGTATATAAATGTGCAGTGGTAGGGATCGAACCCATGCATCTACGTCAATCTCATCCGATTGCAATGCGCACACGAACGCTCGATCGTACGTTGCCTGACCTGAACCTACTGAACAGTGCAATACAATACAGTGATGTTCGCCGCGGATGTTTTCGATACCCTTTTCAATATATGTTTACTATACCTTTATAGAATATTCCTCTGGTTAAAAAAGACGGTTGAATATTTATTGGGTGTTTACGTTTCTTGTAGACCAACACCCGTCTAGAGCGTTTTTAAAATACCGTTTGCACTGCGACAATATTCACCCGTTCTCTGGTTTAACAGTCAGGAAGTAATAGACAAGTTTTCGACAAGGACTGTTTCATCGGCCGCAAAAGTCGACCATCCAAACGGATTTTGATAACTTTTGCCACGGGAATCTTTGAGACTTTTAAGAGAATTTTGCTCAAAAAACTCCAACCTGCCTCTACATGCATGTGTACCTATGCTATAATATGTGACGTCCTGAATCTTAAATTGCGCACGTGTGTCAGAGATCAGCGACCAACTGTAATGGGTTGGTACGCAATGCACAACGGTACCATGAGATAACTGCAGCGGAAAAAGCCCCCAGCTAACGGCCAGTGAAACATGAACTACTTACAGGGTGAACGAAATTCAGCTGATGCATCCTGCATTCGATATAACGAATGCATCATTTCGCTAATTCGCCATTACTAAATATGCCTCACTTCAGATCCTATAAGATTGTGTAGTATTCTGAATTCAACTACATCAAATATTCACATACTACATTCGAGAAACCATCACCCGCATAGCTAATGAACGTGTAGGAATATGTTCGTCGAGGATGTTGTGAAATCCTAGTGCATGATGGCTGATATTTTCCGAGGTTATTGAACATTCTGACCTTCTCTTTCAGCGTTTCTTGCCTAAAGGAACCGAGTTGAAAAGGTCTAATTCTCTCGTTTCTCCTTGTCGTTGAGATTTAGCGCATATTTGGAGTATAAGGTACATGTTTATGTGGATGTTTCTGATATCATACCCACACTTATGTTGTACACTTAAGTTACCCAATATCGTTGAGATGTGACCTGCTAATCTGCCAAATTCATGGCATTTATTTATATCGCCAACTCAAATCGAATCCCAAGAACGTGTAACACATTGAGAATACTGTAGGCTCGATAGAATTTGGTGGCGATAATATAGGTTGCCACATGAACCATATTAATGGTTGGCTCTTTTTTGCACATAGTATTATATTAGACTAGTTGTGTATCGCAACAAGTTGAATGCAATGAAATTGATACAACCAACAACACGTTCGGTACGATAATCTCCTCAAGTTAGGCTCATCCATTTGCCTCACTCTGTTTCTTCACCTCAGTTCTCATTAAGGCCGATTCCCTTCTTTGCCGTTGCATAATGTACAGGCCTGTGCACAGCTATCCAAGCGTCAGCAGCAACATGGGCTGACCCTACCGCTAGGTTTAGCACCGACCCACATCACAGAAGACCAACAGCCTGGCAATTGCATCTGGTTAGTCGTGGTAAGACTTGAAGAAGATCCCAGCGAGCGAGTAAACAGTGAGAGACGAGGGAAAAGGTCCAATCTGCAGCCGCCTTCTAGGGCAGCTCATTGTTGCACAGGGTGAGGAGACTGGCCACTCCTTTACTGAACGTAAAGCAAAATGTCACAAGGATGTGATCGTCTCTGTAGACGATCTGTTTTCTAGTTGTAGGAACCCTGCAGTTGGAGTGGCGTTCATTGAGGACAGCATAACGACCGGTGACCACCTTTAAGGATACTGATTCCTATTTACTCTGCGTCACTTGATGAATTGATGATCTATACTTAGAGCATATCCTCAAGTTACAACCTATATATGGAACAACTCAATTATGGTTTAATTTTGTCTATTTGGTGCAGCGTGTCGACTGCTGTTAGTGAATTTCATACCCTCCGGAAGCAAAGTAATCTATAAGATGTGGATCGAGCGAACAGAGGTCGAACTATGACATGAAAAAGAAGAACTATTAAAAGGAAAAGCATTACATGAGGGGAGCAAAAGAAAATTTGGTTTTATGCCGTACTAAACAAATCAAATCTGCCGCCTCAACGAAACTCGATGCAAATCCAGTCGACCTTGTTCAAAGCCGGTAACGAGCGGCAGTGTTCATGGCAATATTTTAGAGGCAAATACATTTTGATGTTCTACCTACCCACACTGTTAGCCCGTACCGAAACGCAAAGTTTCGCGTACTGTTATATTGCGCTGATTTAGGGCCCAATTCGCTTCTATGTGTCACGTAAAAGGCCAATCGATATTAGGAAAGGAATATCGAGATTTCTTTGCCAATATATTATATACATTGTACTTCCCTTGATATATCTGTTCATCGCTATGGTGAGTTCAGTGTTTACTTAATGGTGATAGTGAATCATTGTTCAGACATATTTTGTAAAGTTCCTCTAAACCAAATGCAGATAGCGTAATTTATTATCATATCATCTAGTATTCGTACGGCAGCCTGCCCGTGCGTTATATATTTGATTGAAGGCATAGTATAGTATATATATATATATATATATATTATATACATATATATATATATGTAGCAGGAGTCCCACAGTACCATGGCAAATACCTTAGCTGTGAGGCCTAGTCTGCATGAGCATTCTCCGTCATAAAAAATATATATATATATATAGTCTACTTGCATGTTTAAGGACATACTTTGAGGGCCAAGGTTAGTAATTTGATGAAGGTATAGTTAATCTTCAAGTTTTGATAGGGTTTTAGTAAGCCAGATAATCCTTCCTCCTCACATGGAACCTCTTATGTCAATCAAATGTGACATAAGCTCCCGCTCGGATGGGACTGACGTGAATCAATAGCAGATTGAAAGTTTAATATTACTGGTTCTAGTTCCAATGGCCGATTATTTCACTTAACGTTGCGTGATTAATGACGAGCTTCTCTGTAAGGCCAAAACGAAAACTTTACATGGTACAATTCACAACTTGCAACATTACCCCGGATCATGTTCTAGCATATCGTGATATTTACTGCTTTTCAACGCAGCATGCGATACATAGAGAAATGTTACCTCACAATTGTAAAAGAAACGCCTATATCTTATTATTGGATTAGAACATAATACTTGACTGGTGAGCCGATTTTTGCAGTCCACCGTTATCCAAACATCTACGGAGTTATCGAAGCATGCCGTTCTTATTGTGCGACAGTAACTCATACCAACAACTTTACGCAAAACTTACTCAGGGTTGCTCCAGTCAGTATCCCCATCTATGCGTTGGCCAATATTTTACCGAGCCACGTGAACTTATGAGCTGTCTCTCGCAAGGGCACAATACATACAAGTCACCGACGTGGCTGAGGGATGGACGACTGCTCGTCGTATTTCAGGGCAGTTTATCCCACACGCCCCATCCCTCCCCATATGACGTCGCCGCCACCGCCACCGCCATCGACGCGTATTTCACCGTGGACTACTCTCTCTCTCTCTCTTTCACTTAGAAGCTGCGAGCCTCTTCCTCTGGTTGTTCTCGCTTCATGCTGCTTTTCTATTCTATGTCACTGACCATTTTTGGTTCTTCAGCTGTCAAGCGTCATACGCCTATTTCCTTTAATCCCCTTTTATATATATATATATATAGACCTTCTGTCATCTGTTGTATAATAATAACAAACTAGACCGCTTTTGTGGCACTTGAATTGCGTGATAGACGTGTTAGATAATGTCATAACAGCGAAATCTCTCAATACATTCTTCACCTCTCTCTATGGTTGATTTTTATTAGCCAAGGTGGTGCATTAACCAGTAGAAGCCAGAATAACATCGTTTCAGTCACGTGATTAATTGGATCGCTTTCTATCATAAGGACAAATGGCGCAAATTCAGAACGCCAGATTAAGACAGGTTAAGTGATATTTGAACGGAACTCCAAGAAGAACTTACAAGTTCTTTTTTTCATTTTGATACTTAAAGAACAGTAAATTTGATACTTAAGTAATTCTCAAGTAAAAATAGATGAAGCGCAAATTATTCCACTAAGAAGACCATCACCGCGTTACAGTGAAGAATATGACGAGAATATTGAACAGATTTGAGTGGCTTTTGATTGCATGACTCGTGTCTCACCGTGTGACAGATCGTTACTATGAAGTTAGAAAGAAAAATATTAAATCATCTTTTGACTTTCTCGATACTTCAACGAACCGAACTTCCATTTCGGGTGTCCTGTGCCCTCTTCTATTCGTCATAGAAGGTCTTCTATTTCATGATCATCGTTTTTTGTGTGGATATCTGAGTCATTCTGTGTATGACTGTAAGGCGCTATTCTCTAGAACAAGTAATCACCGTTCTATCAAAGTGATGACGATGACAGCCAATGCATGTTTCAACACAGGTGACTAAGTCGGTTGATGTCCAATAATAATGTAAAAGGTGAAGTTTACGGAGAGAACAGACCAATCGTGTGGATAGATACCTAAGTCTTTTATCACTAACAAACCTAAATATTATTGACCTAGTGGGTTTCGATTAAATGTAATTCCGCTATTTAATATGAACAAATGGTCGTAGATGAATTAAAGGGATAAACCATTACATGCTTCCTTCCATTGACACTGATCAGTTGGATTTGATTAAAGTGTATTTATTTGTGCCGAGAGCAGTTCTCCTTTTCAATATTCGCACTTGAAGCCATCCACCGAAGCTGATCCTATTGACGACTGCTCATCTTAAATCAGCTGCATTTGATTCGATAGTTCATCACTTGAATAAACTCCAAACATAAACACATAAGTGAAATCTTATTTCTCTTATTGACATGGTCAGTTTTAGGTTATATGAAGTTTTTTCTTCGTACAAAGTGTCCGAATCTCATTTCGTTCGATTTCGAGTTAAACACCTGTTTTGAATTCTCTCGACGCCTTCCATAATCTGCCAACACATGTCGAGGAAAATCGCAACCTAATCCTTTTCAAACTGTTTCAAAGATGTGCACTCCGTGTGCGAATAATGTGCAAAATCATAAAACTAGTTCGTCACTTATATTTACGTGTCGAGTAAATTAACAAGTGTTTCGTATATATATATATATATATATATATATATATATATATATATATATATATAAATACCTTCGAAATACATACAGAACAACCTTGAAACGAGCACGACCGTTATAAAAATCAGGTCCAAGCAGTTGGAGTAGAGCGACTTCATGTCATTTGTCTTCATGTCATTTCGTAATCCGCAAAGCGTGCTAAGTGTGGCTGAAATTGACGTGCTCTGCTCGTCATTAAGGTTATGCCACTCTTTTACACGTTTAAATTCGTTTAAAGTCACTGAAATCATCAGGAACAGGGTACAATTATTTATTCAACTTGACCCATCGTTGTTGTAATATTGTATCATATTGCTCAATTTGTTGTAACAGCAAACGCTTCTGAACCTCCTCTGTGTGTATGTCGGATCATTTAGGTAATAATCAAAACAAAAGTGACTACAATTTTCGAGCTGACACGCCCACATTGTGTAATGCAGACAAGCATTTAGCAATTGTTCCACCCAGCTGAGTGTGCGACACCTCACAAAAGTGTCTTCATTTAAACAACAAGCTGCGCTAAAAGTAGCAGAACATTTTATTTATTAGCCACTTCCTGCGTGAGAAGTATTCTTTTGAAGAGAGGACCAAGGCGTTGGTGGGGGTGTGCTACTGACTTTTATCATGAATATCATTTCACAAATTCGTTGCTATGAAGCAATGCACGACGCTATCACGACGATGTCTATGAAGCCTACTCATGCGCACTCTGCTGGTGGAACGTCACTGCCAGCTCAAGCAAAACTGAACTCAAGCTTGTCGTTAGCATCTGTAGGATTATTCACTTGGTCAAAGGCGAAACAAGCTGCTTTTCATGAGACAGATCTGCTCGGACGGGTGGCAGTGGTGACAGCAACAAAGCTATATTCGAAATATTGTAGTTTGTCATGTGACTTCAAAATGGTAATGTTGGGAAGGTATAAATATGCATATTCTGGCTAGCGCCCAGCCGAACAGAAATGGACATTTAACCGACATGGTCAACTGTTTTGACTGGGTTCATTTCGTTTCGAACGCTGTTGGCGGGCGCACATGTGAATAGAGGAGATAATGGTGATTGCCTCGTGAACGACGAATTCAGGTATCTTTAGGGAGAGACATGTGGGAACTTCTCGATGAGCTCCTAGGCGCCATGGCTCCCATCGTTCCGAATTAGAAAACGAAGCAGCTCAAGGCAATTGAAACAAAGGTGGCCCCTGAAACTTTATTGCCAACTTATTCCTTGTGTCTCTACTTATGGGATGCAGAGTGTTTCACAATAGGTGTCGCAAACAGAAACACGTTTCACGTTCATAGTAGCAATAATTATCTGAAATCTAAAGGATATTGCTGAATGTTCAGTATTCCCTGTTTTGTTCATTCGTATTAAATTGTCTACGTGACCACGCTTCTCCGTCGAATAAGTTTGATTCAAGGTGACCGAAGCCTAAAATGATGAGTCTGATCTACAATTTGGTTTTAGTGCAATTGAACTTTTTCTACAGTTCTATTCACTAGTCTACGAATAGTTATGGTGGACCAGATGTGATTCTAGCTCGGTCCATAAAAAAGATTTTAAAGCTATTTCGCATCAGAGGTGACGACGTTTTTTAGGTTATATTATCTTCTTAAAATTTTCGCGGTGGAATCTGTTTCCGTCTTGCGCAGGTATTTCATATATATATATATATATATATATATATATATATATATATGAACTACACTCTTATCCGATTTTCTGTTGTCCAAAATCTGAAATGGCTAACAATTGTTAGTTCCTTTTTCCACAAATTTGTCGCAAAGGGCGAGATTCTAATCTACAATACTAATAGTTAGGGTGATTCATAATACCATCCCTGTCAACAGGAGTGTTAATAAATTATAATAAAATTATTAAGGATTAAATTAAGGATTATTTAAATTATTAAGGACAACGGCGTAAGATCTTATCTAACACTGTTCGATATACCTACATTTTACCCCAAGGAGAACAATGGCGAATTTAGCAAAATAGTTGAATTTGACTTTACTGAGAAACTGCTCTTCATTTCATTTCACCACGTCGTCCAGTTCTTGTTTTATGATCGAAATTACTTGAAGAACACGCATGTCCCCTATTTGTAAACGAAAGTATAGACACGTTACTCCACCCCATTTTCTATTACGTTTCATCGATCTGTGGTAGGAACGAGTGTGAAATATTCGACAACATCGTCTGAAGGTTACACAAATTTCGCTTCTCAATTGACCCCTCCTGGAGTAGCTTCGGGAGCTGAGAAGCCCAATATGATTTCGAAAGTGGTTGGAACTGGGCAAGTTTATGTTTATGTCAGTTACCAATTAGCCACAGCCCACCTCTGTAGGATAGTCAACCTTTGTAAGTTGTAGAAGATTATTTTCTAGTTCGTCGATTTATTTTACTAGTTTCTTAGTTTTTGAGCGTAACATCATGTAGGTAGTCCAAGTACCCATAGTTGTTAACAGTCCGTACGCTCGATGTCTATCATTGATCGGTGGTTGATCGAAACGTGGTGGGTTGAAATGTTGTAGTCTTTAACCTATATATATATATATATATATATATATATTGTCTGCCTGACGTAGGTGCACGGCTCGATCCCCACCGTTGCACATTTGCTTTTAAAGGGGTTGCCCCCCTTATGAAGCAATGCCGAAAGCAGTTGTACCGTGGACGTTAAGCGTTGGATGTGAGTCAGCCTGGAAAATTTACCTGCCTGACATGACATTAGCGGGAGTGAATATGGTTAGTAGTAATCGAAATGGAACATGAGATAATGTAAATTAGTAATGATGTGAAACGCCAGCTTAGATTACACATGTGTGATCTCGTTTAACGTAGATCAGTACACTTAGGAAATGATGACCAAGGTCTGAAATATGCTGCGTTACTCATTATCATTAGTATTATTATTACTACATACAAACATAGGATCACTTACAACCGGAACATATTCTTTGTTATAGACAAATTATACAAAATCGAACTCTGTCTATGCTGAGTTATACAACAGTGGCTCAATAAGCTAAAACGAAAGTATTGTATAATCATCACAGTACGAATGTGCTATGATGTCAAGATCGCTGATTCGAGCCTCGCATACGCCACGTACAGATAGGTATAATATATAACTTATGTCATATATCATAAATTGTTATCATAAATTCTAATATTTGACAAAATATTTATCTCAAGGTTATCTCCATATTGTTGTGGTAATAATGCCAATGGATGATTTACATATAGTTAGCAAATCAACTACCTTGAGTATCTACACTGAGGTATCTAAATATTCACTAGCGTCGAAACGATATCATTCTTCCGAATGAATAACATAGACTCGACGACTGGAAGATGTCCGCCACTACCCGATGTGTTGACTGTGTCAGCATCTCTGTGTTTCGTAGGCGAAGGGTGCTCTCAACAACAATTGGAAATCGAATGGAAATCGAAATTAATTACCGTGAACTCACCTGGAAGTGTTTATTAGGAGTGGGAACGAGTTTCGCTCAAGGCCTATTGGTCTCATCGGACACAAAGTGGACTAGAGAATACCCGAATTCAGCCGAATACGATGGCGGCAATAGGGATCAGTGCCAGTCAACAATATATCTGTCCGGCTTCATACGTACTACTCACGGCTAGTGTGATTGTCTAACTACGATATATTCGACGTAAATTTATTTCATATCTTATGTCTCTCAGATCAGCTTAAAAACATCCATATCGGAGTGGCGAGGACATACGGCGAATCGAAAAATACGAAATATTCAGCTGTTTCATAACAGTCCAATGTAAAAAGCACACACACACACACACACTCTCTGCGGTGATGTTATCACAAAATATAACGATTATCCAACGTGATCGATCCGTTGTAATACTGACGTACGATCGCGTTACTTGTCTTTAGCGGACAATGCTTTCACTTGGTAAAATTGTCTTAGGCTAATGGTATACATAGGTAGCTGTTATCGACAGCAATGACCGGCTGGATTTTTCACCACAGAGTGAAACCTTTACATTTCTAATCTTACTGACAATAGACGTATACGAATAAACTTCAATTATAATCGAAGAAAAATACGGTTTGCACAGACGACTGTTGAGGCTCAATGGAGTGTCAAAATATTTGATTGAGGGCTAATCGAACCATCGAATTGATAATCTTCCGACTAGCGAATGATAATTCAAATACTGCTCAGTTGATCAAGTCGAAGTAAACCAACACCTCTATCAGACACAGCTTCGGCGTTTTGTTCGACATCACAACGGGACAGTGAAAAGCCACTCCTTGACGTTGGATCTTATTATGTTCAATGGGAGGTAGAGCGTTTTCAAATCTAACGAATCGCTTTCGGTACAACGCTGCAACACAAAGAATACCTTTGAGCATTTTCAAACGCATATATTTGATAAGCCGTCAACGTCCTTGTGCTAGGCGATCATATACGCCCACCCTGACGGGCGGGTGAGCAGCGAATGACTGAGTGACAACTCCACCGATCGTGATCGAAGAGAAGAATCGATTTTGCGCTTTAAGGCAATTGCCTATACGAGTAATTGTGATGAGGAAGTAAACAAAACCTGCTTGAATCAAATAAATAACCACTGATTTATTTCGTGTGCTGCAAGCAACAGTCAGTAAAAACGTTGGCAATAACTAACTTCTGGAGATTTTCCAACCCAATTTTTTTTGAGGATGTACCTCAAATCGTCGTGTTTATGGACGGTTTGGTTCACTGTTAATACATAGGTTCGGGGAAGTTCTGATTTTTGGTTCTTGTTTAGTTCGTCTTCGGTGAGATGTGAAAGCTGTGTTCAAGCAGGGCTACCCAATAGGATGATGATCGGCATGGTCCTTTATAAAAATATATTTTCGTTACGACGACGCTGAATAGGCTCTCGTGACAGCTATACACGAGTAATTACCATGGTGAGTTTGCACAGACACAGATGTCCTATAGTTAAATCAATGATAGATACATAGATAACTATTGCGTATTCATCAGTGATATTTCGTCGTCGAATAAAAATAATAATAACGGAAAAAACTCTTTTTAAATCCATGTTGGATGATAAGCTATTATCGCCCATATGGATTAAACAACACAGTTTGTAACAACAGTGACCGTGAAAGGCTGACAACGGGTTATACATGGATCTCATTAGATCACAACAACACTAAGCAAAAATACGCATAACTTTCATTTCAATCATATACTTTTTGTTGCGTGAACATATTTGAAATTGTTGTTTTATATTCGCTTTTAAAAATATTGCTTGCTATCTCGAATAATAGCTCATTAGTCCACCTAATATATCTGTCAATATAATATCTAATAAATGTATACTGTGGATGGACGCTGATCAGTAGTAAATAATGCTTGTATTGTTACTGTTGCTGCTGCTGCTGCTAGTGCAGCTCTAGTGAGTATATACTGACGTAGTCGGCGAACGAAGCATCCACAAAACGTTCGTCGGTGACCTAAACAACATTGGGTGCCATAAACGCCTGCTAACGATCTCCAACAAAGATGAGATAACGTGACCCACTGAATGATGGCGCGCCGACAGCTACTGGGGCTTCAGACTTCAGCTTGAACACGACTCCAAACGTTTCGGTGGGGCGCGTTGTGCACGGCAGTCAGAGCGGCACTTCGCTAGTAATCGACATTTACAGCCTCGAAATAACTGGCCAGATACGGGGCGGTAGACACCAACAACTAAACAACCTTTCGCCTGGGAAGGCAAAAGCCAATGGCAACAAACGCGACAACAAAACGAATCTTTAGGAGGTATTTTAGAAAAATGCGGATCTTCTTGAAGGTTGCCTCTTGTGAGGTAATCCACATTGAGCCATACTGTAACACGAATACGACTTTGTTAAGTATTATTATTATTATGTTTAATATCTTGTTTCATGCAGGCCTAATCTTGTGTTGGTTTTAAATGTACAATACAGTATTTGAATTGTATGTATTGTACGTTTAAACAATTATATATATGCAGAATATTATAATTACATGTATTCAAAAAATGGTCGTATTTTCATATAGATCATGATATTAGGTGATCAAGAAGTTGTTGTGCAGTTGAGAGCAGATCAGGTCCAGCCGTGTTCATTGTATAATGAAGACAGCTTAGTGGCTGTGTGAACCCATTACCGTTCTACATGCTTTGAAATAGTTTTATTTCCTCGTAGATAGCGGTTATCACAGATTTGCTTTAATTGCCAAGTAATCCAACAAAATCGATCCCCTTTTTAAATAAAAAAAATTAAATCAAATGGGCATCTACATGAAATAAATTCAAGCGGCAAGAAGCAAGTACGAAAGGTACACATAACACATTCTTAAAGGAAGAAAAGATTGCGAAATAAAAAGGGGTGTCAATCAATGCAAGTGTCAATTGCATACTATATTTTTAAAACTGTTTCCATATTAGGTTTGTTCAGTTATCATCGCGACAATATTATAATATATATATATATATATATATATATATATATATATATATATATCAGTTTATCGCGAGATACAGCTTGAAATTCAACAATAATTTGCCCAACCGATGTTTTTACAGTGTCAAGGCTTCTTTATTGTTACATTTGACAGGGCTGCTGCTTCGGGGACCGGCGTAGGGATGCAGTCTAGTACCAACCACATCAATCTATTATTATTATTATTATATCTATCTCTTGTTCCATCTATCTATCCTACATTGGCAAACACGCAGAGAGGCACAGACACACACCGACATTCGTGAAATGATCTGAACGAAGGTAACGTGATCCTGGTGAAAAAATAGCAGCTGGATGCAGCAACAACAACAGCAGCAGCAGCAGTAAAATAAAACGATACACCCACTATGATTACTGTCCTATTCGACTATAATACCACTTCTTCTTTTCCATAGCTGACCCTCAGCTGTCTTACTGCTGCTGCTGCTGCTACTACTACTACTACTAGAATTGTTGTTGTTGTTGGAAACTAGAGCAACAAGGATAACAACAACAACAATAGCAACAAGGCAGCAACAAAGGAAAACAATTAAAATCGCTACGACTCAATCCATGAAACGGCGACGAAAACGTGTATTGAAACATGAATTGATGAAGACAGACGCGTTTGAGTGAAGTTGTCTGTGATAATGATGATGACGATGGCGGTGGAGATATATTCAATCAATCATGTCGATAACAGAGAATAAGGAAGGCCTTCAAATTGATGGAAATTATCTCTCATTCAAGCATATCGGAAATTTGTGCACATATCATAGGTTATACGACGCCATCATTCATAGGTAATACTGCAACGATTATAAAATCCCAGGTATTGTAACATATTTTGTTATACATTATATAACATTGTCAAATGATCTCAGTTTGAGATATTTACGGGTGATCCGAATCTCACCACTACACCTATGATGATACAATGATTTTTCGGGGATTTTACAATAGAAATTCCCAAGTAAGACAATATGATCTGGGTTATTTAAGCCACCGGCCGGGTATATAATCGACTCAATAAATCCAAAATGAGAGTGAACCTGAATACGCACGATCCGGCGAGATGCTGCTATGGGACGCGACATTAAAATTTTAGACTTAAAAAAGGGAGATTTCGAAAATAAAATTATGAAATTTGCCGCGTCAGGTCGACCTAATAAATGTGTGATCGTTATTGTCACTGTGATGCTTATTAAAGGTACCGCCAGAAATAGAAGCTGTTCGTTGTATTGTAGAATACGTTCATTGGACAGGCCGTTATGTACCTGTGATCAATAGCTGTGGCCACGCTGCTTTTGCTGTAGGACAGTAATGGGATGTTCGTACCGTTGTGGAGGTTCGTCTTATGAAGCAATGCCGAAAGGAGTACCCTGGGCGTTAACATTTGGCTAAGAGTCTACCAGGAAAATCAGCTTTAGTAGCGTTGTACACTTAACTTGGACGAGAGTTTATTGGGAAGCTTCGAAGCTGACTTGGAAGCCAGGATCGCAAGGAGCCCATCACCCGTTGCAATCGTCGTAATATAGAGCCATCCATTGCAGATTGAATTTAGTTTAACCGAGCTGTGCGGGAGCACAATTCACTACGCGACTCATATCAGGACGCTAATGGCACTAAGCTATGATAGCTGGCTCTGGTATCTTGAGACAAAATGACTCGCCAGTCCCGCGACTTTGTGAAACTGTTTGATAGGAGCGGAAGAAAGAACGCCGTGCCAAGACATTGAAAGGCTGATCGCAGAATCAGAAACGGCATCCCACAGGCCGACACGCATCATTTCGAGAAGCAGTGAACGTATCGATGATTAATGCGCGCCAGCCTGCAACGTACCAGTGAGAGTTTGAAGGGAGGGGGGGGGGACTTTCAAGTTGATCACAATATTACTATTAGTATCGCACATCGCGATGTTCCATGCCGACAGTCTACAGCAGCGTTCACGCAGCCTTGGGGTAATGGGAAATAGTTGTAACGGAATATTTATAATAGAATAAATCATAAAAGCTGCCGACTAATAATGGGTATATATATATAGAACTATTGTGGACCGGTTAGCAGTCTCTGTGCAATGGTTTAGTTCCTTTCTTCACGATTAACTACAAAGGGAAGACCTCGGCCTCTGCTCGAGTCACACCTTATATCCTATCTCCTTGCTGCGCTCTCCATGCACGGAATAGCCGGATAACTCATATTATTGCTACATTCAGCCACGCTACCACAGTCCTGTTTCGACCAGAAAGGCTTTTGTCTCATTGCCGTTGTACCGGGCTTGTGAACTCTCTGCCTCATTTCTGCCTGATTGTTCTTCGAGTTCACCTTATCCAAGAGCTGTCGTAGGTCCGACCCTAACAAGGCCCCTGAAACTTGGGTGGGCTTACCTGACAGTCAATTTCTTTAATTTTCTATATTTTGTCATACCTCGCGTTGAGTTCCGTCCCTTGGAAGTTACGTACGGTATAACTTATAAGTCCTTACCCTCGTTCCGCCGACGACTAAATGGACTTTGCGTCTCAGTATCGCTCCGGTCCTAGCAGTTCTGATCTGAAATGATTTTATCAAATGAATGTCAATAATATAATGCTTTACACATAGATGGGTCAATGACTATACTATGACATAGCAAGTGGCTGTAAAGACCTCGTTACAACTCGACGACGAATCAACTCTTTTGGTCCATTTCAATATATATATATATATATATATATATATATAGATACATATATATACTAAAACGTTCTTTAAAATATTTTGTTACTGGTTTGTTCTCAAATGAATACGTATACTATAATAAAAATCGTAAAAGGAGATGATGACATATCGTCAAGTATTTTTTATTTCACAGGTTTCACTGGTATCCACCGAACCAAAGCACCCCGAAAATTGGCTACCGTTTATTACCGTTGTTTACAGTTCCGAAAGCGGCAGAACGATCATTACTCACGATTGTGTGTTGTCTTCCTTCGGCAAAGGAAACTCACGCGCGGTGTCACAACTAATGGCGGAGTAATGAGTTGATTCCGTTGACGTCTTGAAAATTGTGATTTTGTTTTAGATTCGCTTAAATCTTTGTTTTGTCTGGATAGAGTTGGTAGCAAGTCGGCAAAAGTTATAGTTTGTGTTTGAGCGAATCGTGCAGTAAACAGACGACGCTGTGGCGGTGAGGACTCTCCCTGGTGGATTTATGACTTCCTCACAAACACAGCAACAGTTTTAACTCGTCTCAGATGTACCGTTACAAGCGTCAACCCAAATTATATATGACTAATGTCTCTCTATTAATGGACTCACAGATGGTAGTAAATGATCTTATGATAACTAGTAGGCTGTAGTCTGTTTGAATCAATTTTGCTTTATAGATAAATTATTTCATGTTGATTTTACAGCTCATACGGCCCCATATAACGTGAACGTATTGAAGTATAGTGTCAATGTCTCACTCAGATACTTTCGGCGTTGAGGAATTTGGCATACTATAATTCACATTAAAAATGAGAGCATATGCATAGAGATGTGTTTTACCTGTTATATTTGAATACATTAGTTTGTCACCTAAGACCGTTGGTTTTCCCCACTTATTTAATTTTCATATTAAAAGTACATAATGTTTTTGTTAATTCTGTTGGTTTGTTTGTAAGATATATATACCTTATCAACAAAAGCAGGATGCGCAAAAACAATCCAACAAGGTTGTTCAAGTAACAATCGATATTTTCAGAAATGGCTCAGGCAACGAAGCTTTTGTGACTACAATTCACTGTGGAATATTCCTGTCTGACTACTCGTCTGTCATCGCAGTTATACTTGTTAGTCAAAGTTGTATCTGATGGACTCATTAGACAATCTATTCATAAATGGTAAATAGCGGTACATTTCTGAGCGGTGGAGTTTTGCTGCTGCTAACTCTGTAGTAACTATTAATTGCAAATTAATTCTGAAAAATAAAAATTTTTCATCGTCACTTTTGCGACTTCTCATACTACTGTGTTCAACTTTAAATCAAATGACAGCAATAGGTTAATTCATTCACAGTCCATAAATACTGCACCGGAGTCAACAAAACAGCCACATCGATATAGGCATCGAATCTATAATAGTTACAATCTATCAGTATCTATGGCAGTGGATCAATGACCCCGATACATATGTATTAGTCCAATTGGTTGGCTTTCTTCTCAAGCATAATTCGTTATCGCGCCGGACATTAGATATCCGCGATTGATCTCTGAAAATTTGCCTTCCCAGGTTGCTAGTGCACCATTGCAGGAATTTCGAAGCATCTACAGGAACCGGGGGTGTGTCGGCAAGGAGATACAAGAGATTTTAAGCCGACGGAAGAGGCCCGTTTTAAGTCCTCCCGGATGATCTCCACTCAGCAGGTGACCCCTTGGTGCGAACTTTTAAATGGAACGGGTTCAGGGCTGCAGAGATGGATAAAATGTGAGGATCGCTGATATGCGTGATCTCCACCGCAAACAGCGGTTGTCGGCATCTTTCGGTGACGCGGGCCGGGAGACTTTTACCTTTAGAAGTTAGGAGTAATACGAGGTATGGAAGGCTATTCACGTGCATAAGTGGGGACCATGCATATCTGAGGGCGTCTTCAGGGGTACTACGTCCTCAACACCTAAATTTCATAGCCGTCGTCTTCGCGTAATTGACAAAGTGAAATTAAAATGTCTATAGTGCAATTGCGCGAACACGTAAAGGCTACAGGAATTCATTGGATAATAAATAGATAATTATTTGACCGTTTTCTTAAATCCGCTTCTCCTGACGTCAATGAAAAATGTTTAGGATCTACAATCGAAGATATTTGAATGTGGTTTTATAGATTAGTCCCAGATTAGCAGCGCCGCGTTTCACAAATAGCCCTAGTAAGAAATATCACCACATTGAGACAATGGAACGCACTAAAATGATCAAAGAATGTACGCATGCGATTCTCTTGTTTCTGATACGAAAGCAATTCCGTTATGGAATGACAAATCAAATAAAATCCATAGAAGAGAATAGAAACAGAAACCAGATCAATGCGACAGCACTTTCCCCAGAATTTAGTATTATTATTATTATCCGTTCTATATTGTGGCCAACCCGCCTGCGATTAATCTTTCAGTAAGCTTTCTAAATTTACCAAATTGAACTTCCCAAGCAAATCGAAAATAGAGAAAAAGTTTTATTATATTCACTGCAATAAACGAAATCGGAAAAGGCTACTCCGACAACGATCGATGTAGCGGTTTCAATTGTAAATTGCTGTACTGCTTATTGTATTGTATTGTACCCGTTCCACCCTTTTAGCTTCTTGATCCTCCCAGACGGTCTGATTCGTATCTTTCTGAAGTGTATACCAAAGGAACACAAACACATTTATTAGATTAGATTTTGTATTGGTACCACCAGTAATAGTTGTTGTTGTACTAGTAGTATTATTACTACGCCGACGCCGTCCCTGAGCACCGTTGTCCGTTGTTGATATCCTTGCGCGTGGTTGTGGTGCTGCTCCTGCTGCTGATGGTGGCGGAGCTGATGCTGGTGATGATGATGATGATGGCAGAAGAAATAGCATCAACGGTTTCTCTAGACACAACAACGATATTCTATCGTAATCGATCCATACACACGAAACATATCAACGCATATGAGTTATATATACTCATCTGGTGGGATGTCACTTCTGCTGCTGCTATTGTCGTTAAGCAGTAACACGACAATGAGTTTCAGACGTTTAGATTTAACCGTAGAACGGTTCTATATATCCCGTTCTATATATATATATATATATATATATAACAACGGATAACACGGGATAGCATCGCAAATTATTTCATTCACTCCGTCAATCCCAACTGCTGTCCCTCAAATTCCTTCGACAGTATGGACGAAGGCTAAGGGATTTAACACGACCCTCAGACGTTTGGTCGTGTAACCTCACTGTGGCAGCCGCCCAAAGCAGTAGTGTACAAAGCTAAAGAGATAATAGGGTTTCACGTGCGCTCTGATAACTACTGGTTAACAACACATGCTCATAGCTCACACATGTCATAAAAATTAGCAGTCGCGATGCTCGACCACATTCTGTTATTACTTAGTAGAGGAATAACCAACTATAAACACACACATCCAAAAGAAAAAAATAACATATATATATATATATATATATATATACATATATATGTGTATACAGAAGCGCAATGCCGCACAACTGGAAGCTAACCTGTTTCGGCGAAATCGTGGATCAGTCATCGGGCGGAGTCAGACACGATCTTGGCTCGATCAGCACCAAGCAGCAAACGACAGCAGAGCGAAAAAAAGAATTGAAAATTAAAGCAACAGGGCAAACAACAGGAGGAAATATATACCTCGATGATACATTGAAACACAGATGGATCGATACTTGGAATGAAGTATCGCGACTGGGGCTCGCAGATCTCCCCCCTGACGATCGTTGTTTCTACCGCTATCATGGCTCTTGTTTGTTATTGTTGTGTTATCGGTACGCACTCACGTTTTTGAGTGCTGCTTCGTATTTCCGCTATATGAAAATAGTTCATGATACACTTTCGCATTGTTTTCCAACGCTACCGGAAAATGGTAAGAAGGTATATATATATATATATATATATATATATATATATATATATGCTTTATTGGACACAACTAGCAGAACCAGAAAGGAAATCGTGATCCTGTAAAATAGACAACTGGTGGTGGTATGTTTTCATGACTTGGACTGATACCTTGTATCGTCATACAGGTTAACGCAACCTCTACCAGCGGTGCATGTAGAGATTGCTTGGATTCGTTTTGTTCATACAATCGGATTGCGCAATTGAAGAATCGATTAAAGTTGGTCATTTACAGACCTTTTTCCGTCCGCTTTTTCTTCTCATATCATTAAGGCTAATTCTGAGACCTGTGCTGTAAATAGAGAATTCCCTAGTGACCTTGGAATACTTGGGGCTTAACCCAAATAATGAAAAGCGAGTACAACTATGGCGCCTATTGCGATTGTGTTGCCTCAACCAATTGAAACGCTGCAGAGAAGAGTGGTACGCAAAACGGAGCTTAGATATAATTTTAAATGTGGATTACTTAATGCTCGTTCAGTATCTAGACGGTTGAAGTTTGTTTATATGGAACATGAACAGATAATTGCAATTGGTAGGCCGGCCGTCCTCGATCGATGAGTCTCTGTAAATCAAGTGTCTACGGCAACTTGAGCTAATTATAACATCGTTCTCAAATAATCGACAGCGGCCTGATTATCTGATCGAATTTCCACTGTCATTTCTATATTACGTTGGCCACCTTAGTACTATGTACACTTCGTCCATGGCTCCGTAATAGCTGCATAGACACAAGCAAACACCCGAAATGCTGTCATACTCTGAGATAGTTGTGAGGAGAATCTCGTTCCTTCAAATAATCGAAAACACCTTACTGCGTGTCGTTACTTGGGCCCCTTGACTGGATTGCTTGTGGCAGAGATTTGTGTGTATTGGGCGCACGTGAGCTGTAGATAAAAATTGCTACGAAGGTAATTCTATCCTTTCTGTCCAACGATGTGTGTATGTGTGTGTATGTTTTTTGGAAAAAATGTATTTCTCAATGGTGGATTTGGGACGAATTCCCGAGAAGCGACTCGGCCCGTTTACGTTCATGTGGGATTTACGCTACGAAGATCCTTCTATTTGTCTATCTGTCTAGCCTCTCCAGTATACGTCAACGAGCTTACTTCGTGGACTGCAAGCCGTCTTTGAGTCGCATTGCATATATGGATAACGATCGATGTTTTTGTCCAATTGAGACACTCGCACAAGGCGGGATGTGACGGGGGAATATATATATATATATTAACGAGGAAGTTGTAATGATTCAAATCGACTTGTCATTAGCTCCGTGCCAACATCTTGCATATTATATTCCCGTTTTAAGCTCTAAGCAGGTCGGAAATGAGCATTTATATGGAATTATTATATGGAATCCACAAAACGTCGCCAAGAAAAGATAGGTAATGTTGTACTCAGCCTACTGAATAGTCAATGAATCAGTTCGTATGATTTTCGGAGCAATTTATCGAAACACACATATATAGTTAGCTTCGGTTTAATTCCCTATTAGTTGACCCTAAGCTATACTCCGTCTTCAACTGCCCTTCGGCACTTTCATTCAGGAGTTCTTCAAGCCACCTTCTAGTAGCGGTCTAGGTGTACATATTTGCGCATCTCCAATATTTTAATTGAACCTAACTGGTATAATCGGAAATAGCTATGCATTTATCGTTACAGTAGTTAAATAATATCACAACATTGCTTGCCGATACATAGTATACACGACAGTAGAGGTTTGCAGCCCCGTCTCCTATTCCTGGTACAAAGTGATACTAAAATTGGAACACGAATGTTGTGATGACGGCGACTTTGAGAGCTTTTCTGAGGACGCATATGTGACTCCGCTCCGGACACAACAAATTCTCGCTGTTGATATGCGTTCGTTCGAAGGGAATCGTTTAAACGTTTGGAACTCTTTGAATTATTATACTTATTGATGGGTGTCAGTTTGTATTCTGCGAGCCTTCAAACTGAGACTACTCATAGTAGAACGTCTCATTCAGGCATACACGTCCTGTCGCAGATTGTAATCCATATGCAACGTCGCACAGTCGTGGCATTGAGGATGGAGTTTCATGCCTTCCTCGCTTCTATATGTACCCCCCTTGTACGTCATCGTTGACAAATATGAATTGATAGGAGAATATCAATCTAAAATTACTCAGCTTCAGCTTGCACGTAGTTACACACGAATTCTATTTGGTAATGATCTGTACTATGGGTGTAAGAATGTGAATATCTAAAGAATCGCTTGAACCGTTGCCGACACCCTAATCAAAATCTAATACGATTACTAATATTATAAGATTTTAAGGCACTACAGCCCCCACTTCAGCGCGCATTAGTCCGGCTACGGAACGAGAGAGAGAGAGAGAGAGAGAATGGGTGGGGGGTGGAGTACTTTGAGGCCAAGACACTCCCCTTTTACTTAACTCCATTGTCTTCCGTGGAGAAACACAGAACTCACTCGTTGTAGTGGCTGGTGATTTTTAACGAAGCGACCTCATCTACGTCGGCTCCCAGGAGTGACCATACGTCCATCTATGGCTTGGGTCCCCAGAGCGCGCTGGCGAACGAACGGACCTTTCCCGAGCTCCTCGCTGCCGGTGGATGGGTGGCTTGCTTCGATCGCTTTTCCTTCCCCTCTCCCAGCCCAGAGCGTCCCGTGTAGGTTCGTGTTCTGGCAGTTGGGAACTGCTTTACTTCGTAGTCTTTCGTAGCAGATGGGAGCAGATGTGCTGGCTGATGTCCGCTCCGCCTTCCAGTAGTGCGCTGTGTACTCCTAAGTGCCTCCGAGAAAGCGAGGTCACTTAAAAGTTTATTGACTCACTCATTTTAAGGCGCTGCTTTCAAGAGACCTCTACGCTAAATCCAATGGCCACGATTCGCTTTGGTTCCAGTTACACGTTGAGACAGACGCCATCCTCCCCATACGATCTCGATCTCTATAGTAGCCGTTCAGTTGTCGTTGTCGCTGCCTGAAGCAGGTGTTTACAACTCGGTCGACACGACAAGGCAGCTTACTTACGGCAGCATAGATATGATGGCTAGCTAAGTGATGTGCGCAGGAATAGGATAACAAGGAATAGCCGAAGACACAAAGTAGTCGGAACCAGTACACGTCAATGTACTCGTTGAGCATTCGTTCATCGCTGCTTGCAGGCATCATTTTGCGCTCAACTGAGCGAGCGCTCAGTTGAGACCTCCCGCCTGCCCGATCGACCCCCATAGTTGTAGGGGTCGCTGCCGCGGCGTTCTGTTCGGCCATTAAGAGATTGACCTGGTAAAGCAAGTCCGGTCATGTCTCAGTCAGCCCCGAGGGCAGACATCTCGTTACTGGAGTCCGCCTTTGCCTCTGCCTGAGGCCGAGACTAAGCCGCTCCCACTTTCTCCCAATGGCGGGGAGGGGGGAAGGGTGGGGTAGGGACAAAGGCTGGATAGGACGAAAAGGGGACACAGGGAATCATCGTTTTCCAATAACACATTCTCGTCTCACTCACGTCTCTCGAATACCTCCGAGCTTCGGAGAGACTGACGGTCACCCGGTCAGCGCCCGATGAGAAAGAAAGAAGAGAGCGAGAGAGAAGAGCAAGACGGAAGGACGGACGGACAAACGCAGCAGCAGCCGAAGCGGCTGCTACCGCCGCCGCCGCCAGCGAGCGAGCTAGCTATCTAGCTAGCCAACCAACCAACCGATCTGTAGTGCGCGGAAAAGGGAGAGATGGGGAATCGAGGCGGATAGCCGGACCAGCGGCCGTCGCAGCAAAATTCCACCAAGGTCCTCCTCTCTCGCCTTCGAATCGTCCGTCGTCCATCCGTGCGTCCCTAGAGAAACTTGCCTTTTTCGTTGAGTGACCGCCACTGTCCGCTTGTTCTCTTGCTCTCATCATTCGGGCGCCGATTCCCAGCCGAGTCTCTGAACTCTCTAAACTTAGAACAACGGCTACGTCTCGCCGCTAGGGGTTATCCGTCGCTGAGATTTCCCCATTTGGACCCTCGCACCCAACCCCTCCGCCTTTACAATCTCTGCGTGTGATGTACGCGTTCGATACTCGAATGTCACCATGAATTAGCGTCAGCCATTTAATCAGTCCAACATCTTTTTTGGAGGAATGTTGAGCCAATCTTTTCATAGTCGAAGAATCTTGGCAGTGCTGGCAACCACACGGCCAGAAAACCACACACTGATAGGGATCCATACATGAATGGCCTTGTGAGATAAAAGTAGTGTACATGTGAACCAAATTAAAGTTGCAGAGCGATTGTCAACCACCAGATTTTCTGGATCAAGAATGCGTTCAAGGTCACTAAGTCGAATGCAAAAATTTGCCCATAAGTGTGCCATAAGCTGTATCATCACTCGGACCAGTTCGAGATGTGTCACCATCCGTTTACCAAAATTCATTGGTCACATTGACGGCTTGGCCATAGCGTGTACTGTATCCGAGTCTTTACACATTTTACATGTTGTCTATTGCAGCAAAATGACTCACCATTATTACTGAATTTCATTTAAACAAATCGCGTTTGCTGAAGGCACAAATTCCATCTATTGTTTAGAAATATTTGAAACGACTTAGCGAGGATGTCCAACGGTGGAGTGTCAACTTAAGCATCATGGATATCTCCTTTCACGAATGTTGAGTAGTTTTGAAATGCCGTTTATATCTTTCTAATCTGCTATAAACTTATCACAATGTCAGTTTTGCGTGGGCCTGTGTCCAGGAGGTGTGTAACGTATACCACCCCCTTGAATGATTTCCCACGCTAGCAAAAATGAAAATACCTAAACAAGAACGCAAGCTTGACCACCTAATTCAAGGAAAATTCTATGTATCTATGAGAAAAACGATATACAACCAACAAGTGTCTACCTCCTTATCACATTCTGACATATTGTTGGAAGCTACGGATCTGAAGGGCAAACATTTGGCCAAATGTAACTTCGGGCCAGTCTAAATAGTACTCGTTCCAGAACCGAGTCTGTTAATCAGCGACAACAACAAGTTTACGAAGTGACATCCTTCATACCTTTAATTAAGCCAAATTTACGTATGCTGGACAGTTCTGTAATCTATTTGGGTTTACTCAATCTTTCTTGATATGCCTATAAGCTCCCACCGTAGGGGTCGCAGGTTGAAGCCCTGTCGTGATACATACCTAATCACCATAAGTGATTAAATAAAGTACATTGCTTAAACTCCTATCGAATACCATTTCATGGGTTCAATAATTATGATCATAAGTTCGCCAGGAATTACGGGGATACGAGGTCAAATACAAGTGCGCTAAAAATGCTTACAACTTATTATAGCTGAACAAGAACCTTACAAGACATTCTTTACATACTCGAAACAACTCCAACCGGAGAGGCAGTAAGCTCTTTCTTTTATTTGTTTTCGCCTCCAAAGAGGTGTGGAACAGTTAGGTTTGCTGCATATGTCATAGATCCAACCAATTCTGCCTAGGTTCAAATGTCAACCTAATGAGGTACATGATGTGTTTAGATGCAAAATGTTCAAACCCCACTCTAGACAGAGGAAATCATTTTTTTTACATAAAAAAGAAATATTGGCGTTATGTTTTTTTCAGTCAACAAATATGCATCGAACCCAGCGGCTTGCTGTGTTCGCAATCGGAGGCGACACGTAGGTACATTGGTTTAATCCTCACCTTTGCATATTTGCATTCAAGGGTTCCGTCTTATGAAGCAATGCCGTAAGCAGTTTCGTGAACGTCAAATGTTGACTGTGAGTAAGCCCGGAAAATTTACTTTTAGTCAACAAATATATTCTATTACGGGTACTGCCTTGGTGGTTTCAATATATAACTATAATACAATCATTAGTGACGCATTTGGGGAGCTGGTGCTGGGGACAGGGTGTCAGGTCGAGGCCGTGATGGTCCCTAGGGAGGCGATGACATTGCCTCTCTGCACAGTGAGGGAGATTCGTTGTAGAAGGAAGGACGCTGTGCGCTTGTCCCGGGTTTCGCAGACCAGCCTGTGGGCAGACCCCTCGAGGATATTGGCCGTGAACGGATCGGAGACCCCTAAGGTTTCGAAGGCAAGAGGGTAAAGAAGGTGGGTGTCCTGGAGGGCGGCTTAGCTTGGCCTGTTCCGCACGGGATACCGCGTAACTGAGGGGGTGGTTCACAGTGGTTGACATACAAAGGTGCTAGAGTTCAACCACTGTGGCGTGCTAAACGAGGTGCTAGCCTCGATTGGAAAGGGATGAGGGTGATGCGATCGGGGCAGCGTTGTATATTACGTCTTTTCCAGGCTTAAACTATTAGCGGACTGAACCGAAATCAAATGCAAATCTAGGGATTGCTGTTTCTGAGAGAGCATCATTTAATGAGATAGAGTAAAATCGGCTTCACGCTAGAAGGATCATCAATATTCGGCTTCTGTTCCGTTCTACATAAGTAACAAAATTTCATGTTAATCATATTTATAGGTGCACTAGGTTGAAGATAAGTGTCAAGCGAATTTTGAAGTTCACGTTTTGCGAGATTTAGACAATAAAGGGCATACGGCGGGCTTCAGTAAAAATATAATATGTACATCCCGCGCAGAAGTTCCTTAGTCCAAGATCAGTTTCAGTGCGAAAGTGTCTAAGCCCATACTTGACATGAACTTTCGTATTTTTCTTCGTAGATGCAGGAAACCGCATCGCTTAGATATATTTTAGAGTGCTCTGGTTGCTAATTTCTCCCAGATACTTTTGCACATTGTGGCGGAACACTGAGAGGATTCCGACCATGATATAAGCTAACTCAAAGAAAAAAAGTGACTCGGGCCCCTTTGCGCGGAAACTCGTTCTTTGTTATTTAAATTTAGGCGCATTTGTTTTAATACAGAGGCGCGTCTATAACGTATGCCCGTTGTTCTATAGAGAGACATAAGAAAACAAGAACCGGATGCCTTCTACCCCATCTACCTCGTATTTGTGAGATTTACAAAGTTCGCTGAGTATAAATAGGTAAACAATGATACTTTGATGGAAAAAAATAGCATGATAACGTTTGCATTCGAATATACAAGCAAAGTTTCTCCTGCGGTGATACACCTCAAACTCTATCGTGAAAATAGAAGCTATTAATATAAAAAACTGTAAATATAATACATATGAATATCTTCTTGAAAGTGTATTGTACCATGAGACAAAACTCAATGCATATATATATAATTCGATTGATTTCTGTCGCTCATATGGCTAACAAATCATCAACACTATAAATGGCAAATCTCGCCAATACCGTTAACAAGTAACATCTCTCTGTCCCTCCTCTCTCCCTTTCTCTCGCCATGTTAGATAAATAAACCATATTTCTAATCTAATAGTAGAGTATGATGATAATCTCGTTCTAGTTGCCAGTTCCGTTCAGGTTCGTGTATAATTTTCCTCTGCTACATTTGAGTCTGTCACGCCTAATCAAAACAAAACATGTTCACTCTGGTCGCATTCGTCACACCGAGGTCCGAGAATACTTTTTCCGTTGATGTTAAACGGACAGTTCGCTCGACGTGAAGCTTAACCGCGCACATCATACAGATACCCGGTACAGAGTAGTGACAGTTTGTTTGTAAAAAAAAATATAATTTTTTCCGGAGAACGAGTTCGAGGGTTGCCATGCTTTGCACTATTGATATTGCTTTTAGTCATTTGAGACGAACTGAGTACAACAACGAGCGACAAAAATGACGAATCCAAATATGATTTGTGTCTATTCAAACGGTATTTATTTATCTACAAGCAGCATGCGCTCGAAGTAGAGAACTACCGAGTCAATAATGTTATTGTTGTAGCCCTTCGTTTCTGACCGCTGTCACGGATAGTCTAAATTTAGATATCAATGTATTGTAGATATGTCTGCGTTGTTCTACAATTCTGTACTAGGATTATGACGTCGTACGCCGTTATATCATATTCGAAAGCAGGCGTAGGTACGTGGGGGAGCAGGCGCAGGTAATTAGTAAAAGTAATGATTTCAGTGATTGGATGTTACATAAGTATTATATATCATAGCTGAATAGCTATAGTTGCCTCAATGATAGCTGTTACTTATACACCACCAAACGGTGACTGTGTCCTGAGTAGATAACTTTAAGCGAACTGTTGGCTGCTAGACTTGACTTGCCCTAATGAAATGAGCAACTCATCTTTTTTCAAGTATGTGCATATTGTCGATCGTCAAGCTTAAATTCTTAACATATTTATAATAGACAGAGTGGCCACTTGTTGTTATACCAGGGCAACCGGCTCTTACGCGGGGACAGCGTCCCTCCAACAAAGAATAGTTAAACGTTAGTTTCGAAATTTCGTGTTCCTTAAGCTTCGAAACAAGTCGAAACTAAGGCTATTTTCTGCCTTTATTTCTGATGGAAAAATCAACTACGAATGTTTATGAGCGCATAATGAGCCAGAGTCAGATATTAAGATGTTCTCATTAGACCAAGTGTGTTGGTATATGAACATACCAAGAAGAAGTGTTATGGTGTATATAATATATGTGCATAACCTTTATATTTACTAGTTATTAGAAAGGCTCTCAAGAAAAAATAGTCGAATCTACGGGTCTAACTTGTGCTGATTGAACGATTGAGTGGTTAATCTAATATATACGAATTGATGAATGTAAGTGGTATTGCAGTATCATTATTCCAAATTGACTCAAAATAAATCTCTATAATTTTGTTTGGCCCCAAAGGCCTACGTTGGGTTTCTGTGGGTGTCGGCGGTGATGGATATATACTATAGCGCACCGTAATGCTTTAGTGTTCATCATGTACACACACTTTCGAAAATGCGTCAACTAAAATTAAACATGATTTACCATCTCGAAGCTTTGCGAAGTACAAATGAATACATTTGAACACTTTGGTAGCTCGATGTTATAATTGAATTGGAGCTTCCATAGGAACCCGACCGTGAACCACTTAGGCCACTTTGCCAATCAATATGTGATCGAGCTACAGTGAACTGACAAGTGTCCTTCATGGACTTCTTATAATACCTTTATTTGAAGTGATCAAAATATCACAATAAGGTTTTCAAATAAAAGGCAGTATTTGTGGAAGGCATCGTGTGAAACCTTTTAATAACTATTAGGCAACCGATGTAAAATCACAACGCCAAGACCGTTATTACCTGTAACATCCGCTCAACCACAATGATAAGAAGCGATTTGTGTCAGTGGACGAAACTGCCTTTGTGTCTATGTTTAGGTCTCGCATTAAAACCACTGAATTTGCTTTTCGTACGTTCCTATAACACTGAGTTATCCCAGATCTCTTTCGTGAAAGTATTGTCGCTCCCCTGTATAAAAAGAAACATACAGATCCAATGTTGCGAGTGTTGGCTATTACTCTATCTAAAGTAGTATTTTCGAATAGATCTCACTACCTCAAACTTTCTGATAAACAAACTCTTCTCGATACTGCCCAGCACGATTCTGTCGATAACCGCTGTCCGCCTCAATTGCACTGATTTGCTAACAATGCCTTAGGATTGGGCGTTGTTTGTTTGTTAGTGCTCGAAGACCTTTTCATTGAGTTTTATTCAATCAAAATAATGCGTTGGCTAAAATTGATCACGGCCTGTTGTTCAATGAAATTGAAGAATCATGATAGCATATACGAAGTAAATCGGGGATCATCATTTTTCCCCCATCTCGGACTTATTTCAGGGTACTTGTGTCTGCTCATTGGTCTATGCTATTAGGCTGTCCCGTTTAAACTGTCCGCTCGATAAATGCCAATAACTTTTGAACTAAATTAGTTAAGACAAAGATATTTTGGTATGAGTTAGAGGCGTATAAGTCTTGAAATTAGGTGTCGAACACTCCACACGCATTTTCATCTGCTCAGTACTCAGTATATGGGGAACCCATTTTGCATTGATTGTCTTCATCTTCAGTATATTGGTGACAATTTTATGACATGTCACCCGAGGAATCCCAGTTTCAGCCGACAAAGACCTCATGGACCAAGCTCTAGTTTGCTCAAAAGCTGCCTTGATTCTGTCAATCCGTTCGTCCCTCGTTGCACCTGATTTGTGGTCCCCGCCTCGGTGGTCGTCAGTGTCCAAATTTCCACTGTTAAATCGCTTGCATTAACTTCGCACCGTTCGCAGGCATAAGGCAGACCTACCGTACGCCTTCACTAATTGTCGATGGATGTCAGGCGGAGGGTGTCCTTGGAGAAACAAAAACTTGATGTTTTCTCGTTGATTTTTGGGGGAATTTGAACTTTTTGCTGCAGCGTCCATTTTTCTGATCGTATCGAAACGACTCAGTGTTCGAAAGGAAGCCACGTTCACGCCGCGTGCCCACTCCAAGAATGAACGCATTGTATCGCGTAGTTCGGATTGTGCGCCATTCGAATGGCCGGACAGTTTGAACGGGACAGCCTAATATCATTTTGCTCGGTATAAATACGTTCTTACGTCCGATGTAAATTACATCAACTACGCCGATAACTGAAATATCTGTAGGGTAGGTTGCGATAGCGTGATGGTATTCGTGATAGACGGGGTATTCGTAAATCTGAATTTCACGCTTCGTCAGGATGGTGCTTGATCGTATCCCGTTACCTATCTCTAAAGACAACACGGTTCTTTGGTGCGTACTGATCGCCGTCTCGTACGTGACTGACTCTCCAGAGACCGGAGAGCGTCTGCTTTATTGTTGCACCAAGGATACAAGTTTGGTGCGAAGTTTGCTGAATGCGTACCTATGTACGTGTGTCGCACACACGCTCAGGACAATCGGAGCGTCATAATTATTGTACATTTCATTACAAGTCCCGTGAATGAATTATTGAGTTTTCGATTTCGGCAACACTAATGTAATAGAACATCACAATTATTGACAGTCCACCCTGCGAGGTATCCGGGACAGGTTACCTCGCACGGACCCGTTTACTAAACATTATACAATTTCTAACGGACAGAGAAGTTGGGCTGCACGACGGGTAACATAGCCATTTGCGTATTTAATCGTATATGTCCGTATTACACCATCTCGTCCGGGGTGGCCTTCTAGAACGCGAACCAGGTTCCACTTGACTCGAGGGATGTTGTCTTCCTTCAGCAAACACACATCACCGACTGCGATTGTGCGCGGCCGTCCTCTATTGTCTATGTTCGCAGTGCGTAGCTGAAGCAGATATTCGCGGAACCACCTGGTAGATAGCGATTTGAAGTAGTTCGTCCTTTGAAGGAGCGTCGAACGTAGCTGGTCGGGGTACGGCTCGTCTGGCACCCTACCATTTGGGCCGAGGTCGTCGAGTGGTATTTCTGAGCAGAGCGCAGACCTGATGGGGCCTCCATGGATGAAGTTGGCAGGCGTGATCGCTGGCGGGGCGTCCAGGTCACCACTGACGTACGTGAGTGGTCGGTCATTGATCACGGCGGCGAGTTCCGAGACGATGGTCCTGAGCTCTTCGAAACAAAGGAGACTCCGACCGAGCGTCTTAAAAAGCGCTACCTTAAATGTTCCAACCAGACGTTCGACAAACCCGGTGCGCCACGGCGCGCGAGGACAGCTGAACGACCATTCAATCCGACGCATTGCTAGCAGTTCGCGAGATGCCGGATCGCGCACTGAGTTATAGAGCTTCTTGATGTCGGTGGCGGCCTTGACAAATGAGCGCCCGTTATCAGAGATCAGTCGGGTGCAGCCGGGATGAGCTGCGATGAAGCGACGCAGGGCGAGATGGGTGTCAGATGCGGTCATCGTGTGTACCAGTTCAAAATGCACAGCACGGGTGCTTGTGCAAGTGAACAGCGCGACGTAGGCCTTTGCTGTTGCGTCCTTTGTGCGAACGTAAAATGGTCCACAAAAGTCCAGTCCCGCCGAATTAAAGGCAACTAAGAGCGTAAGTCGCTCTGGCGGCAGCGGGGCTTGGACCTGGTCGGCAGCGACCCCATGGGCCTTTCGACAGGTGACGCAACGATGGAGGATCGACTTGATCACCTGACGGGCTCGGGTAACCCAGAACCGGCGCCGAAGCGCGGAGAGGATGACGTTCACGCCGAAATGAGCGTTCACCCGATGATGATGCAAAATGAGCAACCTAGCCAGACGTGACTCTCCCGAGAGTACAATTGGGTGAGTCTCATCGTGGCTTAAGTGCCGACCCTGCGTCAGTCGGGTCTTCACTCGCAACAGGCCATCGTTGTCGAGGAACAGGTTGAAAGAGGCGAGTGGTGACTTCGTCGATGGTCGTTCGCCACTCCTCACTGCTGCCATTTCGTGCGCGAAGTAGTGCTGCTGGGTTACTTTGATCAGCAGTCCTTCGGCGGCTTTGCGGTATTCGACATCCGACGCCATGGGTGGTATCTCAGCGCCCCTTTCCGTGCGCTGTCGGCACAGTCGGACAAATTTCTGCACCATAACCATGACTCGGATTGCGCTTTCAAGGCTGCTGAATCGGTTGAGATCGATGACGGCTGCAGCAGTGGTTGCAGCGGCGGCGATGACACGGCGTTCGCAGGCGATGTAAGGTTGTTGTTGATTTTCGGCGGGGCGCAATTTTTTACACGGCCTGTCTTCTTCACGAAGTTGCAGCCATTCTGGGCCCGACCACCATTCTTGATTAGCCGCGAGCTCCGCAGCCGAGATTCCTCGAGTCGCAATATCCGCAATATTGGACACTCCCGGCAAATGGTACCAGTCGTCCGGAGTTGACAACTGCTGTATCTCAGCTACGCGGTTGCACACAAATGTTTTCCAACGCGCCGGTTGCTCCGCGGTACACCAGTAGTAGGTCGCCGACGAGTCCGTATAATGGAAGACTTTGTCGACCTTGATCATCAGGCGCTCCACTATGAATGACCGTAGCCTGGCCGTCATCAACGCAGCCATGAGCTCCAGTCGCGGCAGAGTGAGTGTGTTGCGTGGTGCGAGCCGGGACTTGGCCATCAATAGCACGCAGTCGCTGGTACCATCGGCGTAGTTGGTCTGCAGGTAAGCCGCAGCTGCATAGGCAGCTTCGGACGCGTCCCCGAAAACGTGTAGATGATACGTTTTGACGGGCTTATTGGACGGACTGTATTGGCGGACGATGCGCAATTCGAGCAGATCGTTGAGCTCCATCGCCCATCTTTTAAATTCTTCGAGTGGTGCGCCTACAATCTCTTCGTCCCACTTCAGTGATTGACTCCAAAGCTGCTGTATGAGTCGTTTGCCACGGAGGGTGTACGGTACCAACCATCCAATCGGATCGAAAATGGATGCGACGAATCGCAGCACCATGCGTTTGGTCGCCCTGGAGAGTGAGGTGGTCTGCCTGGCGAGTGACGTAAGCTGGACGCGAAGATGATCGGAAACCGGAGCCCATACGACGCCAAGTACCTTCAAAATTGCGCCCTCGTCAGAGCACGCGCCAGCCGACTGCATACCACATGTCCTGAGGTAACCCACCACGCCGGGCGAATTCGTTTTCCATTTCGCCAGTCGCATGTTTGCTGACTCGAACCATGTCAGCGCCTTGCCGATGAATAGCGTGGCCTCAGACGTCGTGGGAAAGCTTCGGAGAAGATCGTCGTGGTATAGTGATTCACCCAGCCTATGTACTGCGGCCGGGTCCACCCGTTTGAATATATCACGAAGTGTCGCTGCCAAGAGGAATCCGCTTGGGACGGCTCCCCAGGTAACCTTCTTCATTTGATAGCAACGTATGCGATCGTCGTTTGGACCTTGCCAGAGGAATCTGAAAAGCGGGCGATCGCGTTCAGCAAGGTTGAGCATCATGTATGCTTTCGTGATGTCCGCCGACACGGCTACGCGGTGCAACCTGAAGTTTAGCAGTAGCTTCACAAGGTCAGGGTTGAGATTTGGTCCTGGCAGAAGGTGGGAGTTCAGCGACGTTGTTCCGGGTGCAGATGCAGAACAGTCGAAAACTATTCGCCACTTCTCTTTCCCGTCTGCCTGCGTGATCACTTGGTGGTGTGGCATGTAGTAGGAACCGTCGTGATCTCCAGCCCGTGCGCGCTCAAAGTCCGTCACTTCTTCAGCGTGCCCGTCGTTCAAGAACGCCATGATCTCGTCGTTGTATCGCTGGAACGCGGTAGCATCGCGAAGCAAGGATCGTCGCTTAGACGTGAGCCGTCGCACTGCGGTATCGAGGTTGTTAGATAATTCGGAGATCGAACTTCGCTTAGGCATAGTGACTGTATACGCGTTTCCGTCGTAGATCAACCCTGCATTGAATTGCTTCACCGCCTCGTCATCTTCTGCCGATTGTGCGCTGGCTGGTGCATCGGTGACACCCACGGCCTCCAGGGACCACAGCCGTTCCAGGTCGCGCGCTGGCTTCGAGAGAGCAGCTGCGCAGCATACCGCGTGGACACGCGCAACGTTGACACGTGTCGTTCCAGTCGAAACCTTTCCGGCGATGACCCAGCCAAACTTTGTGTCCGTCCCCACAAGACCCTTGGTTACGTCCAGTAATGGACTCCGACGCACGATACTGTAGTAATAGTCGATGCCGATGAGGATAGCCGGCGGGTCTGGGTTCGCCCCGTCGAGATGCGTGGGGTCGGCGAGCTCATGCGTTCGCCCGAAGGTTGCGATCGCTTGCAACTCTTGCTTCGAGCAGCGGTTTGAAGGATCCACTTGGAAATCGTACGAATAGGCTGAGATGTCAATGCGAGTCGGATCGTCGTGACAGCTTTCCAGACAGATTCGGTAACGTTGCATCGTCGCTGTTCTAGCCCCTGCCACTCCCTTGATTGTAAGCTCGGCTTGGCTCTGCGGACGAACTCCGTGGAGTTTACCAACTGTTGACGGTAGCACAAACGTGAGGTCACTTCCGGGATCGAGGAAGAGTCGGACGGGAAAGCGCTGACCGCCGTGTACGATCTGAGCTCGGGCGGTCATCACAAGTGAGGATGGCATAGCTACACATGACATAGAAGACACTGATCTTGAGGTGGCTCCATTCAAAGTAGCAACGGCCGTGGTGGTCGGTCGCTCACTGGGGGATGTAGGACTGTGTAATGGTCGCGTCCCTGACACGTACGGCACGGCACTTTCACACCTACGCACTGTTCGCCGTTTAAATGTCGTCGGCCGAGACACACAAAACAACGATTTTTCCGTTCCAGTACAGCTCGTCGCTCCTCATAGTTCATTGCACTAGAACACCGAGAGGGACGATGCGAGACATCGTTGCAAAATACACACGCTCGAACATTTCGTTGGCTTGAATTGGTACTAGTGGTGGTGGCAGCTACCGTTGTTCGACTCTCATATGGTGGCGGATATACAGCTGATCGGTTCGAACGTTGCCGCGGGGGGTACTTCGGCCGGTGGTGTTGCATGTTGGGCACACTGCTCTCCTTATCGGTTCTATGAGGCTGGTAAGTGAGCATTACTTGTTCCTTGTGGTTGGTGTACCGACGAAGGTAGTCCACTAAGCTTTGAATACGTTTTGCCGCTGCGCAGCCCGACATTTCATCAGCTGTCTCACTGGCGTCGTTGGGACCGCCGCTTGAGCCATTCGGAGCAACAAGTTCGTCTCTTCGCTTGGACTCAGCATGGTCGAATAAAATTTGTTCGGGGATCGCTCGGCTTATCGCTGCCTCGTAGGTAAGCGCAAACTGGGCCAGGTCGACGTTAAGACCCTCCATCTGCAAGATAGAACCTTGCACGTTGTTCAGTAATTGCCGTAGGCCCCTGACGTCACTTGTTGACTTCACTACAGGCACATTTAGAACGCGGTCAAGTGTTCTGGCGCGCTCTATCGAGACCTTCCCAAAGTTTGCATTCAACAGATGGAGCGCTGTGTCGTAGTTGGAGTCGCTGATTTGCAAATGTTGGATCAACTCTCGCGCAGGTCCGCGCAGCAGTTTCAATAGAGCAATCAACCGTTCCGTTTTGGATGCCGATGTGCGCCTGGCCATCCAACTATCGTATTGTTGACGCCAATGACGGTAGTTGGTTTGCGTTCCGTCGAATGGCTCAGGTTGCGTGTCGAGCGTCGGCGGCGGCGGCGGGCACAATGCGACGGAGGTCACAGCAGCATGCTGAGCATTGTTGGACAAGATTGCCTGCTGATTGCTAGCTGCACCGACATCTGGTGACCCAAGATGACAGGCACGACCTGAGTCTCGGCCGCTCAACAATTGCTGTAGTTTAATGATGTAGCGATCCATCTCTGAGTTGTGGACACAACTCTCGTCGATGTCCCGTTCCAGTGCTTCAGCAGACATATCAGGGTGGTCCTGCACCTTGTCGTCAAGTTCTTCAATGACTCTTTGGCGTACTTGGATAAAACGCATAGCCGCATCAAGCTCCAAGGCGGTAGCTGGCTCACTTTCATCACGGTTAGTCACAGCTTCAAATTCTTTTACTTGCTGATTTCGAGTTCGTGTCCGGCGTTGTTTTAAGGTGCTAAGCCGTGTCGATGATTGATGAACACCGCTTCCTGCTGGCAGCGGTGGTTCCGTGGTGTTTCGTTGATTCGGGGGTGGGCTATGGTCAAGTGCCATATTTCTTCAACTCGTCCACGATACAGTTACACGTCAGAGTCACAGTCACAAGCACAGTTTGTCACAGTCACACTAGGGGTTGGTCCCTTAGACGGCACAAATCCACCAAATTTTTAGGCGATCCGATTACACACCTTACAATGCACTGCTCGCTGGTTTATGCCCTTTCTTTAATTACTCAGATCGGGCGTATTCTTCCATGCACATTTGAAGACAGATCGTTACCCGACATTCTGTAGGGTAGTCTTCTATAGGGTTACGTCGCCACTAAACTTCGCAAAGTCACGCATGACACACCGCAGGGCACGGTAATGCGCGATTCGGGGGGGGGGGGGTTGTCGACTGGTTTCGGCAAATTCGTAATCGAAATGGCCTACTCTGCAGTGAAGGTGGGTAACGGATTGGTAGTTTATCCTGGTCACGGCACCACTGAGAACTATCACCTACCCGACGGTCTGTAGGGTAGGTTGCGATAGCGTGATGGTATTCGTGATAGACGGGGTATTCGTAAATCTGAATTTCACGCTTCGTCAGGATGGTGCTTGATCGTATCCCGTTACCTATCTCTAAAGACAACACGGTTTTTTGGTGCGTACTGATCGCCGTCTCGTACGTGACTGACTCTCCAGAGACCGGAGAGCGTCTGCTTTATTGTTGCACCAAGGATACAAGTTTGGTGCGAAGTTTGCTGAATGCGTACCTATGTACGTGTGTCGCACACACGCTCAGGACAATCGGAGCGTCATAATTATTGTACATTTCATTACAAGTCCCGTGAATGAATTATTGAGTTTTCGATTTCGGCAACACTAATGTAATAGAACATCACAATTATTGACAATATCTATTGTTCGATTGATAAACCTCTTTTTTTCGGTTAGGCCGTAAGGACCACGAGAAAGGTGATAAGAATCCGCACCCTGCTTAAGCTTCAACAGGATTTAAATCTGTCACCCGACCTGTTCCATAACCGAGCTATTTATCCAAACCGCGTCCCAAAACTTTCCATATCTGAGCCTCGGTACCGCATTGTAGCATTGTTTCAAGGATCTGTCAGGAGTGGCGGCCCTATGCGACAGCAATTGTAGCGTTGACCAGGATTAGGGGTTATACATCGCCGGTTTCCTTTTTTGGACTTATCCGGCAGATCGGTCATGGTTAACTTATCTAGGCTCTCATCGAAAGACATATATGGCGGCGTATAAGCTATGTTCTTAGCTACTACAAACGTCGCCGCCTCGCCCATCACGGGGTCCAATTGATAAACGTAGCTCTCACGCAACAAGCAGTTGTACGAGTCCTTCATTAGTCCGGCCAGAACGTTATCCAACGGTCTGCCCAAAAATGTATAGTCTTAAAGAATGGCGCTCTAGAATACGATTACAAAATTGGCGATAATTGGCCCTACCGACGGTGCTAACCTCCCAAGATTTGGGTGTACAAATCTAAAAAATAGTTAATAGTTAGTGTTCTATACCTGCGCCTGGTCCAGGGCAAATCGAACGCATTTGACAATCGGTCTGCTGTCACTGGGATCAACAGGTCCTAAATATGCGGGCAGCTTGTATTGATGCTGTAGGTACACAGTGCACGTTCGAATCAGTTGACGAACGGTCTTCTCCCACATCTCTAAAATATTCTATGTAGAGTTTAGCTTGGATACGCATATCCTATGGACTCGGTTGTCATGTCGTCATAACGGATTCTAATCTTATCTGATCATGCCCAAACTGACATTTATGGATCTGTTTCTGATATCGACTTCCCCCTCTCGTTGTGGTTTCTAAGCAACGCATTCAAGCGGCTTAAACAGTAGAACAACAAATACGGTAGCTGCCACGTGGATACTATTGATAATGGCTTCCCTTGATTTTTCTCGTTTATTGATCAGTGCAAACAAAATGTCATCCTCATTCTCAAACCAGCCTCCTCTTTGTTGTCTATATATCAATATGAGTAATAATGATTATGCTTCCTTTCATATAGTCGTAATAACTAATAATTATAGATAATTAGTCTAATATACCCGACACAGAACAGTGATTTGCTCGTAACGCTTGATTGTTCTCGCTCGGCCTATGGAAGAGATTGGTGCTAGCGATCTGGCTGAATAATTGGCGCTAAATACTTCGGTGGGCGTTTGACAAATCGCCCTTCGCCGTTGTCATCGGCACAAAACGACAACCACGAACGACTGAAGACAGAAAAATATACGAAGAACTAAAGGCGAATAACAGCAAAATCAAGTGCTATCGTGAGAAATCGCTCTTTGGATTGAAACAAAAATACGAATAAACGCTACAGCTATGATCACAGTAGTCGGTATATACATATAATTGCTTACGGTATGCGTGTATAGCCAGTAGCTGGTGAGCTACTGTCGGAGTGTTTATCGTCTGTCTATCTGGCATTCGTGTACATTCGCTACGTATTATATGCGAAATGGTTCTATATATGAAAACGATGTTTATTATAATAGTGTGTCAGGGTAACACTTCAGTCTATTAGTTAACTTACAGTTTAGGATTATCGATAAATTCCAACTCGAGTCCCAATCTAGAGCTAGATATATAAACACGTGCACTGAGGTCGTATGACATATTCCATATGAATCATATTATTAAATAGCGCGTGACGATTGTGTATTACATGACTAAAAGACTTTTAGAATTCCCGTTTTTTGCTGATATTTATTAACGTTACAGTGCAAACCTGCCAAATTGAATCCAATAACAGTTTGAGATATTCGTATAGCCCATTGCAGACGGCTAGATCCATTCACCATGATTCCCGTTGCAGATTTGTATGTATGCGCTGTTTCGAAATTAAATCAACTCATTTGTTAGTACAACACGGCTACAGACTGCGACAGTTGGCAAGGATAAGCATAATCTTACTCGTCCCGCGAACCATTTTTAAGGTTCACAAGATCAGAGATGAGTTCGTAAGGGTTATCAGGATGCATTTTCAACGCAATAAGCTAATAAAGCCTAAAGTGAGACCCTAAATATGTAATATCGAATCGAAAGCTGGTATTCTACAGCTCACCAGTTTGCATGAAACTGAGCAAGGAATGGCAGAAGACCTTGTCATAACGCCTAAACATAACACATGGGATATAAATGGGCCAATTGGAAACATCAGTAATATAACGCAGATATTCTGAGTCTCCAAAGTGACGAGAGAAGCCTACTGCTACCAGCATAATTACTCTTAGTATCCGTCTTGACTTGAAGAAATCGTTAGCTGTGCTTGCATGCATTCTGTGCGCTTTTAAAGTTCAAGGACGTTCACAGAGTCCGGGAAACGACTTAATTTTGTAATTATCTTTTAATCAATTAGGCATTGAACAGGCGTATATATTGTAATGAGCGCGATCAGGACACCATTCAGCGACGATGCCGTTATAGCCGTTTTGAGACGGCCGACAACAGATTAAAGTCCAATGTCTCACTAACAATTGAACTTTCGTGTAGCGGTTAGATAGCTTATCGCATGAGTGCTTACGAGGTCTTTTGCCTTATCGATACACTGGCTTCGCAAAGAAGTGGGAGACTATCAAGTAGCGGTTCGAGCTGGGAACTGTCTGACACAGGTAGACTGAGGCATAATTGTACTTTACGCTCAATTGCTAATAATACAGAGCGGACCCGACTTGAAGGCGGGACCCATAACCGGATCTACCAACCGTACAAAAATTATGCCTCTCTCATAGCTTGTCTGCTGCATGACGGGGCAAGGTCTCAGAGTTTTATGCTGAATGCCATTCAATTTGAAATAAAGATCGACAATAAAAAGGACATCATGGTAGAAAACCATGAGAAGCGAGATAATACAGAGCAGGGCAAAACATTAGCTCTAGCCAATAAGGCTCACAGACAATTATACTAGTATTCAGCAGTAATTTTATATATACATATATATATATATATAGGGTGTACCAGCCACAGCTGGGGCAATTTCAATATAATAATGCTTTTAGTCAGCGAATGGACGGCTTTCTGGGTATGGCCCGAATGCCCCTACGTCAGAAGCACCGTTCGCAAGATTACCCGAATTCACCCACCTTTTCCTCTATAATACAGAACTCGACGGTGTAGGCTGTTGCCATTAGCTGCGCGGTTTTTTAAGGAATATGTTTATTGAAAATGCCATGGCCACGTCCCTGTAGAAATGAGTTTCCCAACTCAGTTTTTATTCCTCAAAGCCATAGACCAGTTGCTCAAGTACAAGGAAAGCCCAAATTTTGCTCTCTCCGAAGGTCGTCAGCGGCCCAACTTCGAACATCATCACCCTTCAAGCGACTGCCCGTTCTGATATTTCCAAGATCCACGGAAAATACCCGTTATCGCAGACGACATAATCAATATCAAAAAACTCTGAGCGCACAAGGTGCAAAGTTTTAGGATCCATTGTATATATTTGATCATATCAAAACACACTTTGTATTGTATATACTCTACATAGCTTTCAGTTTGTATTAGGGGTGGACATGCGTTTTGTCGCCATTCTAAGGGAAAACAAAAATGTTCATAACTTCACTTCTACAAAACTTTGCCGGACTTTCCTCTAATTGGCACTCCACCCAACACGAAAATCGTTACGAGACAGCTCCATTATATCTCGTTAAGAAAAAGTGATGGTTTAAAAACCACCAATGTGGACCCTTTTTCGCAATGAATGTGTTCAAAAAGCATTCGATAGCAACAATCAGCAATGATTTTGCCTGCTGTTCTCCCCCAGAGCGGCAAAGTTTGAATGGCCAAAATTGCGACAAAACATATTTCTACCCTCCATATTTATGTACGTTTGTATACGTCGAGAAAATTAGGAACGGCTGTAACCATTTTTATGGGTTTTGTTTTGCGTAGCCTGGCCTTGACGAGGCCGGACTACGCAAATTAATAATACCTTTTCCTTAGGCTTTAATGAAAATTGGGCATTCCTCGCCTTCCATGCCCGAGAACCCCGAGGAATGAGAACGAGTCCCGGTTTGACCACCCTAATCCAAAAACAGTCCTGCATTCGTCATTCCCAGCCAATGGCTGGGGACGAGGATTCCTGCAAACTTGGCCACCGTCTTCGGGAACCGTGTCCCACTACGCCGAACCCCGTAGTACTATTAGTTCGATACGACCTACGTTTGATTACCCACTCGCACTCAATATGCAATGGCGTTTGTGGTAGTGGTGTAGGTAAGAGATGCTTGAGCACAACCGAGTGGGACGATGTAGGACGGGAACGGGGCAAAAATCGATCTATTATATAGTTCAGGTTGATAAAAGAATCGTTTTTAGGTATTGAGGAGCGTGTCGAGAATATAAATGGAAAGGTGATGTTGAGTGTTGTTATCCATAGCTACCCAAAATGTGCGTATTTATGATGCGGTTCGTTAGCACAGTGGCGAGAGCCTCTCTGTCCTGGCGTGTATAATGCGTAAGATTAATTTGATCCCATATGGTTGCTATGTGCAATCTCTCTTTCTTTCTCTCTCTCTCTCTCTCTCTCCTATATATATATATATATATATATATATGAGTCCTTTCGACAAAACTTCAGTTGAATTTTTCGGGCTTCATTGGATTCAATAGGAGGGATTCGCAGGAAGTCATGCGTAGCTTTTTGATGCACTGCTGCGCCAACATGGGGTCACAACATAACATGTAGACACGCACATACGGGTCAAGTGTGCACACAGACAGGCGTGCATCTGCGTAGATAGACAGTCGGACAGACATGCGAAACGCCAGGAACGAATTCAGCCCGAGAATCTGTTACCCCATGAGTCGGCGGCGTTTGGTTAGGTGCCAGAGGTTCTTTGTGAGTTCCGGCCCGCATACGGTAAACCGAATACCGGCCGTATAGAAGTTGGCGCGCAAACTCTGCTGAGAACGTGCACAGAGAGCGTTTCGTGTTGGTAGCGAAACTTCCACGAAACGGTGAATAGACGGTTGATTCCCGGTTGTTTTGTTCGTGGTTCTCTCTTCCTCTGTATTTCTCGCCACCTCATTACTTATATATCCTGCTGTGATATTTTGATTATCCATGAAAGTGGGGAACTAATTTATATTTAGTTTGTGTTTTCTATTTATATTTATAAGAGTTACGTTGCGCCACTACCAGTCCCTCGCTTTTTACAGCCATAGATTTAGCAGCTGAGGTCACACGGGTGACAACCGTTTCTTTCTGGTTAATTATTATACTTGTAAGTGGATTAATCACAATCGAACACTTCGCGAATAAGTTTCGTGTTACATCAATATACATCACCTGTTTTACAATTAACATAGTCGCATATCTAATTACGACTACAAGGGCGATCTGAGTTGGTATTTGAGATCGAAGATAATTCACCTTACTACGTCGTTGGTAGTAACTCTCTGCGAAGCATCAAAATAAACGCGCCTTTGTCAATCCAAATATGCCGCAGAGGCTTTCGGAGGCTAAAACAAACTCAATCGCAATATAATAATATATGATAATTTAATATGATGCCAATTATAGGGTTGCACGAATATATCGAATTGTGAAAAGGTTTTCAATTTTACAAGTGAAATGTGCGAACCCGGTTTATTGTTACACAAGCATGGAGTCCTAATCATAAACCTAAATCACGAAGATTTCCCTCATCGCACTCAGTCGGGGGGTTTCTGTTGTTGACATTCACGCATCTGTACCTCTCAAATGTATTGCTTGAGGCACTCAATAAAAAGAATGACGGACCTGTATACATTATGTTATTTAATTAACGTTTCGCCATGTGCATAATAGTGAACACCCCGTTCGGATTCCACCAATGCCAATAACTTTGGACCTGGCCACTCTTTTAGCCTTGGACATATCGTAGAACATACATTTTTTGTCTCCTGTAACAATTTGGTAACAATTTTTTAAGTATTTTTTTTTACCAAATAATAAGACGGGTGTCAATATCATGTTCATTGAATCCCCGTGGCATCCACTATCCGGTTCCTTTTCCACATATTAAAAAAAATTAAATATGTCATGTTATAAATACTACACTGATCTACTCGGATAAGGTAACAATGGAAATATTGGAATCCTATAACTCTTATAAAGTGATGCCGACCGCATCCATATATATATATATATATACATGTATTAATTAGGCTGACCTAAAAACGACATATATATAAATTTCAATATCGGCGAAACTAAGTAAGTTAAAACAAAGATTTTTAGTATGAGTTAGATGCACCTCTTTTATTTATACACTGGTCCCAGATTTCTGGCAGCCTTCTGACGGCAAGATATGCACGATTTCTATTCCCATTTATAACTTTGGTATTTAAGACCTCTCGGAGCGAATCGATGTTTCATACTTTTGGCCACCTATAACCCTCTATAATTGATGGAACCAACCATAGTCACAAGAGCTTAAATCGGGAGAAAAGGGGGGTGATGCCACCGCTCAATCTTGTTGGACTCAAATCAGGATGTAATTTCATCAGTACGATGTGCCCTAGCATGGTCATCGAACAGCCACACTGGGTGATTTCTATTGCCATGCCAGTTGTTCATGAGTCCCTTCAAGAATTCGAGATATCGAGCCATATCATACCGAGTCCATTTTTTCTTTTGGGCCCGAAATCTCGTAGTAGCAAATTCCGTTGAAATCCCTGGCAAGTGCTACCATTACTTTAGGCTCGAATCTATTTAATACTGCTACCGTAATTGCCTGTTGACCTGGTCGGAGTCACTGTTTCACTTGATCCGGTCTTGTTTTTCCGGTCCCCTGTACAGGCAAGTCTCGTCCACTGCAATGGTATGCTCTAAGCTACTCTTTTGCTGCCTGTATATCTTCAAATTGCCTCGCAAACACTCCTCACGCATTTTCAGTTAGCCAGGACCGAGTTCATGAGGGACCCATTTTGCAATATTTTTCTGCATCCTCAGATAATTTTTAATAATTCGACGATATCAGCGACGACACCGATCATTTCGGTCCGTTCATTGAATTGAGATGTGGGACGGGTGGGCGCCCTTTATGTTCATTAATGTCTTAGTCGCCTTAGTCGCTCGCCCACCGGTACACCTGTCGTCGACTTAGAGCACTATGGCCGTGCACGCTAACCAACTCTCGATGGATTTCAGCTGGACATTTCTTCTCTTGAAACACAAACCTGAAACTTTTCTTCTGAGAATGCAAGTCTGAGCGACCTGGTCCGCCGGTTGGTATTTTGAAAGCCCAACGAAAGCCGAATGCTTGCGGCTTTAGCGCAAGCTGCCTACATGCCTACCTCTGCTTACATGCTAATTGTTGTGTCTCACTACCCGCCAAATTTTAATTCAAACCGTCCAATAATAAGAACACGGCGCAAGACGATAGCAGTGCCCTTTTTGGGTCAATCTAATATATATATATATATGTATTTATATATATATATATATATATATATATATATATATATATATATATATATATATATATATTTATATATATATATATAGATATATATATATATATCTGTATTTATATATATATATATAGATATATATAAGCGATAACAATAATAAGTTCGTAGCTCGTCTGGTTCCCGCAGGGTGACAGGTTGTAGTGAGTCATGTCGGGGCCCTGCCACGAAATCATAGAGATCCAGCAGCGCGGTTTCCGCGCTGATGGATCTCTATGATGAGACGGCGTTTTGTTGCGTTTAAAAGCGAACACTTTTGGCAAGGTCGAGAAAATTTGGAGGATGTGCAGCGCTCCGGACGTCCATCGACGGCGACTACGTACGAAAACATTGCGAAAGTTTGCGCACATCTCGCTACTTTTTCGCGATTTTTACAACAACTATCGATGCCAGTGTTACCGCAGTCCCTTATTCGCCAGATCTGGCTCCCTGTGACTTTTTCCTGTTTTCAAAGTTGAAAAGGGCGATCACACGAAACGATTAAAGCGGCATCGCGGAAGTAGCTAAAGCAGATACCACAATCGGCCTTTGTAAGATGTTTCGAAGAATGGAAGAAAAGGTATCGTAGGTGCCTTGCAGCCGGAGGAGACTACTTCGAAGGGGACAAGTGCAATTTTGATGATGAATAAACATATAACAGGTTTAGTGCAACTTTATCAGACTTTTCAATAAGAGTAGTATATATATGTATATAGTATAACGCGGTCGGACCACGACGACATATGCTTTTTAACGATATATGCATTTAACCTGTATTTTTACGAAACAAAATTGATACTACCTAAGTTTATACTCAACGTCTACATTTGCATGAATATGTGTACTGGTTTGCAAATCAGAGTAACGAATTAATATACATAAACCTCTTTGTGCACCTACGGAGAGAGATGAGGAAAATCTTTATGGCGACATAACCTCGGAGTTTAATGCGCATCTCATGATTGCGGTTAACACGAAAACTACAAACACCACCACGATTTGTGATGGCCTGTTCGATCTCGTGAAGTCTTCATTGGGCTAGGATATCCTTAACATTCCCCTACAATCATAGAGTTTCTTGGAGGACGCCCAGATAAGTTCAGGATTGAAGCAACGGTACCCAACGGTACGGAGGTCTGTCATAGACTGTCAAAAATAGAGAAAAATATGAAGACAGGAGGTGCTTCGCATATTTTCAGTATTCTCGCACCCCAAAAATTAATCACTGTTTGGGAGCTCAATTCGTTATTTTTATCAAGCTAGATAAATCCGTATATTTTCTCCCGAGATGGAGGGTCCAGTGAAAGTATGACGAAGGATTTTAATAAGATAGGTATAATATAAAGGCAATGATTTAATGTTTCCTTATAGCTTTGGACAGTAAAAAGGTGGAAAATACAATTGTTACGTAATATGGACAATAGTTTGTTATACGTTTTAAGAGTCCGTGTGGTAATGGCAGTGGCCCAGACGCCACTTTTCCATATGAGGTCTACTTATTTATGCATCACATCTCAGGAAACTGTCAGTTGCCATCTAGGGCGTAAGTCACTCGACGGAAGTTTGTGAAACTTCTAATAACCCTACTGTGGATAACATCTTCATGCCAACGCTCAACCCATTACGAGCATTTGTTGCGCGCTGGTTGTATCAAGAAGGCCCTAAACACATCACACATAGATATCGCTGTTCCTGAATCTATAGTCAAGCGTTGTCTCATAATGCCTATTTTCGGCCTGATGGAGCTAACCGGAACCCCTTGCTAAAGTAGTACATACATATAACTGACTACAAAAAAAGAGTTACCGAACGATCCACCCAATTTGTGACGTCCACATATATATATATATATATATATGTGGCAATAAGCACATATAAACATCAACCATTTATCTGACCAGACGGCCTGCGGTTTGTGCCTCTGTTTCTGATCAATCGATTCGAATACAAATTTCCCATGTCAATTTATACTATTGTTTAGAGAAATCACTAAAGAATAATCCCAAGGGTTACCTTCACGATTTGTTCAGCGAGTTAGACATTAGACGATAGATTGAATTTTTATGCCGTATTTTGATAGTACACTATTTGGCAACCCGATTAAAGATCGTTACGGCCATGCGGCTTATCTGTATGTGTGTGTGTGTGCGTGCGGGAATGGAACCGCTACATTACGGGAGTACGAGATTAAGCCGTGTCCACTCCCCGAGCTTTGCTGCCCCATCTTCATTGTTCACATTTTCGATGCTGAAGTCGTAAAATATTCAGTAAAGCTTCATAGAACAAAAGCTCTCTGATCATGGGATTACTGTAACAAAAAAAGTCACGTTTGACACCGTCGAAGCCCTCCCTATTGAAGTCTGACCACCGGCTAAGCGCAACTTTAAACATTCTCTGAATATGTAATCAAGCAACAAACCTAAAACTTGAAAGCATTGAGCAAGTATACGTTTCACCGAACTAATATATAGAAGCATGCACATACACGAACAACTCGATTTAAAAGACTGGCTTCCTCGTAATAATCTGGCCGGTAACGTCAATAGTATGATACATAACTCAATTTGAACGTTAAATGTTGGTTGTGGGTCAGCCTGGAAAATTTATTTATTTAACTCAACTTGGATAAACATACCTGATATTGCAGGTTCAATCCTACCCTGGCTGGCCTCAGGGAATTGTGTATTTTTCCTCCCGACATTTCTCGTAGTAATGCCACCATCATACGGATTAGAATCTGATGTTATAGAGAAGGGGAAATATGTGGGCCGGGCGCCAAATAGAACAAAAAACATTACACAGAACTGATATTTAATAAGCTACTGTAGATCTGCTTCGTTTTTTTGATGTTGGGGAGCTGATTATATATTTGGGAACATCGTAGAGGCTTTTTTAAAAAAACATACTACAGCATAGTTAGAGCTTAACGGTTAACCCTGGCAAAATAGATGAAAATGACATACAGAGGTTGTCAAATGACTAATTTTTATTCTTAATAGGGATAAATAGCATAAATTACCTATGAACGACTCCTATTGTTGTTCGGGTGATAACAACTCTAAACTGGAGCTTAGTCGTTGTATTGAACATGGCGGATATCTGACGAAGGCCTTATCATCATCATCGTCGCCGTCGTCGTCGTCGTAACGTTGTGATACCTATGAATAATGGCTACGAGCAACCATTAAGAAAAGCCGATATCGTTTTGTCGTCCTGCTTTTGTCATGTGTTTCGCAGCCAATGAAGGCCTGTTCGGCCAGTCGGCCCTAAGGCACCCGCGATGTCATAAGGGAAGACGACGAACATGGCATCAAAGTAGGCAGGGCGTTACGGTCGGTCAGTCGGTGGGGCGGAGGCTGCTTCAGAAGGTCCTTCATATACAACGAACATATAGAGATAATATTGTAGGCAGCCCACCTTTTGTGACTGAGGTGGGGTAGTTGACTACCATTAATTTCCTGCTGCGCAACAATGACGCGGCTGAACAGCCCCTGCTCCTACAGTTGCCGGCGACCCTCCCTATCGTTCTCGCGCAACCGCTAGAAAGGGTGGGCCCTTCAATCCTGGCGATCAAGAGCAGGAAGCCCCTAACGTTAAACATCTAGCAGCATTGTCGTGTCATTTCATAACTGTCGGGATGACCCTAACGATCGAATGTTCCTACCGTTTTTGTCGCAGTCTCGGGCAGAGTAAAAACGAACCTGGGGGTCCATAATACATTGGGTGTCGACTGTTCAATAGAAATCCTATAGCCAAAATACTAGTGGCGTGTTCGTGTTCAATGGCACATGATGCTGCGTTGAAAATGTAATTGTTCATGACTGAAAGACGCGTATTAACGACTAAGCTTAGTTAGGGCGTCAGGGTCGGCTAAGTGTTGGCTGAGAGTCAGCCTGAAAATCTAGCGGGTCAGGGTCACCTGAGTGAAATGGTACCGCGTTGGATGGTCCCGTCCCTTATAGTTCTAATTACTTAGTGGTGTTTGTGTAACTGTCAAGACAATTCATAATTCGATATATTTCGATTTTTTCTTTCTGACTCGTTCGGACTAGAAAAGTACAGATGAGATCGCGAGTGTGAAGCTGAATGGGAATCCGCAGTATCAGGTAAAGTCTGTCGAAAATGGCTTCAGTGGGAGGAACGTTCCGGACGGCCATGAAAAACAGGTGAAGACATAGTGCTGCTCAGCTGGGAGTAGCCCAGTCCACTACAGTGCGTCGTCAACATGTGCTAAAAAAGGTGGACAAGAAAGGAAAGTGGGTGCCACGTGAGATTAACGAACACACCATTGACACCCCATCTCACTGTTTGCTTGCTCGGCAAACGAGAAAAAGTTTTCTGTACAAAATTGTTTTGGGAGATGAAGAACTGATCTTTCTCGATGATCCCAGACGCAAAAAGGAGTGGTTAGACCCAGGATTCATGGTCGTAAGGTAATGCTGCTCATCTGATGTGATCAGAAGGGCGTGCCGTATTATGAATTGCTCAAATCTGCTGAAACCGTCACTGAAGACTGTTACACAGCATAACTTAGCACTCTAAGTCGATAATTAGCAATAAAAGAACGTGAAGCGTGTAACCCACATATTGCTCCAGCAGATTACGACCTATTCAGGTCCATGGGGACGAGCTGCGGGGGGAAAGCACTTCAAGACCGCGGTAGAGGTCCGAAAATTGCTGGATGGGTGGATCGCCTCCCATGACGAGATGTTTTGGGTCGTACCGTCCGCCATTGGATTCATATGTTATCTGGCAGATGGGTGAGAGTAATCGAAACTGAAAGATAGTGTTTTGACTAAAATCCTTTTCATTGTTTCAAAGGATACAGCAATTCAAAGTGAGTAGACGAATATCGATTACTTCGTGTTAGACATAACATAACATTTGCGGTTTATTTCCGGAACTGCAATTTGACAATGCTTAAGTTCTCGATTAAAAAAAATAGGGTAAAAGTAAGAGTGTATTATCACCAAATTGTTCATGCAATTACGATTTCACAATTATAATAGATTATTCTGTCAACAGATATATACATTCACATATTCAAATTATTTACAATTCACAATATTCAGGTTATTTAATTCACATAATTATATAACATTATAACTGCAATCGTTTCTTTATCTCCTTGGCAAACTTCCTGGTAGAGGTGAGCTCCCTAACCTGCTTCAGGAGCGAGCTCCAAACCAACGGCATCTGATAAGCTAGAGACTGGCAGGTAGTTACCTTGACGTCTGTAGGTAGTACAAACTCTGTTGCCCGGCGAGAAGTTTTTCTGTCGACGACCACAATGGGGAACGCGACATCGGGCGGGATTATACCCTTGATCATTTTGAAAGCCAGAATCGCGGCGGAAACCTGACTTAACTTATCCACGGTGAGGAGTCTGTATCTGCCATAGATGTCGGCAACAGACTCTCTGCGGGTCCTTCCAAACATAATGTATACAGGGTACTCTATGCGATGTCGGTACCCGAACGCCTGTTTCATGAAACAACGTGGCGTTTTCTGTAAATCAGCGATAAACTAACAAGGAAATAAGACTGTGTGTGGTTTGGAAGGCGATAAAAGTGGACGATGAAGGAGATGATGAAGAAAACCTTTCGGGTTAGTTCCTTCTCAGTGATTCCGCCCATAGCCGGGCATTGGATGTATTTTGGGCTCACGCATTGGCGACTATTCTCTATAATGTTGGTGGCAGCCATTGTGAAGGCTGAATGTATTGTCATGAATTGAAGACACACTGATCGCTAAATTTCCCAGAAACAGCATCAAAGAGGGAGAGACACAAATGGTTATATGACGCCGCACGTGGACGGCAAAGTAATACCAACAACATAAACCTTCTTTTTCAACACCAGAGATGAAACACCAGAGATGAAACCTATCGGATAAATGTCACTTGTAGAACGATATTTCTGTAACCTGAGCACACCAAAGTCTTGCAATAATATAGAATCAGTAAACTATAAGGAAGTAATTATGAAATCATTTCTCATTTGTCCCACAACAGTTCATAAAAAGTAGGCTGATTTTTAATTTTGAATTAGTTTCTCACCGAATCATGCATGACTTTGTGATATTTATTTTTAATCGATACTACTTAGATATTTCTATGAATATTGCTGATCAGAATTGTTGCAGTGTTATCATTTCAATTACATTTGCAATTGAGTGGTAAATTATTGTGTGTTCTTGCACGAGACATTGCCCCGTAGAAGCAAAGAACAATATATGCAGCGGGAATGTGTGGATTGTTAAAATCACTCTCAAATATAGTACATGGTATTTATTTGTCTCACAGCACAGAAATAAGACTAACAGGCTCCCAACATGTGCTCCACTTAGTTCATAAATATATAATCTATATTATGTCTTCACAAGAAGGTTTTTCCTTAGGAAAATCGTAGGATTTTTTTCTACATTTTTTGAGCCGTCTTTTTACGTATACTTCCTTTTTCATAAATACCCACGCATTGAACACAATCAAACAGCTGTTTGAAGACAATTTAAGCTCTGTTTTGTCTATTATAGCTCTATATCTATTATTGTAACGGGATGACTTGTACTTGCTTGTACATATATAGGGCAGCCCCTAGTCTGTGTGTGCAGTCACCTTTGCGTGACTAACGTCTATGGTAGGATTATTGAGATTTCTATAGCTTAACAGAGCGTTCACATCGTTACTACTCTTCTAGAGGTTTCTTGATCTTTCTTATATTTAGCACTGTTTTCCTCTCCTTCTCTCTCCCTCTCTTTCCTTGTCCTTAGGTTGATATCGGATTTTCCGCGTATACCAGTGGTCAGAACGTGCGAAGTTGGTAGCAAGTGCTCCTGTACGTTTATTACCTCTGTTACTGGAGTTTTCCCCGTCTCTTTCCATGACGTTCTCGCTACTTCCGAGCACAAAACATGAAACTCGTTCGCACACTCATTGACTATGCCTTTATGCTTGTTGTCCTTAGCACGGCGGTGTCACCGTCCTGCTCTTCTTTGGTTGGCTCTGTTCTCCCTCTCTGCTCTCACCGCCCGTCGCCGTGCCCCCGCCTCTCCCAGGTCTGACAGCACTTCATCTGTCGGCATGCGCTTCTCCGACTTGGTAGCCGTGGCCCTCTTTCCTATTGCACATCGGACCCCAATGCACTTCTCTTTCTTTCCCTAAGCGTTCTGTTTCTCCTCGATGCTCATCGGGGCCAGTCATGAGCGGGACTACTAGGTCTCGTAGTATGGGCTGGAGTGGCGTTGCGATGTGGGGCGTCACCACCCCGACGACGAGACCCTTACGATGAATGAGAGTGAACATCCCAACCAACCAACCACCGGGTGTCGTTCACTCTCACTCCCGCGGACCGGTAGTGCCACCATCGTTTCGCTGCTGCTGCTGCTGCTGCTGCTGCCACTGCTGTTGTTGTTATCGACGGTGGCGACGGCGTCGTCGTCGTCGTCGTCGTTGTTCTAATTGCGTTATCGCTAATCCTATTATCATCAAGGGGGATAGCGGGTAGCTGGCGGGGTGGGGGTAGTGGAGAGCGAGAAGAAGTAGAAGGCGGAAGAGGGTGCCGCCAGTATCAACGGGAACGACGCCATGAACAGTAGCGATAGCGATGGCGGTGGCGGTAGCGGCGCCAGCGTCTCCCGTCGTCAGTCAGTCAGCAGTCGGCCCTGCTGCCTGGTGTTGTCTTCTTACAACCAGATATCCTCTACCCGCTGCCACACGAACGAGCCACGAGGAAAAGGACGGACGACAAAGAGATAAGCAAGCGGAGTAGCGAGCGGGACGAGAGCAGGACGCGGTTGAGCAGCATTGAGTGCATCACGATACAAGCGACGTGGGACCGGCGGGGGGGGAGAGGGGGCAACGTGGCGGAGGAGCAACACGAGCAAGTGAATAAGAGAGAGAGAGAGAAAAAGGATTCAAACGATCCTTGCGACCGATGCAGAAGAGGGAAGCATCACCAGCGGCGGCAGCCGCCGCCGCCGCATCGGAGTCGGCATCAGCAGAAAGCATCAGTAGTATCAGGCTACTTCGACCACTTCTTTCCTGTTCAGGGATTGTTGTCGATGCTTGGCTTTTCCTGACAAGGTCATAGCACCAGAGATCGTCCATAGTACGACGTCCTCTACATCGATTTTGTGTATTTCACGGCACTGCAAAATCTCATTCTTAAGGGCAAGTTAACTCCTTTTCGAAGATACATTTTTACTTGTTATAATAACTACTAACGGAAATGATTGGTAACTTTCGTCAGTTATTTTATATTCTTGTTCAACCTGTTTCGGACTCTTGTGCATTTAAATTGTATGCTCTGATTTAAGTTTATACCTTTTCGCCTTAGTCAAAATGTTTCCTAAACATAATAGAACGTATATATATAGTGTTGTAAGAGATAGGTGGGAACAGTCCATGGATTGTCTGAAAAACCTCACAGGGAGTGTTTGGAATTTAAGTAGCTACGACTTCGGGGTAGCGAGCACCAAATAATAACTATGATAATTATTAATACTCCTCATTCTGAACATAAATCAATCGTTATTGTACAAAGTTATTCTTTTCAGAATATATAATACATATGACGAACGAACTTCTGGTAATAAAGTTCAAATTCTATAATAATGTTTGGGTATCCCTTAGCAAAAATTCATTGACTTGCTCAGGTTTATTGAGGATAAGCAGGAAAACAGTCAGACCGAGAACAGTTACCTTCTGCTTGAAAACTTTCAGTCCGTCCCGGTTCTTTTATGCTCAGCTCGAGTCGAAATTGTTGTACCGCTCGACCGTTCCTAAAAGTGGGTCGGTTTTAATATGGAGAGCTAACTCACTACCATGTCCCGGCATGTTGTCGCAGCAGCATAATTGTTTATGTATGGGCCCCCATCCAAGCCAGTGAGTGTATTTTCCTAAAAGTTGTTGACTGCAACAATCCTACAATAGGTCTAGTCGTTTAAATACCGTCAATGATGATACATGTATATGGCGGAGATGCTAACAACAACAGCCCCTGAAGAACAATATGACGGCGCCGTATCACCTTGTAGAATTCGGAACGCGTGCCGCGCAGTTTGTCCAGTTGTAAACAAGAAAAGAGATGATGCTTTAAATAGTAAGAACCGTTATCCCGCAGGGTCCATGCAGCAAGTCTACAAAAGCAGGGAACTTACTCATGTAATCCTTCGTGACACTCTATCTAAGAGTTGAATAATATCAGGTGCGTATTTGGTAGCGCATATTGTACCTTGTATCAGTCGATTACTGGTGAGGATAGATCCGTGCTGAGGGCCAAAGGATTTTTTTCTATACAAACTCCTTTTGATATCTCACACCACGTGATACCGTAGTGGCAACTAGCCGTGACCGTGTGGAAAAGGGCAAATACGTTAGCGTTAAGGAATAAAATCGGCATGGTAGTTGTTGTTACAGTTATGGCTGGAGCCGTAATCATAAAAACAAGGAAATTGTTTGTTGCCATAATAACAACAACGGCAGCGAGATAGGGGCAGCTCATACCTCTCATACAGCAACATCTGCATGGTACTGGATTAAAGCCAATAGCAGGTGAATCAAAATTTCAACCTACAGTGATTCGGTGGAAGGTATTGAAGCGACCTGGTGGTACTACCGGGTGTCATGGTCCGGGAAGTGTTAGCATAAGGGAGACCAGACTGAAGATGAGACGTGGGTTGAAAAAACTTGAAGTGCGTGGACGCAGCTAAAATAACGAGTGGAAGAAGTCCCTGATCGGTATATACCCGGAAAAGCGGGTGACTAGTTCTAGTGAATATCTCAGTTGTAAGGTCTGGTGTGTGTTAGGCATCCTCATCAAAAAGACAGTGCATAGATGACAGTCCCGTTTGTAATTCAATTATTTATTCCGAAGCCAGACATATTATATTGTTGGTATGGTATTACTTATCATGACCTGTGCCCAGCCTCGCCTTTATCTTGACGGTGATACCGTGCATCGACCGGGTTAACGGAATGATTGTTCAGCGGGTGTTTCTGGTTTCTAACTCGTTGGTTCTTAATGACCTTTGATCTCCCTGATGGAGGCGTTGTCCTCCTTCCTCGATAGTCCCAGCCGCTGACGAAGTACCTGCTTACCTCGGTGTTTTGTATTACATTCTATAACGACGTCCTCTATTGTCTCTGGAACATTTAACAGAGTATGTTTGAATACGGGATTCAAAGTTACAACAGAAACATCTCGTGCTTATCATCGCTGCGCTCTAGTAGTGAGTTTCCTCGATTGTTTCTTTCCTTTCCTTGTATAGGCGACAAGGAAAGATGCCCGCTTTCGTTGTCCGCACGTCAACATTTTCTCTGTGTCTGACGAAGCTTATCATCTAGGCGTCCCTCAGCAGCCTTCGACAATTGTTTTTAGCTGGCTGCATATAACCACATAAGGATATCCATCCGCCAACTTTACTACTCGATGTATCTAATAGTAGTAACTGACAAACGAAGCCTATTTTTTCGCAGCTGACTCACAGCTGATATTTCATGGCAGATCTTGGTACCGCTATGTGGTATTGCTTCAATAATATATCATGTCGGTCTGGGCTGACATTCTGAACAGCCCTCAAATGCCCCCTAAAAGGGAGAATTTACTTTTTCATTTCGACGTCGCTTATGAAGTATCTATGTAGTGTTGACACTTGATAAACCTTTCACAAAGAAACCATGGAAAATGCAAGGCCAATCGAATCAACGGCACAGATCTACTGCATCCTCCTTGGAAAAAATAAAATATTACCTGTTACAAACCACAGCCGCAGCCATATCATATGCTTTGACTTGATACAACAAAACTGCAATCGGCCATTTATGCATAAATCAATCTCGAACACTTTTGCCGTTCTCTGCAAACAGTGACCACCGGCCCCTCACAAAAAATTGATACAACAAGATTCTAATCGAGTTCCCGCTGGAGTCCATTGGGCACCGATAGAGGACACATATGTATTTATAGGTTTCTCCTTCACTCGTCGAAGGCTTCAGTCATAAATCACAAGGACGATAAATCCGTTGCGCTCTTACGTTGGTGTTGTTGTTATTCAGGTGATGTTCGCTTCGCTAGCCATCGCATTAAAGCGATGCACAGCTGCTTCGTCAAGCACCTTATGACTCGCTCCCTTCGGACCAACTAATGCGTTGCCGTCGAAGCTTCTGCGCATTTCATCCGGCGTTTCTAGGGCAATACATGAGTATTTTCGATCCCGCTTTTGCAGAAGAGTTCTTCAAGAACTGAGCAAGAGAACTAAAATAAGAGCGACGAAGCAGATAGTATAGGGCGCTTAGAGGCTGTTCTGGCAGCCTCTATTATAGAGCAGAGAAGGAGTCGGGAATGAACTGTAAGAGAGGAAGCCAAAGAGAACAGGTGCCTCCCTGATTGCCGAACTTGTTGGTCTTTTCAGAGACATTATCCTCTTTAATATCAGCGTCCCTCAGATTCCCTCGTCCTCGCATAGCGCTTGTGCTTAAAGGCTATATATATATATATATATGACAGAACTAGCTGGATAGACGAAGAGGAGCTTCAAGGAGGCGGGGTGCGAGAGGAAGCTGGTTATTCATGCGAAACGCCCCTCGAGTGATTTGAGGCTACTAGCTGCTGTACGCCCCCAAACCTACCACCCCCAAACCTCCTTCCAATCCTCTCTCTCACTCTCCCTCTTCCTAGCTGTCAAGCTTTTACCGTTGTCTATCAATTGGAGAACTGATCAAGTCGTAGAAGGATTGAAACTGTTTTCGGAAGCACACTTTGTCAGACATAGCGGCATAGAAGATATCGAGGGACCATGTCAAAATCATATTAAATATGCTCGGTAGACCTTCTACACGAAAAAAATATATATATTATTACGTATGAGATATATGGCCAGTACATACTCAATCAATCTTTAGTGTATGCCAGGTGTCTTTTGTCTGCCACTCCTGTATATCTGTGTACATTGCATCTTCATGATATGTAAATTTAATACAATATTCTGGGCCTACAGCGCCCTCTGGGACACTATAAGCAAGCATGAGGTATTTCATTTAATCCCGTGTGTCCTTCACAAGTCGAGTTAGGAGAACAAAATACCCCTGTTTACTTTAAGAATTATATAAGGCTTAACAGTTCGCACATTTCTTCGTATTCTTGACGTTAGTTTTATATTTTTCTCAGGAAAAGCAAATCCGGTCAGTCAGATATGTCTTTGCTAGCCTACTGTAGCCATGTCCCTTGTGCACACATATCGTAAAAAAGCTGTGTTTCTTTAAAAAGGTTACACGAGTCACAGCTGTTACTATATGCACATTTTATGATCTAATCTATATATATATATATATATATATATATCTATCACATATATACCATTTTCACTTCAAAAATGACACTTTTTGAACGAAAGTGGAACTTCTAAAATCAAAACGGACCCTTTCCAAAAAATATTGAGGGTGACGCACAAAACTATTTAGAAGTCTTTCTGGACGGCCAGTTATTGTTACTTTAAATGAAGAAAAATATAGCTGGTCAGCGAGGCTGCAAAAGACAGCTGGTAAGTGGCACATATTCCATTTGTGCAGTTTCTAGAGAACGGAGAACACTCTTTTTAGTTATTCTGACATCGGATATCCGTAGGCTACACCTAGACGTGTACCGACACATCGGCACATGCAGACATGTGTACCGATGTCGGTGAAACTACCGACTGATACAAATTATTCCTGCATCTAATTACTCAGTCCTGCTGGCAAAAGCATTTTATGACAGTCCGCTTCTCCATCCTATTCCCAGTCACATTGTTGTATTTTCTTGAGTTACAGGTACAGTATGAACGTCACGGTCTGGATAAGGGAAAGTGGAGGGCATTCTAAACGATAAGGTTCAATATATTGACGTGTTTGTAGTTCATATTTTAGCAGACAAGTAACGTGTGCCTAACTGACCTTAAAAGTACATTTATTTGATTTTGATTTTTGTGTCTATTTTGATCGCTTTTTTAAACTTCCTTTTTAAACTGCCTTTGAAAATTTTCCATTTTAAAGTGAAAATAGTACATATATGTGCTGGTGGGACGGTCATGGTAGCTGGGGTAAGAGGAATGAATGGTACAATCAAAACAAATGTCGCTCGACAAATAAATGTAGCCTCTATTGCTATGACTTTTTATCACGGTTCTTAGTGGGCCCATGCTGCGAGCGGCCGACGGCAGTAAAGAAGAAGAAAGGATAAGTTCTGATCAAGTTTGGATAGGTTGGTTACTGGAAAGTGCTACGAATGTAAAGCTGTACGCTACCAGAACCAACTGGCCGATACAGAGATAGTACAGAAATGAAAACTACACAGACAATATGGTCGACGGATTCCAGAAACTGAAGTAACAAGTGACACTTATTCTTAACAACACGAAACTGGTTGGTGGACCCGTCCGCGGCACTCGATGATTTCATGAGAAAATTCGACATCGAAAGATAAAGGGTAAAAATTACATGGAAAAATCACCGATTGGATGATCATTTTTTAATGGCAACCATATCCTTAAATAAATATCGCATGACCACTAACCATTGTTACGAAAATGAGTCTTTAACGACTTGGGCTGCGCTACTATAAGGCCTTACTGTTCCAGTCCACATCTTAATTAAATTATCACTGTTTACATCATTAAGGATGGTAATCTACTAGAAATGTGAATCGTAGGTATGTCTATCGAATATGACTTGAAAGTAATCAGTTTTCTTACGCAGATTGTGGAGGGTACTAGTATTTGTTGGCAATCGAAATGTTTACTTATAAATTTGTTTGATTTTTCGAGCAACCGAAATTGACGATTGTCGGAACGAGCATGGCCGGATCTACAAGTGGATGCAGGATTATAGCCTATAAATAGTAGGCTAACTTTTCTCAGTTATCGAAGACACACATAGGCCTTGCGTTATTATGATTATAGGTTACGCCGTATCAGTTGGCCAATTTCGATTTATTTTGGCTACACTTGCCCTCAAGTGGTCCAATTAATGACAGTTCTCTGTCGAAATGACAGTCTTATTCTCAGGAAGCTGATTGAAAGACAGTACTCCTTTATGCTCCCGCCAAAGTGAGAGCACAATCTTCTTCGGGTGTGCCCCCATCTTACGAGTCGTCTCTTTCCAACTTTGGACCAAGTTGGTTTTGGCACTACATTGTTTTAGATGATCCATTATTCGTCGCGAGTTACCAATTTGTCTAGAAACTATAATCTTCATTATTTCTCAAAAGCACTTTTCCTGCGGAACCCACATATGGAGACGATGTGTGCGTTCCTGCTCTTGAATCTCCGTGCGGAACAAAGCGCGTCTTTTGGGGTGGGGAACCAGGACGTAGTGACCTTGGACAAGTGATCCGGTAGGCATCCGCCACTTATTCAACCCATAGTATGACTGTGAAATGAAAACCCGGGCTGGAGAATAGTAAAGCTTAAGGCAGAAGTTCTGGGTTTTACTGAGTGAGAGCCCCCACATGATTGCAGTGAATACCTTAGACCGAGAAGCCCTGTGTGCAAAAGGTACTTTTACCCTGCTCGTCGGACTAGGATAAAAGTGTATTTTCGGTGAAGATGTGCATATTGGGAGAAGGTCGCCATTCTCCCTCATCATAAGGCCTGGGTTTTGCTTCACAAAAATCCTTACTCAATCCGTTGTAGGCGGGCCACTTCGATTTTCATTCTCAATGTAGAAATTCGCTTTTCATCTACAATGTTAAAGTCTAAGTCGGTAATGCTCATACCACGATACGCAATGAATACGATCGTCAAAATTCCCAAACCGCCAAATTGCAATCCAAAATGAAGTAGACAGAGATTAAAAATATAAACGACCCCCCCTCCGAATGCGGCCGGACTAAATTCGCAACGCAATGTAAGTGACACAATTTGCGGTTAAAACTCTTTCTACAAAAAGGACTTCATAAACTTCACTTACAATCTTAATAAACATTGTCTAAATGTCTTTTGCTTTAGTTTGGCATATTATATATTGCCACAACGGAGCGGTAAAAACGCGTCTCCCTTCCATCCATCTGCCAAGATGATGATTAGTTTTATTCTAGTGTACAACTATCGCTCGCTGCCGTCGTCATCGTTGTCGTCAACAAGCGACGCCCAAACTTCCAGTATTCTGCTTCAAGGCTGATACGCAAGTTTCTACCTTTTTCTACCAAGTAACTTTCTTAAGGATTTATTTAAAATGCCTAAGTTTTTGTTATGTAAATGAGTGTCAGCCTATAATTCACGTGGATGCGAGCGTTCGAACTTAACCAGACTCTGATCAATTCTCTGTCTGACAAGCGGCTGGCATTGATCGTCTAAACTCAATACGTTCGGCGCTATCCACTTCTGGAATGTTCATAAATCGTTCAGCTTGATTAACATACTGCAGCATGCGTTGTCCTCTCTGTGTAGTAATTAACAACTATACGAGCCGAGTTTTCCGCATATTATTATACCTGAACCTGTCTCGTCGTAAATGCCGCTTATCGACGATAAACAAAGCTAGGGCCATAACACCCCCTCCTCCGCTTTTGCTCGGAATATCGTGAGGCTATTGGTTTCAATTTCCTTCTCGCGAGATGTCCCGTAGTTGGCCTGCCGATGAGCGTCTAGGATTGCTAGATCGGAGAGACCTATGGCTTGGGTTCAAGTCCTGTCAGACACGGGGAGAACCTTTGAATGTCTTTATCATCTTTCTTGATATGCGTCTTCTTGCATGAGTTTCACAAATAGGAAACTAGTGAATGGCGCACAGTGTTATCACATTATGGATTTCAAACAGGGCACAATGCTATAATTACAGTGTATATGCAGTGTTCAACTTTAATGACACGGCTCAGGACACCAGTTTGATCTGTCTTCGTTGTCTCCTTAAATGCTAAGGACCCGCCACTTACAACTGGGACACGATGAACCAGAATCGTTCTCCGTGTCCATACGATGTCGTGCTCACGTTTACATTCATGTCAATCCTTTGATTCAATCAAAAATGAATGCTGACAGCAGTTGGAGGATTATATTCTGTTTTCCTGCAACTAGCAATTGTTTTCAGATAGATCGATTGATCGACGTATACTGCTCCAGCTATGGTTTAAGTGTATATCCTGAATACGCCAGAGAACCTTCCTCAGTTCTCCTAGCTTTTCTTCGCTAGCACCCAGCAGAACGAGTGTAGCGAAACGTAGCTGAAATGCGAGGTGCTGTTTCCTGACTGAAACAATATCGCTTTTCTCCTTTTGTCATTTGTTAGGTGAGCATCTGTACCTACTTCATCGGTAGACGCAAGAGGGTCGCTAGGTCGGATATAGAGCCATAGAGGAAGAAACGACATGCAACAGTAATTTCCCTGGGGAATCATGTGCCAAGAGAGGCGTACGGACGGACGTATGGCTGGTGTAGTTTTCGCTTGGTGAGAGAGTGCCGCCGCTACCGCCGCCTCTTCGAGGTGAATAAAACAGCGAAGAAGAAGGTGAACGCATCAAGGGAGGTCTTCACTGGCAGATGGGTGAAAATCATATCGGATCCGGACGATACGAGACAAGTTCGACTGTGACGGCGACGCCGATATTCCACGTGGAATGGTGACTGACACGATGAAAAATGATTAATTGCACTGATTTTTTTTAACCACTTCGGTTACAATTTTATTGGTGCCTATCTATAACGAAAAAGGAACTTTTCGTCGTCTCTCAATTGCTAAATAGGATTGTATCTAGCATTGTACGAGATCGAGCAAATAATAGAAGACGGTGAACAAGAATCGTTTTATCTAAACTCAGTTGCTTTAAATGGTTGATACATAATGATATATGTATGACTCGCTATGAACGAGTTGCATTCGGATATTCGAGAGAATGGTATTCACGTTTCTATCCAGGTCGTCTCTCGTCATCAACATTTTGTGTTGTATTATCTATAATATGCTGATTGTGTCAAACATGATCATTGTGCATTTGTCTATGTCGACTCACTGATGAACGATTACTTGATGCCAACTCGATTTGGCACATGTAAATGTCATTTTAAAATAACCGAATCTGAGTATGGATCTTAAATTAGCGAAAAACCACCAACCGCCAAGTCAATGAACTAACTGCTAACGAGCAGCGCAGAGGTATCTCACAAAAGCTCTCTGACAAAGATGAACGATTATTTCGAAAAGTATCGACTTTCCTTATTTTTACACTAGAGAAATAAACTATTTTTCTGTCGCACAGGACGACAGTCGGCGCATCAAAACTGGTCCTGATCTCTATTTGGTAGTCTGATGCCGCTCTCAATCCGGCTCTGTGGAACTCACGTATATTTTGAAAAGGCAATATGAAAGTTTAAATGAATCGAAATCACATCGCAGATTTTTTGACAAAACGATCTTACTCTTACCACGCAATCGAGTGATTCACCTTACTGACAGATTATTGAAAACAGCTAAGTACAGAAATTTTGATAGCTTATCCTGTCACAAGAAGCCGTGTCTCAACTCTCATCGAGATACCATATCGATAGTACCGCTTATGAGTGGTGTGGCAAATAAAATCAAAGTGTATGCTGTTCCGGTGTAATCGATTGCACTGATTTGAATTTTGTCAGCACCGATGAACGTGGGCGATTTATAATAATCACCCTTCTGATTTCATCTGAAATCAGCATTATTGTCTAGGCACAATTTTTTTCGTTACCCTGCTCAACTTATGGAATAAGGGGGAACGTACCAGCTGGCCGAAGGTAGCCTTCTATCAAACGCTTTCTGAGTCAGGAAAGGAGGTGTCGTCCCCTGTCCCGCCTCGCTGACTGAGTGCTCCGTCATCGACAAAATGTGCCGATTGTGCGAACGAGCAAGACGAATGAAAGATGCGCACTGCAGACGACGTCAGACTCAGACGGCTGAACGACACGAAAGCAAAATCATGGTATAGCCGGCAAATAATACGAAGACAGCCTGTCAGTGGCTTGAAGGACTGTCAGTGATATCGGCGAGGCTTAGCGTTGTTAGTGCGAGGCTTGAAATAGCAATACCGCAAAAAAAAGACTGCGGGAGAGACACGAATAATTCATAAATGTGATCTAAACCTGGACTATAATCATAAATTAGCATAAAGTTCGATGGGTTTCTTACAGAAAGCGGCGGTTGAGTGACACAAACATGATGCAGAAATAGGGAAATTAGGCTCGAGGTTTGGGAGGTTAAAATAGTAGAAAGGTACGACAGTCGTCTTAGAAATTATGTGTTTACTGTTTCTCGAATACTTGAAAGTCTTCCTTTTGTTGTTGTTGTTGTTGATATAAAATCTACACCCCACGAACCCATCGAGTCAATACTAAATACATACACACCTTATTCGAGGGTTAACAGTGATACAATGTTCACTGTCCCGGCGATAAGTTAAACACCATGTTGGATGTGCACCTCAATTCCGGTCGTAACTCGCGTAATGGGCGAGCGATTCTCCATGGGAACAAATCGTTCGCACGCCTCCTCGCTAGAAACTTTGGTAAAATCAACCTATTGGTTCTAATAGACCTCTCTATTGTGTCGAACACAGCAGTTTTTAGGCTGGATAAGCTATTTGCACTACCTGCGAATGTACACTTGTCGATAACGTTAAATCTCGTTCAAACTGGGAGAATGTTCACCTCTAAAAAAAAACACAACTCATAGATGGGACACTTGCTCACTCATAGATCTAACGATCTATGTAGCATATGTTTTATTGCACATCATTTATCACTACCTTCTGTAACCCTTATCTTTCTTTAAACTTGGACAGCACACGTCATACGTAATAAGTGGTTTTACACTTGTCGTAAATCAGTTGGCACACGTTTGAGGCGCCTTGAAAACGAAAAACGCAGTGTCCAGTTTAACGAAAGAAAGAGAGAGAGAGGGGGGAGGTCTATGAATTGTTCAGTAATTTGAAAATGACTCACGCAATAACCCTACATCAGATATAGTAGGTACTGGCTTCAGGTTGAAACCTCCAACTGTGTACACATAATTACGATTTCACTACCGAACTCAAACTGCACACTTTTCAATTGATAATGTTGTGTCAATTCGATATTAATTATGCTAATTAATATCGAATAAAGGCGAGTCCGTGTAGAGGTAAATTAAATAAGGAGCCTTTATAATTCGACAAGCAGCAAATAGATTTGCAAACTCTTTCAGATATATGATCAAGCAACGGCCGATTATCAACAGATAGCACAATATCCCAATAACAAAATCGGTTTCACATACTGTTGATACCCTGGAGTCAGTCTCAGCATTCCAGCCAATGAATGTTTGAACAAATTTCTAAACTTTATAGCACAGACCTGAGATGGACCAAAGTCAGCAGGTATCCCTCTTTATAGGATAGATTATTATCAAGTAAACAGATGATATGTCTATGTGCATCGTATACAAAACCGCCGGAGAGGGTGAGTGGAGTGTCTCGATTTGGTGACTGTAAAGCCTGGCTCTGCCATTTTAAGAGAGGTTTTCGACGTTTTGCTAAATTACTTGGCACAGCTTAACTATAGTGAGTAATTTGTGGCACGCAAGTTTGAACTCTCTACAAATCGATGCGTTTTGGTAGGCTATTTGTTTCAACAAGGGTTATGAACTACCCAGATATGAACTGCTGACGTTTAAATTAATTAAACGTTTTTCAACCCACGACTGACCCTTAGCCTCGTCTCCATTGAGTTGGATCTCCCCAGGATCTTCACCCATACAGACGTTTAACTTTTAAATTAATTCCAGTGTACTTTCACTTACTACGCTCATGTCCGTGCACTCGGATACTTTGACATATTTGAATGTCAATAACTCCTACGAGCTCCTACGTAAGCTTCATGTGAATTTAGGATCGAGACGTGAATTCAGTCATGTTGTGCGGAGGTTTGTTGGTACATATGGTGCGGCCTATACAGGTAACTATTTGCATCCTGCATTTACAATAATGATCATCGGAACTTAATAATTAACCACGTTCGGTAGAATGTGTGTGAGCAAGCTCTCATTGTAATCTCAGCCTGGACCGATTTCGAGCTCCTTCGATTTGTTCCCTGATAAACTGTTAAAGGTTTGCTTTGATAAACGGGTGTAATAAGTTTAAGAAGAGTTAGCAGCATTTGAAAATCACAAGGCTCATTTAAAGTAGTGTTAGATCTGTTACTCATCTTTTCTTTGTTGTTGTTGTTGTTATTATTATTATTATTGTTGTTGTGTATCCTGTACAGATATACACGCCAGTAATAAACGGGTAATATATTCGCCCACTTACGAATACTGGCATCCGCAAGCATCACCGATAACGACGTAGTATATCTGCGTCGAATGAGCCACTCTATCGCTCGTCCGTTTGTTCGTTATCTAACCGATGCAATCCACACCACCTGTGGTTAGTTGTTGTTCGCCGGACCGCTCGTTCATGTGTTCTATGTATGAATGAATGTATGTATGACTACTGGCTTGCCGGAGGTGGTGCTGCTGGAGTAGAGAGTGATAGATAGAGAGAGAGAGCGAGATAGAGAGAGAGGTGGTCGTGGTGGTGGAAGATCGGCCAAGCGGATGGAGGAGAATGAACGAAGGAAGGAAGAAACGGACGAACGAACGTACGAAGGCGAACTAGGACCTGGCTAGCAGCTAGGTGCTGCAGGTTTACCAGAGCGGCCGCAACCCGTCGTCGTTTTCCCTGCGCTGCCGTTGTGGCTGTCCGGGGTGGCTCGTGCATTTCCCCCCTTTGCGCCATTTGCATGGCACCCATGGGTGCTATTTCCTTCCCTCCAGAACCCACAAGCAGTCACCCCTCCTCGCGTTCCCCTGGTACCACTCCCGTTACCCCCAAACCTCTCATCTCGTACGTCCACCACGAACAACACTACAGCCGCTACCCAACACGGCACCACAGCCGGCCATACTTCGGCTGGTCGTCGGCCATCACCACCACAACCACCACCACACACACACAGAAACCAGTATTATCGTGCTGTTATCTCTCGTCGAGCCCCCTCTATACGCCACGATCCTTCCACGTTTCCCCTGCTTCTCTCTCCTATCTACAGTCTCACTTGGGTTTGGCCGGATCCCCCAACGAAATTGTCTCCCTTCTTTGCCTGGAGAAACCAACCCACGTACATCCATTCTTCTAACCCTAGCCCCATGTAGTACGTCGTCGCGAGACTCGACACGTCGTTCCGTCTCTCTAGTTATCTTTTGTGCAGCGCTCATCCTAAACGCCAGAAAGGTAGCCGCATCATCATAAAAAAACATGGTATCATTTTCCAGTGGCATTTGCAACGATCTGTTTTTTTTTCGACAACAACTAAGCTGCTCTGGGCAGAATGACTGCATCTAAAATGAAAACGATTCTTCTATTAACAACGATTCTCTAACAACGATTCTCGATACGCGAACGAAAGGGTGAGTGCAGCCTTTAAATAACCCTAAGACGCCTTTGGTAACGCTGTCCTCCTCGAGTTGTTTAAGAAGAAACTCGCAAATGGCGTCTAGTGCTGAAAGAAAGCAAAGCGAAAATCAACATCTTAACTTAACCCATGCTATATAGTGCTACAGTGGTAATGAAGTCAAGATACTTAACTCTAAAAGAGAGAGAGAGAGAGAGTCAATTATCCTCGTGGTGAACCAGTAAAATGTCTATTTAATTTATGCGCCAGAGCGTAGGTCCAAGGTCAACTGGGTGCTTTAAATTCGTTCTCAAACGCGTCCGTAGTACAATAGGGCAACTATCGTTCCGGCAAGGTTAGCTGGCCGCTCTAACCGTCACCTAAAGGTACTCTATATCGGGAATTTGCATATAACCTTTATCCTGTACCCCTATATTTATACAAGATAAAAATATAACTAAGTTTCCATTGAGCGAAATAAATCCTAGGCGAAATTTTAAATACAAACTTAGAAGAAAAGGTGAACAAAGTAAGAGGTCGGGCGCAGGTAGATTCACTGATGAAACGCTATAGCAAAATGTGTAACAGAGACCTTCCCTCAGGCAGACTTCTTATCATCCGGTACAGTCAGCTTATTGAAGAATGTAATCAATTTGTTACTTGTGGCTAAATCAACTAGTTAAAATGTGTAATATATTTATTTATATATAGCACACTTACTATTTGTGTGCCACAACCTTTTCCGTTGTCTAAGAATAACTTCCATCTTTATTGCCCATGTCTACCGCCGGTTTAATTCTCTAAAAATGGTACACACCGAAGTAGCCAATTGATTAGCTTCTTCTATCTAAAAGCTTATTAATTGGGTCTACGTAGCATGCATATACATTTTTATGCATCAAAGGAATCATGAGAATATGGCAGTGAGGTAGATTATCCAGATTGTAACACCTGCTCAAGGAAGATGAACTCGTAGGTAGCATTACGACAACGCTGAGACACATTAAAGTGGGTCTCAACCTGAGTAGGGCACACAAAATTTTGCGCGGCTCATAGTGTATGATAAGTTTAGCTGGGCCACAAAGGCGACTTAGAATTGATTCATATCACATGCCCTAGACGACTTAAGGAGCCAGCCACCCGGATAGTTTTCTAGTTTTGAATCGTTGAAAATTTATCATATTCTCTAACCACGTAAAATTCGATGCATTCGATTTTGAATATTTATAGTAGACTGTAGATAGTATCCAAATAGTTTATTTTCACCCAGTCCGGGATTCTAAATCATTCTGTTTACTAGACATAGTCGAATGGCACTTCTGTAACTACCGCACTATGAAAACAAATCAAGCAAGCTTTCTGTTTTTCTATATATTACAGTTAGCGGGACAACTAGAGGACAAAAACAATCAGGTGAGCCACCAGCCTCCAACTAATATAGTACGCTCTGGTCGTCCAGGCCGCGACCCTTCATTCGAAGTCTAATATCGGAAACTCCGTCCGGAAATTTAGGACTCGGCACCTCATCGTAGTGCTAACACCAGCCTGAAACTCACATTTAATCCGACTTTGGGACCTATAATTCCATAATCAATAGATCATCAATATCGATATTTTTCGTTTTGCCCTCAACGTGGGCTCGCAACACCACCTGGCACAGTAGGCATAGTCTGTGCAGAAAAAGGCGATAATAATGTTTTAAATATAAACTGTAAAAGCTGTAATGGGCCAAAAAAAATTTAAATGGTTACGGTGTGTGTGTGTGGTAGATAATGGTGAGCTACAAATCTGGCTAAACCAAAGTACACTAGGGTAGTGGCGTTGATTTTATAATTCACGGCTGGGCCGTGAACGGACGATTCGCAAACGACAGTTGAAGGCCCCAAAGTCCTGCTTAGCCTCGGAAGGAGAGAGTCCGCTGACTACCAACAAGCAGCGAGCGGCCGCGGGGGTGCAGGGGCCCCTGTTAGCTAGAAAGGTTTTAGCAACTGGCTTCGCCGGCGGGCTTATCCCACACTCACGCACACACATCACAACGCCCGTTCACGTCAGTCATAATAATGGATCATCGTTCATAGCTCGCTGTCGAACCCTACACCCCAGCCATCTAGCTGAAAAGGAGACAGCTCACCAAAGTCTAAAGCCCTGGACGACTTGAGAAAAGGAGTAAAACTCAAAGAGGGGGATAGCGATGTTAGACCGGAGACGATCCGAAAGTGACGACGGATTTTGAGAAGAACTTGCTGTAAGAAATCCTTATATCATGTGATCATCATTTGACTCACTGACTGACTATAACCTCCCTCCACATCCATATCAACTCTTCAATATTTCGACCACTTTCGTGTAAATCGCCGAGCGGCTACATTCGAAAATCAACCGAATAACCCAATAGTTAGCCGCATAATGCGAATGTTCGTTTGTAGCAGTATTCATCTACCGAGGGACAAATACGACTGCGACAGTTCGGAAAAATAGATATATATATATACGCTTTCCAGGCGTAAATTTTAGCTGGTCGTAAGTTGATGAACCGTCAAAAAGGATTAGTATACAGGAGAATGAAAAATATGTATGTCCGAATTGTTGGGACGTAAATTGAAGCTCGAATGAATTAGTCAATCAACGCTAGTAGAGTAACTGGCATTGCAAGTCTCACACAGGCAACGAGTTTCACTTTAAACAGCCCGGAAATAGAGCATCCCACCTATAGTATAATAAGAAAAATTAGTTATACGCGGCAACTTAGTGGAGTTAGTCTTCAAGATATTAACTAACTTGAGTAGTTAATATCTTGAAGACTCCAATAGAAATTAGAGATTGCCAAGAGGTCTGTCACCCTGAGCAATCTCGATCGTGACCATTGCTGAGGGTGACAGACCTCTTGGCAATCTCTAATTTCTATCGGAGTCTTCAAGACATTAACTACTCAAGTTTCAATAAAGACGCTCCTAATGTTGTAAATAAATACTTCATGCTGCAAGATCAGCAATATTCTTCAATGTATTGAATTTCGCAAGGCAACAAAAAAAACTTGTCATAAATCTTCGGCCAATAGTATCGTGATTAATGATACAGGAGGACGTAACAAGATCTCATCAATACGATTGCAAGAAGAGAAGCTCACTCACTCACTCAGTTGAGTACAAATGACGAGGTGCCTCTGGCTGTGTGTCCTTTATTATGCTCCTGCTACTTCTCCAGTCTAGCTCTTCGTCGTCTTTTCAGATCAATCACATAGCATAACTGACAGAACGGATCTCGAATAGTTGGCCATTGATCGTGAGAATCGCTCCAACTCAGTTGATTTTCAATTGGCACGGGCAGAAAGGCGGGTTGACGTCCCTTTTGAAAGGAAAGGTCCATCGTATTAGAAAAGGTCATGATAGAAGGACGATCGGAGCCGCTCCTTGATCGGCTTTTTCCGCGGGGATGGGGGGGGGGGACGAGGTAGTCTTCTAGACGCTAACGCAGTCTCGGGAGGTTGCCAAAGCAGAGAAGCAGGCGAAGGCGGTGGCGGCGAAGTAGAGTTGTAGGTAGCCCGAGGATATCGAAGTTGTCATACGAACGGACGGGTGCGCCATTCAGCCATATGACGCAATCAACTGCCAGTCGGAAACGAACGCCAGCCAACATTGTAGCACTATGATCCAACAGAGTTCGGGTGGTGGCAAGTGGGAGCTTGAGCGCCTCATTGGAAAGAGAATCCACTGTTGCCATTGACAGTTGTTGCTTCGGGTAGGAAGGTATAGGTCAAAAAACAAGGCCAAACAAGGTGGGGTAGCCTCAACTCGAATTAAAATCCATCTACAAGTACACGTTCTGTGTAGTTTTAAAAACGACACGACAGGCAATATTCTTCATTGGTCTTCTCAAATGACGTTCCCTATGAACACGCTGCATCTGCTAGGAAAGCGGGTGAGATTAAGAATTCTGTTCGATTGACTTTATGCCACAGTCGTGTAGCAAGTAGATGAAACTACTGGATCCATAACAGAACAATCAAGAATTGTGTGATACATTAAAGGATTGGACATGGTTGAGGGCGGTGAGCGTAAATAGGAGATAAAAATAAAAGATTAATGCAAACCAGAGACTTAATTGTCATTGAAGAACGTATTCTATTACTTCCTGTACGGAGTGTCTAACTGTCTTTGTTCTTTCGAGCGTAAGAAGCAAGAGAGTTAAACGCTCCGTATTGGCCCCTCTTGTCGAAATACATTTGTAGGTGCTACCACAATTTAAGGCGTGTTAAGGAGGGTTCGTAATAATGTTTTATGCGAAACTACTTGCGCCCCTGACGTTCGATTGAGCCGCCAGGCTGCCTTTAAAGAATACCTGTGTTTTACTGAGCTATTGTCGATATTTTCTGAAACCTGCGGGTCACTTGATACCCTTTAAAGCAATCTACTTTTTGTTTGGGCAGCTAGCTCGTCTCGAAACGATTGCCAATAAGTAATAGTGGTAAATATGATGGTTTTCTTTAACTTATGGCAACTTTTCATCGAAATGCCTTTTCTTAATCTGCTTAAAACAGTGTGTCTTGGTAATGTTTGGAAAATGCTTATTGATCGAATTTTCTTACGAATTTCCAAAGAGAAGTTGGTCGCTACTAGATCCCATTCAACTGTCGGAGTCTGTCATCAGAATAATGGTTCTCAATTTCATCATAGAGTTGCCATCTTTCAATCATGCTAAGGAGTTTCCTTCGGTTTAGGCAAAAGTACACTGTCAGTTGTGCACGATTTAACCCAACGATTCGAAAAAGATACTCTCATGTGGGAACCAAGTGGGTTTACAGCTGAAACAGATACTTCTTCATCGGAAAGGCAATTTATTTTAACTGTGCACTTCTTTTCCTAGCTACAAATTTATATTTGACTTTTGCCTTTGCTCCTGTCTACGCAGTAAAATTGATTTGCCAAGCTCCTATGTCCACGAATGGTACCACGAATAGCTAAGTGTCGACTATAGCGATAATGAAAGAGTCCTAGTTGGGTTGGGCGATCTGCTCCAGTGAGCACCCCCCCCCCCCGCTCCCCGTTCAGCCTCCGCCTACTGGGTAGCCAACCGGAGACTGTTAAGCGGATAATTAGAAGAAGCACTGCGCCTTCAACATCACTTCGGTACGAACTCGTTGAGGAAAATGGACTGGCTGCGTCATAAGAGGTCTCTGTAAGTCGTCCATAATAAATGTATGAGTCGAAGAAAGAGATTAGCCCGTTCATTTTAATTATGCCATCTTTCTTAGATTCCAGTGATACAACGAAAACAATTCATCGATTACCTAGCTGTCTATGAAATATATGTAAATTGAACTGTCGCCATTGCTCAATTCAGCTGAAAAGTCCCAGGCGAAATCTAACAGCTGACAGGTAGACCTATTCAGACCCAAAAGGTCCCAAACGTAAGAACTATATCACTTGGGACAAAACGCGGTGACGACAAGGAAGCGGAATTTCACCCACCTCACGAATGCTTGGTTCCTATATGGAAGAGATCGTGGTCATACTCTTGCGATCTCAATACCACAATAGCCAATAAATAGTAGAAACATGATAACGAGGACAAGCATGATCATTCGCATTTGTACAAGTCGCAAAAGAGCTTTACCTCTTAATAGGCAAGAATATAACAGTCTGTCTGTCTACTTAGTACTTTTCCTGTGGGACTTTTCGATGTAACGTCCCCCGATGACACTCGTTTGTCCGTTGTGTTGCAAACATCGGTTAAGAGAGCCAATTACGCTAGTTATAGCTTAATCCGCACTAATTATGCGTATCTGAGGACAGGTATATTTCATGCATGTCTGATGCACTTCGGACCCTTCTGTTAAATAGGTTTTGTATAAATGCTTTGTAGCTTTATCTATATTATTTAATTTACCCTTTCTTTCATCAAATTATCCCACCAACATAGTTGATTCTCAAAAGAAGCAAACTAACCTAGGTGCAATACTTTGGTTGCGTCCGGTGAAGCTCAAAAGCTCACTTGCAGACAAACTCGAAATGTGACTTTCGAAGGGAGCGCGTTTGACCGATCGTTGAGTGAATGCGGAAGCGGGGATTTCTCTTTTTCAACGGGGCATATTTTCAATACGCTAACCTAAAACCTAGCCTACGCTAACCTAATATTCGAACCTAAAATGGACCTAAGCGATACTTGAGAACGTCGACGGGTCATCGACTCATCATACCTGAGTGAGGACAGGCTTGATCTTTCAGTCGATTGGCCTGACTCTACTTAGGCTAAATCTATCCCGTTTTGACACTCGTTTCAGACTGGCCGAAGTTGATGAAGTGGGTATTCGTTGAAAGGGTAAGTGTCCTATCGTGCTAAAGCAGCGGTTAAATAAAGGATCTTCATGGAACGAACGAAGAAAGGAAGGTTCTATCGGTTGAAAATAAGTAATGTGGTGACCGATCTATGACAAGCGAACGAAGCTTCGCCCACCACTGTCACAAGAAAATAGAGAAGTAGCCGAACTTGTGCGAATTCGCTATTTACTCCTATTGCTAAACTACTATCTAAGAGTATTTAATTGTTTACTCATCACGCGACGAATTTGTTTATGCCGTTATCTTGGCTGCACAAATTATTCACCGAAAACAGGAGATCATAAAAGCAAACAATTAGGAATTTCAACAAACAGACATACATCAATTAAGAGCCCTTGAAGTAGCAATGATATCGTCAATGCAGTACGCGCTGTTGTTATAGATCCATAATAATATGAAATAAGTTATATTATTATTGTTATTCAATCACATGGGGTATGGGATAGCTGGATCACAAACTGAACTGAACAGAGAACCGTTCAGCGTGAACTCAGGGCCAGAGATTACAATTGCTAAGACTAAGGGAACCTTATCCGAGCTGGATCGCTCCCATTCTTTACATTGAGTTCGAAGGTTCAAAGGTATATATTGGGGACAAAGGTGGCGTAGGCGTCACCATTGACTACTGCCGCTGTTACCATGAGTGTTCGTACAGACCAACAATGCGTTTCCTGCGGGTCAGCAGTTGCGTCTGTAGTTGCTGGTGAGGGCCGGCGATCACCAGGAAACAGGTGGACCCGTGTCGTCGGTACGTCGATTAAAAGCAGGAAACGTCCCGCGCCACTGATCGCTATCACTATAGTCCTCGTTGCTTAGCATGTGCAAGTGAGTGGGGGGGGGTGCCCTGCCTCTAGATAGGAAAGAAGGGAAAAACGAAGGAAAGAAGGGAAAACGAAGGAAAGAAGGGAAAAACGAAGAAAAGATCTCGTTATCATTCTCTACCCCATCCCTCCCCTCCCTGTTCGCTTAACGTGAAACAGTTGGGCGATCGGTCGGGCTGTTTTGCGACGAGCTCGCCTTGCTGAGTGAGTAAGAAGGTAGGCGGGTAGGTGGGTGGTTGCGTAGGTGATTGGGTGGGGTTGGCATGATGTTGAGTAGACACAGGATGATGGTGATGGTTTGACTCCGAAGACATTATAATATTGATCTTTCAGCATAATGTTTTTCGTCTGTTGAAGGTTAAACTTGCATTGGTTACATGCTAATTGAAAATCAAAGATAGCGATAGACGTGCACGGTTCCTAAATATAAAGTTTAGCTGGGAGACTAGCCTCAAAAAAAGTCGTGGAATATAACTAGAAGCTATATGGCGAGCGATTGCGAACTCCAATGGAGAAGTGAGACAGAGAGAAAAAATCACAGTGACAACAAAGTATATTAGTATGATGTGGGCTCAACAGTATGCTCAGATTCCCCTTTGAATCAGCCTTCTTCTTTGATGGGGGGGGTACTTCGCACAAGTGTTATAAAGGCAAAGCATAGTAAAGACATAAATAAATAGCAAATGCCTACTATGTGGTGAAGGAGGACTAAACAAATGGACAAATATATGTCGGTGTACGATGTTATGTTCTAGGGACCCGGACGACCGATGTAGCAGAAACATAACGGTTCACAGAGATTACACAGCGGTACCAAATCAATGAAACGAAAAGGTGATTAGCAGGTGAACTACAGCTGGGACCACTGATAGTTTGTATGTACGTGAAAATGAAAGCGTAATTACATGTATAGCCGGAACTAAGAAAATATACTGTTACTTAATATCTAAATGGAAACAAGTGTAATGACCCTAAATATAATATTTAGAATTTATATTGAGGATGCTGGGCGGATGAAGGAAGCTGCGTTGCCTAACACAAATTATTTCGTTAGTTATTTATGATCTTGACACGCCACATGAAATTTTTAATCACTATCTTTAACTAACTGCTCGCATACTTAGATATAGAGGCTCTTGCAAACTTCGTGCTAGACGCTATGACGGGGTTCTAGATCTTAACAACTTTTGCTTGCAGTTTTATGGTTCAATCCAACTCTCAATCGAACTAAATTGGAGTTCATATTAGTAGGATGAGGTTGCTTTAAATCATATAACTAAGACAAATTAATCATTACGTAAGCACAAAAATGGAACAACGCCAAGTAGAACGCTATGATAAGAGATAGGTGTGTTGTATACGTGTAATTAATTCATTCAACACCTGGATAATGAGCAATTGATGAGAGATCAGCAATTTTGCTCAGCGTTGCTAGCAAATAAAACTTCACGCAAAACAATATTTCAATATCACACATATTGTACATTTGGGTACAACTGAAAACTGTTTTTTGTTGCTGTTTTAGTTTGACTATAGTACACTATACATGGCAGAGACAATCTATCCCTTACTAGCCCCAAGTGTACCGAAAAACAGCGCAGGCAGTTCGAGCTGCAGTCCGAGAGAGATACGGACCTTAGCAATCGATCGGAATATAGCGTTGACAGAGAAACGCGAGTCTTGAGTCCTGAGTTTCCTGTCTCGGAATGGCCGAAAGCCGGTTTCGCAGAGTGAGTCGGGGGGATACCGTCCTTCTCCTGCGTACGCTGGCCCATCGGTGGGTCCGTGCCTTCGTTCGGCCTCGATATCTGAAGCGATCAGCCGATGTTAGGCCCGCGAGTAGCTCGAGTAAGACGGCCGACCGGCCGGGCAGACACAATAAATCAGGGTCGAAGGAGGACGAGAAGAAGAAGAAGAAGAAGTGGAAGGAGAGATGAGGGAGGATATCAGGACTCGGTCGGACTCCCGCCGGCTCGCCCGTCCCGGGTCGCTCGCTCACCGGTCGCTGCACAACTCTGCAGCGACCGAGGAGCTAAGGCAGCACAGCACGCCTCTCTTCTCTCTTTCTCTCTGCTGCTTCGTCTCCTCGGATTCCTTTCAGATCCGAAGAAGAACGAGACCTGAGCAGCGGGCAACGACCGTCACACCGACCGACCGACCGACTAGTGTGCCTAGCCGCTACTTGCACACGGACCGGTCGGAACGTCCGAGCAAGCTACGTCCATGCGACAGCACCAGCAGCAGCTAGACGACAGCAGCACGACCAACGGACGCGATGAGGAAGGTGTCGGAGGCTTTTCAGAGAAGAAAGTGCGAATGATTTATTTTTAAAGTGTCATTTCCGTTGAGCGCTCCGCGAGTGCTAGTCGCGCGGCAGCGATGTCGACGGCGGAGGCGGCGCGGTCGAAGCTGGGGTCTGTTGGGCAGTCGCCACAGTGAGTGGGTGAATGGGTGAGTGCACGGAGGTCCTGCCTTGAGGGTCTTCATTCGGGCTTCGTTCCCGTAGCTTGATGCCAAGATGGACTTCAGACGGACATCAACAACGAATAGAAGGGGGTAATGGTTGTTGTGGTGAAGCCGATCCCCATCTCCTACCCTGCATCTCGGATCTCTATGCGTTGCTGCTGCCTATTCCGTTCCTCATAAGTGCGCGTATCGTGGCCTACTTGCCAACAAAGCCTGGCGTTGCAACAAGGAACTGAGAGAGCGACGTCCTTGCGTATACCTTCAATGGTTGTGAATAGCAGTGGATGATTATATCTCTCTAAGTCGAAATGTTTAAGTAGGTTATGTTGATAGATACATGTAATAAATAACGCAGGTGTAGCTATTCATTTCGCTACTCTGAGTTCTATTCAACTGTTTCTCATTCGTATCACACAGCGACGTTCGAACTAGCAACTGATGCTTCGCGGAGAAGCATGTACTCACTCGAGACCAACTCGTTGATATACAGAAATATCAAATATATTATCCCCCCCCCCCTCCACCCCAATGGAAATAGCAGAAACAATGGTTATTAGGATTTTTTAATCATTCCGACTAAATTCATCTAGCCTAGCAAATGTTCGATAAAAAAATATGTTATTTCCTAGCTGAGGGATTCATGGTATTGTGTCTGCTGTCTATGTTGTATAATTTGGCCATATATTTGTGATTGTAACAATCGCACTTTGCCCCTCATTCTTTGGTTCACCTTTCTTCGAAGAATTATCGAGTCACTAACCTGCTCGAGGAGGTTTTTTGGCTCGCTTTAATATGCAGTTGATGTAAATGACCATTCCACACCGAAGGTCCCAAAGAATGCAACGCATGTCCATCAGAATAACCAACAATAGCGAATACACGTGCACGATGAACGGGACTGACAGGACAAATGTCCTGTTGAATGAAGGGTCAAGCAATCATGTAGTACAAAATACATCACCCGCTCGCTCGCAACATAATGCCTTTGTGGTGCTCGCAATTAGGTACAAGCATGACCGCAGAGTAGAACTCCCACGTTGTTAATTGCACAAGCAAGGAAAATGCTAATCCTAACACCGCGATACGTCTTGCTTCATTAGTGGTCCAAAATACCAGGGCCAATCACGAGCTGGCTGAGATCGAGAGATGGTTCACAGTCAACTGCCTATCAATAAACACGGCTATCTTTTAGGATCAAGTCGACATCCAGGTGACCTCTTGAATATTGCAGGAGTATCCATCTTAAGAATCTCTTCGGCTCGCTTCATGGTTGTCTTCTATCTGGATGAGCACCTTTCTGGTGACGCGCACTTGCGTCAATTCCGCTCTCATTTTTACTTATACGACATATCATTAATTTATAATTATATATAATAACATATAATTAATCTATAATAATGGAGTTCTACCCATGCTTGAATTTCAAAAAAAAGCATCCGATGTTTACTTCGTCTCCCTCCGTCCAAGTCGTGCACTCCTTTGTTCAAAGTCTTACAATTTTGCCGTTCCCTTACTTTGGTAAGTATCCCTATTGGCTGCATATTTTGAAAACCCTGCATGATCTATTTCCTAATATTTGTAACCTAAGATTTTCAATAAATAACACTCGTGGTGACTGTTCTAACCTGCCTTTGCTCGTGTCATATCCTGGTATGATTGGAGGTCGATGCGCTCGTTCTCAAGGGTCCGTTATCTGGGACGCTCTCCCAAGAAAATCCGCATATTACAGTCTCCATTAAGAGCTTTTGAGCCTGTACTTAAAGAACTCCTTCTAAACTATTGCAAATACGCTTAGTATTTAGTACATGTTTCCCGTAAGACAATCCTTAGACACAAAGATGTATATTGTATACATAATTTAGGGTTGTAACAAATAGAAACCCAGTAATCAGTTTATCTAACTTTGTATTTTATGGGTGCGTGAATCGTTCAATCGTTTTCGGTCCCTTGTCGTGCCTCTTTCCACACGCACGGACCCCTTGTCATAAACCCATTAGCCCCCCGCGAGCCCTGGGCTTTTAGATGGGGCGATTCACTTAATCGTCATTTACAGGTTCGCACTTCCCAAATGTATAATATCATAGTTTCGTTGACTCACCTCAGAATGCGTCAAGTGTTCCAAGATCAAGCAAAAATGTAAACAATCTCCACAGCTAAAAGGAACAGATTAAGTACTTCACTATGGTGTCATTGAACTCGTAAATAGCTCACAACCCCTCGCAATGTAGTAGCAACATTGAGACTTATTCTAAGGGAGAACGTTACTCCAAGGAGGATATTTGTTTTCTATGCTGTCAAAACCGCTGTACTCATTCATTGTGTTGCCAATGAATAGATATGGCGGTTGTGTCGAGTAGCGCCAAGTGGGCCGAACAAGGCTCAGTTTCTAACCGAAAGAAACAGTCTACTGAAAAGAATATGCCACACTCCGCACGTTGAGCCGCTCTTGAAACGAATTCAATACCTGTTTGGACAACGACGATCGTTAGCCGGGAGAGACGACTCGAATTCTTCCGGATTCTCGGGAAGCCAGCTTCGACAGCGAAAACGATATTGGAAAATTGGTAACTAGAATGTCAGTGGTCTGACAGAGGATTTGGGACGGTGGTTGGGGAAAGGTCGCACTAACTAACCAATCATGTTCAATCGAGATCTTTTGTGATGTATACGTTAATCGGACAGGGTACGGTATAGATTTTCTACGTTCGGAGTACCTGTAAGTAAGATATGGGGCACGTAATTGGTGGTTCACAACACAACAACAACACAAACATATATACAACCCTTGAATCTATCCATAGTACGTCGAACAGGTGTGGTCCGCTAAAGGGAAATGACCTCTTAGAGAAACCAGCAAGTGAGATTTATGCAACAATCAACAATGAACGTTTTCTTCAATACGTAAGTTCTAACGGTGATTGCTTCCAATGTACTCCCGACGATAGCACAAAGTATTAGGTTTCTTATGGGCATCCAAATATATTAGCACTCTTTGACAATGCACTGGGTAAGCGTGATTGGTTCAACCCATTATCGCCCTGCTAAACTCGTTCGCAATGTGATGCACGCTTGAATTGAGCCTAGGGGCCAAGAGCTAAGTTGGGTGGTCATAACCCCGAACTTCTTGAGGTCTAAGGCAATTACTGCCAAGTTCCCGAAGTAACTCTGAATACCGTTCATGGTTGGCTGGACGTAATACCTGATGACAAACCAAGCGAGCCCAAAATTAGTGAGTGACAGCTAGTAAAAGAAAATCGCTATTGATAAAGGTTCACTTGCTCTGTGAAATTATGTTAGTATTTAGTTTGTATAAGCATCATATGATTACTATTATTATAATCATTGTTATTATTATTATTATGTGACATTAATGGCCAATAATTAATGGAGTTGATCCGTGGCAACGGATACGGTATTGGGGCATATTGCGTAAGCGTATTTCTGCTGTGAGATCAACGGCCAGGGTGAACTGGGTTGGTCAAATTTGGCTGTTCAAACAGCTTGTCCTTCAAACGCTCAACTCGTTGATATACTTTAAATAAAAATTCAAACGCAGATCAGCTTGGTGTCTTAAAGTAAACAGCCTGCTTAGCGGAGCTTAACCGGGCCTTTGGTGCCAACCCCAAGTGCAAATAACCTAATCATTGTGAAAGCTTCATAACATTCTAAAAGTTGTGTAGCGGCATTTCATATGTACACATATATATATAGATATTTATTTTTTTAATAATACACTACTCTGTGTTGATGAGCAGTTCGGCAGCCGTTTATGTTTTCTCGCTTAGATGATATCTCTGTGGTGAGCCTGACATTTGTTGTCATCACCTTGAAAGAAAAGTGCATTTACTATATTAAGGCTGTTTCGTCCAGGTCCTCGTATATCCTCGAATATACGAGCTTAAGCGACGCTGCTATCTAATCTCGTATGAAGATACTCTGTCAGTGTAGCAGCGCCAGCATTATCCACTTAAACGTCACACGTTTGTAGCTTCAAGGTGACATAAGGTGTTCACCACTATAAAGTGGTTGCACTATTACTTGTCTAACCAGTTGGTCTATCTATCAGGAAAAGTATTTGTGCAGCTAAGGAAGAACAACAATAGCCTCAGTGGTGATGTTTAGGGTGTTGTGCTCAGAAATATGGGATTGTTGTGCCACACACCGAGCAGCTTCAAAGGAAGGTCTTGTATTAAGATTCTTAGCGAAAATCATATCCTTAGGCCAACGTATAACGTTTTGGTCCGCCGTCAATGGTAATGTTAAATATGATTAAAAAAAAGTACTAGTTTTTGTAAAGTTCAATGTTTACTACTTACTGAGCTTGTTGTGTAAAGACATAGAACTAGCCCGCAGAAAAGCGGGCTAGCTCTATGTCTAACTAAATATTCCGGGCTGACTCGCAGCAAACATTTAACGTCCTCGTTAAATGCACATGCACAACGATGGGGATCGAACCCGTCCACCTTCGTCCGTCTTCTCCGGTTGCATGGCAGGAACACACGGATGCACGACGAGCCCACCGGGCTCGGAAAGCGTATCACTAACGACTTATCGTAACCGCGGTGACGACGCAGATAGAACGTTACAGTTGGATCACCAGTTTATGTTCAGTAATTTTTCTTCAATTTATTTAAATATATAATAAAACCTGAGTGCCTAGTAACGTTTTGCCTGAATGTCACTAAATGTTAAGGCTTTGGCCATTCACCCATTGGTTTCCAACGCGCCACACAATATGTACCCCTTAGTAAGGTGAAGGTAAAGTTCTATTAAAGTTTATTGAAAGAGCTGCAATTTGACAATGTTTAAGGCCTCGTATATGTCACGCAGCTTAGCAGGACGAAATGAGATCCCTGTGCTTGACTTTGGATAAACATGGATTTGTAGCAGGACGCTCTTACCATTGCCAATGTCCGATTACCATTTACTCATTTATCTTCATTGGCGTGTACATTGTTTTTAATGGATAATGACTATCGTTTGAGGATGTTGACTAACAAAAGATCGTTGACGCAGCCGAGATATCGATACCCGGGGATCCTTTCTTTACCGAAAAACTGCTTTGGGACACTAAGCTATCGCCACGACTTGTTCGGCCTGGTTTACGCAATGCACCACCACCACCATCCGTCGGCTCAGCCGCTTGATATAAAAAAACTTCGCAAGAGAGAAACAGAAAGGATATTCCCACAAAGCATAAACGTGGATATTTCAATTGTATGCGGGGTTAAGTAATCGATTAACAATTCCAGCGGTTCTCCTCTCAACAAAATTTTGAACACCACCTCAGTCCTCCATAACGTCTTCGTTGCGTTACCAAAATCTGCGACATAAGTTGAGTCGCATAAATTAGATGCTTTAAGATAGAGATTAGTCAATGGAAAGTCGGGGCTCGTATAAGTTACTGACCATGAAGGGGTTGCCAAACCCTTGAAAATAACTTCATATTTCTATCCAAATTGTTATCGAACTTAGATACGAGATTGTCACGTATTTTCAATACGACCGCCTTCGGTCCTATGGTGTTGTATAGAACAGTAAGCATTCGAGGTAGTTGAACAGTCGACACCTCATCTATCGTTGTGCAGCAATCCGTCCATCATCTATAAAGGCCGACCGAAATGAAAACTACGACAAGCGGGCGATGTGCCACTTGGTGCGTCTTCATCTTATTAGAGATCAATATATTGTAGAGTAGCAACACGTTTCATAATGGAAATCACAGTGGGAGTTTGCTCACTCGGGAAGAAGAAATCTATCATGTGAGACAAAAAAAGATGATCATCTGAAGTCTCTCTCTCTCCCTCTCTCTCTCTCTGTGTTTCTTGCTCTGACAGGCCAGCATGCACGTCTCATCTAACTTAGGTCAGGTTGTCGTCGTCCTCGTCGAATGGCCCCTCAGATCAATACAGTTGCAGAGCGATACACCAGTACGATAGTTGTATCACTTATTCCGCACCAATGTGCGGAACAATAATATCACTTGCGCTATTGTTCGCATCCACATGTTCAGCATCTACAATTGAAGGACAGATGATAGTTGTAAGGTCAGTGGGGTTACGTGATTGGGTCAGAGCATGTGCGAATCGTAGTGTATGTATTGTTTGGGCCTCTCCGATGTGACTTGAAGCCGCCTCCATTTTCCACAGCCACTTGTCAAATAGAGCGCACAAGATGAGCCGAGTTTACCCGGAACATATTCGCCTCACGTTATATGTATATATGAACAATGCTTTTTCTGTCCCCAAGGTATGTTACATTTACAATTGAGATACTCATCTGATTTAGTAGTGATAGACAAATGTGTTACTGTTCTATGAGAGGACTCGGGGCAGCAATCTGTAGGTTGCAAAGGGTCATTGTGCCTTGAGGAGTGGTTTATCCGCAGAAATGAAGTAAATGATATCAAAGGTAACTCAGATATCTGCTGCTTTTTAATCACTCGCGATTCTATGTAAATAGTGAATCTGCCAATCCGTGAATCAGAACTTTCACGCTACCAGCAGTTATAATCAACAGGCTACAATTAGCGTACCACTAAGGATCTGGACTTAGGCTTGCGGCTAGCGCCCAGCCCTTCCCCCATCAGACATTGTAGTGTCGTTAACCAACGTTATGGTTATCCGAACATCATCATGTCGTTCCGTCGTTTAAGTGTTCCTGTGAGTGGTGTTCGAAATAAAGAATCATTCAGTCCCGCAGTCACACTCAGTGAACATGGTCGTATTCAATGAGACTGAACAACATAGGCAGATATAACATTTGGCGCAATCGACAGGATTGACGTGCGTGTGTGTGTGTCATGTTAATAAACGTCTGCCGTCAGTACGTAGACTGAGCCGAGAAGGCTAAGATTTTGTGGTAGTTTTGTCGCGATTGCTGACGACACGGTTGACACAGTTACCACGATGTCGGGTCCGCCACCTCCAGACTCATTCCTTCCTTGCCGCGGTCCCCCTGCTATTCCTTTTGAGGTATGGATTTCGATGTTCGAAGTTTATTTGGAGGCCAGTGGACTAGAAAAATCCTCAGACAGCCGAAAACGTTCGCTGTTGCTGTCATGCCTAGGTACTGAAGGGTTCGCGCAATTTAAGGCGATAGAGGATCAAGAAGTCTCTGTGCCGGAGGACAGCAAGTCACCACTAATGACGCAGCGGTTCTCCTTCTGCGAGCTCGTTTTGTTACAAGTTCGGGGCTGACAGCCGCGCGCGCGGAATTTCTTGGACGTTCGTTTCGCGCAGGCGAAGATGTAGCTGAATACGTGGCTGCCCTTTTGAATATTGGCAAGAGCTGCAGATTCGACAAGTTCAATTTGGACCAAGCAGTAGTGACAATGTTGATCATGAATGTGCCTAATGATCACGTCCGTCGGGCGTTGTTAAGCGAGGAGTCGACAGAACTGACGCTGGAAAAGGCTCTTATGCTAGCGAAGCAGGTGGAGCGAAAATCGGCGGAGGTGAACCGTTTTGCTGTTAGTGCCGCTTCAGGGTCGGCAGCTGCAATGTTGCGACACCAGGTCAATACAGTTAGCAAGATCAGTTCTGACAACGAAAATCGCCAGCGTTTCGAAGATAGGAATATGTCGACCGTGGACGATACAGAGTACGACGAGCAGCAGGAGTTGCCGGCTGAGGAGGTAGATATGATACGTCGACAGGCCAGTTGGCAGAGAGGTGGCCAACGAAGCGCTCGTTGGGGCTCGTTGGGTGCCCGCAACACCACCGCCGCCACCACCACCACTACAGGCCAACGGAAACAGTTCAGCGATGATAACAAGGGCCGAGCCATTCGTCGATGTGCACGCTGTACGAGTTCACGACATACTTCCCAGGATACAATATGTCCCGCATTAAACGCTGTTTGTCGAAACTGTCGTGAATATGGCCACTACGGAATCGTGTGTGCAGAATGGAAGAAGATTTCGTCGTTGTCAGTAAATGATGATGAAATTGAATGAGCATATTGTTTATGTCTACTCAGTACGTTTTCTTTCGGATGAACGGGTATCATGTACAGTTAGGGTAGACAACACTGATGTTAGATTTATGGTAGATTCTGGTGCAACTGCGACTATCTTAGGTATAAAAGATAGCATAAAGTACTTAGATAGACTGCGTCCCGCTAGCAAACGTTTAGTTGCATATACTGGTGAACCAATTAAAGCTAAAGGAGAAATTGATGTTGATTTGGCATTTGAGGGACGACGGACGCGATGCAAAGTGTTTGTAGTAGACAAGGGACAGTCAGTTTTAGGTATGGACGCGTTGCGTGCTCTTGGCATGAATATTGATTGTGAAAGGGGCCATTGTTGGGTTTCTGCTGTGGATGAGGTTAAATTGCCAGGTCATTTGAAACGTTTTCAAAATTTATTTGGTGGTAGTCTAGGAAAACTTCAGGGTTACTGTCACATTATCAGGACGAAAAGTGCTATTTTCCCCAAACAGCAGAAGCTAAGGCGTTTGCCTCTAGAAATAAGGGACCAAGTCAAACAGATGATCTATTCGATGCAAAGCGAAGGTGTAATTGAGCGAACTGATGCATCTGAATGGGTATCGCCCATGGTCATTGTCCAGAAGAAAAATGGAAGTTTGCGGTTCTGTGTCGACTTGCGAGAGGTTAACAAGGCGATTGTGACTAACTCCTTCCCAATACCGCATTTAGAGGATCTTTTATTGAAACTCCGCGGCGCGACCGTATTCTCGAAGATCGATGCAATGAGTGCATATTTCCAACTAGAGTTGGCGGAGCAGTCACGTAGTATGACCTCGTTCATTACGCCGTGGGGTCTTTTCCGTTTTCGTCGAGTGCCACAGGGTCTTAGTTCCGCACCTGCTGCATTTCAGGAAGTCATGCATGACATCCTTGGTGATCTGGACGGTGTTGTCATATATCTCGACGACGTGTTAATATTTGGTGCGAATCAAGCTGAACACGATGAACGTCTGCATGCTGCGCTATCACGTATCGATAATGCTGGTATGACGTTGAACTCCAAGTGTGTTTTCAGCGTATCTGAGATTGATTTTGTTGGATTTACCATCAGTGCTGAAGGTGTTCGTCCAACAACGGATAATGCCAAGGCAATAGATATGTTACCGGTGCCTACCAACTCAGGTCAGTTGAGGTCAATGTTAGGGGCAGCTAGTTTCTACATTCGATGTGTTCCACATTTCGCTGATAGAACCGAACCCCTGAGAAGGCTTCTTAGACAAGGTGTACCATTTCAGTGGGGTCCCTGAACAGCAGACTGCCTTTGAGGACACGAAACGACAAATTAAAAATGCTATTCCCCTGGCCATCTTTGATCCTTCACTTGAAACAATTGTGGCCACAGATGCTTCCGATTATGGTCTCGGCGCCGTACTGTTACAACGGTGTAGGGATCGGGAACTCCCAGTGGCATATGCATCATGTGTCCTCGATAGTGCCCAACGTAATTATTCAGCTGGTGAAAAAGAAGCACTTGCATGTGTTTTCGCTATTGAGAAATGGCACATTTTTCTGTGGGGGCGACGATTTGTTTTGCGAACAGATCATCAGGCTTTAGTAGCGTTATTGGGTTCTTCCGGAACTGGCCGCAAATCGATGAGAATGGCTAGGTGGGTAGAGCGTATACGTCCATACAATTATTCAGTTGAATACCGGTCAGGAGCAAGTAATTGCGTTCCAGACATGCTGTCGAGACTGCCCATACCTGAGATATTCATTCTTAATGACCAAAATGAAGAGGATTTGGTCGTTGCCACCATTTTAGAAGAACTGAAACCTATGGAATGGGACGCCATTGCCGTTGAAAGTCATAACGATGAGGACTTGCGGAAGATTATAGGCCAGCTATGTCAGAGAACTCGACCGGAAGAAGTATCGTCAACATGGCGTCCGATTTTCCAGGAGTTGTCTGTTGTTGATGGAGTTATACTTCGTGGAAGGCAGGTCGTATTACCTTCAGCTCTGCGTCCCAAGGCTGTTCATTTGGCTCATTCTGACGCTCATCAAGGTATTGTTCGTACAAAGCAACGCTTGCGAGGTCAATTTTGGTGGCCTGCCATGGACAAACAAATAGAAGAAATTGTGAGTGAGTGTAGCGTTTGTAATAATTTGGATAAGACAGCTCAAGCAGTCCCAGCTCCTATGATTCCAGTAAACTTGCCTTCTGGACCTTGGCAAAAGGTAGCCATTGACATCAGAGGCCCTGACAACTCGATTCCAGCTCATGGTCGATTTCAGATTGTGCTGGTGGATTATTTCTCTAAATGGGTAGAAGTTGAATTCGTACCAGAAGTTTCAACTAACCGTATTCTCGGTTTTCTTCGGAGAATATTTGCCAGAGAAGGGGAACCCACAGTCTTTAGTGTCCGATAATGGCGTGCAATTTACAAGTCATTATTTCCAACAGTTTTTGGATTCTCGTGGAATTAAACATCATCGTACGGCTGTATACCATCCGCAGGCCAATGGTTTGGTGGAACGTTTCAATCGTACGTTAGGTGGATTCATTCAAACCGCGAAGATAGTTGCTCGTGATGATATCGAACTGCGTGTAATCGAGATGGTAGCTGCATATAACGCTACACCTCACGCCACCACTGGTAAAACACCGTCCGAACTTATTCATGGGCGTATTATGCGTTCGAACCTTACTGTGTTGTCACCCAAGAAAGTCACTATGGGGGGGAGAAAATGGAGGAAATATATTAAAGAGAAACAAATGCGGCAGAAACAATACTCTGACAAACGTCGGGCGGTTAAAAATAGGTCATTTAAGCCTGGAGATTGGGTTAGGATTAGAAAACCCGGAATAGTCGCAAAGACTGAATCTAAATACTCATCACCAGTGCGTATCGTAAGGCGTCTTGGCCGGTCCACCTTTTTGACCAGTGATTCTCGCAAGTGGAATATTGCTCGTCTTGCTCCTGCTACCATGCCTACCACTGTACCTTTGTTATCCGATAATAATCAAGATTTCCTTGACTTTGGATGGGGACCTGGGTTATGCATATATGAACAAGAAAAACCACAGCAGAACCCTCAATCAACCTTCGCACAACAAAACGAAGAGAATATTAATTTTGATAGTCAACAACTATCTTCACCACAACAACCGAATGACCAACACACAGTGGACGAATCCGATCAAATTAATGTACCTCAACAGGGAATCCGAAATTCACGAACACCATCATCGTCAGTTAGACGATCTATTGAATTTCCTCGTAGACCTCAGAAAAGAGTTATTTCAGAAACTGATTTATCTTTGTTACAGGAACCACTGGGGCGGGGAAATAGAAATAGGCGACGTCCTCATTGGATGAAAGATTATGTAGTTGAATTGGGAAATGAGGATGACAGTGTTGTTCTGGAGAATGTCGAAATGCCTACTCAAATTGAGTCAGATGATAGCGATGCCTCGGATTTATAGGGAGGGAGAATGTAGTGTCGTTAACCAACGTTATGGTTATCCGAACATCATCATGTCGTTCCGTCGTTTAAGTGTTCCTGTGAGTGGTGTTCGAAATAAAGAATCATTCAGTCCCGCAGTCACACTCAGTGAACATGGTCGTATTCAATGAGACTGAACAACATAGGCAGATATAACAGACATTTATCGGTACTTATCCGAAATGGCATTAGCGCAAGAAATGTCGAGAGTAAAATCCACATCAAATTGAAAGAAAACAAGAGACCAAAAAGGGAGGCAGAAAATGATGACTAGTTAGAGACGAATTCGCTGAAGATCGTCCTCATTCCGAAGGACAGTTCCGAAATAACAATTCCAGGGGAGTTGTCCATTTTGGCAATGAGAGGAAAAAACCTTTGGCGAGACTAGACGCCGCCGATCCCATTTTCAAATTTGCTAATTATCAGTTTCAAGAAACTCGTATCTGCTGTACGTAATTATTTTTTATTTTGGGACCGCTGCGCTCCTCAATGAACGGGATTGGCATCTCCATGACTCTCAGCGGAATTTGAGTAGAATCAATGAAGAAGACTTTCGCTTGCGAACAAAATTAAAGGCTTTGTTATACGACTTTACTGTACGACTAATAATTATACGACTAGTTATTCTTATTTGTGGCTCCGCTTAACTATTCATTCAGACCGGTCAATTCATTGAGATATAAATACGCACTGAAATCGAATAATCATCTTGCCAGTCCAGGAATGGTATTTACACTACCGGCAGTACTATTTAACGAGAACTTAAGCGTTTGGATAAATGCAGTTACTATGAATAAGCAAATATATGATTGATTGATTCTCACCGTGGGTAGGGACTCCGCGAAAAGAAGCTTGTTTAAATGAGAATGCAAGAATAAGGTTGGAGGAATGAGAATGCCAACGTCTCTCTTTACACTGGACTCTTAATTAGCGAACATTGTGTAATAAATTATTCATTCGGGACGACTTAACCCACAATTTTTTGGTGTACCATAATGCTCACAATAGCGAGAAGTGATATATCGGAGTCCTCGTTTCAACTGGATACTACTCTTTTCTCATTTCTCGTCAGAGCAACGGACCCACAATTTTCATGTAAGAGAACGGTATCATATCTTGCAATTACCAGCAAATCAAAATGTTCAGTATACATATATAGCACTAGCTATATATGTATACTGAACATTTTAGGTAAACGCCCATAGGAGACTATTCATCTTCGACTTGTGTAGATATGTAGAGCCAATGAATGGCACAGTCGAACTGGATGACACTGGTGCAGTGCAATTGAACAATTCAAAGACATTGTCGCATTATATTTAGTTGACAGAAGCCGGGCTAATCCGCTGAATAGCAAGGTATGTTGGTACCGATAACCATTCCATTGAAGTTAAATTATTCTCATTTGTCTCTTTTATGCTATGTAGATCATTAATGTATGTCTTCTGGTCTAGGATACAGAACTCGGCTATTCGATGCAAGTAATAATGAAAGGTGTCGAAAGTGTGCAGATGAGGCGGCATTTACGAAATTGACTCAGAAAGAGCCCATCCCCAATGAACTCCAAAAGCTTACATAAAAATCGGATCAAAAAGACGATCCAAGAGGACGGTCCGCGTGGTTAATCAAAAATAGGAAAGCGAGTTTTCGTATTGTAAATATATAATATTATATTGTAGGTATCTGTCAAATTTTACAAAAACTCGATATTGGTCCTTCTGAACTTAATCATTAATAGACGCCTTTACTCTCAAACGGCTTTGAGATGAGAGTTTTCTTTTTCCCCGATTGCGTAACATCAATGGATCACTTTCGACTATCTCAGTTTCGATCGTTTCAACACACTGGTTTGTTTTTGGAAAATCCAATCAAAATATTAAATTTTTCTGGCTAAATTTTCACAAGCATCATTTAACGTTCATGATACCGCTTTTGAGATTGCTTCATAAAACGGACCCCTTTTAGTTCAAATGTGTACCGGTAGACGAAAAGAGAAAAAAATCATTTCAACGGGCAACAGAAGCGATAAACTGTGCTAAGATAACAGGACAACTATAACAAATTGACGAGATACACCAGGATAGCTGTAATGACGTGACTTCCATAGCGGCAAGGGTGTAAGCACGACGGGGTTGGACTTTATGGAACACTATATTGCGATATTATATTGTACAACGGATAGCAACAACAGAACAGCAAAATACGCACTACGGGATAAAACAACTACAACTACGATTATATGTGAGAACTTAATTATTTTTTGATCGTATTTGACAGGGACTATGTCTTGATAACTCATGGCCACGATCAGCGTGACGATACGGTGGCTTGCTGTAAGTTAGATAAGCTTAAGAAATATGATTACGCTACCTCGTCCAGGCTGTTATTACAAGAACATCCATAATAATAATAATAATAATAATAATTACAACAACACACAACGAGATGAGAATAGCATCCGTGCACAGATGGTGTACGGTAGTATACGGATATATAGCTACCGAACTATTCACTTGAAATAATACAATTGGGCAGTCCAGAAGGGGACTTCTAAACAGATTATTGCACTACAGTCTACATTTTGACTTGAAATGTTGGTTGGGAAATTGTTCGTTTCCAAGTGAGAATAATTTCAAGAAAAATATTTCCTGATTTTGTATAACCGACACTTCAAATAAAATCGGACACTTCAAATCAAAATGTATATATATATATATATATATATATATATACATATGTCATGAGTAACAACACAGATGTTATTATCGAGTTAGACAATAATGTCGTAAATAGTCCACCAACCTAAGCAGCAGTCGTCAAGTTACGTTATTCAATCGTCTGAACGTCTTGCCAGCGAAAAAATCTAACCTGGATGCAGATTCAATAGTTATCTATATATCGGCATAATTTGTAAACGGACAAATGATAGTTTTCTAGCATTTCTTTTTTGTCGCCTGCATTCAATATGGCGGGCAGTCTTGTTGTTGTTGTTGCTGCTGCTGCTGCTGCAACAGCAGCAACAACAACAACAACTGCTGCTGTTGTTGTTGTTGTTGTCGCAACAAGCGAGTAAGTATATGATATGTGTTGGACACTTGTCCATCTTGAGGGTCATTCATGCCGCCATTTGTGATAGGGAGAAGTCTGTTGATGCTTGCAGTGACACAGCACAATACCGCTGAGGTTGGGGTACGCTGTGCAACCCAGCTGCTGCAAATAGAAGGAGCAATGCATGCCTGCGAAGGCAGTCGCCTTTATAGACAGACAGAGACACAGAGGCGGACGTATATGTAGACAGACAGAGAGAAAGAGAGAGAGAGACACGAATCACTGTAATGAGTATATGGCTAGCTTTACTTCATGCTCTATTGCTACCAACATACGTATGCATGTATGTATGCATGTTGATAGGAGGATAGCGGCTCGCGGGCCTCACCCTCGCAGCGTAGTCACATTATGCCGGAGGCAATTTACGGGACGACCCTGGTGGTCGTGGATGTTGCAACCTGGCGGTAGCAGTAGCAGCGCACCCGCGGCCTCCGCGAGTCATCTGTCGGCTTATTAAGTGGTGGCAAATGAGGAGCCAACGCTGAGATGAGCTCTACAGGAGAAGACTACCCGCTGAATCCTTCGCTGCACAGAGCTCTGTTGCAGAGAAGGTAGCCAGACAGCAGGAGCAGCAGCAAGTACTTGGGTCTGTTAAGTGCGGCTTGAAGAGACGCGCGTGAGGAGAGAAATAGACTAAGGAATAGGGGATGATGGTGGCGGCGGCGGCGGTGCTGTTACACAATTTGCGCAATTACTGCTCGTCTCCACTACATCTACGTCCTGAGCTAGAAGATGACATAACTGGACTCTCAACCTCTGTTCCTGAAAGCAAGCCAGCCAGCCATTTAAGAGTCTCGCGAACCGAGAATCGCAAGGATGAACCATCGAGACAGACCACTTAGATGCCGTTAGCGGGTTTAGGCTGAAGTAACCACACCAGACAAGCGATGTCCTGTGAGAATAAACTGATGTCAATAAACTGTGGGAGATTCTCCATCTTGACAAAGTCCAGTTTGCTATAGCAATTCGACAAACAGGGATTTACAAATTTATATCAATATTCTATGAAATCCCCTCCATCCTATAACAAAACGGGTTTGAAGTCTTTTTCAATGCAGAACTCGGTGGTATATCTGGATGGATTATTCGTTCAGTTTTGCAATTTTTGTGAAAGGGATTTTCGTCTTATCAACCCAGATGGTTTAAAATCAGCTGCCAAGGTTCAACACCTGAAATGTTATCACAAAAACGTTTGACAATTCTCTATAGTTTCAGTAGAAGCCGTAAAATCTCCAGGTATGACAATGTGGAAGATCGTGGCCTAGCATCTAAATTCTCCTTCATGAGCAGATTCTATTTCTGTGTTGGTGTTTCTGCACTTATCTTAGATATGTAGTTATAGGCGTCAGTAATTTTGTAAGTTCCAAGGAAATAGCTCATGACGCATGTTTCGTTATGCTGTCTGGGTAACCGCAAATTAAACATAGCTCCAGCTGATTAATGTGGTAAGTCGGTGTTGGCTCTCCCACGTTCGCATTAGTTGGGTGTCCTTCGAGGGCTGTTGTTCTGCTGTACTTATCGCTGCACGCTCAAGCATTTTTCACTGTGTCACACTATCCAAGACGTTGCCCATTACCCACGTTTGAGTTCTCCTCCAGCTTAAGGGTTATTGTAGTATGACCAATAATAGTTCTTTATTCAGTCATTTCCCATTATACAATAATTTGAAGCTATTTTTTGAGAATTTAGATACCCTTGATTAGCGCGGGCTAAGCGTCAACACGTAAGTTTATTATTTCGACTAATAACATCATTATCTATAGAGTTAGACGAAGGGAATACATACGTTCCGTTTCCCTGATTAAGCACCTATTAGTAGTTAACATTTAGTAACGATTTCATTTAGTAACTCCTACTGATACCTAAACATTGATAGGAGTTATATGGGGCATTGTAATATATTTACAAAGAATATCAGGACTGCTGCGTTTTTGCAGAGGCGACGTAGTTTGGTCCCGATAGGCAATCGGCAAAGCCGATTGGGGATCTCGCCAATATGTCCTTTAGAGCAGGACTTGCGGTCAAATGCCCCAAGGCGCCGTTCTGCCGTGATGAATTGACAGACGAGAGATGGACGAAGAGATCTCCTGAGGCCACCCGGCTCTTTCCTCTCGGCCGATAGGGCCTAGACAGGCAGATGCCATCCTGCCAGCGAACATCCAGCGAGAATGAACTGAACAGCTCCAGCGCAGCCGCCGTTATACAAAAAAAATTACGAAAGGATCTTCCCAGCTGCACGAAGGAGAAACTGCAAATTGGACAGACAGATAAACGAACGGCGTCGAACTCGATTTCAAGCGCAACTACTCGAAGGAGAGAGACCTGCGCAATCAGCAAAGCTAGCCAATAGTTTGTAACCGTATTTTTATACAGCTCAATTTCTCTCTCTTTCTCGACCAGTTGACTGAACGTTATTACATGGCGATTACATAGTGCATAACCCAGTTAAGTGAGTGTCAACTTTAGCATTCATCGCCCTGATTGAACAGGTGTTGGTGTTGAATTTGCCTCTCTTCGTGTAGTTACAACTTATGTCTTTGAAAAACATATTTTCGTAAAGTTATTCGAGGCAGCGTTGTGCAGCATACACAATTCATAGTTGTATCGCACAGCTAAATCGTACTAAAGCAAGATTTGACAGAAGATGCGGGTTTAGGTAGCAATACGAATACAGGAACTACGTATGTATATATATATAATATTATATATAAGACCGAGGGCTACTGAATGTTGGTTTCCCCCCAATTTCAAATCTTTTGTCTCCTTCTAGTTGTCGGTCCCTCAAAGAAGAGAACTTTGTAAACCGCACTTCACACATAACATTTTCTCCATTTTGGGGACGACTTCTGTACGAGTTTAGGCTGACGACTCAACGCAGCAGCTGAGTCTATTGTTTTCTTTCGTTTGCGATCGTTCCCGACGAAGAGAGGAAGCGGAGAACCACTTTTTCGTCAGTGTTACCCCTCTTCCCTTTGCTTGCTTCTTGCCTCAACCATCCTTCCTCGAGCCCTACCCGTCCCAACCTCTCAGGTTACCGCCTCAAGTGATTCTTTTCCCAGCGACGATCAATTCTCCCCTGATTCGCTCGACTTTCTGCTGGCGCTTTCGCTGCACTCCTACCCGACTGGGTGTTCGTCTGTGTCCGTGTGTGGGAGGTACGGGAGGAGGGGATGTGTGTTTTTTGTTTCCTTCTCTGGATTTGATGACCTCATTCGCAACCGAAAGCCTCGATCTGCTCGTCGTCTTCGTAGAATTCATTCACTGGACTGAGTTCGAGTATTGCGGAAAAGGGACTTGCGCAGAGAAGCAACGCTATGAGGAGAACTGCAGTGATACAACTTCTTAGAAACAAAACATACGCTGCCCACCTGTTATGAACAAAAAGCCTGATGGAGTTTCGTTTGACTACATTCCTCTTCTGGGTGGGTGTTTCAGGAGGTTGCAGGTTAGAACGAACGTAATATTTAAACGTTTGAGTAGCCATTAGCAAATACGGTTATAAGTTGTGAATACACCTTAAATTTCGTCCGCCATTTTGACTAAAACATAATGACAGCATAATCAATTAAATGCTGGGGTATGGTTTGACCGAGTTACGCCTTAATGTGAACTAGTCGAGGACCAATCTGAACTTATTAGATTATAATTTTGCAGACTTGCGTACGTTACATACCCATAGCGATTATACAGTCTTCACAAAACTGGATTTCAGAGAGCCACTAAGCTTAGAAATAGCAATAAATTGCTATATTTTGAATTAATCCAATCCGCACAAGCTGCTTCAGAAGTATAACACAGGTCGTTTTGCCACTAAGAAGATTCCCGATTTCTTTAGTCTGGGTAGTTTGTGCACCAATGGGGTTAATTGATGACGCTGTGGTGGATTTGAAGTCAAGCATAGTTGTGTTGACAAATTTCAATTAATCTTGACCAAGCACTCGGGCACACAATTTTAAGCATCGATGTTAGAGATAGCTCAAAAATATCTCGCATTATAGACACCTTATGACGAGCACACTTAAGAATAACAAATGCCACTTATCTATACCACGTCACGTCCACGGGTAGGCTGTAGTGTTGTATGTCTAAGCAAGTTTAAAGTAGACACCAATGACAATTTAGGTTTCGACCGTGAGGTGTAAACCTACTGCATATATAGAGGTAGGACTGAGGAATATTTTGTTTGTTGAAAGTAAGGTCTGCGATGAGACATTTAATGCAGCCCGGAGCGTATTATTCTGCTGCATTCGCCACCAGGCTGACGGAGGAAAAGATGGATAAACGAGTAAGACAAATCAGGCCGAGATTGTCGGGTCCGTTGTTGCTGGATCGCAGTGTGGATATTGGGGCTCGAGAGTGAGTTTCATATTCTTGACAGCTGGGCGTGTTTGGAAAAACATCTCACCCGAGGAAAAAAGGAATAAGTAACCAAACAGCGTGCCATCTACGAGAAGATTCTGTAGAGGATAGTTCTTTAAGAGAAGATGTAGCTTTAATTAAAGAAGTCGAAGAAATTTAAACTCTAGTGGACCCTATCAGTTTTAAGTTGTCTTTTTATTCCAACTAGTACATATTTGCTTTGTCATAATAGTAGCAACGAAGCATCGGATACTTGTCACAATAATACATCTGTAAGTAGACCTCCTCCGTGGACTTCAGACGGATAGCTAGCACGCACAGAGTTGCTGCAATGCTACATACCTAGAAAATCAAACATCGACAAGTTGTAACCTAAAATTTCTAGTTAGGCTGAATTCAACTGAATCGCACAATTTTCTGTCGTTTCAGCTGCATAGTTTTGAACGACCTTAAACACTCGACACTATCGACATTTTTACGCGGTTTCATTCAACAGAGGACAGTATTCGACGAGGTAGTTCTTTCCAAAGGAATCATCCACCAGATGTCCAAGATCTGATTGGCAACAGAAATTGAGTAAATTAGGACGAAATACATTACACAGGGTCTCATACTTGATTTGGGGCTCTTGAACAGTGAGGCCAGCTGAGGAGGACAGGCAAACGTTGTTGAGGGTATTACGATAGGGAGTTTCACGGGAGAGACAAATACAACTAATATCATCCACTGAGCTGCTCAGCTTAGTACACTTGACTACATCGTCACCTCATCTAAGATGCTCACCGACTATATATTACCCTGTCTCCCTGTCTGTCTGTATGTGTTTGCCCGAAGGCTGACTGTGTTTGATGGCTACTGCCACCGGATCTTCTACCTTCCCAGTAGTACAGGATGCCAGCCAAAGTTCAGCTTATATTATCTGTTCCTCTTTGATCAACTGACAGAGATGACACCGAGCGCCTTCCACCATCACCTCCATTAGATGATCTAATCTGGCGTTCTCACATGTACACGTATCTGCCAGTCAGTTCATTATGTGACGATTTTTTAAGGACAGTATTCAAGCTAATAGTCACTTTACGAGAGTACGAAAAAGTGGGCGTACATATATATATATATATATATATATATATATGTAATCGTCAAAAACGTTTAAAGTTATCTAGACCGGCTTCCTCATGAATATGCGACATAGATGCGAGTGCAGTTAACTCTAAACATCGGTGGACGTCAACCTAAGTTTTTTTAATTGTGACTGTCTGCTTATATTAGATTAGATTGTAATAAAATATATGACGATATTTGGAGCACCTTTAACGAAGCTGAGGGTGAAATTGCTTGACGGAATGACAAGCGATAAAGGATGTCTAGCTAAGTTTAGCAGGCGAAATTGAAAATTTCAGCGGCCTTCAATGTACACCACCCAAACACTTCGACCTCACCTGTTGCTACGTGCAATAGGCATATGGAACGTTGAATAAAATTGTATTTCTGTCTTCAATTCCTAGTTGCTGAATTACATATTTCGAGCATACTTACAGAACGTAATAATAGAGTACTCCAACCATCGGATAGTTATAGTATTGTCTTGGTATTCGGAGATACGAACACGATTCATTACATTACGTTTTTAATACTTTTACCTTAGCAGTTCCGATTTTAGTCAACACGGTTCGTCTTGAATGACGAACTAATATCGTTACCGTGTCATACACACAGGACAAACCAGCATATATTAACAACCCGTTGCGTTCCGTTCACATCCTGCTGATCAGGATCTGAACAGCATTGCGAACCCGACAAGATAGAGATGGTGGTATGGACAGATGTGCAGGGATGCGCTTAAATGCATGCTAATTAAGAAGCGACCCTCTCGTCAGGAATACGAATGTAATACTAAGTTACTCAAGATGAATAACCTACCCTCATAGCTAGCTTCGTACTAATCTCTCTCTCTCTCTCTCTCTTCTTATCTCCGTATAATTAGAGGTGGGGAGAGAGAGTTCGGATGGGTTAGACGACCTGAATCAGCTTAACCTTTAGATCGCTGCCGCGTTTAAACTGAACCCAGCATACGTTCTCAAAGAATGAGATGTTACCTTTGACTATGCAAATTATAACTCCGTTGTCGCAATCTGCGAGTATTAACCGTGCCATATCATACTGCTTTGTTATATTGATTTTTACGTCAGGGTATTTATATCTAGTGATGGTTAGGGGCTTAGGTGTGGGGCTGATCGCTCTAACGGAACTGGTGCTCCGCGTACCGGCAATGGCATCGATGGTTACAAATAAGTATCTTACAGCAGTTGTTCGGTGCAGGTCCGCTGGTGCGAATAGAGTGTTAATATACCACGCAAACGTTCACACACATTTGCACAAGAGATCGTCGTTTCTGTAGCCGACAGCCGCCCGCCATCGGCGGATCTGGATCCCCTCTGGATCTTCACAGAACACTGTAGTGTAAATTAGAGTGTGTTTCTTGTAAGTTCTAACACCTTTCCTTTTATCAAGATAACCCCCCCAAACTCCCCACCTCGTTTCATATATGTATTTAGTTAATTTTAGTTAACACGCAAAGACGTTTTAGCGCCTATCCCGTACGAAGCTATCCATCTTCCCTGAACTCTCGATACTAACATGCTGATATTTTAGATAGTTGGTCTAAGCTATCTGGAACGGATGAGGTCTTCGTCGTGCTCTTATTCAACATGTTCTAGCGTCAAGCACGCCAGATTTACACAAACGAAATATTGAATTATACGTGAGCCTCAAAAATATACGAGTAACTTGTCTATTGTCACGTGTACTTACAACACGCTGATATAATGGCATCATCTGCGATGATGTGTATGCAGAAATGTGGCGCTCACATATATAAAACTCATATTAATTTAGTTTCATGTGTTGTGCAGTATACAATCCCACTCACTGGAACAATGGATCGAGAAGGCAATGAAACCAACGAGATTCAGGAAAAATTAATCGCACAACTGTGTGACGAAGATAAATCGGTGCGTCATATCTAGAACAAACAAATCGGACAGTGCAGTCAGCCGTTAAGCGATTCAAGGCAACAAAAACCTTGAAATATCAACGCAGAAATAAGCCATATTAAGAACTGATAGTGCAACTGATGATGAAGGGTCTCTTGTGCAGGACGCTTTAAAGACGTCCAAGTCGACGAAGCTCCGAGTCAGTGAAAGATTTCGAAACAGGTGATTTCAGGTTTTGGATCGCTAGAAACCTTGTAGAATCGGTCCCTGCAAGATTGTGAAAAGAATAACCAAGGTGGGACTTCCAGGACCACCTCGAATATGCGTACCAAGGGAGCACCGTATTTCCTTAGCTTGCAATTCTTGCTTATTTATTGTATGAGCCAAAGCTAATCGATACCACAATTAGACAATTGAAGGTTCCTGTTTGTAGGATGTGATTGCATCAATCCAACGAGACAGTACTCCATTTCGTAGTATAGTAGCCCAATGTACACGATACCTAAGATAACCGCGTCGAAAAACGTAATAAAAACCCAAAGTTGAAACCTGAATTATTTTATAAGATCGGCAGTATCAATGCACGAGGCGTGATCATCCCCCGAATAGAGTTACAATGAGATCGCCGGTAACGCTGTGCCGGGTCATAGAGAATTTTGAGACTGAAAAGCAGGACGGACAATGGGGGCCAGATAGCGTTCGAAGAACAATTGTTAATTTATATCGCTCAATTATGCATTATGCCCGGACATCCTTTGACCATGAGCATTGAATAGCTCGCAAATGTGTGATCATTTGTTCCTGACTGGCTAAACCATTTTGGATTCGGAAGCGAAGGCAACTACACCATTACGAGCTATTAGATATGTTCTGTATGAATGACAACAATTACGTCCGCCTGATTCACAGTGCGTGGGAGGCGACATACAGGTACAATATTACTTTAAGTTTGATGCTTCAAGGTGCGTAAAGATGGTGCTATTTTAATGGTAAAGCTTTGTTAGTACAACGCAATTCGTCATCACATATACTGTTGATACAAGGTAGACAAAAAAAAAAGCATTTGTATCTTTTGTATTTTAATTCATGATTTTGGAGAATCAATGAACGACTGGAAACAAATTGGTGTATACTAAACATTCTATAGGTGAGGTATTTTACATTGTAATATTTTATTGTAGACATAGTATCGCAATTCTCTACTTTGTGCATAACATTCAAAGCTTGTAGATCGAAAAGGTTGCTGTTCCAAGTAAATAATCATATGTTTCATTATTGATATGATACCTGATACACCCAACATATTACCAAAAGAGCATCTAAGAACCGTAAATCAACAAGAACGGATCGACTTGACGAGTTCAGATCGTTAAAGAAGAACGATGAAACGGATCAACATGCCACTTCACATTGAAATAAATTATTTCTCCTCTATTATATGATGCATTATAAAACGAAAAGCAGGGCGAGACGAGTTGGCAGTTCGAAAATTGTTTGCACTTAACTTGGATTAGTTATTTTGGCCCGATACTTTGCTTTCCATGAACAGCCAACAAATAATGAAGATACTTTGCTCTTGAGCTGTTCTTGCTTCTACTAATTATTATTATTATTGTTATTGGGTCATAAATATTTGTCTTTGTGCAATTAGTGTGAATAACATTGATCAGCGACCACCTTCCTGGGATATAGCAAAGCTAATGTTCATCTGGTTCAAATATTTCACCGCCTGTATGTGTTGTGTCTTCACTTATATTTGCAATATCTACCATTGGTTATAATTTTTGTTCATCCGAAGCAGATAATCCTTGTCAAATTCTCGTAGTTTTCAAATTGTGTAATAATACAGTTAATAATAATCGTGACTAAAAATACTGGAGACATATGACACCATCAGGTGCCGCCAATGCGGCTTCTTAGACTTGAACGCTGACACGCTCTCTTTACCGAGAGATCGAGGTGTTGTCTCAAAAACATTCATTTTGTACATATGTGAATAATCGCCTGAATTCGATATTGTGAAATGTTCGCACAAGGCGTAAATGACAACTCGACTGCGCTAACCGCAAGTCCAGTAACCATGAATATAAGAGTTGGGTGCCGGTCACCATAGAAGCCGGCCGTAAGTTGCGTGTGTTCCCTCTAAGCAATTAGTAGAGCCCGAGAACAGTGTTGAAGGAGTGACCATACATCACGAGCCATCCCCTGTGGATCGTCCGATTCAATCCGATCCCAGATATTTCAAAATCCTCTTTTTTATTTTGTCTTTGGTCTCCTTTCGAACCACACCTTTATTTGCTCACTGCTGTCGCTGGCTGGCTTTGACCATTGTGAAGTTTGTCCACATCAAACTACTCTCGTTTTATCAGTTCATGTTAGCGCCGTATATGTCTAGTTTTGATGATCAGGTGAATAATCAATGGCAAAATTAGAGTCATCGTTATCGGCATTTGGTCATTACAGTTTTCAATTTTCCGAATATTTGCCTACTTCTCCAATGTGCCTAAAACGCCGGTTGGAACGAACATGTTTCAGCATCCCATTATATTCGTATATCGACTGCCTATTCGTTGTTTAGACCACGTGGACCGCTTCGTGCGCTATAGCGCATATCGCATCATGAATATACCAGATACATGGTAGCATATCACAATATGTTTCTAACGCCAAAAACAAAGGAACTAATGTGATCCTGTAGACACAAAGAGGCGTATACCCAGCACGAATCCCAGCCAACTACATACATATATTTCCTGCAAATAAAGAGATAAATTATTTCATCGATTACACATCGTTCTTTCGAACTATTACAAGGAACAGAAGACGTCAATGACAAGATAGAAACAAATAAAATTTCCCTGAAGCAAATTCCTTTGACCCATTTTACTCAGACAAACGAATGATTTAATGGACGTCCAAGGAGGATCTGCGATTCAAAAGAAGATTACCAACCATAACAAACCTAGTCTGTTAAAAACGAAACATGAGTCGTCTATGATGTCGTCAAGATCAGCGCAGAACAACTTACCAACCTTAATTGCTAAATCATCAGCACGCTGAATCTCGCGCAAATACTGCCAAGGCTGAGTCTCAAACTGGGCACTTGCTATCGCTCGACATAGATCCATGACTCGCAGACAATCGAACTATTGACTTTAGAGCTTCTATCTGCAGCGTTAGAAGCCGAGTTATGCAAACTGCATATTGGGCAGATTTGGCCAGTCACTCCTGAATAGCAGCTTCAAGGGGAATAATCGAAATTGAAGTTTGTGCTATGACAACAGTATCGACATCAGTCAACAAAGGAAAATTATCATTCTTGGAAAGATGAAGTGCGCTTTTGCGTGATACCGACCATAAGGCGATGGTTTCTCAAGAGGGAAAATAGAAATCACGATTTTCTTCTTATTCGACAGTCGGTTCGAACAGAGCGATGTCGATATCTCTATACTGACGAATACTACACGGAACACTCATGTGCATGATCTTATTTTTCTTCGAGAAAACTACAAGTGATTCGCAAAGTGTTTGCGATTGTTGCAAATAGAAAACACAGCTTTTGTAAGCTGCCTGAGGATGCACGGTTGATCCTATTTGAAGGTTTCCTTTCACCGAACAGACAAGTTACTCGTGAAATACACACCTGAAATGCACTATTCCTTTATGACGGCTCACAGGTCACGATAAAATGCAGCATAGCTACGAATCGCACCGTTTGTGTTCGTTATTTTTGATAATGAAAAACTACTTAAAATCATTCTTCTACATGTCTAGCTTGTAACAGCAGGCCGTGGAAGTGGGTAAAGTCGCGGACAAAGTACGTCAATAACTGTTCAGACTAATTATCATCTATATGTCGTCTGAATATGGCGATATTTCTATTTTTTTGACCACCTTGCTTTGTATTTAATCATTTTAGACAGGTTTCCTCAATCGTGCCCGTAAAGCTCATTTGCATGTCATTGACGCCTCGATCTCTCTCTCTTTCACTATCTGTCGCCTCTTCAGGCTATACACTATCCCCCGTTTGGATGAATAATTATTTTCTTTTAACTGCCTGCATTGTGTATCTAATGAGTTCCCCTTTGTCTCGATACCAACCTCAGCCTTCTTTTTTTCCCTCCATTTCTGATCTGCAATCTTCCAATAAAAATTTACATCGTGTCATTTTTGAGTTCCTTTTCAGCGGTCTCGGGACAACGGAGTTATGCTGATACAGAGATAAGAAATTAGCCTGTTTTTTGCAAAGATGCAGAGATTATTCTTTGTGTATTATTATCCTTTGCAAGGTCCTTGCAGGTTATCATGTCTACCTGCTACCTCTCCTGGGCAGCAGGGTTAATCACCAGCAGGTTAGCACGATGATGAACTCCAAGGAGAACTGGAGACCCTTTATAGGAAGCGAAGCGTCATGAGGCGCGAACAAGAGGTGATTGAAAGACAAAGACCAGATAACGAAGAATCTCAATAAATAGAAAAGTAGTACTTGAGACAGAGGAAGTTTATTTGGTTCCGACGCAAAATGCTATGAATAAAACAAAAGAAAACACTGGTGACTCACCTGGATGTTCATTTCTTTTCGTCAGTTCAACTGAAATGATTGTAGTTCGCGTCCCGGTAAGCCCACAGCGTCGGGACTTTCCGATTGCGAGATAGCTTTCCGCAGAATTTGTTCGGTGCTTTGAAAAATGTTTGTAAGAGACTTGGGATAAGCCGATCGCTTGCCAAAACTAGAGTCACTTCGAGGGAAATAAACTATGCTTTTACAAATAATCAACAAGATCTGACAGTGGACCTGCGATCAGATCTGGGAAGATGGTCGCATATGTATGGAGTCGTGGCCTTGGGTACGTTTGGTTCTCGAAGTAGTTCCACATAACTCGACTTATGTACATTCTGACTGATCTGAATTTAACTTTAGATACATTTGACAGCTAGTAGTAAATGCAGTCTCAATTTCCCGCGTCATCCGAAAACCAGGGAAGCCCGCCACGGACCCAGGAGCCTACCGCCCGATCTGCCTGCTCAACACTCTGGGCAAGGCCGTAGAAACGGTCATCAACAGAAGACTTGCTGCGGAGCTGGAAGCCAAAGGGGCCCTGTCCGACTCTCAGTAAGGGTTCAGGAAAGGCCGAAACACCGAAATGGCTATAGAAAGAGTCTTGGAAGAAGCGGAAGCTCAACGGAGGAGGAATCAGTGGTCAAGAGAACTCTGCGCTCTGATCTTACTGGATGTAAGAAATGCCTTCAACTCCCTAAGCTGGCAAGTCATCATCGACACCATGAGGGAGAGAGGCGTCTCACCATACATCCAGAGGATCATCGCATCGTACCTGAGCGACCGCTCGGTCACATATGGGACCACCTCCTATGCCATGACCGCCGGCGTTCCACAGGGGTCAGTTCTCGGACCCCTGCTGTGGAATATAGCCTACGCTGATGTCCTAAAGGTGGCAAACTCATAAGGAGTAAACACCGTGGCCTACGCGGACGACCTGGCTCTACTGGTGACCGCACGCAAAGAAGATGTCCTTGAGGAAAGAGCGCAGCACGCCCTCTGCCTCATCAGCGAGTGGATGGACGGCCACGGCCTCCAGTTGGCCCCCGAAAAGAGCGAATGTGTCATGCTGACCGGGAGAAAACAGCACCGAGCGACCGAGCTGACTCTTAACGGAGTCCGCATCGAAGTAAAAAACTCGGCGCGATACCTCGGGGTAACGTTGGACAAACCGCTGACCGGCAGCGCCCACATCGACCGAGTCACCGACAAAGCAGCAAAGGTGGCAAACAGCTTGGCGCAAATCCTCCCCAGGACGAAAGGGGCATCAGAAGATAAACGCAGGCTTCTGGCAAGCGTCGCCGAATCAACGGTGATGTACGCAGCACCCACGTGGGGCCCCGCAGCGATGAAGCTGAAAGGAAACCAAGCCAAGCTGCTGAAGACCCAAAGGCTACTTGCGGTCAGAGTCGCACGGGCCTACAGGACGGCAGAGGCCCAAGCGGTCATAGCCATAGCCCGAATGATCCCATGGCCCAGGCTGATCAGGGAGAGGGAAAGGCTAAAGGAGGACCCGGGGCTGGGAAAGAAGGAGGCTCGAGAACGAACCATTCGAGAATGGCAGAACGAGTGGAGCCACCTGCCGGAGGACTCACCAGGGGCCTGGACACGTCGCCTCATCCCCGACCTTACAAAATGGCTGGAGAGGAAGCACGGCGATACCACGTACTATCTGACCCAAGTACTCACAGGGCACGGGTGTTTTCAGAAATACCTCAACAGGATCGGTAAGGCCCCCGACGCGAAATGCGTCTACTGCGAGACTGGGGCTGAGGACGATGTTTCACACACAATCCTACACTGCCCAGCCCTCGAAGAAGCCAGGACCGAACTCACGCAGGAGACCTGTCAGGAGATATTTTAAGGTTTTTTACGAGACTACACTTAATTACCCTAAGTGTCATATCTTACTTACCAAATTATATATACGACAGGCGCAAAAACGGTACGAATCACTAGACGATGCAAAACATCAGCCTTTGACAGGGAGAGAGCATAAGACCTAATAATAGTAACCTTTTCTTCTTTCTTTGTGTTTAATTCTTGCCTGTGTATAACGGGAAACATTTGGCGTATACTGATGATGCATCAAATGCTAAAAGCAAACTAAAAGCCAGGCAATAAAGCCGAAATCTAGTATTGGTGCTATATTGGCCAAAGAGAGTAACGTAAGTATTTTGTGGTCACTACCAGACTTAATAAATAATTCGAGGCTAATGCACTCACATTGTAGCAAAGGAGTTTTAACGAGAGCTACCTATATTGTAAGATTGAATAACAATATTAAATATTTTGCATGACAGAGGTGGACGTCTCAGACTCAGTTTTCTTGAAAGAACAAGGAATCCACTTATATGAAAAGGTTGGAAGGTTTCAATGCGTATACGCAATGGGTTTATATTGCGAAGACGTGGTATGATGGGATCTTGTCTTTGCCCCTTTGAAGAGAGCGGTAATGGTAAATTTGGCTGAACCGTTCTGGTTTGTTTGGCGGGGGGGGGGGGGGGGGTATTTGTGGCCGCAATCGCAACGAAGGTCCAATGTTCGGTCGGTAACAAAGGAGCCAGATGGCTCCGCGCGTTTCTCTTAGTTGAGAGCGGACTGAATTTGCGATTTACTTTATGTTATGTTTAGCTGAGCTATGTCACTCAGCGATTCCTTCACTGGTTGCTGATTTAAGTTATAATACATACATTAAAGCATCGGTCACGTGCGCTAGTGCCATTTGTACTTATGTTCTCATATGAGCTTCAACCGTTCCGGGTTCGGCCAGTTCTCAGAATAGAATTAGCTTGCTACATTTTGCTTATCTTATATTTACTGTCTTGCAACTTAAGCGAATCGCTAGCCGGTCACACAAGTACTGTTTTTGTCTCGTAAAGATGGAAACGAGTTTTTTTTGTCTACTCCTAATACGAGTATGTACGCGAAACTAAGTATATTTTAGTTCAATTGAATTGAAAATTGACGGTATAAAGTAACGATGCCCGTGTAGGTAAAAAGACGAGATATTTACGTTTAAGCAAGTGCTATAATGAGTAAAATGAAAGGAAAGCCGCAGCTAAGGACTTGTTATCAAAGACAATTATTTATTTTTTCTTAAAAGAAGAAAAAACAAAAAAGTAGGTCAACCATTCATAAGTTCGATCAACCACCGGCATAATCATTTTAATAATACCACGTGTCTGCTAGCATCGCGTCTAGTAGACCGGGGCCAGAACCTCGCTTTTTAGAAACATCGTCCGGTACGATTCATACAAAACCGAACATTGGATGAACCATACAAAAAGAAATAGACCCACAGTACTGCACACGTTCCTTAGTGAAAGCTTCTTATTCCTTTGGACCCAACACACTCCCACCAGGGACGATAAGCAAAATGCTCATTACATGACGCAATGATCGATTAACGATACGGCATGTTCACAACGGACACCTTATGTATCGAGATCTGGTATCTTTGCAGGTAGACGAGCACCTATCGTTTTCGTTTGAGCATTCTAGACGACAGGGAGCGGTTACAGCCAATGCTAAGTCTTACGTCACCAAACCAAACAGATGGTAGTCTTATGTATTCAGATGCGTAATATTTCACATTTGTGTGAAATCATAATCAACGTGTGGATGTGCAGCTGAATTCCACAAACAGTGACTACCTTGCTAACTTATTACTACAGTTTATAAGTGTTACAATAATAATAATACAATACCAAGTGCGGTTCAATGACCGGACTGCAACTGTTGCATCGCGTAAGCCCTCGTAGGAAGTAGATATTAAAAATATATGTCATCTTTTGCGATGCATTGACAATAGCACCGTTTCATTACAATTATTCCCCAATATTATTTATATATTCCTAGTAAAGGTAAAGGTTTTATTGGTTTATTAAAGTAGCTGCAATTTTACAATGCTTAAGCTCTCTTATATGTAATTATATACATTTCTACAACTTTGAATTATGTCAACCTAATTGCATGTTTGTGAACCTCTCTTGTAAACCTAATCACCGAGATGAGTGAGCGAATTTCTTGTGAAAGAGCATCCCAGGTAGACGGTAGGCTGTAGACGAGTGTGTATCTACCAGTTTCATTTGAAACGGAAGGTATCTTAAACGTGGTAGCACGGCGGTTAGAGCGGCCGGTGACGTGGATGAGTGGGAATGACATTTCAGGCGGAACCCTAGTTTTGTAAAGCCGATCGACCGAGAGCAAATTATTCGAGGTAAATAGATCATCAACAGGAAACTCTGCGGCTTCTACCAAACATACATAGCTCTCAGAGCATCATTCTGGATGATTTGAGCCCTACGAGATATACCTCTATACGGCCCCCTCCCATATAGGAAGTGTATAAGCTAACAGCGGTAATACCAGCGCCTTGTAAACGAGAAGGATACCATTCAATGGAACACCTATTTGTCTGAGACGTCTTAGATTTTCAACGATAGAGTAGCATTTAGGGGCTACAGATTCTAGGTGAATCTGCCATCTTACAATTTCATGTAGATATAATTCCGAGCATTTGGCGGCATGAAATAAGTCAAGTCATGTCCCGTACACCGACGATTCTCCGCGGAGTACGAACGTTAAGGACTTTATTTTTTTTAGGGTACTCAGCTGGAAATGTCAACGGCAACCTGTACAAAGCAGCAAATCGATCGCATTGTTTTTGTTGTGTTGACGTTGTTCTTAGTCGTTGTGCTCGACTGGAGCGCCGCTTGCGTACTGAGCAGGCAACAGTGGGAGCACCTCTATCCGTTGCGACACGTTATCAGTGGTCCACGCTAGGCAATGCTGCTACCACCGCCGGTAATTCAGGCTTTGGCGTGGCCTGGCATCGCAGCCGCCATTCTCATTGTTAGTTATGTTGTTGTTGTTGTCGTCATCGTCGCCGTAGTTGTTGTTGTTGTTGTCGTCGTCGTTGTCGTCATAGCAGTAACCTGCCGCAACGAAGATGTGAGCGCTGCACGAACGAACACGAAAAGGAGACGGACAGACTTGCGATAATGGTTGCAGCAAACAGCTGCAGCCGAAACCGTCGCAGGCTGCTGTAGCAGTGGTAGTATCGGGCAGACAAAGCCGCTCTGCCGATTAGAGGCAGCACATTGTCGTTCGTTTGTTGATGTAGTTCCCACTGTCGATAAGAGCTGCTGGCCGCCTTCTAACAGAGGTAGCCTAGGCTGGTAGGTAATCGCTAATGACTTTCCAGGCCGACAGTGAACGGAAGCGCTATTTGCGAGCTGCCAATACAGAGATACATAGAAATACACTGATGGGCATACAACTTTACACAGCACCCAGTGGAACCAGTGAGAGAACGTTTCGACTTACGGGAATTACACAGACTCAAAGTACGCTAATTATGATGATATATGTTAGGAGTACGCAAACCCCCAATGTATGAAGCTGCTAGTTATTGCAGCATTATGGCATATGGATATATTTATTTAAAAAATGTATTCGAACATTTAATTAACTAACAATTTGAGTTCGTCTACTGTGATTCGAGTTTCCTTTTCGGCTGGTGGGGATGAAGTCGGCTCCTTGTTGACATTTCTTGACATGTTATTGTTGTGTGGCCCACACATACCGGCGTTTTAAAGGCATTCCGCTTTGAACCACTCCATTTTATAGTAAACACGAACTTGAGACAACAGCAGGGTCAGAAATTTGCATAATAGTCACTGGCGTGTCTGTTTGTTACGGAAGTTCACTGACTGCTTTGAGATGATCGATCTAATTCAAACAATGCGAGTTATGTTTGATAGAAATCAAATGACGAAAATGACAAAATGCTTGGTGGTTAAGTTACAATGATCGGTGCATGGATCCGGTTTACCATCTAACTCTTACATTTTATAGCAGCCTGAAATTTCCACCCTAAGTATAGACACCGCGAATCGGAGTCTATCAAGTAATCTCTTAAATATATAAGTCTAATTTAGACCTCGAAACATAAATGCTTGTTCGACGCCAGACGCAGTGTCATGCAGATAGCTTTCCAAAAATTTGACGTGAGGTGTATGAAGGCAATTTCTCGTATGAAAAAGATTTCATTTGGGGCAAGTAACTGAAAACAGCCCCCCCTGCACGTTGTACTAATTCACTGCGTTCAGCAAATTGCTCGAAGGGTAGGATTCCCGATATTCAACGCAATAAATAGCACGGTAATAGCTTACTGGATATCTACATTCTCGTCGACACGGTTACGATTCACAGTCCACTGTTGGTGTGATTGCAACTTGATTGGATTGTATGACGGTATCCTGTCTTGCCACTTGTCTGCTCAAGAAAACCGAGTGACGTCCAGCGTAACGGCTAGAAATAGTATTTATGAAAATACTACTTGGTAGAACAGACCCAAATGTAAATATTTGCTAGACCTTTTCATACCCTTTTACATCTCTTTCATAATAGCCTCCTTTGGCTTGAAATTAGCGAGTACTTCTATTGTATTGTATACCCGTGCATCATTACCCATTCTACCGGTAGCGATTACGAAGAATTTAGATCTGTTTTTACATGTATTTCACGTTCAGCGGGTACAATTATCATCTGGATCAGTAAAGACGGGGTTTCATGTCTATATAAAGAATATATTACATAAATATCTGCAGTGGTTTGTTTCAGTAAAAAACCCACAAATTAAGTACCTTTAGCACAACCTTTATCTAGGTACGTTTGTAGATCGATCAAGATGTTAACGAGAGCACAGTATCTGCACCTTCAACTCAAATTAGCTCATTTTCTCTGTAACACTGTTACTAGTTCATTCATACAAACAAAGTCCGTTAGCTCAAGTTTGTTGTCAAATTAAATTCTTCCAGGCTTGGTCTCTTTTCAGTCAAATTCACGGCACGATCCTTCGCTCTCTAAATCCGCTGGGATCAATGTCCGATTACACTAGGCTGTGACAATGACTTCCGTAAGAAAGCAATCGTCCAATTCACCAAAATTATCGTCATCACCGCGAGGAGTATCGAGAGGGCAATCGGGTGCGTCTTGTAGAAGTACACAACGTAATCGCATATAACCCGCGAAGAGCTGTTTAGCGCAACCTGCCAATCCATAGTCACCAAATAAACGGCCAGCCAATCGGCCTAAAAGAATTTAATTAGCAACAAGGTAGCAACTAAGATTTGTACTTAATAAATCGTTACATCAATGTGAATATCGTCTCCCTCTATATGGATTAATAAACGTATCTGACAATGTAAATACATTGTGCACCCTTGCATCATAATGTACGGAGAACAGAGAAACATTACAGGAATATGTTGGGGGGATCTGTATACCTTACACAATAACCTACCCGTGCTTAGGCACATTTCTAGGCCTTATGGACCTCGAAACCGCGGCCATCCCCAAAATCATCAATAGTTCAAATGGCACCTCTGCTTCATCAATTTACGCAGATCTATATCTGTAGTCACTTCTTTCACGGACAACCTAGAATATGATAACTCGAGCAACCATATATATATATATATATAAAACCTTTGATAAAATTGATTTCGGTCCCGTAAGTCGCTTATACTTAAACGATGCTTCTAACTACTATTCCAAATCCAGTTGATATTGCTTGCACTCCATTGAACATTTCCTCTAAAATGGCATCGATTGAAAACATAATGTTCCAAATGAGTTTACTAGCGACGTTTCTCCGAACGATCATTGGTATCGTATTAATATCTTCGAGATCACGAATCTAGGCTAGGCAACCTTCCTCGACCTGTGATATGTCCGTGACGGCTAGTGGAATTTTAATATATCATAACACTTGCCCCGAGAACTTTGGCTATTTTCACACGCTAGTTCCACACATTCGTCGCAAATGGAACAGACACAGGAGAGTTCGTTTCTATTATTCTATGATAGTGACCATTCGATTGATTCGAGAACCTAGCCGGGATCATTCATTCGTAAGTAATTAATGATCCCGCGCAATATTGGCTACAAATTTTTGAATTCAGAGTATCCTTTAAAATGGCATTTTAAACGCTTGATAGTTGTACCCATGGCAAACCCTATCGATGAAACGGACACCAACATAGAGGTCAGAAAATTTTGGGAGCACCTACACAGAAACGATTCATTTGAAAACGGACACAGCTGAGAGGAACGTCAGGAAGAGGTCAAGCTAAGCTACATTCACTATGCCTAGCCCAGGAACAACGACTTATTCTGTTGTACTGTTGTCCACAAGTGAACGATTTGTAGTTGATTGAATACCTACCGCCTACTTGGGCGACAGATTTATCCCGAAAGTCTGGGCATGTGTTTCCTTGGCTCATATACATGGGATTATGAAAACTTTCTGGATGAGAATGACAAAAAAAACGTGCACTCATACTTCAAAAACGACGCCGGGTTCAAAAGACGTTACTGCACAGCAAGCTTGTTACGTTATGTTGCCACATACTGACTCAAGCACAATGTGTTAAACTAAGATATTAGGACCCATCGAGTCCTAATACTTGAGGACTATCAACATTACGATGAATACTCAATCATGCAATCTCATTACACAATGACTTGAAAGGTCGAGCAAAAGGCAGGCTTCCCTAGTAAGGTCACATCTAACTAAACCAAATATCATCGCCATATATATATATACATATATATGTCCATGTGTGCGCTGAGAGAGGTATTACTATGGGATACCACTGACCTGCAGATACAATTGTTTGCGTATTGTCAAACTAAGGCAGACGAAGCTTCGTTGTTCTCAATCTACGTTTCGCCATCCGGCGAACGTGGCTCTATTTCTCTAAAGTGACCCGGTTCAACATCACCCAAATAGAAGTGGGTGATGGCCATCATTTTTGTATGGTATCGAAATATGTAGCTTATTATTGAATAGTCATAAAATATACTCTGGATTTGGTTGGTTTAAGAAAAAGGAAAGCAAAGTTTACAACGAACTTGCTATAAACGCATAAATGAGGAGTGTTCATGACCAAACTGTTCCAGAGCCAACTAAAACTGAAGTAAAGATGGAAGCACAAATATATTGGTAAATTGTTCAAGCTGCCGCCCTTCAAGGAACTCACTTGAAGCGTAAAATACTGGCGTAATAACCTAACAAGATAACTGCTATAGCCAAGATAATGTATATATAATAATAATAATAATAATTCTTAGTTTCAGAAGTCATGTGCAGTATCGTTTATGAATGTCGTGTGCCGACGATTCTGTTCCAGCGAATAGACAGTTATCCTCACGGCTTCATTTTGCCGTTGAATATTTATTTTTTGCAACTCTATTTATTCTCGCGGCGTCGAAGGCATTAGTGCAACGGCTCAAGCCAAAGCCCCGTCATTTCCGTGACACAATACCCACCAGGCTGCGACAACAAACCACTTCATGCTAGCAAAGCATTTCTATGCATGGTGTCTTAAATGTATAGAATGTTGACAAAAATCAGCATGATCACACGACCTCAATGACACGGTTGAGATTTGTGCAAGGAGCAGTAAACATGCTGTCATGAATTCTGTCTCTGGTTGTATAACCATTGTGACCCCGCGACAATCACTCGATTCGAATGTCTGTGCCATTAACAGTTCTACTTAGATCCTGCTGTCACAACTTATTCTCTCAGCATCTGACGTTGCTTCGAATCGAAAAGCGACGCTTGAATCGTTTCGCAAAAATCGCTTCGCCTTTGCCTGAGGCAGTTGATGTTCTACGGACGTGGGTTGCTGCATTGTCTGTGCCGTACGCGGCAATTGGGGGTCCCGGTAGAGAGGAAGTCACGCAGTTGAGCAGCTCACATTTAACGGGGCCGGGATGCGCTTTGGGACAGTGATTCGGGGTATGCCTGGCTTGTCGGGCCACAGGGGCAGCCGAAAGTGGTGGGTAGATAACAGCTGATGTCACACGGTGGGGTGAGCTCGATGCGGACAGACGATCGAGTGAGTCGAGTTTTAGGGGGGGCTGGCCGTAGGGCGGTGGGTGGTGTCAGTTTGTCCCCGGGGCGTTGTTAGCACACCGACAGTGTGAGATACGAACGACAAGTCAGACACTCATGCCTCCGCTCAAGAAGCTAAATGTGTGCGCCATTGACTTTCGCTGTGACTATAGCTTGGCCAGATTTCAAATGCGGCGCGAAAAGCCCGCTCAACACGTTTGAACACATCGATGGCTTGCCATACGTCCGGGTTCACACTTACTCCCACTGCTTACATCGTGATTGTTTTGAGCAAATTCTTTAACGACAAGAGGTCGGACGAGGTACAGTACTTGAGTGGGATACAACTGAAAACCAAAAACCTAAATTTCAAAGCTGCCCCTGATGCCTTCGAGTTGTTCGGTTCTAGTTGATACCAGTTGTGCCACTCGCAATACCCGCTCACGCTACACTCATAGGGGATAAGTGAGTGACATGACAAAGAACTCGAGGATCAGCGGTACGAGAAAGGGGTGAGGCGTGCCAGTTCAGAAGGACACCAACGCGAACTTGGTAGAAATTCGCCACCGGATCAAGTGACAGCGGTGACCCCCCTTCCACCCGAGAGTTGTTGTGCCCTGTGATTTGCAGCAGGAGCGAGGAAAACATGGGGGTCAAATTGGTGTGAACGAAAATCGTTGCATGTCATTGGCACCCGAACGAAACATTTCGAACGTATGTGGCTGATTCGGTTGACGAAAAGACGGAACCTATTGAAATTCTCCCTAAAGTATTATGCTTTGGTGTTTGATATGTTGTTGTTTAGAAGCTATTTAAGGAGGTTCTGCTCAGCGGCGCGATGCATTCGTGTGCGCCTTGCAATCGGAAGAGGCGGACGTAGGTGCACGGGTTCGACCCCCACCGTTTTTTGCATTTAAAGGTCTCCATCTTACGAAGCAATGCCGAAAGCAGTTGTGCCGTGGACGTTAAATGTTTAAGGCTGTGAGTCAGCCCGGAAAATTTACTTTACTCTAGGTTCTGCAGATCTGTACGGATATCTGGTTTGAGGTGAGTGCTGGGGCTGTTATTCTCCATGTTCGAGATTTCAAACGTACTATTAAGTTTGTAACAATAAAAGCTGTTTAGATAGCGCTGTGAGTTTTAGTCTATCTCGTTACAGGAAATAGGTGGACACAGTATCATGTCATACTATAACGCACTACGCTTAAGCACTTGCACAAATAGGCTGTAAATATATGTGTATGTGTATATAGGTTCAAAAATTCTGTTTGTTACATGCTAATCCAAACTTAAAATTATTTATGATAATCTACCTTCGTTTCTGTGGGTAGGCCCCAAAAACATATGAAACCTTAAAGTCCGGAGGTCACAGTTCAGTACAACGACGTGTGCCGTTCTTGAACTACATTTGAACTATAACTGAAGTCCCCTTCCGCTTCAAAGCTTAATAGGGTCTGGGAGTATGTCGTTTGTGGAGTCCAAGGTTAAAGATCCCATTTAAGTGCATATATAACCTTTTTGTGAAGGAGAATGCTCAGCCAAACCTGGCTTCACTTCAAGGTTTTTGCCTATGCACTGCGGGACTCCTACCTGAGTGGCAGACCTACTCACTAAACTCGAGTCCTACTTAAACTTCACTCTCTGGTCAGCTCGGATCTGCATTTAATAGTACTAGGGGCCGGATATATAACTTGCAGCTGTGTTATCCACACAATGTCGACGGCTTTCTACATAGATATTAGTCGAATGCTTGAAAATCCAGGCGAAGATGAAGATAATGCCGTTTGCTTACACGCCTCTTTAACTATGGGGCAGCCTATCGTCCAACAAATGTGAGCACCCTGGTGGACATACTCTTCTACTAGGTTTCACTCTTCTGAAAAGGATCTGAATGCAACAGCCAGATATATTCGCCTAAATTACATAGCCTATATCGGAGCAAACGGCGTTTACGATGCCTTACGTTACGGTCTTCTGCTTAACGATTACATCTGTAATGGTCCCAGAGCAACGAGCGTAGCGAATCTGGATGAACCTGTACATTCGCCACGATGATCACGAGCAAGTCCATACGTGACAATACCTACGTGTTCCCTTATCTGTTTCCGATAACATCGATGATGGTGTGCTAAAGCTGATAATTATGGTCACTGGATGAGTGTACGTTACAATTCAGTAATCGTGGCCGAGTTACCTACTGCACATTGCAAACTACCGCAAGCACGTCTAACTAAATATAGATTAGGTGAACTGTGTGTACTACTGTGGGCCTCCAGTCCATTGGGGAGTCTTAGGCTCTAGAGTGCTGCTCCTTGCTAAATAAATTAATTCGTCTTTCGTTATTTATTAGTACTGAGGTACGCAATCCTTATAAAATTAGCTCCCTACCTTTAACTTGAAACGGGTTCCACAAACAACGCGATTCACAAACATCATGTGTTCAACTAAATTAGTTCTACCTGTACCTTCCTCATATAATGTTTTAGATCAATTCTTTCTCGATAGATCCCAAACGCCAATCGTTACGCGCTGCTTGTTCCCCCTTGGCAGTATCGGCACCATCAAAAAAGAACCCACCACTGGGTTTCCGCTCACTTACTCAGTTCAGTGTTGTGCAGTTGCAGACGAGGGTTCTTTTGATCTGGGCAGCAGATGGGCTGGTAGTCATGTTGTCCGCAGCTGACATCCGGCTACCCAAGGCGAATCATTGAACACCAAAGTTCGTGTTGGGGCCAGCTAGCGTCATTAGAAAAAGGTCTCCGCAAAAGTCCATCGTACTTTACCGCGAGCAGGAAACAGACCGGATGTTAATCGAACAAGAAACCGAGCTATATAGGTGCACGAATGGTCGAAGGACAACGAAGAGGCTAAACTGTTGTATTGTAACGTTTTTTTGGGTACTACAGAACACAGCGATGGTTTCATGACTGTTAAGATTCCCATTCCTTTCACACTACCTTAATTAGGGATGTGCACAAAATGTTTACTTTGAGTCTAATACTATTAGAAAGAATAATAATTGGGTTTTAATTGTCTTCACCTCACTTTTGTGATAGTATGGAAAAAACCAACGGCAATGCCCTTTATCTTGTTATTAAATAAACGGTGGATATTCTCAATTAATCGATACGGCCTTTTTAACAAGTTCTATTCCATGACGTACTTAAATGTGAGTACACTATTTATGTGAACTTAAATGGTGCACTCGCATTTAAGGAAAGGTCCATACACTATTGAAAACAATGCAGGCGGAACGAACGAGTTGTATTCGAGAAGTCAACGATATTACTCGTCTCGTCGAAGTTAACTTTTTTTTGTCACTGCTAAGGGAAGTGTCTAAAAGGGATACCAGCCGTATGCTTATTACTTTATTTCTACTCGCAGATCTGCTCGCACCATTTCAATTTCGTTTGTTATTATCGATCATATAGCGCTTGATTACTGGGATGCTGGAACGGAAGTAATTAAATTGTTATTAAATGTACACGCACACATTCTAAAATACATATATATACATATGTAGACATATTTTTTTCTATATATATATATATATATACTCAGCTCTTCTTTGAGGGCCGACAATATGTTTCATTTATCTATTAATATCCGAAGAATCCAACAACCAACTTTGATAGAGGTATTCAAAGCAACTTTGACCACTTTTCTAAATAAATATACACACTCGCAATCAATTGTCATGCAAACGTAACGGCATAGAAATTGCGATTACGATGTGCACATAATTCGATTGCCAAGCTCTATGTATTCATTTAGGCTTCATACGTAAGTAAGCGAACTGAATTCAATGTATTAGTGAGGTGCATCAATTACCAGCCATGAAGCCGTTGTAGTTAGTTGAAGCCCCTTAATATATATATATATATATATAACGTCCCTCTGGTGTTTTTTGCGGGTGCATTTAGCTGTGATTAAAATTTCGTCCTGCTTGGTCAAAGCTGTCTATCAGTAAGTCCGACACCAAGCGTAAAGGAAGCACCCTCTAACGCCACCTCCTTTAGGCACCCCCCTGCTAGTCTAGTAACACCACATTTAATTCCAGCAATAATAACTGACAATTTATTGAGCACTCAATATAATCAAAACCGCCAATTCAAGAACTACTATACTATATACTATACTACTATATGCATTTTAAATGTTGGCCTTTGGAAAATAATATAATTTTAAAAATAAATGATCCTAGCCCTTTGTATGCATTCGCATATATGGCCAGAATATGAATTTATTTATTTTTACTGAGTGAGATATTTTAGATCAACCCTATCTAATTTATATGTTGGACATTCGACTTAAATCGTATAGCTCAGTATTAGTTTGGCGTGGCAGTATAATCAAGCGGGTACATGCGTGGGATTACGTTCCAATCTTCGTTTCTGCATATCCACTGGTGATGTCCAATTTGTTTTAATTCTTATATTTTCAGGGCTAAGGATGGGAGGTCGATTTCCTCTATGACGAAGGGGTTTGAATATATTTTATCCCTTGTTTCTACGCAAAAATATAAAGATACTATTCTCTCTCACACTGTTTTTCCCCGAAGTGAATATTTTTCAAGATTCTTAACGTTTTGTGTTTTTTGGCTTTTAGCTCATCTCTATCATCAGGAATCTCAAACTGTAGCAATATATATATTCAGCTCACCATTTACGACATAATCCGTAGGCTAGCTATTGAGCTGTTACGATAGTTTTACCAGGAACAATATTTTTAAGTCTGATCAGAAGAACCATCAAATGAAATGCATTTCAGGGACACTTTCCATAGGAAAAATCGATGTGAATGTCTAGACACTGAAATATGGTAACGTGGTAGATGCGTCATACTTTGCTGGTAAATTGTGCCTTACTAGATTTTTCCTAAATCTCACAGTTTTCGGGAATGGTCGCAAAAATCGAGTTACCCTGTATAATATACATGTGTATATATATGCATATTTGCATAAACAAAATACTGCATATACGACCTCAATATATTTTATAGAAGATTGGAGTACACTACTGATACATCAAATCCAAAGACAGTCCATGAACGATAAATAAAAGCCAGGAATAGCTCGCATAACAATGAGATGGTACAGCTATGTCTGTAAATGTAGGTAGCACTGTGAACGAATTGCCTAAGCGTTGTCAGTTCTCAGCCCGTATTTACATTGCAACCTCTACCCTACCCAACTCGAGTTGCTGTTTCACTCAAACATGGATATACTCCGGTATGTTGAGTTCACATCAGGACACTGATTACGAATATCACAACAACGAAATTCCTCGTCGTATAATATGATAGTATAATCAGGACAGCGCAATGTGGTTCTAGCGACTCCCTGATATGACAACATGTTTAATCAGAGTAATAGGAACATTAAAAACACGAGTGCCTTAATGAAGAACAGGGTGCATAAGAACCTCTAAGGGATCCTTATAAGGATGGTTTTCGTCCAGGTCGAAATAGGATGGCCGCTTCTCATTGGGTTGACAGTGGCCCTCTGTTTGCCGACTGCTGTTAAGACGGCAGGAGGATATCGAAACATGGGGCGGAATAGAGAGTCTTTTGGTCCATGGCCTCAGGGGAAACTGTCGCAACACCCATCGGCTAAGTCAAGTCAAGACAAGAAACTTGGAATGGTGACATTACCCACTGAACAGGGATAGCCTTACCATAGCCCGACTCGGTCGCTTGATGTGGCAATGGTGCTGTCTGTCCATGTGTGATGATGCACCCGACACAGCTGTTGTTTCTATGACCCTCGACGACCAGGACAATATATCTGTCGATTGCGCACTTTCCATTTTGGCGCACCAAAAGTGTGTTGTGCATCGTTGAGCATATATATATATATATTTATATGTATGTATATATATATATATATTTATATGTATGTATATATATATATATATATTTATATGTATGTATATATATATATTTATATGTATGTATATATATATATATATTTATATGTATGTATATATATATATATATATATATATATATATATATATATATATATATATATATATAGTGTGACAAGCGATGATTATGCCTAGGCATGTTGGTTTGGCGTCAAATTCTTCGTTTATCCGACGTCGCTCAAGGTGAATAAGGTGCTCGTTTGAGCAGTTGATTACCCGGCGGTCCCCGGGGGTAAGACGTGTCTGGACATTTAGGATCGTCTCAGCATTTCGTATTACAGATTAGTGAAAAGTATTATGATGACATAAAATTAATATTTTCTCTAAAATCAAACTGCTTTCCTTTGATCCGCAACGAGCCAACTTCACCTTGTGGCAAAGCTTTCTATTTGGTTGTGACCTCATGGTGGCTGGATTGGTTATTATTATTTTAGATTAGCTATATATGCATAGCACTCCAGTTGTTGGCATTTCCAAATATATATATATATATATGTATATACCTATATAATATATTAGATAGCGTTGCACTGCTTCATTCATCGGATATTATTGACATTTCTTAAACCGTATGTCGAGTGCTTCCTACTTAGGTAGCTTGGCTTACCATTTTTTTTCAATGTCGTCAGTAAGTCTCGGATCGGCAAAAAGGTAAATGCCATGAAACTCTTTGAGCCTCTTTCCACAAAGCTGCGGTGATCGAGGTTTGCTGCCACATCTTGCGTTTCCTCGCCATAAGGCGCTTACGCGAAAGAACGTTTTCGACGCATTTCCTGTGGGTAGGCTCCGTTATGGATAACGCCGTTTAGAATGGCTACAGGATTGGCCATACAATATCTACGGTTTGCATTGCGAAGGCACGTTGCACGTTCGTGAGCCTAAAATGCGCAGTGGTGGCTGCACAACCTATTTCACAAACTTCAAGAGAGACGCGTGCTAAACTTGCCCTCTGAAAAAGCCACAGTTTTAGATGGTGAGTATTTTGGCACCCAACGTTCGGAGTTCAGCATTACGTGCCTTTTGCATTAACGGTTACGAGGTGACTATTTCGTGATGTGGTTTCGGAAAGTGCCTAAGTTACTGAAACCATGAATGACAACTTCTTATGGATTCAGTCTAAATACAAGGTGCTACATATAGCCCTTGGTGTGCGACGTATACCTCAGCAACGTTGCTTAAAAATTTGGAAAATTTTATCGGTAAAATTAACAATTTACCCGGGGACTCTTCTAATTAGCTATATTAATTAAGCAATCTCCCAATTACTTCTTGTATTTTATGTTCCTGATGGTGTATGTTCATTGTACCCACCTGCTAGATATCTTCAGAATTGAAATGCAGGACTGCTGCTCAACCGGAACACCCCAACTAGAATAGGAAGAGAAGGTCCATGATATTTCGTTCCTTGTCGAAATATCCCGTTGTAAACACAACGTCTATTCTGAGACGCACCCTATTGTATTTCGTACTCCGCTTCTCTCAAAAAAACTCCATATGATCTATTTCGATTTCCGAATTTAATTTCTTAAAATAAATATCGTTGTTTTTGTTTAAAATTACTTTCCCCTAGAGAAAAAGTAGACCAGCTTCGTTATTTGTTCATTGCTCTTCAAGCCCAAATGTAACAAAGAGTTTGTTATGTATGCAGTATTTATTAGCCTGTTATGTCAACCGGATTTCATAGTTTATTATGCATGCAAGTTATTTTTTACATCTCATACATACGCACAATTCTAAATTTGCCAGGCTGACTCACAGCCAAGATTTAACGTCCACGGTACAACTGCTTTCGGTATTGCTTCGTGAAGCGTACCCCTTGAATGGAGATATACAACAGCGGGAATCGAACTGGTACACTTACGTGTCTCCTCCGGTTGCAAGGTAGACGCACACGAATGCGCCACCAGGCCACCACCGGGGTTGACACACGTATGATGCTCATGCGATCTATACTGTTTCCAGGTGTGTCAGTTCTCTCTATGACGCTACTTACCAAATTAACTATGAAAAAAAAACTCGGGACGAAACTCGTGCGTTTAGCTGAAAACGTTGTACGCTCCACTCGGTTGACTTGAACGAGAAGATTAGGAGAATATATCGACGGCGGATGACGACAATGGTGTGTGAGCATACGTAGTAGTGTTCGAGATATAACGCAGACACGGGAACATGTGAATTATAGCCGGGCACTGCTCCAAACCTTTAAAATTTCTCATTAACATGCCCACTTTTTGACAGTATAATCGCTTCTAGGAGTGGGACGATGGGTGGGTGGTAGGGAGGAAGAGATAGAGACAATGAATGAAGGGAGTATACAAGCACTCGGAGCGAATGCCTACGGCGGAAAACGTCATACTCAAGTGTCCCAAACTACAACGCGAGCACCACGTTAATAATAAAAAAAGAAAATTAGCGAGGCCAAGATAGTGATGGTGGCAGAAAAAGGCAACCAAGTCAGGATCTCCACCGTTCAGAGACCTTAGTCTACCTACCCACCTACTTACCTACCGCAGCAGCTTCGGTTGCTAGCCATAAAGTGCAAGGGGGGACATGAGATGACAGGGGAGGATGTCTTTAGATCATCATCTACAGCTCACGTCACATCCTTCTCGACTTCGTTATTCTTTTGAGCGCAAGTTCACTTAGTAGCAGGTATCCACCATCTAGCGCTGAAACATTGTTCGTATACTCCGGCATCTACTGTGAGTATGATACAGATATCTACTTTGCTATGTATAAGAATAACAGTAATAATAGAATGAAAGCTCGTTTTCAGAACACACCACCATCATTACAATTTCCTACTCCGACTAGACCAGGTCAGACCCAGGCTCTGTCCGATCTTCACAGAAGAAGCACCTTCGCGTGAAGTATCCTAATGGGTTTCACCCTCGATGTGGCGTGGTGGCAGCGAGAGAGACAGAGAGGAAACCCAGAGTTGAAAAATGAAGTGGCTAAGCTGTGACGCCTATCATTTGGCGACAGGCCACGACCCCGAGGAACGACCGTTATGACGTTACAGACGTTAGCAGCCCCCCACTTGAATAATTTGAGTGAAACTTGTCTGCAAAATTGTTGCTAGAACACCTTAACGTAGTTACTTGAAATACGGAGGGGTGTCATATTTGCTCTGCACTGTAGCCACTTTCTCCAATGACAACTCCGATGTCATAAATTTACTCTAAACGTCTTTAAAAATGTATTATTTTCTTGGTATACCTGCATGCCCGGGCGGGCTGCACGTGTTTCGATCGAATATATATTTAAGGGTATTTTGTCTTTCTATTCTAATTATATAAATTATGTAGATTTTAATAATTTCATCATAGCGTGTTCATTAGTATCCAGTCTATCGGCTCTCTTTTGAATGTGAGTATTGGAAATTACAATTTCCAAGTCGTACACCATAAATTTACTTCAACATAGAAGATCACAAGAACTGCTAAATGGTTTCCAAAGCAGATGTCATAAATACGTTCTCCTCGTTGAGACCTTTGGGAATTGAAGATTTTCGTTTCATTGTTTTCATTGTTCCTACAACCTGTGAGAAACTTTCTTTGCACTTTGAATACATTCAGGCCAGTCGAACTTAGAGCTAAAAATAGGAGTTAGAATTTTTTTGCTCGAGCATCTATCTGTATGTGTTAGTGCTTTCGGAGCATGTTGCCTACTCGGGGCCTTGTAATGTGGCGCCCTTTACATTGTCCATCTGTACTCGAATTGGTCTAGTTGCATAGCCTTGAAAGACGGACAGAGAGAGAGAGAATCTGCGGGTACAACAGAATATGAAATGAGCGACGTCAGCAAGTCTTCCGAAGTTACAAATGAATTAAACTTTTGATAGATATCTATGGTCGCTCGAAAGCAGAGAGCACAAGTTTGCGCCGTTTGCCTTTCAGTGGGCTCCTCCTATTTTCGCACATTCGTCTCTTCGACCATTAAATTTCCGAATGAAGAAAAATCAACAAGCACTTCTCAGGCGAAGCTTTCGACAGTCGTGGCGAGACGTGGTTGTAACAAGCTACTATAAAAGACACACACACACACAGTATTTGCATAGACAACTTTAATGTCATGTGTTATATTCATGCCACTGGCAGAGGCGGCGTGGTGACAGCCTCGCCTGGAGACGGGTAAAAATGTAAAGGCTAACGCCTTATGGCAGCGCATTCATTCAGCGTCCATCCTCGACATCGATTGTAGACGTGACGCCGTTTATATTCATAGTAGCCCAAACGCAGATGATGGATTGGATCGACGACCCGATCGTGGAGGGGGTTATTTTGTTCTCTGCATTTTTCTCCTTCGAGTAGATTTACTCTTTCACCCGCAGATGGGGTGAGGGCTCTTCTCAGCCAGCAGAGTAGAGGGCATTCATATGAGTTGGCTATTCCTTCGACTTGACAATAATTAAACGGCAGTTGGGAGTTTTACGTAACGAAACTTTACATCAAATGACATGCATTTTACGATTAGTCCTTGTTCATTTCGATTTACCACTGGCCTTTTCTCTGCTATGAAGAATTAATAATCACTCATAATTAATCGCTCATAGCACATTCCCGCATGTCAATGTATGGCAATCGGTTAAATGTAACGGAAAATACGAAAAAAATTATTTTTTTTCAAGGTGATAGCATCTAGGTAATATTTTGTTTAAAAAGTATCCCTCTGCACCGTATACTCGAAACGATAATCCTGCTGAGGTCAAGCTACGGAGTTTCCTCATAATGAACATTGGATCATTTTAGCCACGTTGAAAATAGATATCTTCTGTTCAATTATTTATAAATTGTTTATTATAATAAAATGTTTCATTGATTGTTTATAAATGATTTACTATTATGTTTTATTGATTAATTTGTAAATTTATTCCAACACAATTCCTTTATAAAAGCTTTAACTGAAATAATAGCCTGGTTGCGAATTAGGTGCCAGGTACGAATCTGGTGCGATTTATTTTTCCTGAATAGTGAGCTGTTCCATAGTAATTGTTGGGGTGCTCCTTCGGAGTATCGGTTCTGTTGAACCGATCCGGGATTTCCCAAAAGCCAACATGATCCTAGCATCCGCAACTCCTGATAGAACCGACGATGTGCCAACTGCTGTTTGATATTATTGGGTGGGATTAGAAATTGGGTTGGATTCTTACGTGTCACGTTGGGTGTTCCACGCTCGATCCAGCCGAAGTTTCCCGTTGAAACTGGTCGCACTTCGAAAGCTTATTAGGGTGAACTCGCTGAATTCAGATAATGGCGTGCGTCAAAGATAGGTTTCCGATGCGCGCAAGATACAGCATAAAATGTGCATCGTCGTATACTTTAACTCCAAGCTTCTCCCGAATCCACCATTCAAATTAATAAGTATTCGATTTATTAGCCTTGACTGCGGCTACATAAGTATTACACATATGCTTTAACTGCATCCACATCCCATCGTCGGTTAGTACCGGCACTAATTATTCGTTGTTGACGGTTCTACCTACAGAACCCGAACGATGAGAGTCTAGTTCATACAACATAATGGCCGGCAAAAGCTCAGCGTGTATGCTATATAAAGTAGACTTCAGTTCGCTCCAGGGAATGAAGCCTACGTGCTTGCGGCACTCGCAACTCGGCTGGATCCTTTCGATGCCAAACGTGGGGTGTAGGCTGAAGAGGCAAAGTTGGATAACAAGAATAGTGTGGCTAACTAAAAAAGAAATGCTTAATTAAACGATTACGTCGTACTGTTTATGTGAAGCGGATCATTAAATGTGTTCTGACACGAAAAAGAAAGCGATTAGCGAATACCGGGGTAACGAGGTAATCTAGTCAAACTCTTTCAACGTGACTACTCCAACATTCGTCTATGTACTGTGGTCACTGCAGGGCAGCAGTCATTGGTAGTCGTTTCTTCTATTTCAGCTAATTATATTAACTACACAATCCACATCTTTCACCATTAGTCATAGCTAACTAACCTGTTCGAACAAATGAACGAACAGTAATAATCCGAAATCAAGAGATAAACCAACATAAAAGATATCGTATATGGCCAATAGAGCGGCGGAGGCCGCGATACAATATCGCGCTTTGTCGCTAGGTAGACTCACTTCAGTTTTTTTTAATTCGAGCGATGTACCGCTTGTACATATTAATATTGTATAAAATCACTGTATTGAAAGAGATAGAATAACAACAATAATTATTTGGCTGCAGAAGTAAGTATCAAGAATGGCACACGCATGTATGACCCAGTGGAGGCAGACATATGCAGTATTGAGAAAACACTAATTAATAACGGCAGGCGAAGATTCTTTTCATTTATCTTATTATTCATCATGTGAAAAGATCTTCTGCATCTGCTGCATTTGTCACTACTGGAACTTCTAAACTCTATGAGGAACGATAGAGCAATATCTAATTGGACTAAAAACTGTAAATCAGTCGTCCTAATGAAGAGCAGAATAGTTCACAGTGCACGAAACAGCTCGAGAAAGCCAAGTAGAGTTTCCATGTTTAGAGATGTCGAGTTAAGCTAATGTGATAATTATACACAGTCCCCTAAATAGGAAGACACGCTAGATAACAGGTTATTTGCAATGAAATGCTGGAACAGTGAAGTCGAATACTGACGTAGGCTACTTGTGATAGCAGCATTAACATAGCTGAACTCGAAATATAATCGAACAGATAAAGCAGAGTCTAATGAACTAAACGACAACGGTAAGTGAATGGAACATCAGTAAAAACAGTGAAATGCGTTCAACTAAAATACGCTAATGGGAAGACTACAATAAGCTAACTAGTCGTGTACGCTTTACTGTTATAACAATTTTTTTGTTTATATATTTATTTTTTTATCTAACCGGTTCCTGTTATAGTTATAGAAATAGACTACCTCATTCAATGTAATCAGCCATTTTTTTACTGAATTTTGAATTTGTGAATATTTCCATTAAGACAAATTTGCATTTTCGCCAAGCTAGCTGGTGCTCACCATAGAAAAATGCATAACCACTATTAATTAGTAATTCAAAATTTCAACTCAATTCAATGCTCTTACATTAGCTGTTCTACTACTCTATTCCACTTCTCCTGAAATCTAAAAATTTCGAATGAAATGCGTTTAGTAAATTGCTCTCTTTTTTTCTCTCTACCTTGATGAGAACAATGGGGTCAATTGCAAACGCATATTGTTATTCCTTTGATCGAACACCTTCCAGGTAGAGAGTGAACCTACTTCTTTGGGAGTAGGTAATCTCTTATGATAATGGGGGCAGGGCAGTTAGATACATGAATATACATGTATATATACAAAAAAAAACAATCTATAATAGCATATAGGTCGATATGCTATTATAGATTGTTATATATATATATATATATATATATTAGGCTGACCCGAATATATATAAATATATATAGTGAGGCGTGCCATGGTAGTGGCTGGCAAATGGCAGGACTTTACGGCTTTATTCAAGACAAGATAACTTAAACTTCGACCTGGTGGCAACGTCGCCGTCTCTTGGCACGAACAGAAGCACAAGTGAGAGTCATGAACTCGACATATGTGAATGCCGAAGCGCATGAACAAACAGACAACAACAATATCTCTCTCTCTCTCTCTCTCTCTCTCTCTCTGCCCCCGTTATTTTCGACCTTTGTCGTTGGACACTCGACTTTCATAGAAATAACGTTCGTCCGTCCATTGCGCCTTCTTCTACAACAGCGTTTTCTTTTGCGCTCAAGGTTCGTCTCCAGAATGAATCCCTGGGGAAATTACTGTTGCATGCCCAAATGTGCCGCCGCATCGCCTTTCCATTCGGACCACTGTCAGAGATAGGTAGAGAACGAGTGAAACATTTTAAGAAAGAAAAATTTCGACGACGAGGTTGAAGGGGCGGCACACATCCGTGTAACGGTTGCACACTACACCACTCAGTATGTAGATGCTGATAACAATAGATGCCTGCCAAAGACGTTCTCAATGGCAACATCTGCTACGGTTTATATTATTTCATATATACAAATTGGAGAAAATTTATTATTTCACGTTTTTCTCTTGGCGAGGGACTGATAGTAGAACCGAGATAAGCTGACAAGTAAAAACAGATAAATGTCAAACCCAGATTATATTAAATACCGATAGAACATTCCTGCTCAATGATTTTGATTCCGTTGTGTCACCAGCCCTTTCTATCTAAATCAAAGTGGTGGCCACAATTACGACCACTATTTGCACTGAAGAATTTAAGAAAATAATCAACGCTACAAAGCATTCGAGTGATTGGCGATATGGTAATTCTCGTAGAGTGCAGTTATGAGCAACTTGTAGTGCTCGCACCGAGACAAAGAAAATTCTTTCCGGCGTTTCTAGACAACATCAACTTTACTAAGCCTTCAAGTTGTTGCGATTTCGACGGTTCTGACTGCAGAAGCAAGGCAGAGCATTGGAAATGATGACCGGTTTGATTCCACTTCGTGGGTGTATGTTTTTCCTTCTACTTTTCTTTATTGAAAAATGAAGCCAAGTACAGTCCAAATGTACAAATCATCGTACATTATACCTTGAGTGTTGTATCATAATTTGGCCCAGTCTATGTCTCCTAAGAAAGCTTCGTTACACGAGTTCAATTTCACTCGTTATACAACTACTATAACGATGTGTCAACATCAGCTGCCGGCACTTAATTGGACGCAAGCCTTGTGTTTCTCCAAAACTACAACCCGACCGATCCGAGGGAAACCTCCCACTCGAGCGTCGTTCCCCAGTAAAGATCGGATACGAGACCACGGCGGACAAACAGTCTGTATACCTGTATGAGGCAGTGAACTTGTCTCGTCTAGACTACCCAGAGCAAGCAATTTTTTGTGGTGAAACTTGTATACTATTGAGAAGAACGCCCGTGGTCTATCCAACTAAGACAAATGGTGGTTATGAAGAGCAACCTAATGAGTTGTTTCGAAAGCAGCTCCCTTTAAAAGTAACTTGTGTAACTTCACTCCGAGAATAGTCACCATTGTATTTAACATGCTGATAATTAAATCATTTGTTATACTCGATACTGCAAGACTACAGGCGAGTACGGGAATTTAGGTGTTGTCTAGTTTTCAAGGGTATCACGATGATACCAACTCTTGCGAAGGCCGTTGCTACTGCCGTTGTCACAGCGGACCGCGCCGGACGAATTCTTAAGGAGGTGCTGCATTCAGGCGCACTCGGCATCGTTGATAAGGCTATTGATGATTTCCAAATGGAAGCTGATAGAAACGCTCAGATGTGTATAGTAGAGTCACTTAGCAAGAAGTTTCCGAAAATGAAGATAATAGCAGAAGAGGGCCAACTGGAAGGGATTTCACTAAAGGACGATTGGCTTGTGGACGGAATGAGCGAGGCCGTTCTTAAAGAAACTGTACCACCACCACTTGCCGATGTGCGCGAGGAAGATATCGTTTGCTGGGTGGACCCCCTGGACGGCACAAGGGACTACGCTCAAGGCGTTGTTGAACATGTCACTGTTTTAGTGGGATTTGCCGTTGAAGGTCGCGCGGTAGCGGGAGTAATCCACCAGCCATTTTACAATTATCAACGTAAAAGGGGTCCCCTTCCGCGGGGTCGTACAGCTTGGGGTATCGTAGGTCTCGGGGTTCGCGGACTCCACCCAAGTTTTCCGCCTGCTGGCCTCATAGTGACGACCTCTGGCGTTCGTTCACAGCCCGCGGTCGATGCCTGTATCAAATCTATGCAGCCGACCGAAGTGATACGGGTTTCAGGGGCTGGATACAAAATGTTGCTCGTATTGGAAGGGGTTGCTCATGCGTATGTATTTCCATCGGCAGGACTTAGAAAGTGGGACACATGCGCACCAGAAGCTCTTTTAGTGGCAGCTGGGGGTGCCGTGGCTGATATTCATGGCAACGCGATCCTGTACCACGCACAAACGGACTACCCTATCTGGTGTGGATTGATGGCTTCTAGAAGGAAAGATGACATGCCGAGATACCTGAGGATGATTCCAAAAAACGTCTCAGACGAGCTTCTAATAAAAGAAGGGACGGCGAGCGATGAGCTCTAAAAAGTAGTCGTTGAAATTTTTGTATCGAGTTGAACACCTGTAGACGTACAGCATTTTTACCATGCGCCAACGTATAACAGGGATCCAAGTAAATGTTTGATATCAGCAGGTGTTGACACGTCGTAATGTAAATTGATAGTTGATAAAATTATCCCAAATCACATCAGTCCCACAATTGATGCTAGATTGCGCTTATTTTGGCGTTATTGTCATAGAAGAACTGTGGGCATTACTAAACATAACCCACTAATTAATGGTTCGTCCACACTATTGCCAATTAAAGCTAGTCCCTTACAGAAAACTATCGGCATGTGTTGTATGTGTCTTCCATATATTGTATTCTCCGTCGTTCTAGGCACTTAACACAGTTTTCCGAATCGGAAATGATACTATTGGAACCGATGACCATAACAATGGTTACGAGTTTTCTCATCCGTTCGCGTGAAGAAGCAAGATACAGGTCAAAGAAATCTTCGAAGTTCACAAACCCAATTGATTGCCTTTCCCTGGATGTTCGGGGGAAAGTATCTTAGCAACGATAAAATCTATCTCAATAGGATTCAGCTTTGCCCCTGATTTAATTCCTCCCATATTGCCTGTTTTATATGTGTATATCATAGGGCTTGAGAAGATGGAAATGTACTGGAGAATTTTGGAAAATCAATAGGTGCTCACATTTCTAAGACAATTGTTAACATAGTCAATCGGTCCATACTTCTAAGCAAACTTAGAAATTTATCAATTGACTTACCCTGAACACCGGCCGAAAATGTCCTCGTCATCATCTGTCGCATTCACATCAAGCTATTTAATAGTCTACAGTATCTGATCTTTCTTGAACAGCACAAAATGGACCAAGTTCTCAGTCCTGATATTTAGCTAAAGAGAATGTCACCTATTCTTGTTACGGGATATTTAGCACTAGTTTTATTATATCTTTAAAGACGCGCTATAATGATAAATACATTTTTGGAAGCCTTATTAGAATTAAAGAGGGTAGCGTATGCCGCAAGGCTGTTCGAAGTAAGTGCCTTTGTTTGAATCACGTACTAAGCAACTGACCAAACGGCTTTCCTTTTCAAGGAAAGCCAATTGGTGGAAAGCTCGTACGAGGTAATGGATTTCATTTTCCGCCAAAACTAAACCGTTACTGTGTTTCTGAAGTCTGTGTTTCAAGTCGATACGGTTCTCATTGCGATTGGCAACTGGGCCAGCAATTACCCTTAGTAACGGTTCAATTAATCACAATTATTGCTATGTGCCCTGGCCTAAACCCCAGAGAGACTTCCTGAATCTGTCGGAAATATATAAACATTTTATATTCTACACAATGCGTCTATATATAACACGAGGAGATAACTGCCTTCTAAATAAATGCGATCGCCTATTAAATGAATTGCATATGCATTGTTTTACCGTCAAATAGTAACATTAAAGTTAATGCTGTCTAACGAAAGATCTTTAATAGACAGAATAAGTAAAAAGTCCATTCTCATTGATTGGGCAGCAAGATTGACACAAACAAGAAATGAAATGAGTAACCAGAGGTGAACATTGAGTTATTGCCGCCTTTGTTCACATCGAAAACTGTTTTTGTCGAGTGTATTCATAGCGAACATATTGTTCGACTTGCTTCAAAATAGCCAAACAATAGGGTTGAAATTGTTCGCGTGCTTTATTTACAAGAAGACTCGTTAGGAAATATTTTGCATAATCTCGACAAATGTAATTCGAGTATGAAGCGATCCACGACAATTAGTGCAAATCACAGAATTTTGTTTTTCCTGAATTTGTCGTTTCTTGTCTTATTTCTTTCTACTTGGTGGAGTTCAGTGTCAGATTTGAATATGGGAATAATTGAACACACGGTCCTCCCATAGCTTGTTCTTGTTTTTCATTTACATACGAACGAACCTCCCGGAGGCTTCGTCGTATCCAACTTCGCTCTCGGATACGCGCATTTCTCAGGTCGTCTCAGATGTGGTACGGGCAGGATTCCACTTCTCTGAGTTCCACTCACAGCACTTGTACGTAAGTCCGAGACACAGAAAATAAACGCACGTAGCAAACTCATAAAGGATTCATGTAAAAGCCTGAACTTCTGGAAACCCTGGGAAATTGTGTCCGGATACAGCTGAAGCCCAGACTGGATATTCTTGCAGGGAGAGGTTGTCCACGAACGTGACATTGCGATAATATCGAATGGTTTGGATACAACGCGCGTTTGATTTAATTTGCTCATTATCCAGTTTTAGCTTATCATTTCTCGTGGCTATTGTTCAGAGCCATGTCTTATAACAGCCAGGGAAGAGACTGATCGAAATTGAAAAATGTGAATAAAAATTAGAGAATAACAACCTTCTACAACGTATTCACTGTGGTCGGCAAGCTATATAACTGGTTTATTTGATGCCACTTCTAGTGTACAAATGTACTATTAGTTGTGATGCACAAATCTTAGAAAATTAGAGTCACAAATAGAATAGAACGCCAGCGGCCACCTATATAGATATAGCTCATCCCAAGCAAAAATAAGCATTGCTATCACTGCACGGACACACACAAATGTCCATCCGGCTCTGCGCCTTCTTTCCCGAAAGCAGAGTGGAGTTCCGAGAACTGCGTCGATCTCCCGTTATTCGAGTGATCTGCATGCTTGCAAATTCCTTCGTGGGATGTATTTGCAAACGAGGTCTTAACGATCGGCCCCTTATCCGAGGGACAGCCCTACCTCAATCCGGAGACATTCTTCGTTCGATCACGCGACCGTTGGATTGTGCCCGCTTTCGGGATAGATGGTAAGACACAGCAACCGACCACACCGTCAATTACCCCATCTACCCGATTTGTACTTCTCTATCGTCACCACAGACCGATCCTAAACGACTCCTCAATTGAGTACTCGGTGAGACAAGACGAATTCGAGCTAACAAAGAGATTCCATGGGAACGTCCATGGAACGATGTGATCCCCTTGAAGCCAGTCTGCAGTCGGCAAGTCCCCCATCAGATCAGATCGAACGGCACGGCCCAGCGTAAGATTCTCTGTCTTTGTTCCGTCGATGGTCCGGATTTTTGTCTGATCACCCGGACTGCTAGGCTCACTCAAGATCTTCATGCACCTTTTCAGGCGGAAGTGTTTTCCGATGGCAGTCCCTTCTGTTACTATAGTGGTCGGCTTGTTTTGTCTCCTTATTATATGTTTGAGATGTTTCGGGTATCGAATATCTTCTGATGACTGGTAACCAAACGACAACTAGCACTTCTAGTAGTAGCAGTACTGATATAGGATATCGTAATGGATATTGTTCTACACTGCTTAAACATCCGTCATTCGTTCTATAATCAGAAATGACAACCAACGAATATTGATTAACGATGTACGCTGTACGCTTTACAATCCATAAAAAAGCTTAAAAACTATGTTCTTCCGTGCTGAAATGTTTTTTTTTTATAATTCGCTACAGTTTTCGAGACTCTTGGCAAATATGAATTCCTATTGACGCATTTCTAACCTATATTTAAAAATATTAAAAAATTGTTTCAGTTGTTGAGCACTAAACAACTTATTTGTAAATACGCTGTGTAGTCTTTTGGAGTTAAATGTCCGTTGCTAAAAATTCTGTGAATTTTAATTCTGTTAATTCCATAATTTTGTAGACACCTGTGATCGCCTAAATGCGTAAAGAGCTGCATCAATAGTTTAACCTTCAAACGAAGTAAATTTCTATTCTGCAGTTGCAAGGTAATGCAATACAAGGTTCTCGTCTATTGACCGATTTGCAGTTGTTTACAACGCCTAACTTCTCAATATGTCACGTCGCAAATAACAAACTGACCGTACAATTTTCTTTTGACAGACTACGCAAATATAGCACACGGAACATCGCAGATCCACAAGTTTCCGCGTTGTTCGTAGCTGCTCCACTATGTAATGAACGGTGGACTTGGACATAGGCGCCTATCCCGCCTCGTCCTTCTCCTGTCCTGCGGTTGTAATTATTATCCGCTTAACAGTCCCTCTCTTCTCGTTCGATCCAATGGGTAGCCACCAGAGCAGAACACCTAAGCAGCTCAAGCGCAATCGTCTTATCGCCCGCCCCGGCTAAGGCCCAACACCACTGGTGACTGGCAAAGGCCGAGGGGCCCCGTGGGTCAACGCCAGTAACATGATGATGATGGTGATGCTAGTGATGCTCAAGTCACAATCACTCGACCTGACCTCCCGGCAAGAGACAGCACATATAACACGTTACAATAAATCTCCTGGTATAGTACAGCAGCAGCAGCACCACCACCACCACAAACCACCTACGAGAATCATCGCTGGGGTGCCCGAGTTGGTTGGACAGGACCAATTTGCAAGAGTTTACCCACCCTATACATGTATGCATGTATGTACATGCTGTATGGACGAGTGGGTGATAAAACAATTAGAATTACAGTTCACAGAGGTGCAGTGAGTCCACATCGCTTTCGCGTTAGATAAAAATATAATACAAGAATATTATTGTCGATGCATCCTGGTTATGTTAAGGGGACACACTGTTTCAAAACTACTATGCTCTTCAAAGTTTTGCCATCCATCACATATACACCGAGATATATGAAGACCTTACACAGACCGTAGAAAATAAATTATCAACGATTGAGGCCCAGGTAGTACATATGCAAACCTTCAGGAAAAGATGTTGTTAACCCGCTCAGTGAAAGCAACTTCAATGGTACTTGCTGTCATTCTGCGACTACGTGGGTTGTAATTTCGGAAGATAAGTCTGTCATATTAAGCTTTTCTAGTTATCGGGACGCTCGACGACTTACTGCCACCTGCAATTCCACTTATAGGCGTTAATATACAATACGACAACACATTTTATTCAAAGCGATATGACACATTATGGGGCTCGAACTTGCGCCCTCCGACTTATTAAAGCCAGGGACTTAGCCGAACAAACCACCGGGCAGACGATCGGATATAATCGACTCCTTGGAGACACCACATCCAGCAATAGTTCAATGAATAATAATAGTTCATGACAACCTAACAATCTCAGTAATGTTTAAGAGAGGACTTACAGCAACGCCAGGGTCAAGGCTAATCTATACTCTACTACTATTTTTTAATGGGAATCCGAATATTCCCGGATATGCCGTCCTCATCACATTGTTATTTCGTCAACTCGTGCTCACACACAAAAATAACAGAAATATATATATATATATATATATATATATATATATATATATATATATATATATATGCGCTTTAAGTGTATAAATAGGCCTAGGAGATAGTGACACGGTATAGCCTATAAAAATTAGTTTGCCACTCCAAACCACCGACCATGAAAAGCGTTCTTCTGGCAAAGCTGCTAAACGCTTCCGATATTTTACAACAAAAAGGTCGAAGGGCTGAAGCTTCCCTTCATAGAGACTACCAATGGGTATAGCGGTTTCCTGTATAAGACAAATAGCACTCGTTCACGAAATTCGTCCAAAGAGCTTTGATCTGCCAGTCGTTTGCATCGGTCGAGATGCCATCCAGTCTCTTCAGTTGTCATGCTGTGGGGTGGGTGTGGAGATTTTTTTTGTTAAGTCTTGCAACACGTCGCAAGTGACACTGCCGTTGGAACGGATTGGTTCTTCAGCCTTCACTGAGCAGCAAACGCAGTGGCTGACTTGTTGTTGTGCAGCTGAACTGAGAAAGCGTCAAAGCAGATTTACAGTGAAAAATTGCAAGGAGCCAACCAATGAAATATAGATAGGTTTAGGTCGAGGGGAGTAGATACCCCATCGAAAAGGACGACCGAAAAAGTAACGGAAATGTTGCAAGGGAACAAAAGCTGGGGTTGGGCTCGATCGTCCCTGGATAGGTAGATAGACAGATTCTTGGTAGTAGTCGTTGGAGTAGTAGTATAGTAGACAAATAGTAACATTTGAGAGCGAGTCTGAAGGTTCTGCGTGGGTGGGGGTAGCCGGGGGTTCGCTCCGTTGCGTCTGAACGAGATGCCAAAGAACGCCTCGGACACTCCCTAGAGAGAAAGAGGGGGAAAGAGAGAGAGGAGGCCGAAGCCGGGATGACACATGGACAGATGAGATGGGCGAATGATGGAGGCTTCGTAGAAGGAAAGTTCAGGGGAAGCCGAGTGGTGGTCAACCCTCAGCTAGAAAACGTTGTGGAAGAAAAACGGAATGGAAAATTTGAGACAGATTTATTTGTGATTTTGCTGTTCCTAAAATGTTCGACGAGTTTGGTTCCACATATGGTTTTAGTTACCTTCGTTCGGCAAATGAACATGATGGTTAGTCGTTGGTTGAATTGAAGCAATGGTCTTCATCATTAAGACTAGAGCATGGCGTGGTATTTGTAATGTACTAGGTTTACGTCTAAGTCTGTATCGATCCCATCTCGTCTAGGGTCATCTCGGATTTTTACCGATGTCGTTGCAATGTTGCCGATAACCTTATAAATGGCTGTCTGTTTGTCTGTGTTGACAATGTTTCAATAGCCAGTCTCCGCAGTAGGGCGCCCTTTCAGCCTTCGTTCCACCAGCATACATTTCTCAGTGCCTCATACCACCCACCACCTACTATAATAGTACTAGCCTGACCAGTGCAAGGCGAGCTGCGCCCATTGGTAACTTGTGTAAATTAGAGCTTCGAACTCAATCAATAGCATTTTGTAGGCTCCCCATTTTGTGATATAGAAAATCTAGAGCACTGCTTCGTTTAATCAGCATCGAGCAAAGTTAATGCAAGGTTTATCTACTCTTTGCGTGTGATTAATCCATGCGCTTGTATTGCAGCTATTCTATACACTTTGGGATACTACTTTTGGTAATGATAAATCAACGCCAAATGAAATTAGTAGGTTCCCCTTCTAAACGAATTCTGCAGCAATAAAACACGCCAACCGTGCTCATTTGTCAGTTCACTGTAATGAGAGGTGATTCATTCATTTCAACCACCACTCTGTGTCATTCCGATGAGGAGTCCACGAATTCTATTCATAGAGAGAAGATCCGTAAAGATCAAAACAGACCATTGTCATAACATTACACCAATAGAGGTTGCACATGAATTTTATTATTCAAAGATCTCTATTGAGCTCTTGCTTAGCCCGCGTTTTGTACCAGAGTAATCACTCTCTCTCTCTCTCTTCGCTAATACGATGAAATCAAAATAATGCTCGGTCCAATTTAACGAAATTTTGTTAAAAAGACTAGAATTGGTTTTGTCTCCTAGTCCAATAGTAAGTGTCCACTAGTGGGAACACTCAAGCATTGACTGATCATATAGAGTATATATATACACTCGGGTCGGGAAGACGCTCAGCAGCTCGGCGCTTCGTCTCACCGCCAGTTAGCAAACCGACAGATAGGCGCACAATTGTTTTCAATCACAACCAATCTTTTGACTACAATATCCTTCCCACCGGGTTCGAGCCCCGTCGCGTGACATATAAGAGATCTTAAGCATTGTGAAATTTCAGCTCCTTTAATAAACCAATAAAGCTTTACCTTTACCTAGCTGACCGCTTTATACCAAAGAACTTTCTCAAAAATTCGATTTCCACACGTATAGCAGTTCCACCATAGAGCTATGGGTGCTGCCGTTTTGTAGCCCGATCAAATCAAGTAGTTGACCCCCACGTGCATCACACCGTCTAAAGGCATCATTGTCCTCACTGGTAACAGCTTCGGATCTACCACTTTCCAAACTGCCCCAGGGTATATTTGCGTTTCTAATTACTCCTTTTCCATTCACTTTTCATTTACAATGAGAACTTAAGCATTGGTGAAAAACTGCAGTTCCAAATAAACCAATAGACCAAATAAAAAATTAAAAAAAACATACAAACTTCTAGTGACCATCGATACGACTCTGAATTAGCAAAACGTTCTGAAACGATTTAGCTTGGCAGTCGGACCTGATCTAGTTGCTTCATAACCAGCTCTCCTAATCCTGTTCAGCGTTCTCCTCCGTCCAGTACTCTCTGAATACGGGCCTTTGCTTTTCTGCCTGAATTTCCGCAACATTTCGCTAAACAAATCGTCTTACTAGTATTGTTGAATATTAGCGCCTTTTTTATATTCCAGTTTTCAATAATCTTATTCAGGATGACAAACTGTACGACTTTTATATCTCCGGGCAAGACAATTTGAAAAGCGGTTTCCCAATCAACCCCTCCGAGACCGCGAGCACGGATGTTATAAAGCCTGCTTTCCGTATTGACCGTGTTATATCACTCATTTGTTAATGACGGACATTTTAGATATTCTATCGCAGCACATGCAGTTTAACAGACAAGTTAATATAAATTATTGGCATGAAACGTAAACCTCAGTATGGTGTCGATTGTATTTCGGGAACAAGAAGAGTTGAGAGGACCCGGATTTAGCAAAAGCACGAAGATAACGGCATATGTTCATGTTTATCTATAATAGAAAAGTGCTGGTAATATGGACCCTTTAAATTTTCATATATGTTTAACAAACACAGTGAGAACAAATTATAGTATTTACGGGTACTCTTCTTTGTTAGTTACACACCGGAGCTTTGGAAGCTCTTCAATAGCTGAATATTTACTATCTTGAATTGCCATACCTAATTTTCCTACCGGTTGCTTCTTTGAGTAAACGTTTGCATAAACTACTTCTATGTCTTTGGCGCACGAAAACAGGTAGAATTACATTAGGCTTAGGTGTAGAGAATACAAGGTGAAAGCTATCGCTCTCTGTGTGGCTCTCGATCTCGGGCGTAACTTTGGCACTTCGATCAGACTTTTGCGGGTTGTCAAGTCGTCATCGTGGGAATTATTTATTGATGGTTACGTCACTTCGAGGGATCCCTTCAGATATTTTAGACATAGAGGAAAATCGATTTTCTCTTTCTCGGCTAATATCTCGTATTAACTAAAGTCTTTGATATAGGTGGCAACTATTATATTATTGCCTTAAGCTTAACCGCGCACTGAACCGGCAGTTTCATAACGCCGACTCCCACGTTGTCTCAGTCGTTCTCAAGGGGTCTATACAGACTGACCTCTGGCTCGTTCATTCGAACTAAATGTGGTAGATGAGTTTTTGTTAATTCTATGCTTGCAAATCGTATGTATAACTAACCATACCTGTTTGTATCTGGAGCCGTGTAAAATAGTGCAGCATGTTTGTCATTTTCCATTGAATTTCTGCGTATGCAATGTTGCGGCAACAATTTTGTGACGCGTATCCGGAGGTCAACCAATCTCATTCCCCCTTTTAGGTCGCTTTCTCAGTTCTTCGTGTTTCCTATTGAAGTTGCCGACATTAAAAATTTACGGTGTGTTTACTTGAGGCAGAATGCGTTCACCAAGAATCATCGAATTCTAGCAGGTCCAATAGGAAAATCAAAACTCGAGCCCATCTATTGATTTTGGACATGAAATTAATTTTTATGCACCAAAGTGCAGGCTACCTAGTTAACTGAAGCGAATGGTTGTATTCGCAGCCACTGCTACGAACGCATTAACCATGAGCACCTTGCATCCGCAGCTTCAGTTAAGTTCATGTGAACGAATGAATAAAATATATGCACAGACAGACGAGAGAGAGAAAGAGAGAGAAGGGTAGGGTATAGAGTCGATGTCGCATGAGACGGCAGCATTAGACGATGAATGTCGTGGTCCCGCCCGGTTGATCCGTCGATCGATCACTCTCACATCTATAGTATTGTATAAGTCGAGCAAGAGATTGCTCGTCTTCCGTTGGTGAGCTCCGCCTACCTCGACATCTCCTTTCTCTGTCATCAGCATTGACATCACTCTGTTGTGTCCGCTCTCGAAATCGCCTTTTCATACCCACAGAGCGATCTTTTTGTAGTCACTTTTAAGCTAGAGCATTCAGTCGGGGAGTTGATTTGCATCGGCCACCATATGGGCGGAAAACCTGATTTTCCAGTGATACGTATGATTAACAACAAATGCCTCAATATGTGTACCTAGATGGTGCAACTTATCGCTAACTATTAATGGTTCGTAAGGGAACTGAATTTCAGACAAATTCAATCTCAAGGGGAAGCAAGGAATGATCAAAGCGTCGAAATTCAGCAAATACATTGATCAGGAATAGCAGGGCGATTGCGTAGAAGGCCAAGCAGCAGCAAGTTACTAGAGCTCCTTCACTCTCATTCGGACACACTTTTAATGAGACTAAAACAGGATCCGATCCCTAAAATTAGCCCACGTGTGTGTTCAGTAAGAGCATCGAACACGTTGCGCAATGATGGCCCGGGGCTCCTTCTTAAACTCCCACTGCGCTCGATAGGAACAGTGACTACGAGGGCTTCCAAGACCAGCGAAATATTTAGTCCGATGTTCTGAAAATGTAGACTTGCTGTTGAAGCAGGTCTGAGAGGTATGTAGGTTAAGAGTTAATCACAAACAGACAATGATTGTAAGAATGTGTTAACTAGTTTAGGTGAAAATAAAGGAAAGGAAAGAGAGATAGATTTGAGATCGCAACAAACGAGAAGATAGGAAAAATGAAGAGAAGCTGAAGACAAGGAAAACACCACATTATATATATATATAGCGTCTTAGATTGTAAGAAATGAGAAATGCTATACACCAGATAGGATTTGCTACGGTTCACTATGCACTAGTACATTAACAATAATTAGAATACTGTGAATTTGTACAATTCATAATAAATTTACATTGGAGTACCTGACCAATTGTCTCGGGACCGACTCAAGGACACGGGGGTGCGAAGTAATAGGCTTTCCCAACCCCTGTGTGCCTCTCTTAGGGGGAGTTTGAGGTTAAGTGAGGTAGGGGGTGGCAGATCATCGTCACCCGAATCCCACATTGTCCTAGGTGGATTCGCTACAAACGTCTTCGCCGGCCCAGTGACGGCAGTGCGCAGAAGCATTCCTACTCCTAAAACAAAAAACTAGTTTAGGTAGTTCCGAACTAGGATATGGCGAAAATACAATATGCATTTCTCCCGTAACCTCTATAAAAAAAGAATGTGTGTACTATTCAACAACGTTGATTATTTAATCGCGTCAATGTTCATACATATTCTGTTAAGGTGCTAAGTGACTATTATTCATCTATTAACATGGTTTATGTATATATGACTTAGTGCTATCGAACATAATTCAATATATTTTGTGTGTAGTCACTTAAGTCGATTTCCGAAATCGAGAAATACAACGCCCAGACAAGGCAAGACTTTGGTGCATAAGTAGAACATTGTGATGAAACTGCTGCACATCATTTCATGAGCCTGAGAGGCCCGGATGTTCTTTGCTAAGCATCAACGCTGACTGCGTGTGTTTTGTTCTGTAAGCTATTATAATAGCTGGAAAGCTCAACTACACATTCGATGACATGAAAGCGCATATGGGTAACCCATTTGAATAGATGAATTATAATAATAACGATACTAAGCAACCGGACACCATTTACTAACAATATATTCTTCTGACGCAACTGTGAAAAATCAGTGTTGTGATGCCATCAAATTGTAGAGTAGTAAATTGTAATGCGTTTATGAGAGATCCAGCAATAATGGTTCTGTCTTTGTTGTGACGGACATATTATGAGATATTAAGATATATATACGGACATATCAAGAGATATTATGAGACGGTAGACGATATTACGAGCAAGGGTTTGTGTGACTATACTCACAATGGTCTGTAAACTGTAAACTCAACAAATTTCGACAGAATTCCTTAACATGACAGCTAAGGTTCAAATCCTCATAAACGGTTAAAAGATAATGAGAACTCAAATCAAATGAACGACACACTGCGAAATTTGGTACACATCGTATATTGACATTAAAACGTATTAGCGCATCGTATATGTTATATGTATTTTTTAATCTAACCATCTTTTACATTACGTGTTAGCTAGTGCGTGCTGGCCTGTGCGGATATAAACATCTCCGGGTAAAGACGATATATCTACCATACACATAGATTCATATACGCTAGATATGTGCAATAGGGAAGATTAAAACTATTAAATAGACATATCCCGTGTTAGTGAATTAGGTTAGATTTTCTGATGTAAGGGATACCAAATCCCGTTTTTGTAGACTATTTGCAGTATACATGGTACAAGCCAGCTCAGAAGCTACTGCTAAGAGTTTATTACACCTTGTACGGACAGTGGTATTAGAGTAGTAGTGATGGTCTCCTCCTCTCAAAAAAAAAGTAGTGATGGTAGATGTAGTAAGTCACTATACCTGTGCAGGCTGTTCGCCTCCTGCCTCGACGAACGCAAGCTCGAACACAACAGCCGGGAATATCGAGTCTTGGCGGGCGTCCCTCAGGGTTCAGTCCCTGGACCAACCCTCTATGATAAGATACTGAAATGCCAACATCCGCCCGCGATTTCTTCAGTGGCTAACGCGGAGGACTTCGCACCCATGGGAAGAGCACGTGACTGGGCGAAGCTGCAGATGCTCTCCAACGACACATTGGCGGACATTTGGACCATGGCGAGCATGGCGAACACTTGCGAATAGAAGCAACCTTACTAAACGGCTGCAAGCAACTCAAAGTAGAATTGTCCCTGCGGCTAGGCAACCATGTCACACTATTGCCTACAGTAAAGTACCTTGGTATGATTTTAGACACTGGTCTAACGAGTACTCCGCATGTCACATTAACGGCGGAAGATGTACCCAAGGTTTCAAACGACCTCTGCCGTCTAGCCCCAAAGATTTCCGACTCCGGCAGGCACCGGACAGTGAGAGTGGTCGAAAGTACCATAGTCGAAAGTACTACCACTCTGGGAGGCGGCTACGCCAAGAGTCCGAATAAGGCAAGCATCAAATAGGGCACAATGACGGATGGCGCAAATAGTCTGCCGAGCTAACAGGACTACGCCAGCTGCGTTGCGCAGGTCCTGGCAAGGCATATGCCCTGGCACCTCCGTATAAAACAAGTAGCAGCTAGACAGACGACACAGCACAGCACCTGACGGAAGAGACGTCTTGCATAACCGAGAGTCGTCGACAATTGAAGAGGGAACCAAGGGTATGGATGAGCACCCTCTTCCCAGGCTTGAGACCCTGGCACTCAACTCGACACGTAAAACTGACATATACACTTCCATAAACACTTACAGGACTGTCGAGAAGAACAGGATCGGAAAAGCAAGCTCACCAACCTGCTGGATGTGTGACATAGGGAGGACGGCTGCAACATCCTCACGTCATGAAACGAGGCCTACGACTACTTAGAGACAACCGATTCGACGCTGTGCTTTGGGTAAAACCGGGCACGGCAAAAGAGGAGCAGGGAGAGGGTAAGTCGAAGCAGAACTAGATGAAGGACCAACCGTCTTCAACTTCTACATCTCACCGAACACGACCACGCAAGCAAACCGAAAGTACTTGCAGCAACTAGGGGTAGTGCTAAGGAGATACAAGAGACGGAATCGAAGGATCTTTGTTGGAGCGGATTCCAACTCGGTCGCGACGGAATGGGCGAGCAAGAGAACGAAGGCGAGGGGCCGGGAGATGGTAGAATGGTTAGGACAATTGCGTATAACCTTCTACAATGGAGGCCTTTCACCTAGGTTCGAGTGCGGGGAACAAGATATTAAGTTCATCGACCTCACCTTCGGGAGCGAAGAGACTGTGAAAAGTATGAGGAAGTGGAAGTTTCTGGATGAGGATTTGTTGAATGACCATGCGTTCATCATCTTGGACTACGGCAAAGAGGTGTACGGGTGCAGGGGAAAAGGAGACAGATCTGCAGGACAGACAAAAGTTTTCGGGCTGACTCTCGACCAACATTTAACGTCCACGGTACTGCTTTTAGCATTGCTTCGTTAGACGAATCCCTAAATGCGAATGTGCAACGGTGGGGATCGAACCTACGAGTCTCTTCCGATTGTAAGGCGCACACAAATGCACCACGCCACCGGGCTCGATGATACACCAGGACCAGAAAAATGAAAACAGGTTTTTTTTTTTTTTTTTTTTTTTTTAAACCGAACGAGAGTGGGAGTCTTGTCCGGCTATAGGGCCTTCATGGAAGCGATCCCAATCACAAAGACTAGTAATGGAAAGAACTCTACAAGGTAGCGTATAAAGGCGTGTGGGGCAAGCCCTACAAGACTGTGATGGACAACGGAAAACCAACGCTCCCGAAGGAACTAGAAGAGAAAGTCGTGAGGAAACCGTTCTCAATAGACACAGATCCCACACACACTGCGGACACAGCAGGAGAAAGACAGATCTCTCCAACCACAAACGAAAAGCTGCAGGCAGTGATCAAACGAATCCCGAAAGTTAAGACCCCCCAGGAGAAGCCAGCTGTCTTTAAAATGATGGTGGACTGGATCTGGCGCGCAGGGCAGTACCCCCAGAGTGGAAGAAAGCAACACTGGTCCTATTAGGAACCAAGGAAGCCCGCCACTGATCCCGGAGCGTAGCGTCCGATATGACTACTGAACCTCTTCGGCAAATATAAGATATTGACTCAATCATCAACAGAAGATTGACGGCAGAGATGGAAGGAATAGAAAGGTTGTAGGGTTCACAAGTGGTTATAATAGACACCATGAAGAAGAGAGGGGTTTCCCCCTATCTGCAAGGACTACTATCGCGTCCTACCCTAGAGAGACTTCGGTCACGTACGGGGACACGGCATTCCCCAGGACCGGTGAAGTGCCGTAGGGTTCAATACTGGACCCTTATTCGGCTTGGCATATAAGGGTGTCATCGAGCTCGCCAGAATGGTACAAGTACAAACAATAGCGTACGCAGATGATCTAGCCCTACTTCTCACCGCGCGCAAAGAGGAGACGCTACAACAAAAGGCACACGACCCTCTGACCCGGATTAGTGTATAGATCTAGAAGCACGGCCTGCAGCTGGTCCCGGAGAAGAGCGAGAAAGTCGTGCTCGTGGGGAACAAGCGGTACGGCAACGCCAATGTATCCCAAAACGCTTGTAAAAGTGAGCATAGAGTGGAAGAAGGTGGTCCGGTTCCTCGGCGCTCCTTCAGAGGTAAAGCGCAAATAGCTAATCTTGCAGCGAAAGTAGGCAACCAACAGCCCGGCGAATATCATGCCAAGAGCGAAAGGAGCAACTGAAGGGCTTTTGGCAACCGTGGCCCAGTCCACTGTCACGTACGCGGAAGCTGTGTGATGTTCGGCCGCCATCAAACTGAAGCGCGACGAGAAGACACTCCTAAAAGCGGAGACGTCGGTGGCGATGAGGATCGCCAGAGCCTACAGGACGTTGGAAATAACGGCAGCCGTCGCCCTCGCATGGATGGTGCCATGGCCAGGATTCATTGAAGAGAAGTTGCGGGTCAACACGATCCCAGTTGCAACAGAGGAAACTGACGAGCAGACACTCAGGGAATGGCAAGAAGAATGGACGGGGCTCCCAGCATACCCCTCAGGAAGCTGGATCCGCCAACTCATCTCTGACCAACCCAAGTGGATTAACTGTGCAGGGTAGCTTCCAAGAGTACCCCCACAAAATTGGAAATTCCCCAGACCCGATATGTGTGCATTTCGACACGATAAAGGTGGATGACGTCCCCCACAACATCTTCCCATGCCCAGCTCCAGAAAGGTGTGGTCACAGGATTAGAATACAGCACATTTCGGTGCCGAGATTAACATCTCATTTTCCAACACCACCCCGTAACAGCTCGGATTGCAAAAGTGAGCTCAACTGACGAAATGTGGCACACATACCGGTGGATAAAAAAATAAGGCTTAAAAACGTAATGATGATAACGCTAACTATGGATTATATATTCACATTAGTATTGTCACAATGATGTTCCCTGCATTGTCATCCATATCTTCAGAACTGCGTGTTCTCTTCACGCACCGAAATAACATCAATGTTGTCGGCAGAAGCTGCTGAGGAGTGAAAGAAAACTTTAGAACGACTTCAATCGCAGAAATAGCTAACTTAGGCGCAAACAGTGTGCACATTTTCGGTAACATTCTTTCATTGTAAGTAGTGTAAATGTCTGCTCTTCAAAGAGTAGCATCTAAACTTTGACTAACTAACAGTTATGCTCATTGAATGGACGGGCAATTTTCATTTTATAATAGGTAAGCTGAGACTACAAAACTCCATACATCAACACAAGTGCTTTTCGAACAAAAAGTGCAGGTGAACTCCACAGTCATTCCGAGGTGAATTAAAATAATAAAATATAGAACTATGTCGAATCTATATATATATATATATATATATATATATATATAGGTGGGCTGACTGAATGAAGCTCTTTAAATAAAGTACGATCTGACTTGACTTGACAAACTGTTTCTTAAAAATGTTTTTGGCACTAACAACTATATATCAGCTCCTGCATTGCAGAGTGCTGCTGAAAGCTTTTAACGTCTAATCACATTTGTATCGTAGCCAGTTTGGTTCCACCTATCCATGTAGATATACAATTTTGTTAATAGACAAGTTCGTCTTAGGGAGCTGCGTCCACTGCATTGTTTCTCTCATTCTCTCTGATACAGTACCGCGTGCGCTAGCAGCACTGTGTATATAGTCGCGATCTTATCAAGCAGTTACTATGGCGACGACCGGCTCACTCCAACAAAACCTAACCCTATTTCGGTCGGCCAATCTTCCGAAGTAATGAGTCGTATTAATAAGTGATCTCCGGCTGGTGTCGGCCGTATCGAGTCGGCGTCTGCCGGCCGATCCAAGTAGTAGTCAGCTAGCCTAGCCAGCTACGAAGCATCCAACCAACCCCTTTTCTCACTTGCCATGTTTAGGCTAACGTTTTGCGCTGGTGGGTGAGTGGGTGGTTGTATCGGCCTCGAAGAAAGGGTACTCCGTCACTGATGGCCTCTCCAGTCTGCTCTCTCGTATCTCTGTTTTTTCGTTCCCCTTTTTTGTGCTACTCCAAGCTGGAGATTGATCTACTCACTATTTTCCTTGCCCGATCTGCCCCGCCTTCTCTGACCCCCTTGCACACGACCCAGCAATCGCCTACTGTTCAAACGAGTCAACTACCTTCTTATATATGTTAGACGTTGACTATTGACGTTCGGCTATTAACTGTCGATGGTATTAATAACCGTAAAAGTACGACATAGATTTAGATATATTTAAAATATATAAATAATTCGTAGTATAAACAACATTATACATAGGATGTACAAATGACAAATAAAACTGTTACAGCGAGAACTTTTTTTTGGCTGACTTACGTTGTCGGATCTCTCAAAGGCTAGCTCCAGACAGTAGGTAATTCCTAGGCTAGCGTATGACAGGTTGACTCGTTTATGGCAATTTGCCTCCTAAATTCCTGTTGCACGACGGGTGATTCTTTTGATAACGGTAGTGATTGAGAAAGAGCCACCGGACCTTAGCATGCAGTGCGTAAGGGAGTATCCTATATGGAAATCTATTGAAGCCGCAAAATTGTTCTATTATCATGACACGGGGGCATGTTTACTTCGTGAATAAATGATGAGTAACTGTGAATGATAATTATTAGAATCTCCTTTGAGTGATTACTCAAAAGAGATTCTATATAGCCATATATTGATGGTGGTTTATTCTTTAATATATTTTCTCGGATTGTTTGCTCGTCACGGATAGTAAAAATTTTTTTTTGACTGTATTTTTTTCTGACTTTTTATGCCAATCTCTCATGCCTTACTGCAGCGCCGTTGGAATACTGCCTTTTTCTCCTATTCACGACTGTAGGCAAGCTTCTTGAACGTTTACCGCGCATGATTTAAAAGGCTAATAAAAACAATGAGCTATTCAAATTGAGTTTCCAAGTCGAGATTTTAATACCACCCAGGCAGTACGAGTCTAAAGATAACTAGGGGTTAAACAGTATTCAAGTTATATATTTTATAGAAGTCAACGCATCTTTACAAAATATATCAATGTGCTCCAGGTAGTGCTAAGGAACACGCTGATAATAAATGGTTCTGAAGAAATCATTTTGAAAATGTTCCGGATAACAAATGGTTCTGAAGAAAAACAAAAAGCAAGCTTCTACCTTTGAAAATAAACCCATAATAAGTTTATGCGAAAACTTACCCTTTCAACTATGACTTTATGATGATATTCAAGTCTTTCACCTTTTTAGCGTCAGATTGTTGTCACAGTGAAAAAGATCGTCACCCGGCCGCTACGTCGAGAGAACCGGAAATGACCCCTGATGTCGCGGGAGTCGCAAGTGGGCACCCTTTAAATGGTTCTTTTAGCTATGTTCCTCGACTGGAAACGAGCCCAAAGATAAGAAAGCTGTTTCTCCCGCCATCATTTTCCCTCGTTTTCACCCTCTGATTCGGCTATTGCCACTCGCCATTGCTACGTGGAAAAGGGAGAACATTTTTAAACCCGACAATATTGCGCCCGGATTCACACCCGGACACTTTTTGAGCTCCATCAAGCTTAGGGTCAAGCGCGAATATTATGTTTGCAATATTTGTACAGAAACATTATTTCTAATTTAAGTAGGATACAATAAACTTAATTTGACAAAGGCAAAAAAAGCAATGTCTAGGTACCCACGTGGGCTAGGCGAAAAGCGCGCCATGCAAAGATGTTGTTCACACAGGGTTTTCTTACTACTTCATTTAGTTGCATGTTAAATTCGCTTCTAGTGACAGTGCGAATCGTAGTGAAGAACATCTTAGTGTAGACTGTTCTTCGGTCTCTCTAGCATATTTAAATAATTTCTACGAAGTTCTTCCAAGATATCATTATATACTAATTAATTATATTCGACTTTGCATCTAAAAGCAACACATTGCACGACTTTCTTCTCTGCACACTGTAACAGCTAGACCTATGTCCCATAATGGGGACGCATACAAGAGAATCGGCATCAGGTTGCAGTTGAATGATTATGCGTAAAAATCGGCTTCAGTGACCATGCATGAGCATAATATCCCGTTTGTATTGCTGGAGGCACGCGTCATACTATCTATTATGATACATGGTCATTACCTTTAAGATTGCTTGACGTAGTGACACCCAGAGCATGCATTTGGAGATTGACAATGTAGCAAATTTTCACCGAATTATTACGCCCGAAATGCACAAATCCGCATCTTGCACAGAAAGCTTTACATCAAGTTATACTGTCCAGCTGAAAAATCTATACAGTACAGTTTGCATCTCTCGGTGATTTTCTTCAGTAGCAACCGAACAGTAGTACATCCTCACATCGACGGCATACACCATGGTTTTGATGTTCGAATCAAGGTACATGAGCGAATTTGTATACAAGATGTAACAAAGAGGTTCTCCTTTACGGACATTCAGTTGTGGCTTTTCGACGCGACGAAAGGCTGTCGTCAACACGGACACGAAATGTCCCACGATACAGGAATACTACGATCCATCTGATTTGGGGAAATCCTGCCTCAATAGCTAAGGTAGAATGCCTAACTGTGTCGTATGAGTTACCGTGTCGAATGCCGACTTGAAGTTGACGTAAAATGCGTTAAAAGGTATTGAACCGTTTGCAAATAGCGCCCAATCGTTTTGGCATTCGTGAAGCTGGAACGCCCTAGACCGCCCTGGAGAATATGCAAATATATGCAAAAAGACCCTATCGATCTGCATTGTCGTAAATAGCTGAACAGATCACACTTTCCATGATTTTGCACGGTATGAAAGTTAATGACACCGGATATCCGTTTCCTGCATCGGACGCACAATCCTTCTTATGGACAGGGCAGATTACCGCAACGGTGAACATATTCGGGATATCGCCGGCGTACACAGCAATATTGGCGAAGGTGCTACGCTAAATGATCGTAAGCAACCAGAAGTCCGGTGGTAATCTGAGTGTCAAGATGTTTATAAGCCACGAAACGTTGAGTGGGTATCAATGGTCCCTACAGATTAGGGCAAAATTATTTCTCATATCTCGCAGGGTAGACAATCCCCGAGAATATTAAAGATTCAATGTTTACGCAACTCTCCAAAAAATAAATCGTGTTCGGACCCTATGACGCCTCTGCCCAGTCGTCACGTCGGCGTTGAATCGCGAAAGTAATAGTGGTATTACTCTTTTATTAAGCACTTATTATGTACAAACTTCTTTGTCGAATGCCGAGAGACCACATTCGTGTTACCCGCTGAAACACAGATAGCGGTAAAGATTCATGAACACTTTCGTGAAATGACCGCCCACTATCCACCTACTCGGCCACGTGCCTTCCAGGACCGAGGTACAAAACATTAGCCATTGAAGAACATTAACCATGGAGGATAAGTAACGGACTATTAAACACGTCACTCATTTGTTTTACGCATACGACACCATTTAATTTTTGGCGAGGTTCGACATTCTTGCAACTATGGCCGTAAGCCAACATGAGCACAATTGGTAGTTCTTGCTTTATTAGAACAGCCGTTTAGTGGCTTCGAGCGTTATCCTCCTGACTTCGTAGGCGCCTTTCCGGGTGCCCTTTTTCAGAGACGTCTCATTTTGTATCTATTATATTATAATGTAGAACGTGTACAATCAAGGGTAATATTCATATAATATTTTAGTAATATTTTTCGCTTAACTTGGGCCGAAACTGACACTTCATATATATGAAGCCGCAACTATCGGAACATTATTATTATTATTATCATTATCTTATAAACACATTATCCGCTGACGGGTACCATAAAACGTATAACTCCTGATAAATGGAAACGACCCTATCGAGCACTGAACAACACATATGGCTTCACACTCTTATCCCAGACATAAATAGACGGTAAAGCCAAAGTTGCCGAAGTCGATGAATGTCTGCGTTGACATAGCCAGCCCCCTACATAATAAATATTAACTAGGGATTCAGTATACCAAGCGAGATGACCAATAGATCTCCATTAGCAATGATACGGACTTCGTAGATATATTCAAGCTCTATCCAAATCGATACTGTGCCTAATATATACGCGTTATTCAGTCTCGATGGATCAAATTGTCAAGAAGTATAAAGGGCATATATATTTGATTATCGGCGGCGGTCACCAAGGCGAAATAAAAATCCTTCAACAACACTATTCGTTATTTTATTTTTACAACATTTTCTGAACAAACATAGAGAGTGTACAATTCTGCAACCGGTACGGAGTATTAGTAACTTTATGTTGCACTTACACTGTTTTCGTTCCTATGTGTCGAATCTTCCTGCGAGCGCTACCTCGAAGTGCTCTAAATAATCGAATTCTTATATTATCGCGCCATTAGTAAAGTACGCTACGCCCGCTGGCGGCAGAAAGCCGCGTAGCGGATCATCATTGTTCGAAATGTACGGCGCAGTATTGACGGCTGGGGGCAAGTTGCCCACCAGTACTATAATCGAAAGTCTCTTGTTGAGTGTATATTAAGAGAACAGGAGACAATCATATGAACTATAATCGAAATTGTACATATTGTGACCAGGATAATCATAACCAAATGACCGAAACGCCCACCGGGCAATTAATCAATTATTAATCGTGTATCCGCGTTAGCGGACTTGTGCAGACGAATTACCATATTGTAAATAAATCGAAGTTAGCCGAATCACTTCGGCAGGAGTCTCCCACGAGAACAGACGTGTGTCCTTCTTGTCCACAGCGCTAGAGTACTACCGCTAGGGAGACTTAGGCCGCTCGAGGCCTGCCCCGGTGATCGCCCTGCCAACCTATCTCCACGCAACGCCTGCCCGCTTCGCACCCGTAGCACCCCGAAGCTACCCTGCCCTATCGATTGTCGACCCACAAGACTTCGCGCCCGAGCGATAATCTTGTCAGTGGTGCCGTGACACCAGGATACAGGGTCTCAGCGACGAGGTTCCGTAAGTCTACGTAGTGCGTCGTAGGCGATAGGTACGCATCACCGTGGCCCCACGTGGCAATCCGGGTAAGCCGATCGAAACCGGACGGAGTGTCTACACGCTGGTGGTGGTGAAGCATCAAGCGTCTCGCAGCCAGAGCCCCACCACACCGTGGACCTCGGCGGTAGTGCGGCGAACCCTAGTGATTGGGCTAGCTGGTGTGCCGTCCGTAGACATCAAATTTCCCCCACCCCCCGGCTCATAATTCTACGCAGCAACAACAGCACAATGTCGATCCAGCATTCGCCCGTGCAAGGACGCACCGCCAACGATTCGCCTGTACCGACCAGCCACACCAGCAACGCCGCCGCACCTAAGCTAGCTGTTCTTCGCGCTCAGCGGACGAGACATCGGAACGCGATACAACGAGAATGGCTGAGTGTGCAGAACTACAGCGCGACGACCGAGACAGAGCGGCGCGAGCTCGTTAGAGCTGCTGGCATCATCGAAGACCGTTGCGCCCTCCTGCGCCAATTGGACGCACAGATCTCAGCGCATCCTCTTCTGCCCGACGACGAGGCCGAGCGCGAGGCCACCGAGAGCGAAGAGGCAACGAGTGTAGCACTAAATGCCAAGCACCGCATCGCAGCGCTGTTGGACGAGGTTCGGCCAACTCATACCGTCCCTGGTGCGACGTTGTCAGTCGGCGCCAACGGCGGCCATGATGGATCACCTCCACTCTCTACCAGCAGCAATTCGCAGTTGCCATGTGCCGGCGCTGCCCCTCTCTACTGCACGGCTACGCCCTCGCCACTCGATGTGTCACCAGACGTGTTCGACGGCAAGGTTAGCGGCTACCGGATTTGGCGCGCTCAGCTCAAGAACTATCTCGACCGACGAACTGCTGCAACGGGCACCGATAAGCTCGTAGCGCTCTCGAAGTTTCTGCGCGGCGCACCGAAACAGCTGATCTCTGCATTACCGCTCACGGACGACAACTACAGGGTGGCGTTAGATCTGCTCGACCAGAACTACGCAGCGTCAGGTGTCGAGGAAAAAGCTATCGTAGCCAGCACCTTGGTTGTCCCTACAGTCAAGCAGCCGGGTGACGTAACGGCTCTGCGCGAGCTGGTCAACACGACTCAACGTACCATACTGTCAATGCAGTCAGCTGGTTATCCGCTCGAGGATTTCGCAGTCACATACGAGTTACGTGTTCGGTCGGCTCTCCCCGCGTCCATACTGTTCGATTTCGAGGAACGGCAGCGACATATGGTCCCCGCACATGGCGAATCGCCCACGTCAGATGGCTCCCAGCGCCCCGCTCAAGCGGCTGCTAAACGGTTGACTGCGCTGCTGGATAGCTTGCGCCGATTAGTGTGTCTCCGCGAGCAGTTGTCCGCCAGTGGCCAACAACCACAGCCGATCGAGCAGATTGAGCTTCGCAAGCAGGATGGAGCTGGTACAGAACGAGGACGCAACGACAAACGGTATCCACCACGACAGCGTCCGAACTACACCATGGCCCCTGCGGTGCTTAGGGAGCGACAGCGTGCATACCAAACGAAGCAAACGCAGTGTCTCTTCTGCCGGAGCAGTGATCACCGACCGTCTCGATGTACGGCGGACCTGACATACACGCAACGCGGTGAAATACTGGCGAAGTTCAACAGATGTGCGGTGTGTTTCAAGCACAAACACGGATCGACTAAAGACTGTGAGGGAACGAAAGTGGCTTGTACTATATGCAGCTCCAAGGCGCACTATACCTCGATGCATCCCCCCCAGTCGGCTGTTGGGCCATCACTTCAGCCCCCCGCTCAAAGTGTACACGCCGTAGTCCCGAGGGCGCCTAGTCAGGCCGTAGTGATGACGGCCTCCGTGACGATAGTGCATGGGTCTCAACGTATCGCAGCGAGGGTTTTCCTAGACACCGGCTCAATGCTTACGTTCGTCAAGCCCCAGCTGATCGGTCGGCTTAACGGCATCCGTCCCAGAGAACGCGCAGAGCTCGATCTGCAAGCCTTCGATAACAAGTTCACAGTGTCGTCAAATCGTTACGAGCTGCGGCTGGAGAGCGTTCACAACCCGTCGATCAAGGTTAGCTTGCTTGCTTACGCCCACGATTTCCAAGTCGACCCACCGGCTGATGGGCCCGCCGCCATGCGATACGCCATTCGACGTTTTGCTGACAGCCATCCACTAGCTGACCCGTCCGTGGTAAATGGCGGACCGACGCCCGAAGTCACCGTGCTCGTCGGCATCGACCAATTCTACAAACTGGTGTTCGTTAACCAGGAGAAAAAGGTCGCCAAGGGGCTGGTGGCTAAGAACTCACGATTTGGATGGCTGATCGGGGGCACGTACAGCGCACGATCGACCCGCGACGACGTTCGTCGCATAGTACCGGTCTGTTGTGTCGCTTCACTCTCGAAGCCAGCTAGGGACATCGAGCGACTATGGTCTCTCGAGTCGTTCGGCGTCAGCGATTCCGCTGCTCCCATCCCTGGTTCCGTGGACGAAAACAACGCGCTCGAGCAATTTAGGCAGTCGGTTCGGTACGATGGCTCGTGCTACCAGGTAGCTGTACCGAAAAGAGAGTCGATCGCAATGCTTCTCAACAACCCGACGTCAGCCCGCAATCAGCTAGCGAATGAACGACGCTGCTCGCTAAAGAACCCTGAGGTCGGCATCGACGTCACAGCAAACAGCTCCCAGGACGGCTCGTACTATATGCCGCAACAGAGTGTCGTCACAGCAAGTGAACTGGGACAAAAGCGGCGCATTGTTTTCGATCGTTCTGCGTCTGCTCCCGGCACGAAATCACTCAACGCTCACCTGTTGCCAGGCCCAAACCTAAACCCGGACATTGTCGCTCTACTTCTCAGCTTCCGCGTCCACCAGTTAGCACTGTCGACCGACATCGCCAAAGCGTACATGACCCTCCGATTGGCCGACCGCCGACTGTCCCGCTTCCTCTGGCAGGGTCCTGATGACGACTCACCACGCGTATTCGAGACGCAACGGGTCACCTAGTGCTGGTGTACGGCGGAGGAGCCTTCCCGGTGGAAACGTTCTTGTACAACCGTGCCAAGGAGATCCGCAGAGCAGCGCAGCTCCTGATACCCTTGGAGACTGCAGCCGGACCCCCCACACAAGAGCGAAAATAGACGATTCGAAGACCTGGAACGCAAAACGTTCCAGGGGCGGAGTGTCGAATCTTCCTGCGAGCGCTACCTCGAAGTGCTCTAAATAATCGAATTCTTATATTATCGCGCCATTAGTAAAGTACGCTACGCCCGCTGGCGGCAGAAAGCCGCGTAGCGGATCATCATTGTTCGAAATGTACGGCGCAGTATTGACGGCTGGGGGCAAGTTGCCCACCAGTACTATAATCGAAAGTCTCTTGTTGAGTGTATATTAAGAGAACAGGAGACAATCATATGAACTATAATCGAAATTGTACATATTGTGACCAGGATAATCATAACCAAATGACCGAAACGCCCACCGGGCAATTAATCAATTATTAATCGTGTATCCGCGTTAGCGGACTTGTGCAGACGAATTACCATATTGTAAATAAATCGAAGTTAGCCGAATCACTTCGGCAGGAGTCTCCCACGAGAACAGACGTGTGTCCTTCTTGTCCACAGCGCTAGAGTACTACCGCTAGGGAGACTTAGGCCGCTCGAGGCCTGCCCGGTGATCGCCCTGCCAACCTATCTCCACGCAACGCCTGCCCGCTTCGCACCCGTAGCACCCCGAAGCTACCCTGCCCTATCGATTGTCGACCCACAAGACTTCGCGCCCGAGCGATAATCTTGTCACTATGTTTATGTCTATCCAGTGTTCATTACAGCCCCGAAATTGTTACAAAGTGGAGACAATGAAGTCATATTCACACTGCTCAAACTGAACTTGTTTGAACAATCTCATCTAACCTAACGAAATCATCTATTATAACTCAATATTTGACAGCTATCTACAATTTGAGAATTTCGCTCTGGATTTTCGCTTAAGTATGAGCCTTACTCTCGAGCTTGATTTTACAAAATCGACAATTAAAGCAAACATCCAATTATATAGATTGGTTGTGTGTCGTTCTTCATTATCCGCATCGTCTCTTGTACGTCCGTATTCATCCATTTTTTTATTGAGACCATCGCTTCGCCCCAATGGCTGATGTCTACTTTTCATATATTCTTTCTGTGCCTTCTGACAAGACAACATTGTCCCTGCATGCCATATTTGACATCCACATATTATTAGTGGAACTGCATGTGTCTTGTACAACTTGATATATATATTCATGTTGTTTATATAGAGTATTCTTCGGATCCCGTTACAGACAGACAAGCATCGACGTTATACATGTGCCATTTGCTAGGCAAAATAAATTTTTGAGGAGGATCATGCATGCTAGTCTTTTATACAAGTTAGTTTTCTTCTGCGTATTCCCCGAGGGTGTAATTGTTTCTTGGGTACCTGGACGCCATACGTATTTCCCCACATCTGTACGCTGTTAGTCGAAGGCCCATCGTTCGTGTCCGTACTGTAAATTCATAGATAAACTCTTTTATTCAGACAACGTTCTATTATGAGCACAAGACACTCGTGCAACTAGGAAAACACTCTCACGATGATTTTAACCAGTTATGTTATTGCCTCTGCTAACAACCCAACACTTAAGTACATTCGGCCAGCCCCAAAACACATACACACTCCTCTCTCTCTCTCGCGCTCTCTCTGGTACACTGACCCGGGTTTCGCCGTCTCTCTCGGCTTCTCTGTTTTGTTTTCTTGTCCATCGAGGATTACTCTCAGTAGGTAGAATGCTAACAATTCTTGACAGGCACCAACGAAAGAGCATTTCCTCTTCTGCTTTCCGGTGATACTTCAACTTGACGTTATCTTGCTCTTCGTAGGAATTTACATGGCCTTTATGAAGAGCCTTTCCTTGCCTGAAATGAGAGGAATGAACAGCCAAAATCAATGACACTAGTCCTCCCGCGTAGTACTACTTAGTTAGATTAAGCGATAATACATACACGCGTTTGTAGCAAAGAATATACAAGGACAAGCAAGCATTAAGACTTGTGAAAATATGTCGTCGGTCCTAATCATATCCTGAAACTCAAAGCTGTCGAATGCGCCTCGTCAGAATGCAGGACTGACTCATACGACGATCTTTCAGACTATTCCCACCAGGAGATCATTATAGAATATTTCTGCAAATGAAGATCTTTAAGGAGGAGACTTGACACACTTCAGGTCCATAGATAGCTGAGAAAAGTGATCGTTCCAATAGGCATCAGCGTCGAGCGTCGTAAAATTTTCAGAACCCACGCCTCTAACAGAAAATCCCGAAGTGAAACTGTTTCGAAAGTGCCATTAGCATTAGCACATTAGGGTGGCTAACATAGCAAAGTGTTCCATGTGTGACACGGCTCTGAGAGATGGGCCAATCTCTACTGATGTGTAGCGGTGCATGTGCCACAAAGCCTACCTGTCAGACGATATAGAAGGGACTTCCTTTTGTACAACAGCTACTTGTTGAAAAAAGTCTGCTAGACTAGGACATACACTTGCTTATGGGGGCCCTTTTTGGCTATGAGGACGTAAGGATTAAAAATGGATCATGTGCTAAAGGTACGAAAACATATCAAACTGGAAAATAGTTTATCACCTGTAAGCAGTGCTAAAATATGATCGACTAGACGCACTACGGATTGGTGGGGCAAAGATTGTCAAGATGTGATCAAACGTGAGCGGCAGTGACAGCGGCAGTAAACAAAGATGACGATCAATACAAACATAAGTAAGATCACGTATAAATACCTGTACGAAGAAAGACAACTGGAAGGCTAACAAGCAAGAATGACTGCACACTGTCAACCGCTCGACATCGGAGAAATGGACAGCAAGCAAAATCGAATGGCCAATATCAGTCCCAAAGAGAAAAGCTCGGCCTGATAAGGGCACGTGCGACATCAACACGGACTAATTAGTCTGACTGCAGCAAAGCACCTGCGGTAAGAAGAATTTTTGTAACCCGATCAAGACCGAATATTAGTGAAAGAGAGACCCTCAGTCTAGTTCAATCATGGAACTTGCCAGTGAGCAACATGTTACGATTACAGAGCATCGGAGTGTATATGCATCGACATCACAGGTGGCGTTATGACAGAGAACAGAATGATGGTAGCATACAGCTGCGGTACGGAAAATGAAAAATGGAACATAGAGGCGACGAAGGTTTTGACAGAAAACCTAGAGAAAGTATTTGACATAGAGATTCCAGTGATGATTGCAGGGGACATCAACTGCCCTCATATAGAATGGCAGAACCAAAAATGAGAAAAGCACGTTTTGGAGTTCTGTCAATTGAACATATAGTTTAAATCAATAGGTAACCGGTTGCACCCAACCAAGTAGTGGATCATTGATCGACCTGGTATTGTGGCCTGACGAAACAACATGCACGGACATATGTTACAATTTGCCGAGGTCGGGTACAATCTGACCACTTAGGCATACTATTTGTACTCTCAACCAAATAAATCAGAAGGACATAACCTTGAGTTTGAAAACGCCGATTGTGATAAAATTATAAGCACCTCAAAGAGTTTCTGGGAAATTACTCTTTTAAAGTGCCCTGCATAGGGGCACCCCCTGGCGGCCCAATTGCGCTGTCAATAATCAAGCTTAAATAAACTAAAGGTCACTGTACGTCTCTCATGTTGTCAATATCTAATACACTGACATGGCACAGTCAGACTAGGTTAACGATAGATTAGGCCACATACGAGTTGAAGGCCAAATGTACATAGGTAAGAGCAGACACTCCGCAGATAAAGCACCAATGTCTCTAAAGAACCAACATGAGTCACGAATGAGTTCGCAGCGAAAACTGGTCTATCTTCCAGGGTACTTGTATAGATTACGTACTAATAAACGACATGTTCAAGATGAGTCCCAGGAGACAACTAGCTCACTTCAGGCAGCGTTCGATGACGCTCGGCGTCGAAATGGTTCCTGGAGACGGAACCGACACGACAGGCAACCAACTAAAACCTCTAATAGACCCACTATCTAAAGGGTATTCCCACAAAGCAAGTCAGGGAAATGCGTAAATTGTCAACTAGTTTAGAGAGCAAACAACCAACGAGATGCGCGTATGAGGATTACGAGAAAATGATGCTCAGAGATAAGCTTATCCTCGTAACGCATCCCACCATGGCAAGAAAGGTAGTATTCCGCGAAGAAGATCACACTAAACGGACGATTGACAACGTCATGCGTTTTAGAAACTTATGAGATTAAAAGGTGTACACTACTGGTAATCGAACGTGAGGCAGGCAGGATATCAGGGATACAAAAAAGCACAAGCATCATGCTGAGGTAATACGTCATGACAGAGGACAAGACCGCAGAAAAGGCCAATCAGGGTGGTGAAGGATGAGGCCCTTGAATACGAAGGGTTTAAGTACGACGAATATTTGTTAGCAATTCGTTAGCAAAATTCACGTCAAAGAGGGTGCCAGTCCTGTGCGACAGCCACCCATCGCGTGCGTGGAAGCTATCGTCGACCGAATCAAAGAGTTAGAGGGGTCAAAGTTCATAAAGAAGGTGGATCACCCCACACAATGGGCTTAAAACCTGGTTCCCGTGCATCGCCAGGGACGTAAGTTCAGAACTAAGCTATACCCATGCCCACGATGAACGACATACTCAATCGGTTTCAGCAAAGCTAAGATATTTTCGGACCTGGATGCACGGGACGGCTTCTATCAAATGAAGTTGAGACAGATAGTCGCGATTACACAACATTTTGGTCTACGACAGACAGATACCAACACGAGTAGCTTAAGGAATAGCGTCAGCATCCGAAGAGTGTCAAAGACGACAAGTGCAGACGTACAACGAAGTTAGATACGAAGCCGACTAACCAAGCAGCAGATGATACGATGGTCGGCGGCGAAGATGAGCACAGTATGGTTGCGCTTTAAGAAGAAAAAGCTTTGACTGATAATGACAAAGATCAGGCCAATGGGCTATGTGATCAGTAAGGACGGAGCAGCACCAGAGAAAATCAAAGCTGATGCCAGCACCAAAAATGTAAAAAGCATTGTGAGCTTCTTGGGATGCGCCAACTATCTCCTACCGTTAAGATTCAATCATTCGCAACTCCCGGAACCACTACGCAGCTCACAAAAAAAGAGAAGCCCAGCAAACTCCCAGCAGACGCTAGTGATTATGGCCTAGGGGGTGTACCCTAGCGGAACGGCAAACCACTAGCCCAGACGTCGCAACCAATGAACGCTGCGGAAACGAATTACCCGGTAATTGAAAGGAATTCCTGGCAATACTCGTGACATTCAAGCTTCAACCAATATATCTATGCTATGAATAACGTCACTGTCCATAGAGAGCATAAATCATTAGGGAGCATATTGTCTGTGGGTAATTTCAAAGCTAGCATGTATAAGTTCGTATTATGTGAGTACATAGCTGCGCGGATTGCCGTCACACAGTCAAACGATCGACCTGATCTGGTTGTTATTCACCGCAGATTCGCAGTAGTCACCCGTTTCATGGGCTTTTCACCAGTCAAATGTTATATATTGCTCCGTCGAGCATCGTCTGGTGTGAGGTGAAAGTGACATGACAGTCTTCTTCGGACGCTCAACCGGCAAATAGGGAGTCGCCGGCTGTACGAACTATCCGCGTTATCCATTAAGCAGTCACGTCAGCAGCATTATCTACGATCATACAACGATGTATACAACTCAGAAAGCCATCTACGGACCTCCTCCTATAATGCTGGTTTCACCCTTAGGATATCACTCGCCCTATCCACTGCCCGAAACCAGGTCCCTTTCATAATAGTTCTCATACTGCCGTGATTAGCAGAATCTAAAGTGGCTACCCAATGCCCCCACACACAGCCACACCACGTGGTCGGCGAAACACGGATTGGTGAGTTAGGCGTGCACCACATTGCCCCTCTGTCCCTCAACGTCAGCATTTTGAAAAACTCAAGCCGGTAAAACGTCACAAGGCGCAACTACGCTGTGCGTCACCCTCATAGCCATCACCATTAGGCGAAGATCGTTAACAGTGATGGGGCGACGGTAGCCAAGTGCGCGACGCCAAGGCCGCGCCCACAAAGCAACCTACTGAACTCGTAGGTGGTGTGCATTCACAACCTCAAAATTAAGGAATTTCATCCTAAGCTTAGGGCAACCCTGCCAAGCGCAGTCAAATTGGATAGAGGGTTAGTGGAATCTGGACGGCAAGTCGGACCCCGGAGGATGCGGAATCAGTCACACCAAGTCTAACCCCGGGAAAATTCCATGTGACCGCTCTGTTGTGATATATCCACACATATTAACTAGGAGGCAATCAATCTGCAGACCAGATATACAGCACATGGCGCAGGATAGTAATGGATCTAGTCAGTTCCAAATACCAAAACGCAAGCATTGATATCTCGGCCTATAGAATACATCGATCGACTAGATAGACGACTCGGGAGGACGAGGAACGCGAGGCTCTAAGGGAACTAAAGAAGGCTGTCGTCAGACTTGAAAGGGACATTGCGAACTCGCATGATCCTTTAAGGTTCTTTGACTATGCAGCGAAACGCCTCAAATGAAGGACGATCTGGAGATATTGGTACCGGACAATGGTTAATCTGAAATTAAAAATCTGGGGAAAAACTGATCCAAAGCCAAAAGACCCACCTCCATCTTGGTACAGTGTTGTACAAATTCACTGTAATACCAACAGTAGTTTCGAAACAATGCCTCATGACCTTCTTCTATTGGTACCACACTGGAGAAAGATTGAAGGCAAAATTCTGCAATGGATATCCGACTTTTTAATGAATATGATATACTCTGTGAAGGTCGTAGACACATTTTCCGTTCACGTCGCGGTGGAAACAGGGGTTCCACAAGGAACGGTTCTGGAAGGCTAAGTAAATTTAATATCGTGAAAGAGATTTAGGTAAATGGTAAATGTTTATTGGTTTATTTCAGGAGCTGCAATTTTTCAATGCTTAAGCTCTCTTATATGTCACAGGTGTAAGATTCTCATCTAAATTCAACTTAAGCGAAATAGTCAGGTATGTTATGCACAGGTACTCGCTGGTGTGCAACCGGACTATACGAATATATTGTGTGAGAAACGTGAATGTATATATAAAACCGTACTCGACAATAGTAAAGAGTATCTCGACAAAAAATACAAGCAATCGATTTTAATCAATATGCGAAGCACGAGGCAATATAACTAATTAAGATTCCGAGAGTGCCTGCGAATAGAAATATAAGAGGCACAGCTTATTGTGCGTTATTAGTGTCTAAATATGATTAATTCGACTTGTTCGATTGCTATTATAACATTATGCGTTCGAAGCAGACACACTACGGTCAATATTTATTTTCGATTAGTTTAACAAAAATGTAGATATACAATAACTATAGAAGCAGTTGGGGACAAGGTGTTTATATAGTGTCTGTCGTTGTATTTCATTGCTTGGGTAAGGAGTCCATCACATCGTGTTGAACTGCTTAGAGATTACTCCACACGTGTTCTTTCGGGGACAGGATGCAAGGATTATTTCGAGAATATTTGATCCGACTTAATTCAACTCATTCCGTACGTATTATTGCAATTGCATTTCCAAAGTGTACTCATTAGACTAGAGGCTATACGAAACAGATTTGACTCGCATGAAAAGACAGCACCAGTACAACAAATATCTTTCTCTCTCTCTCTTCCTCTCTTTCGTTTTCCTTTCGGGAGGACGACAGCATTACCAGCGGCACCTTGTTGGCCTACGAAAGTCGAACCCGGCCGGACCCGGCGGCTCAGTGTCAGTTGGAACTTGGGATGAGGCGGCGGAAGGTTGGGTTGGATTCCCTCGTTCATCTCCCGACCAATTCATCATCACTGCTCTCCTCGGACACCGCTGCTCTCGTCGACAGCCTTTGTGGCTGTCGATGGGTAACCAGGAAGAAGGGGAATGAGAAAAGCTAAAGGCAAGGTCGCATCCACGCCATGCTCCCCGATTGGTCGGTTGGACTCAGCTATCTCACGAGTTGTACGGTGGTTGCGGAGGCAGCAGCAGCAGCAATCCTTCTATCTTCCTGCAGAAGTCCGCAGCTATCGGCACGTTCGAGCGATAGTGAGATGCTATTCGGGGATAACACCTTTCCCCCCGCTGGCTACCGAATATATAGAATATCTGGTCGATCGGATCTCGTTGAGGTGTATGTATGTTCCAGCTTCTACATGACACTCAATTTTAAAATACATTATATAATACTGGAGTTGTTCTGTCCTAGTTAATCTTCCGCCCACCATATATTTTCATAAATAATTTCTATACAATCTGTGATAACTAATGGATAGATTACTAAGGCTCAAATGTCGGAAATGGCAGAAGTCAATTGTTACAACACCGATTCGCTACAGTTGCTCTTGTAAATGGTTCAAAAATGGTGTGAAGTTCATTGTTATCTTCTCATTCAATAATAATTATTCTACAGATAACGTCAACAATACGGGTATCGAAAAAATAATTCGATACTAATCTGTTGACATGGTCTGCCGATGTATGCCAGTAAAACGCGAAGTGTGTTTGAAACTGAACATCAGGAAAGCTAAGCTACATAAGATTCAAAAGCACATGCTTTAGTTGGGTCAATTTGTGGTCACAAATCGAACGTTGTTTTGTTGGCCAAATCTCCAACGCTGTCCCAAACTTAAATTTTCTTTTGCAGTTCCGTGAACGTTTAATATTGGCTGACTCACAATTAACATTTACAGTCTACGGAACTGCTCTCGGAACTTTGTAACAGTACTCTTATGCAACAGTAATTCGAAATAGTTATAAACAGGCGGGATCAGACACAGATGAAGTGCCATGGAACCGCGTCGAGAAGTACCTCGCTAACGATCATCAGAGTAAAGGAATTGAGGCGCATATAATGTTGTCATCAAGGAAGGCGTGTAAATGCATTGATTAATCAACGCATTTAAATACTAATGTGCTTAGGTGCAAATGACACAGAAAAATAGGAAGAAGCGTCGTCAAGTCGAGATGAGTAATATCAGCAAATCACATAATTATTCTCCCACTGTTTTTCTCGTCTCAGTGTAACTAGATACCTCTTATAATATCTGCGCCATTTACAGAAATGAGATATATTTTTTGCATATACATAGAATCTCATTTCATCTTCAACTGTAAGCCAACTTTGCCTCAATATATTGCTTTCCAAATATGGCGTTTTGCTGTGTTGGTATACATACTCCAACCCCCGTAGGCTGTATGGTATAATTAAAGAATCACAACATTGTGCTCTGCCATCTGAATCTTAGCAGAGGATGATTTTAGCAGATAGACGCATTTTGACATCCACGACAACCCTACACCCTGGATAGGCTCACTTTCTATGAAGAATGGAATGTCTCCACTGGTGAAGAAAATTTTATCGCTTAAAAAAATATTGTTCTCTGCCTTCCCAGCTGATTTTGAGTTTGTTTTATGTGTACCTGACTTGAGTGATTAAACGTTTTTCCAGATATGTAAACGACAATATGACTAACACAAGTTGACTCCACTACAATTTACAATTTAAAAAAATAAAAACACTACAATGCAATTTATAAATACAAAATATCCACTTAGCATTTATATATGAGCAGATTTGATCCAAGCACCAGTAGGAAAGTCATGAAACTGAGTGACACGTGGGGTGCTCCAAACGTAGGGTGTCCTTAAGCTTTAGAAAAATCAGATAATTCTTATACAGTGGTGTGCATAAGCTTAACGCACCCCTATATTTCAACAAATCAGTACAAAGAATACACATTTGAGGCATTTATTCTGTATAAGATTAATGTACGTGTCAAATAACATACACACCACAAAGAACAGCGCATATGACGGCGCAAACAGCTTGCTACAATGAAATGTCTCATTTTTCGGGTGTGCAAGAGGATAACGCACCCTCAGTTATCGAGTGTTCTCGCTGAATTAATCCTGGTTGTGTAGAGCATTCAAGCTGTACTGCGGTCATGGGACACGCTTACTGATACAGAGAAAGCAGACATTACTGCTTTATACCGAGCAGGAAAGACCCAGGCTGCAATTGCTAGAGAAATTGGCAGAAATCGTCACGTAGTGCAAAATTATTTACTCAGTCCGTCGACGTATGGTACAAATAAGTCTAAAGGACGTCCACGAAAGAACAGTCAGCAAACTGCCATGCATATCTGTCGATTGGCCTCGAATTCGACCATAAGTTTTGTGTAAGTCATGTGACGTTGTTGAAGACGAGGTCTTGTTTTCATTTGCGCCCGTATGATATGCGGATAACGCTTAATTGTCTTTAAAACTGTTGATCTATGAACCTGAAGGTTTCACCCTTGCCAGATTGCTTCACAACTTATGGTCGAATTCGAGGCCAATCGACAGATATGCATGGCAGTTTGTTGGCTGTTCTTTCGTGGACGTCCTTTAGACTTACTTGTACCATACGTCGACGGACTGAGTAAATAATTTTGCCCTACGTGACGATTTCTGCCAATTTCTCTAGCAATTGCAGCCTGGGTCTTTCCTGCTCGGTATAAAGCAGTAATATCTGCTTTCTCTGTATCAGTAAGGCTCGAAGCGTGTCCCACGACTGCAGTACAGCTTCAATGCTCTACACAAACTGGATGAATTCAGCGAGAACACTCGGTAACTGAGGGTGCGTTATCCTTTTGCACACCCGAAAAATGACGCATTTCATTGTAGCAAGCTGTTTGCGCCGTCATATGCGCTGTTCTTTGTGGTGTTTATGTTATTTGACACGTACATTAATCTGATACAGAATAAATGCCTCAAATGTGTATTCTTTGCATTGATTTGTTGAAATATAGGGGTGCGTTAAGCTTACGCACACCACTGTATTTGGATGTTTAGGGAGTCCTTTGGTATTTTCGAGACATATACATATTTTATTAGATAACGTAATTGGCCCTTTATCATTTTAGGAGGTCATATTCTCTATCGCGAAGTGAACTTCCTGAGTCGGGAAATATGGAGCTAAAAGTAAAGCAACAACATTTTGTGCCCTTTTGCTTGGCTGGTTCACACGCGGCAGGGTTTATGGGTTATAACACGGTAAGGAAGGATGAGAAGGGATGCAGCTGGATATTATCAAGCGTCACTCGTCACAACAACACGAGAGGCAGCGGACTACAATGGAAGTCTCAAGGACGTTGTACTAACCGATTTTTCATTGTATAGACGATGCTAAACCAAGTAGTGTGTTACATACACTCTTAGAAAAAAAATGGTTAGCTTTAATTAAGAGACACCTCTGAAGTATGGGCGTGAACCCATATAGTTGTTTTTATGAAGGAGAAGTAAAATGAATTACAAATGATATATGAATTGAGTAAATTAAGATGTTAATGAGAATTTAGTTTTTGGAGCATTTTAGCTGGTTAAACAGACTCGGTCGAGGTGACAACGCCTTATAAACTATGAGAGCGGTTATGTACGAAGTTAGTCAGAGTGCATTTGTAAGTTCCCAGTAGAAATTAATGGTGCATAAGAAGACACAGCTGAAGAGAGCCACAGTAAATGTCTTGACTGGCAGATCATTACGAAACATGTACAGTCTACATTCAATGATACATAAGAATGATTAACTCGATCATGCTATTATTATTTAATACAAGTACCAGAGTGGCTTTGCTCGTGGCCGCCATTAATATTACTATGTGAGGCAAATATTAATTCATATTATTATTTGAGTGCGAACGGCGTACACGTTTTAGATTTACTTCTTGGGGTCACATTTCCTTTTTCAATTCGTGGGCTATTATTATTAGCAGCTATTAAATAATTAAAGCTATAATAGTTTATTTGTGAAATAAAACGAACGATTAGATAATTAGCTGTGGCTGTTTCACTAACTTTATTTAGAGTGCCATTGTCGTTCTTATATACGACCTGTATACACCTGCCATTGGCATTGAGTACGCGTTCTACATATATAGGCAGTGGATCTCATAACAACTCGCGATAATGCGCGTCACTATTGCACATTACTATGATTATTATTAGTATCATCAGTTGGAACAACATCGTTGAACGTTGCTCCAGTGTAATCTGTAAATCTTTCATTCAGGAAAGTAGTAGAAAAAATAGGGAGGGAGGGGGATGAGGCTGCCTTAATCATCATGGCATCGCGATGTGTGCCGACGGATGTATTCTTTAGAAGCCGCTGAAGCTTCCATCCATTGTACGGAAGTTGCATATGTTGCAAGAATAAGCTGTATCGCAACAGTCTTGTAACGCGATGAAAGGCTGATATTTCATGGAACGTGAAACAGTCTATCGGAGCGCGGAAGGGCCACCGCGAACAAACTCGGCCCTGTTGACGGATTGATCCAGGGAGCTTTGAAGCAGAGCAGCTGATGTATTGACAGCGATCCTGAATGAAGACTAGGAGTCTATTGCCAAAATATTCCCCTACCGCCCATGTAATATATTACACTCGCTCGACATAAGCGAGTATCAGGGTGGCATCCAGTTCACCCTATCAAACACTTGCCCATGGACATCAGAGCGTATTTTGTAGTCGTGGATACCAAGGGAGACGGAGCACTAAATGTCTCAGAAGAGGAAAAATAGAAACTAATTAATTTAGTGAACTGATCCGACACGATATCTATGGAGCTGGACAAGGTATCTCTCAAGGAATGAAGAGGAATTTTAAACTTACGCAGATAGACACAATTTCAAGGTATGAATAAATCACTAATTACTATCGGTATGAAGTGTTTTCTGGTATACAATGACACGCTATGATTTTATTCTCTCAATATAGTTATTATTATAGTAGGTTGGCCGCAATGCTAAAAGCAGTACCGTGGACGTTAAATGGTGGCTGCGAGTCAGCCCGAACACCTTTTGGGTTGCCCGATAAATAATTCCCTCTTTGAGGTTGTGGGGTCAATGAAATAAACTCAATGAATTACAAAGTTGGCAGGCTTAAAAAAAAAATATCCTACTTTAGACCATCCTTTTTGTGACTCTCAATCTGTTCCCCTTATGTGACGGGCCTCGGCATTGAAATTTTAAATGTTACCACGAGGACATGTTGGGATCACCTTTGCTTTGTTTTCCAACCGGTACATTAGCAGCAGTTGCCCATAAGATGAAATATGGAGACTAAAATGGTGCATATACAATATCATCGTTTTCTTCACCTTTCCGCGCTAGAAAAAATGCAGCGGGGACCGCGAAGATTGTGTGTGAAGTGGAACGGGAATCCGCTGTATCGGAGAGAGTCTATCGAAAATGGCTTCAGTGCTGGGAGTAACCCAGTCAACTATATAGTGCATTGTCTACACGAGCTGGCAAAGGGGAAAAGGAAATTAAAGTGAGTGTCTCATATGAAGTCGATGAAGACACCATTGTCGCCCGTCTCACCATTTGCTTGCTCGGCAAATAATGAAGAGTTTTCTGTTCAAAATTGTTACAGAGATTAAAAATGGATGTTCTACGACAATCCCCTAACACACAAGGAGGCGCTTCAATACAGAAGCAGGGGTACGAAATGGGAAGAATGAATCGGTCGCCTCCCACGACCAGATGTTTTTCTGCCGCGGGATCCACATGCTACCTGGTAGATGGGCGATAGTCATTAGCGGAGGACACTCTATTGATTAAGATCCATTTATTCCTTCAAAATATAAAGCAATTCAAGAAGTATGAAAATTACTTATTGGTAAATATTCGTATATCTTAAAAGTAAATTGTTTCGGGAAACAGACACTGCAGTATCAAATAAGAATGGCAATTTGAATCACATGTGGTTTTCGTGTCCGAGTTAACGATAGCCGCATTCATTAATGCATATATATACAACCATGATGTAAAGGTGCCGACGATGTAAAGATGTACTTTCTTTTGAAAAAGGGGGCACGTGAGGATGTACTCCTGTTCGGTTGCCACTGAAGGAGGCTGGCGAGAAATGCGGGCCGCACTGGAACTTACATCTAACACGTTACAATATGTGTACATATATTATTATTATCTTTCGTCGACATTAAACTAGCGGGACTTTAAATCTCCATAGCTTATACTTGTCGTTGATTTTGCACGTCTGTTTCCCAAAACAACTTACTTTTAAGAGTTCATGAAATCACAGGACTGCATTTTTACCTATATATTATATCTATTTTTTGTATACCAATAAATATACGAGTATTTGCCAATTAATACAAACCAATTAAATATAAACAACGAAGACAAATGCGCAGCACTTTAGCGAAACCAAAACACTTTAGCGAGTAATTGAACTTGTTTGAATTAAAAATTCGTTGTTGGTTCTCGTCAAAATATATATATATATATATATATATATATACACATTCGGTCGTACTTCGCGGGAGAGATGGTACGAGATCAAGAAGTTATAATGAGCAAAAAAACTGTAATCCATTGAAAGCTTTGATGCAACGACGATAATCCCTAACTTGAAGCTTGGAGCGAGTTCAAACTTCATCATGATAATGTCAGCTGTTCGCAGCAATCTAGAATAATATGAATAAACAGGTGAAAGTTGCGGACATACATAGTAAAAAAAGCCCACAACTGACCCTCAGTCTTCTCCCCTTTAACGTTAACACTCCCCCGATCTTCAGTCGCTTGGCAGTACCACGGGACTCATCTAGGAGGGGGCTCACCCTACGGCATATGTGAGCCCGCATAGTAGAAAAACACGTTCATTTTCAATGTTCAAGTCCGATATGGCTTACCTGGCAAGCAGTAATGCATTTCTGTGAGTTTATCATGATATCTATGTAATCGAATACTAAATTAATGCGAAGAGGTGTAAGCAAATTTTAAATACACGTTAAATCATTTACATGAGCCAAATCAAACATGTGGAAAGGCACTATTTGCTAATTATTATCATGGCAAAACAAATCAGCGAATCAGCAATCACATTGATTCAATCTTCTACATAAAATAATTTTGAGAACGAGTACGAATACGAATCTTTCGAATGTTGACATTTGGTACACTTTTATCTATTGCAAATACATGTTGTCGAAACGGATGTTTTATATCCCTTCGAAAGTTACACACGCTATGATACCATCCAACGTTTGAAACGCGTATATGTATTTGACTTAAGATCGTTCGCGTTGTACTCGTACGCAATGTAATTTAATTATAAATTTAAATTACGATGCTACATTAAAAAGGCTTCGGTTTAACTCCGACCGCTTTGTGAGTCTTTTCTTTGTGCCCGTTTGTGTGTGCCGAGACTGAAGCGTTAGGTTATCTCTATAATTCCACTCACTGTTATCTTTTTCTTTTAGAAACTATCTTTTTATTATTATTGTATTATTTAATGGCGTCTTAATAGAGCTCTCCTCTGTCGAGGAAGCATGCATCGACTTTCCCACTAAAACAAAAGACAGGGTTATACAGGTTAATGCCACAATGCAGCTCGTCTTCTTTGAAATCGTGAACAAGTGCGTATATTTTTATTTCCCTAAAAATGGGAAGAGATACACAGGAGTACCGAAGTACACACTATAGTTCTGTCCAGTGATCTTTTAGTCATCCATGAAGTAACGGGTTCCAGTTGGATTGGCTGTTGAATTACCGGTAAATCTAAAACCTACTTTGAAATGTATCCTAATTATTTTAACATCTTATTATCATTACTTACTTATTTAAATAGGTCAAGTCTAATGCTTCTCATTAGCATTCCATTAAATGCCCGTGGGAATGGAGGCGGCAGATAGATCAAACCTGGGGGATCATTAATTACATTTATTTTATTGTGATTTTAGTACAGGTACACAGGTTTTTCTTTCAAACCATTTCACATATCGCTGAATCGATGCCGTGGCCACGTTGAAGAACTCAGAGCTGAGCTCTCTAAAGCTTACGTTAGGTGAAAACATTGGGGTGAAAAAACAAGCAAATTTAACTCTTCATTCTGCTTAGACCAGCCTATGAGAACAAAGCGTAACGAAGATAACAGTGAAATCGAGTAAAGCCAATTATCAATCAAAGTTGGTACAAAACTATGCTTTATAATAAAAACGATAAACAAATCATCACTAAAACAAATAATTATTGTATGGGTGAATAAATATATTATTATAATAATAATATTTTTCCGACGTTGTTATTTGTTTTAGTCATTCTTGGCAACTGAATAAGTCCAAGAGCCAACTAACAAACATCAGCTCGGTTGTGAAATAGCTACCCTCTTAGGCATGTATTGTCAAATGGTTGCCTTTGAATCAGCAAAGTGTTGCACAACTTACGCTGCGACGCAAATAGTGCGAGAGTGTTGAAATAGTTTCACCTAAAAAAAAAAAACTATATATATATATATATATGCAATCAAACCACACCCCATAGTTCCAGCATCTTCCGGTCTTTTAAAACTCTCGTATACCTTTGGAAATCCACAAAAATTTGAGTTTTTTGTATATTCGAAACACAGTATTGAAATCAAGATGACTCCCACCAGTTGAAGGGGAAATTTCGTGTGGGATCCTAAGTTCTTATTTTAATTCTTGGATTGCCGATAAATGAATTCAATTGGTTTTTAATAGATATCGATTTCTTATTCTATTATTTATTGTTTTTTTGCGGTCGGCAATATGATGCAGCCATGCACCACCTTCTAGCCACTTGGTTTGGAGACTTGTGATTCGCGTAGAAGAAGGCGTTTTTCGGTCACTTCCGAGGTATCTCAATCATCGAGGCTTTATCTAACTGGCCGTAAAAGCGAAGGGGCTTTCCGCTGGCTTACCCAAAGGATGAGGGTACGGCTGAAGGCCATTCCACCTCAGAAGAAATCGCAAATCCGACCACGTTTGAGCGCCACGGGATCTTCGGATCGGGTCGAAGAAAGCGCGCCTTCGAAGGCAAACTAGAAGAGATGGGGGACATTGTTCGTGTGAAAAACTGCCTCTTCCAGGTCACTTGAAATGAACGCCATGGACGATGCCATTCGCTTCAGATGGTGGAGGCGCACCGACTAACTGATATGAAACTCCAAACGACCAGGTGCGACCAAATGTGGAAAACACTTGGCCATTTCGATGGTTTGAGATATGAGGTGCAATAACTGGCCCCTCCACTCACTATCATGTCGACAGTTAGGTGACCATACACTATATACGCTTGATCTATTAAGCTGTATCACAAAGATGATCAAAAAGACTTTCAGATGTATTCTTGCCAAACAGATATAAGAATCTATACAGGCCGGAAAACGTCAGAGAATGCAAGGAATTATTATAGAATAGATAGCTGACTAGTGCGCCGTAGTGCCAATCACAGGTTAGGTTTGCAATATTATAATGCAATATTTAAAATGTACCTAAACCAAGTAACGTATAGACACTATATTATATAATATAAGATATTAGAAGATACCTTTTGGATAAACCCAATTCACAAAAGTCACGGGCCATAAAGTGTACGCCTAACTAAAGTAGCTACTCATTAGTGCAACCCGTGTTGGTTAATCTCATCGAAACTTTATTTAAGGGTAGGTTTGAAGGAATTTATCAAACGAATAAATGTACTCAAAGTGGCAATCCGTTTAACGCAAAATGAGTGACCCCAAATATTCAGAAAAGTCACCGCTAATTTTCACCCTATACACTTTTTAAACCATGAGCTATTTAGTATGAAAGCATTGTGAAAAACTAGCATCTAAATAGGAGCAAATATATGAATGTCTACCAAGCTACGGATATATATGTATAATGCGATATTTAAAATGTACCTAAACCAAGTAACGTATAGACACTATATTATATAATATAAGAGGCAAAATGAAATTACCAGTTCGCACGCCTGTGCTCGCGTCCAAATAACTCTATAAACCCATTTGAAATTAGAACTTCTTTACCTACCTATCTCGAGGAGGAACAGTTTCAATGGACATGCACTCACTCCGTGGTTGGCAAGTGCACGAAATTGTTGTAGAGATGGTGTCTGTGAGAAACACCCCACTCGTAGACTACAGTGGAATCTTACGACCACGTGTTTCTAACGATCTCAGATTGCAGTATCTTAACCTCGAAGGCCAAAAAGTAGCGATGCTGGTAATGTCCAGGTAGTGCAGGTTAACATCAGGAAACCGGGGTTCGAAAGCATCATCATTGGGTTTTACCCCAGTCACTACTCCCACAGAGATACCTTACTGGACCTATTGGAAGACATCCTTCCTGAAGACCGAACTCTGCCGTGTACTATCATGGGGGATTCAAATGTCAACCTACTGGCTGACTCCTGCAACGAGCACCACTCAATGTTTTTTACATCCAGGAACATTTCTGATATCATTGACAAAGTGATCCGCCCAGCATCTAGAATATGCGTTGACCATATTGCGATTGGTCACTGCGAGGAGTTTATGGTAATTTCTCCAGTTGTCTGGTGCACTCCTATGTTTTCGGATCACTATCCGGTTGCAGTGTTTATAACTGGTAGATTCTCCTCTGGTCTGAGAGAATTCATCACCCCGGGAATGGACAGCAAACATGACAAGGATGGCATTGCTAAATTTATAGATCAAGTAGGTCGCCTGTCCTGGCTCAGGGTCATTGATGCATGTAGAAGCGTTCAGTGCTATACTGTGCCGGGCATATGAGGAATGCTTTACAACGTTTGAGCACAACTCTCCGCAGGGGCATGGCAGGTTCAGGTTTTCGGCCTGTCTTCGTCGTCTACGTCAGAATGTCAACAAACTATACCGTTGGCACTTAAAAGTATGTTCCCTCCAATCTATGGCGGCGTATTGCACCAGTCGTCAGAGATACATGCACGAAGTAAAGCGGGCCCGAGCTTCATTCTACCATTCTCGGTTTCGGTCTTAGCAGGACAAAAGTCGTCAATTGTGGAAGTTCATCAACAGCTCGTGTGGAAGAGTTGCAAGTAGAGCTGAGCTTCCGGCTACCTTGGAGGGCCATTCTGGTCCGGTTTCTACTCTTCACGATGTTGCCGATGAACTGAACCTCCATTTTGCGACGGTGGGATCTAAGACGATATCCTCGCTTAATCTTGATACCGATATTCGGCTTGAACTGGAGTTTGTTTGGCATGCTGAGGAACAAACGTTTGAATTGGCGGAAGTTGGTGTGTCTGAAGGTGAAAGGGCCCTGGGTTCCACTAAGGCTACATGGAGTATCGGTGTTACGGGGATTCCAACCAAATTGCTCGCGATAGCGTCGACCGTGGTCGTTCCTCTTTTAACGCACCTTGTTAATCTCTCGATAAGGTCAGGCTCTTTCCCAAGTAAACTAAGAGGAGCTAGGATTATCCCGTTGTTTAAAAACAAGGGTGACCGTAAGTTGCCAACCAATTATCATTGGTGGACTTTCTTTCGAAAGTAATGGAGAAGATTATTCTGGTTAGATTAGACCGTCATCCAAACTCGAAAAACTTTTTCTCACCCTGTCAGTATGGTTTTCGCAATGGTAGGTTTTTTCCATTTCCTGAAATTTGGTCTTCTCATGTACGCTACCAAAACGGGTATTGTCCTCTTTCGTTCTCCAGAAAGGACAACTCAAATCCAGTCAGTTCAGTTATGCAATTCGTCAGTTCCGGTATCTTCCTCTATCAAATGTTTGGGTCTTGTTCTCCAAGACACACTCAGATGGCATGAACACCTACGGACAATTGCTCCAAAATGTTATGCCGTGATTGCCTCACTGCGCCGCCTGAGAGAACTTGGAGTACCTACTGAGGGATTATTGCTGGTGTACAGGATATTACTCATTCCTCTGCTTTCCTATGGCATCACAATCTGGGGTAGCGGCTTTCAGGGAACGCTGCCCAAAGGATAAACCATTCAGAACGACGCACTTAGAGCCATTTTTATCGGCGTCGCAGTACTTCAGTTACAGATATTCTAGATAATGCGGAGCTCCTTCGCCTCCGTGAAATCACCAAGGTTCAGACTGCCCTTCTTACCTTCAAAATAGTAAGAGAAACAGTCCCGGTGACATCTCTTTCTTCATCTCTGCTATGGAAAAGCGAACGGCCCGCCGGGCAACGGTATTCGTGGGACCATTCACCACCAAAGAATCAAGCCGCCATGCTCTGGCTCACCGCCTACCAGACGTATGGGGCTCCCTCCCGAGTGAGATTCGATCCTTCATCTCAGCAAAGAAGTTTGTCCATGAAGTTAAGAAAATTGTTAGGAGGTAGTGATGATTGTGTTTAACATGTAAAATTACTGATAACGTTGATTTTTTGTGGCTATGATGTCAACCAATTGCTGAGAGAGAGAGACAGACCGATTCTGAAAACTGCTTTCAGTGAAATTCGTAATTGTTGTGTTCCTGCTGTGAGCTAGGTATTATTCTACTGTCTCTACAAGAAGAGAGGAAACTGTATTTGCCCTGTGTCAGTGTGATATTTTACACCTTTTACCTATTTTTTTACGAGAACTCAAGCAATGTATGTTGCAGTTCCGTCAATAAACCGCAGTTTGTATTGTATTGTATCTCCTTCGAGTCAAATACGTACTAACTAGCCTTGTATGTTTCTGTTCAGCGACGGTTATTGTGGCTGTTGGTGTTGTAGTAGCACTAAGTAATATTATATATATATATATATATATATATAATATATATATATATATATAGGTGAAGCTATGAGAAAAGGCAGAAACATCATTCGTTCGCTCCATCTTTACCCTGAGTATATATTATTATCGGATGATATATCCTATTTCATACTGGGTATTTAACCTGGTCAAGTCGACGCACTGACATGAAGAATCTGCCCCGAAGCCGTGTTTGGATTAGCATTTAAGACTTTCCCTGAGCCCCGTCTCGGGGATCTTAATGGCCTATTTATAATTACTGTATTAGCTTAAGAAGTACATACAATGCTAACTAATTTCGGCGTGAGATCAGATGACGGAGTCTCTGCTCCGTCACCTGGTTGGGTTAATGCGGGGACTGACTGATTCGTACCGTGTCAAGCCAGAGTGTGCTAGATTTACACCAAATATACTCCACTGTGCAAATAACCCTGTATCACAGCATAACCGACAGCTTTAAATGAGCTATTGCTGTGGTTTGTTTTTATCTGATACGACTGGTCTAACGAAATCCAGAAGGCATTGCCGGATTACTCGGACACGCTAAAATGTCCGGGCCGGACACGCGCGGGGCACGCTAAAATGCCCGCCTACCAAATGTGCATAATTAAGCAAATTATGCTTTTTGGCGAGGCAATTACAGTGGTTTTCGTCGCGCCTGCACGATGCACGTAACTAGTCTATAACCTATATTATTATTATATTATTAATGTTATTTTTATATTATTATTAATGTCATTATTATTATATTAATGACAAAAATCAGGGAAAGCTATTCATTGATTGCTTCTTCTGGTGCTAGCAGCTGATCAGGTTCTACAACGCTCACCAAGTTGTTAGGGCCACCTCGAGCTACACATAGAAGAAAAGGTCATTCGTTGTGCACATCAAAGGAAGGGTTAGAAGTCAATGTCGCCACCGTAACGATAGAAAAATCACAAAAACTATCGGTGTACACGGCAAGAGAAGGAAACCAAACTCGTCAAGTAGTGATAAAGATCAAGTTGTATTTATTGCCTATACAGATGATGGGTTTTCAACAATTCCTGTGCAAAAATGAGAAACGCAAAGCAGGCCACGAAACCCTAGCACTCTAGAGCCTTAAAAACATAATAACATTCAATCCCGCTTCCAGGGTTGATTCAAAGTAGTGTTATGCAGAAACATAGATGATAGTGGATCAATGAGCAGCTCGCTTGAAGTGCGTAGTATGCTGCAGTTATTTGAGGAACTTCATCGTTTACTTCCAAGCTGTACCCCAGCAGGTCAAACAAACGATATTATCATTTGGGCATCCTCTCTTGAGCTGGAGCAGAAAGAATACTCAATGACAATTTTGGGTGGCATACAAGTTAACTATGGTTCTGCCCGTTCATATTTCGAAGCTCAAATCAACAATGTTAACCCAGTTTATACTGACAAAGAGATCTTACATGAACTCTCTCTCTCATTTGGGTGTCACATCTGCTCGAAGAATTAAGATTTCTTCCTCGCAAGTTACTCCGCGATCAAGTGGGAATGTACTATTGATTTCTGACAAAACTCCATCTCCAAACGTATACTTGGAATTCAAGGCTCACTCTGTTCAACTTGAAGCTTATCGCCCACCTGTTTTGTTTTAACTATCGTCTTATGCGCTACAACGGTAAACGTTGCACTCTGCCCAAAGCATGTAGTAATTGTGGCGACCCTGGGCACTTAGCTATATCTTGCAAAAAATCGGCTCGTTGCCCTAATTGCTCCTCATCGTGCGGGATCTTCAGAATGCTCAAGATCTCTCTATCTCCGTGAGCATAACAGAATCCTCATAGAAGCCACAGATTAAGGTCTCGTCGCCTATGGCGTTGATTTCTTCAAACATAACCGCCTTTTCATAGTTACCCTAACAATATTTCTTATTTGGCGTCTCCGTCATCTATCAAACAGTCATATGCAGCTGCACTTCGAGGCATCATCGTTGAAAAAGAAGGGCCTATAGTCCCAATGGTAGTTCTTCCCAAAAACAGTTGAGATCTCTTCGAACCCATCGATCTCACAACAGATCTTCCTTTAAGACTGAGAAATCGCGACATGAGACATGAAAAGTCAGAAGTCTTAAATCACAACGAAGTGCCAACAAACAAAAATCATCTGTAATAGACGTTTTGAATATTATCAATCACCACATTGGTACAGCCCTACGCCCAGTCTGTGACATATTGACTCCGCTGTTACCAGTTACTCATATGTTGGCCCCTAATAAACCTTCCCCCTCTAAATGAGGGCTTCATCAAATCATAACTCGCTTCCAGGACTATAGATGCAATTACGACTACATTGTCCACATTGTGACTTATTGTGTATGCATAAAGGACTTCCAGCTCACATCGCAGCACGTCACCCCGAATGACCGAATATTCCACTTCACACGGAAGTTACTGAAAATCCTGTCCAAGATATCTTAAACTGTTTACGTACTGTTTGCATGTTAAGAATCGCACCCAAGTGTGTAAGTGTGATAGTTTCTGAAACATTAACGGATACACTTATCACACTTATATACTTACAGTAAAATCGAGAAATAATTTTCTATCCTGGTTTGACCTTCTACCTTTTGCTACAAATGCCTGTTCGCAAGAAAAATGGAATGTCACTCCCTCGAATCGTTCAATCTAATCTCGCTGCATTTAGTGAACCCAGACGCTTCGATTCCGAATCTCATCGAGTAAACCTAATGCTCATAAACAATGATAGCTGGCAATGCTGCTATAAGGCTTGTTGATGGTGATATAACCAGCGCCACTTATATTCTCTGCTCTACAGATACGCTTGCCATTGGAGGCCGTCTTGCAACTAAAAGATCCGCCGGCTTCCGCCAATCTGGCTTTCCCACAACAATCTAACTCCGTTTTCCAGGAAGATACGTTACCTGAAAAATAAATTGCCGCTGTTCTGTTATTCGCTCTCAGCAGATCCTGATGATCGACACCCTCGTAAACTTCGGGGCTTATTATCCCCTGACTTAAGTGACCTTGCGACAAAGGACTAGGAACTTTCAGCGGTTACTGATATTACAAGATGGGGTTACGCACCGCCTGAAGTTAAACCTATTTTATTTAGTGCCCGCCTTTTTGTCCTTCATAAAAGACAATTCGTGATCACCTGTCCTGTGTTCTTCAACGTTACGTATGAGCGCAGCTAAAGTTACCTCAGGATCCTTTAGGGAGAAAATTATTACAATCTTGGGACCTCATCAGCTCGACAAGGTGATTCAACAAGGTGATCCGCGTTGCCCAGCTTTATTCAGCCTATCTTTGAAGAGTAATTATAGTTGACTCTTTATAATCTCCTTTAAACCTTTAGTACCGTGAGGACTGCACCTTAGATGGGGATACTGAGACGGTTTTAGCGGGCATTAGAAACGTTTTGGCATTTTATTCTCAATCTGATCAATTTATAAGCTAGGCCAAAAGTAAGTCTTCACCTTATCTGCACACCTAAGTATCGGATCTTCGTTCGTACAAGCAGTTCCCAACACACTTCCTGGATGCGAAGAAGTCGGAAGAGACAACCTCGACCTGCAAAGTAAATTTTCCGAGCTGACTTACAGCCAACATTTAACGTCTACGAACCTGCTTTCGTCATTGCTTCATAAGGCGGATTCCTAAAAGGCAAATGTGCAACGGTGAGCCATCAAACTCCTGCACCTACGTCCGTCTCCTCCGATTGGCGGCGCGCACGAATGCACCACGCCTCCGGGCTCGAACTACTATAACAGAATGAATACTTTCTGCGGGATTTCGACCACTTTAAAATTACAGTGTGAAAAACTTTGGGTTATGCTGGTTTATTTGGAGTACACAGAGGCCTGTGTTTAATGAGGACTTCATTGTCTGTTGGAAGAATTGTCCACTACGTTAAGGGCAGAATATGGCAGATGAACGTGATCTACTGGACTTATTATTAATTTATGAATCCTTTGTCGCCTTTGTTAAACATTCAACTTTCTCCGATAGCAAAAAAACAAGCAGTCCTTCCTATGTGGATGGGTGGGCTTAGTTTGACAGCAGCGGCTTCTATAACAAGACTCAGTGTCATCGCGTCAATGTATTCTATTTCTGATCTCGTCAAGAACCAAATACCTGAAGATCTTTGGAAGCACTTTGTATCAGCCAGAAATGAACGTAATTCGAAACTTAAACCACTTAATAAGACACCGTTAGAAAATCTTTATGAGTGTTCGAGCGATGTGAAAACGGTCCGATTGAAGACCTTCACTAGGCCTCGGGTGGGAGCATGGCTTAATGTTGTTTCCTCCTCGTATATGACAACTTTACTTGATGATCAATGTACCTCTATTGCGGTAGGTTTACGTTTGGGAAGTAGATCTCGTTTTCCCACATTCCTGCTGCTGTGGAGAACCAGTTGATTCTCTTGGTCGCTATGGACTCTCGTGCATAAATAGTGCGGGTCGTGGCCCGAGCAACTCTCTAGTAAACGAGATTTTGACCGGAGCTCTTCGTTCCACATCTATTCCTTGTCTTCATGAACCAGCAGGTATTTGTCGCTCTGATGGGAAGCGTCCTGATGGTATGTGGTTAATCCCCTTTTCCACAGGTAACATTCTGGTTTGGGGTCGCATTGTTGCTGACACTTTAGCATCCCTTTATGTCAGTCGCGGAGTAACAGAGCCTAGTCACGTAGCCAATACAGCCGAACAAACCAAGAACAGAAAATACGCCTCATTAATTAATGGGTACTTCTTGTGGGAGGGCCGGGGATGCAATCATTAAACCCTCTTTAAATATTAGAGGAAAGATTATGGTCAGGTACAGGAGAACCACGTGCAACCGATTTTTTAATGCAAATATTCTCCTGAGATATCCAAAAGGACAACGCGATTTCTCTTTTGGACACGCATGGGAGATGGGGCATTCTTGTCCTAAATATTCTATGAAGAATATATAGATGAGGGTGTTGTTAAATGCACCTCACGTTCCAGTGGTACAATTGTGGCCCCTTTTATAATTGAATAAATTCATATTTATAATTGCATTTGTACATTATGTGAGAAAGGTGTTATAAATCAGATCAGCTAACCAACTCGTGAATTATAATATAAGTATATAAGTATAAGTTGAAGACAATGCGGGTATCCCAGAGTTAGCCATGTACCTGTGTTTTAAAGTCAAATATGAAAATGTGTAGATATATTTATATATATATTCTAATATATACACAAATATATTCTTTTTTAAAGTACTCTGTATATTTATACCAACAGTGTCAAATAAATGGTATATATATATATATATATATATATATAGATGAGACATTTTAGTCGTCATGCGCTTGCCTGCCGCCTGCTGGCAATCTTCCTTGCGAGATTCCGGTTCTCACCTCAGCAAAGCAATCGACTCCTATAGTGAAGAAATTTATAACGAATAGATAATTGTATGTTGCTATTGACTTGTTATGTTCACCCAATGACTGATTATATGACTCTAAACTCTATATTTGTCTTGGAAATTTCAAGTTCTGATACGGTCCTTGGATGGGCTCTGTTGTGAGCTAATTTTTACTGTGTTTTTTTTGCGAGAACGCAAGCGTTGTATAACTCAAATTCCAACTTCGCAGCTCGTCGATGTCTGTAGATATTTATAAATGGAGAGATTAGTAGAAACAGGTGTATTCATCCAGTCATAAAGTGGATTGAAATTGCTCTCATCACGGACCGGTCTCCCCTCCCGATTTGATCTGTATGTGTGGACATTCATCGTTTTCAGCCATCATCCGTCTAACCCGTGATTGTATCTTCTTCTTCTCGATGGCAACAATAAAGCAAGCTGATTGTGTTTAGGCTGTGTTGTCTCTCTCGAAGAGGCGGAGAAGAAGAAGCAGACAATAATCCACGACGAACCTCTCGATTGGTCTTCCTGTATTGTGCCTGGTTGCTACCTTATGTCGTGGCATCGTGCTCATTAACCGACGCTCTGTTGTATAATGCATGTGAACATAACAGGCTGCTGTATTCGTTGACTCACTAGGCTTATCGTGGACCCATGAGAACAGCAGAGCAACGAAACGACCTCTACAACAACGAGGAAAGAACGAGGGCTCGAGCGAAAGCTAAGATCCTTCTGTATCACCATTGTGCACATCAGTATCAACGAGACACTCGTACTCAGGCAACCAGGTAGGCATTTGCAGCAGCATCAGCAGCATAATGAATCTGTGTTTGGATCGCCGCCCAGAAACGAATGTTTTCTGTTTGTCTGCTGTTCGAATAGTCGTGTAGATATGGCGTTCGAATGGGAATGGGTGGCCGTCTTCTTTGTTGACCGCGTAGATTTTCACTTGCATTCAGCCCAAAGAACGATCGTATCGTAGAGAGAGTCACGTGCTTTTCGCCACCGACGGCTTTCCGCAATCCACTCACTACTAACCACATAGGGGCAACTGTTTTCAATAGAATATAGGTGGACACATTAAATACAATAGCCACACCACTGATACGAATAGCCAGTGACTGCCAATGACACTAACTGACGTGCCACACATAAATATGTATGAGTGAATGTATATAGATCATTCGAAATATTATTTTCAGCCTCAACTAAGACTCAATTATCATGCTTTCATATTGAGCGGCCTGTTCACCGGCCGGAAAGCTTATCATTATCCTTATGGATGGCCTTGATGATCTGAGACTTCGATTCGATCGATTTGTAAACGCCAGTTTATCAGTAGCCCTCGAAGACGACTACAGAACCCTTTGCAGAGGTTAATCAACTATTATAAAGCTCTCTATTGTCTGTAGCCAATTTCAAAACGGACAATGAGCTATCACTTGAGGAAGTATTTATTTTGTACGCCCACCTAGTTGGGCACAGGCCTGTTGTATCCCTAGAATCGATCAAATAAGTGCTCGTTCTCCTCTGGTGAGAACGGCGACTGTATTGGCAGCCTGTATCAGCGACACACGGCGAAGTTGTACCATCACGAACGAACTCCCACTAAATGTATTGGAAATCGAAACCTAACCTTCCCTTACGGTTATACTGGGATGCTATAGACATAGATGACGTTTAGGATAGCACACTGTTATTGGACGTTACGCAAGGTTTGAAGTAATATGAAGGTAGTTACGAATCTAGGCCTATGTAACAGCATCTACCTCTGGGCCCAGGAATAGCACAAAAATAAGTGGCACTGGACGTTGCTCAAGCAGAGACCTTCTGTTCTACAAGCGAGTACACGAGTGCTGCAACCAGCTTTACATAATAATACCTCCACTGCAGAGCCTTCGCTACGATGACCTCGACGGCTGGTTGCCATCGCACGGATTTCGTACGAATGACGACAGTCGCCCAGGTATATCCCATTTATTGATGGATATTTCTTTGATAGAATGTCCAGCGAAGCGGAACACTCGGTTGAAAATCTGACGAAACGAACCAGACTAAGAAGCCCCCAACTAGTCCCGCACGACCCATCTACGGGCTGAATCGGATGCGAGACCTCTTACGTGGCACACACGAGTTGCATTTAAATTCAAAAAAGGGCGCAATGTAGTCTACTCGCCAACTCTTCCTCTGAGAGCAAATTTCCGATCGAAAGAAATTTGTATGCACGAACAGATAGCGCTCCGCCATATGACTTCGGGACCTAGAAGCTACAGCAAAGATCAAATACGGCCTCCGTCGTTTTGACATGAGTCGATATCATGCGACTTTCTCCTCCACATCATAATACATCTCCAAAGGAAATGCATTGCGCTATGTTTTGTCTTACTATTTGATGTGGGCCTGGATGTTCCACAGGATGTTCGGCATACATGGAAGGCATAATCTCTGAAATAGATCAACATAGAAAGATGTATGTAATTCGCCAATTAAATATTATAAATAAATGCAGTAATAAAACAACACAAGGACATAACATTTTTGGACAAACCATCCATGGCAAGGATCAATCGCGGCTTTTAGCAATTCATACGTCTTCGAAAATCGGTCTTTTCGAAGAATGAGCGATGTAGTGCACCTTTATAATGCAATGCAGAGCAGGAAGAAGAAGAAGAAAAACTCGGTGAATATAACGACTAACAGCATCGCTCACAATCGTCTGAGGTGAACTTCCGTGTCGCTGCTTGGAAGCATGTCACGTGTAAGCTTCTTGACTTAATGAGGTCAGGTCACTTGAATAATATGCAGGCCTGGTGTCGCACTGTTAAACACGTAGACGAACAATGATGTCTTTAGATACTCTCGACTCTTGACCGAAATGCGCTTTTATAATACGAAATCATTCATTATTACTTGTTCTGGGGAAGTTGGAAAAAAGACAGCGCCATTTTAAGGTAACAACAATATGTACAAAGGACTTTACCTATTACTTGTTATGAAAATATTCATTGTGTATGTAATAATTTACAACGAATTAATCACAAAATTCATTAATGGAGACATCAGCCTTGATCGCCTCTATTTTGAACACGATTTTTCCGAGTGCTTTGAAATTGTAGATCACGTTAGAAGTTCGGGATGTGTACAATGGTGTTAATGAAACTGTTAATATTATATATATATATGTATAATCGGTAGAATGACATTTCCCTAAGCCGATCATTTGACCGAGCCTAAACCAGAGTTAAGTAAAGAAACGTTATTGAATTCTAAATTTGTCACGATATCACAAACTTTACAGTGATCAAAGTCTGATATCTGTTGTGTCATGATTGAACTCGCATGCTTGTTGTGAGATTGCTTGCCGCCTCTTGAACGAATCAGTCGTAAATCGTTTTCTGCTGTTGCAGACAGAAAATTCTATGTCGCGTTGTCCCGAGATGGTGGTTGTTCAGAAAGTTGCTCCTCGGCAGTGGCCCCACACTGAGTCGTTTCGTTCGATATCGCTGTCTTCGGCCTCAAAATCTGCTTTGAAATGAGTTGCGAAAATCAGAATATTTGTCGCGTTTTGTTGTATGGGTTCCCATAAGGTAACACTGCCGCGGAAGCGTTTCGAAATGTCGCCCGCGTGAACGGTCAAGACGCGTCTACCTAAAAAGCTCGCTAAAGATGGTTGAAAACATTTCATCAGAGAGATTCTAACCTGGAGGACAGACGAAGGCCTTGAAGGGCTTCCATCGTCGGCGGCGACGACATTCTGTGTGACAAAATTAACGAAGCGCCGATGATTACCATTCGAGAACTAACAGAAAGGCTTGAGGTTGGTGTAGTAATTATTCGTTCAGCATTACACAGGCTTGGAATGAAAAATAAGCTCCGTATGTTGGTGCCACCAACCGAGTGTTGTTGGTGAGATATTGGAGGATCTATTCACTTGGAGTTTCTGAAACAAGGAGTGTGTCAATAATTGTGATATATCATATCGGTGTTGCCCAATTTGTAGGCTCAATAATTCAATTTACAGGACTTGTAACACAATTTACAATAAGTATGACACTCCGATTGTTCCGAGCGAGTGATACGACTCATGTAGGCACGCATTCAAATGTTGGCAGCAAATTTGTATCCTTGGTCCGAGCATAAAGCAGACTCTCCCCGCTGTATGGGACGCAGTCACATACGAGGCGGCGACCAGCACGCATCGAAGAACCGTGTTGTCTCTAGACATAGGTAACGAGTAGATACGATCAAGCACCAGTCTGCTGACGGAGCGTGACATCAGACCTACGGATACGCCGTCGATCTCTCAGAGAGAATCTCAGTTGGGATTCTCAGATGGAATATCAACACAGCTCTATCCTCTGTCCAAGTTGATTGAGCTCCAGAATAACTGGTCAAAACACGCATACAACCTGTCAACAGGAAGTGGGAGTGGTGTTTCGCCAGGAGAACGTCCGTCTTCATGTAAGGTCGACTCGCTTAGAACAAATTGATGAAGAGACTAGGAACTCCTTGAGCAGCCTCAGTATTCTCCCTACCTTACTCCTCCTGATTTTTCAGAACGATGACAAACTATAATACTTTGACAACAAGAATTCAATTCTTGTAGTGAGGTCGAAATAGAGGTCACTTCGTGATTTGTCGCGAAGAAGGTGGAGGCATAACAGAGCTGCTGGGACGTTGAGACAAGGCCGTCGGCAGCGATGATTAAGGTGAGCGAAATTATTCTCCTGCGTACGGTGCAACTTAGAGGTAAAAAAATAGACACAACTTTCCGGGCAACTTAATTATATCAGGTCGATGCGTGCAACTACTGACATAGCTGTATAGTTTCAGCTATCCACAAGACAAGTGCGTAAAGCAATAGTTGACACATCTATTGACGGTATGGCAGGGCAAGAATAACCCCATCTTGAGGAAGACAAGTCAATGTTATTATCTAGTTCTCACCTTAGTTAGATGGTGACATAGCTCAACATCTAAAAATGGAAATTTCCAAAAACAACAGGGACATTGAGACAACAGATGTATACCATGAAGCCAGAGGGTGCACGTTCGAGCCCCGCTGTGTGACATATAAGAGAGCTTAAGCATTGTAAAATTGCAGCGCCTTTAATAAACCAAATTTACCTTGTAACGTTCAAACTGTAGTAACAATTCTTCCAATAAAACAAGCACAACATTTAAGCTGCAACGTTTCGATAATTGCGAATCGCGAAATTATCCACTGCGACAAAAATCAATACTTTTATAGGAATAAACCCAACTTAGGTCTAGGATCTTGCATGGGTGTGTATGAAAGAAGCAATACAGCGATTTTTCAGATAAATGTCCCTGATAATCCAGGTCCACCAAAATATATTCGCAAATGCTGTGTTAATCTCAGAATAACGTTCACAGATTTTGAAGTCATTGCAACCCACTTGTTAATTCGTGCAGGCGATAAGTGTAAATCAGTACCATAGCTGCTGATTTTATGGCAAACCATTTATTTGCACAAGTCGGGTGTCGCGGTGCGATTTCCGATGGAGCACAAATCTGAAGTAACTTCTCAACGCAAGCGACTTAGCCAGCCTTTCACGTGGCGTAGTGGAGCCTTGGGCGTTTAGCTTTGAGCTCTGGCCGGCCACAACAAAGGTTCGTCGCTGGGCACCGCTCAGGTCCGGAGCACAATTCCCCTCCCTATACTCTTCCGCCAAACGCCCCAACTGTACAAAAACAGCGACCAAAGCAGTAAAAGAGAAGAAAGAAAGTTCATTGGAATTCCCTTGAGTGTTCAGAAGAGGGACCCCCAGACGATGGGGCCGAAAGAGAATGCACTTGTGGCAGAGATACGCCAAATGGGTGGCATAAATCACTGACGTTGGAACGGGTTGGGGAACACAAGCTGTTCTGTTCAAGCGAGCACGAAACGCGGAGGCCTCGAGATGGAACGCGACTAGACCGAGGAACGAGGTACCAAGGCCATCCGAAATGCTCGCAAATGCGACACCACCTATTTAACCCACTATCAAAAAGGCGCGGACTTTCGGGGAGTCTTAGACTCGCCAAGGTCAGATCGCTGGGTGATTGTCGGCTGCGGGTACCTGGCTCATTTGACCTTACTGGCCTGATTAAGAAATAGGCCCCCTCATAGGGCATGAAAAAGGGCATTTTACTGGCGTGCCGCGAAATGTATTTAACAATAAGGAAAAGTTTGGCTTCTTTTGTCGCATCGATCTTGTTTGTAATTTAGTTGGAAATTATGATAGTAATAATAACATCGCTTTATTACAAAGGAATACTACACACTGGGCGAATCAGCAGTCTCGGACTCGCAAATTAAATCTCCCCTGACAGGAGGAATACGAATTTCAGTTTATACGATTAAGCAGTCGGCGTGATATTCTCTAGGGGAATAGGTCATTTACACACTTTTTCGTACCTATGAATTTTGGTAGTATGTTTCGCTTGATCTGGTGTTTGTTCAACTTATCAAACATCTTCTCAGCCATAACCGGCTGTTTGGCCTGTAATTTGTTAAATATGACCTTATCTAAGGCAGTAAGACGATCCAGTATGTGTACAAAATTTACAGTGTTTTGTCACAATTACATGTAAAATCTACTCGTCTTATAAAATGTTTCAATACTCTAGTTAGAAGTTGCTCGTCTCTCTTAAGGCCTGGATTCCAGACTGGCCCTGCATAGGTTAAAAAAAACCTGCATAGGTTATTACAGGTTCAACGTAGGTTTTAAACAATATCACATTAAGTTCAGGATCTGTAATTATGAATGTGCGCATAACCCAATTTGTACGCTGACCAGCTTTAAGGGCAACTTCTGCAACATGTTCTGAATATCTTAGACCAGTTGATGTGATCACTCCTAAGTCTCTGACAGCTTTTTGGGTTTTTAGATCTATAAATATTCTTGAATATTTTTGTTTCGAGTTCCCATGTCCAAAATGAAGCACCGCATATTTCTCCACCGATGGCATCAGATCTAGCCGAGCTGCCCACTCACCAAATTATGTAGAGCCTGTTGGAGAACAGATCCCTGCTGAGGTGTGTCCATGGGAGCGAATATTTTGATATCATCAGCATAGACCTTTACTGATACTGTAGGTGGGAGGTGGCATTTAAGACAGTTGATGTATAGAATATACACTAATGGTCCTAACATTGTTCCTTGAGGACATCCTAATGTTGCGCCTCCACTGTCCGAATATTGGCCATTGACTCGAAGCCAAGAAGTTCTGTTTCGTCGAAAGTCTGCGATCCATTTAACTATAATAGTAAATTCCCAACTCTGAAATAAAGGAGCATAGCAATCAGCTTCGCATGCGTGACTCTTTCTCTCAACGCTGATTTGAAGTTAAAGAAAATAGCGTCGAAGCAACGCGATGAATTTATTTCTTTGGCCCAGTCATATTCGGTGTCGATCAGCTGAAGCAGCGTACTATATTCTGACCTGTACTCAAATTGAGATTCGCTTATAAAGCCTTGGGTGTTGGCATTATCGTAAATGGCTTTCGATATGATGCTGTCCAGAGGCTTACATGCTATTACAGTCAGTGATACCGGTCTCTTGTTCGTAGGATCGGTCTCGGAGCCTTTCTTGTACACTGGACATACTATTGCTGTTCGAAAAATATCGGAAATTTTAGATGTATCCATTGACCTCCTGAAAATGAAAGCGGAATGCACACTGATAGCCCCAGTTTCTTCATAACGAAGGTAAAGGTAAAGGTTTTATTGGTTTATTAAAGGAGCTGCAATTGTGCAATGCTTAAGCTCTCTTATATGTCAACACACCGAATGATGGTATGTTGTCTGATATTGACCTTTGCTTCGACTGTAGTTTTCTTAGGTGGCGGTGGGTCTTTTACGCACTAACATCCATATCCTGAACCATGTATGTTAGAGGTCCCTCTCCGCTTCTTCAATATTTCAGCCATTTCTTTGTCGTCTTTAGTAGAGCTACCGTAACTTCGTTGAAGTGAGGTGAGTGTATCGTTAATCACGATCCGTTTACGAACGTATTTGTGAATTGCCTTCTTTCTGGGTTTGCACAGGATGGCATATTCCTTAATAACTCGCTGCCATCTAGATACATTAGCTGTTGTTTTCTGGAGAAATGCAATCGTCCTTTCGTCTCTGGCAACGTTAAGAGAGTTGTGTAGCTTTATTATCTGAGCTGTTGTTGGATGTAGATGTTTAGTTCGTTTTGGAGTGTGTCTTGCGATCAGTCCACGGATGTATTGCGCAAATTTGTTGTACATCTCATCGGCGCTTTCATAGCTTTCACAGAACAACATCCAGTCCATGTGGTCTAATTGCCATAAAGAAATACACATCGCCTACCTCTAATGACGATTTTCCTGAGCAATTGACTGCCCCGACTTAGGGCATCTTTAGAGTGGGGTTCAATAGACCAGGCGTGTATCATGCTTTCCCAAAGCCCTTCAGAAGAAAAAAATCTACTGGATATCGCGGGTTCAAAAATATATATGCAGAAGGTTCTTCCTAAAGGGATTAACGTGAGTTACCTAGTTTGATTGATGTGTTTATACGATCATGGGGCACAATTGCACAAATTGTGGTCCAATATTAACCATAAAACGAAATGAAAATCCTGCCGCAATTTCTCTGAGGTATGCATTTCTCCTTCTGGAGACCCTCAAAAATTCGCTTAGGCTGATAAGCCACTCGTTTCTATCCACATAAGTCATAAATATAGCGAGTTTTATTTAATCACTTCACTTCATCTCTCTCTTTCCCCAATAACAAAAAGTAAGTGTTGAGAAAAATTCTGCACGCATGGAACGAACGAACAATGAACACAAGGGCCGCATCAGACTGGACAAAGACAGAGAAAACAGCGCCACAGTTTTTCTTCGCCACGTATCTGAGAGTACCTGCACTATTGAATATTCAAATAAAACATATGCGTGCATACTTTGAAATGTATGCTTAAACATGGATTTCCACACATACCCTGATCGCAGGTAAAAAAAATCGAACATCTCAAACGAATCGTTGCTTTGAAAACAAACAGTGCGAAGATTGTTGCTTCGAACTCTAAACTAAGGTCTGAGTATGAGGTAGAGCGATGCAAACAAGGACTACTGCAGGATTAACCTATACATATAAATAAAATAACGTGCATACTCGACTACTTGAAACACTCGTTACAAATTTACGCAGGTTTTTTTCTGCCGCTTACAAAGCTGTAATTCGTTAGATATTCTAGTCATTCAAATATTGCCCGAACAGACTAAGATGGACTATAGGTAGATTTTATGATATTAAATACGTGAAGTATGTAACCGTACAATTATGCCCTCCCTAATGATATTCGAGTATGAAAATATTAATTTCCTAGCGTCAATAGAGAGAAAGGGAGGGGCGGAACCGTATCAGAAAATCGCTGGACATTTTCCCGAATGCTGCACGAGGTTTGGTAGCGGATGTTAAAATCTAATTAATGTAGCTTGTTTCAGAGCTGAAAGAGTTAGAGGCCTGAAGGCAATAGGGAATCAAATCGTCCCTCCCGAACTGTACACTTTGAGTTTACATGTACTCTAATTATGTCTAATAGTATACAACGTGAAATGTATATCAGGCCCTCTCGCTGAATGGTGTAGAATTTACAGACCAGGTTGGCTAACTCTAATTTCATATCATTATTAATTGTCGGGTAGTCATGGATCTCAATCGAGAGTTCAGCTTCATAAGAGGCGACGATCTCCCGCCATGGATGGCGGTTCTTCTACCAAAATATGCTTTGCTAATGAGTTCTCAGTTTTCTACCTTGCCTCGCTCTCCATATGCTCCTGCTAACTGCAAGGCTGAGCCGACGGTCAGCCTTGAACGTTTCATTGGTAACCGATATTGGGCTATCTATATTCGAGTAGTTAGCTCAGTACGCGATAACTGACTTGCGCCGGTCGCACATTTCAATTAGTTGGTTGGGTCGAACCGAGTGTTTTAAACAATCAGCACTTTAGCTAGAATATGCGGCTTAATCTGGTTAGTCCATGCTCAAAAATAAAAAATGGTCAGGCCAAGAAAGTGAATTACAGCATTAATCAGCTCCTGCGGCCAGCTATACTTTGCAGCACCCATTTGCCTTCTAATCCGCATAGAGCTTCACCTTAAATGATGAAGAATCGAAAGTTGTTACCCCGAAAACCGTCTTCTTTCTTCTTTAATTGCATGAGTGCTGCGACGACCGTCCAACAATAGCACGCGCAGAATCTCAGAGATATGCAAATTAGGCGATAAACCTCTTCGTAATGCAGAACGAAAGCAAACTTACTAATGGTCATATCTGTAACACACGAGCAGAGACGTGGAGCATCATAATTTCGCAGTTTTTACCTTTGTCTGGATCACAATTGAGTCGTTAGGGCTAACAACTCATGGACCGATTATGTTTTGTAATTTTATTAAGTATTGATTGAATTGAATAGCTTAAAAATAGTTGGAATTACTTTATCATTAACAAATGAAAAAATGGAATGAGGGGCTGTCAACACATACAACGTGCATTAGTGAAAATGGAATAATCGACTTGTGAGGTCAATGGTATTTGTGTAGAAAGTGCAATTAATTGAGTAAGTCAGCTACTCTGTGGTTTTTAGGGAGTTACAGTTTATCCCTCCACAGAACTTCTCCATCGGAAACTAATTAGCAATTTCGACTGTATTCCCCTGATAAGATCTCAAACTATTTTGGGATGTGTCCTCTATATCGGCGGGCAATACAACATTTTGCATCATTTATTACAAAACATCTAAAGTTTGTATTTGTCAACAAGGACGCTGATAATATTGAATCAATTACTTAACTAATATTGAATCACATGATAACCGGCGTATGAGTAAACGACAACGTTTAAGAAGGGAATTTTTCTTCAAGTACCTGTATAGATTCAACGTGAAGATGGCGGTTGATAATAGTGAAAGATTACTTGAAGTAAACCTGCGAAAGACTGAAGCGATAAAGTTCAGCTGTGAGGGCCCTCTAACTGCCACAGAGTCACTCAGGATGGGAGGCAGGTTATCCAGTACGTTAATTCTTTTACTTATCTGGGAATTACGCTCGCACCCAGTGGAGGACCCTTTGGTGACCACATTAACCAAACGACGCGTAAGGCGCTGCTTGGCGCCACAACAATAGATGACCTCGTAGAAGCTTTCATTCAAAACTGCTCCGGCCCTATTTGACATAAAAGTGGCCCCTTACCTTCATATGGAATACCTCTAATATGGGAAAACCCCGTAGCCAAGCAACTCCTTGATCTCGACCGCGTGAAGCAGGTTTTCCTCAAGCGTGTTCTGAGCTTGCATGTCTCGATGAGAAACAGCTCGTTAACTTGTTTTGCAAGACACCGCTATTAGTCAAGGAGGTACGGCGTTGGTTCCGTTTGATGGAAACAGAGGAACAGGGACTAAGTCGCCAAAACGAGCTAAAAATGAGATATACCCAGAATGCGTTTCTTTATGCACCGATTGACCTAACAAAGATGTAAATAAATTATATTATTCTTCAATAATGGCTAGACGCAGTATCACTGATGGTCGCCTGAGCAGCATATGATGAGATCACTCATTCTCCCATTTGGCGACACGGAATAAATTGATGCGCATTTTGTGTTTTGTTCGGCCGTACAAGATAAATACTATACTTTTGATTACTATGTGAAAATGCCTATCAGTGAATAGCACGAATTTCCTCTCCATTTTATGGTTTCCGTCTTCACCGAGGCTTTCACTTGCACTTGTTTCTCTTTTTTTTAGCAATTTCACTGCCTGGTATAGTTATGGCCGTAGTTCTTCCATTTGCAATGAGTGGGCGACTCGGTTCCGCTCAGAACGCTCCGCTGACCAACCTCGAAAGATCTTGCAAAGGATCAGTGCTAGACTGAGGCATTCTCCATCGGACGATCACGGGTCTTGGCTGAGATTGTCCAGCAGTTTCAACCCTCACTGGTTTGACGCTGCTGTGCAGTGCCTAGATAGTTGTGGTGTATTGCTTCGGGATGGGACGGAGCTTGGCCTGGCCATGGGACCGCTTCTACGGGGGCAAGGGATATGGTTAGTGGAGGAGGGCGAGCGGAGCAATGGAAGATGAACAGCGCGGGACAAAGGAGACAGCAGATGGTCGTCGGATCAAAGCACGACAGCCCTCAGTTTTCGTCTCCCCACCCACCGAATTGTGTGGCGGCCTCGCAATATCGCTTCCCGCTTATGCCGCAATGCTAATCCTGAACAGCCACACAGAGGGAGTGGAGCTATTGTCAATTATTTGAGCTCGCAGTGAGCACAAAGCCTTGTGTGGCGCGAAATCAGAATAGCTTGAAATCTCCATCTACCTCGCTCTCTCCATCTTTCCCTCTTGCTCCGTCCAGTGATAACGCGCCATGGCGGCCTTTGTAAGCCTTGCAGTGCAGATACACGAGAGGGGGTGACTCCCCGAAGATTTTGCATGTTCCCTTCGACAATTATGACATCCTGACTGAGGGCACATCCTGGCTGAAAAATAATACGTAGATCGGATAAGTCACTGAGTTCAATCGCACTTTATTGAGAAAAACACAGATAAAAATAATAATAAACCAATAAATCCTTTAATAAACCAATAAACATTTACCATTTACCATTTATTTAGAACAAATGAGATATTATTGGTATTATATCCCACTTATATGGGCTCTTGTTTCGCGCTGTAAGAATTTATCCAGACATACATTGTATTTGTGTGTTGAAATCGATTTTCAGTCATTATCAGTTGAACATAGAGTGTTGTATATGGCAACCATGAGATGCATTGTATCTGTTATCATACAGTGTTATACTTTCACCATAAAAACATTACAGCAAGGTTCTGCTAAGTTGCGATTTATTACTCTTTACATTTAACCTTTATTATTGAGTAGCGCTAGAAAATATTTTGCTCCTACGCGGATATCGCACCTTTAAAATTAACAACCTCATGAGAACTCACAAGCATTCCAAAATCCAATATGCTTTCAACGCTTTCGCTAACCCTATTGGGATCTCAGTCCGCTTGATGGTTAAATGGTGATCGTCTTAGACTGCTAGACAGGACGTGTGGCTTGGGGTAAAATCCTGCAAGGTTCGGAGAATCTTTGGAGTCTTTATCATCTTTCTTTATCTGTGGATTCTTGCCAGGTACGACCGGTGGAAAAAAACCTAAAGGTCACCCCGACAGATTCTTATAGTAATATCTAAAGCATAAGTAATTAAGCCGTTTATATAGTGGAACATCTGAGAGTCAGCTGTAAAAAAATTGGGATCTCAAATTTCTGTGACAATGGCAGCGAACCATACCTACATGCAAGGGAGTATCAACCCTCAAGGATACAAAACAGCAAACCCCAATCACAATAGTAATTCGAAGCCAATGGCAGGTCTTGAAGCGGGCTTACTCCTCCGTGAGTCCTATCTTGAATGAGCGCTGTAGTACAACCGAGTGTGAAAATCCGCGGGAGTCAACTCAAGGCAGGGGGGACTGAGAATCAGTCGTGGGTTGAAACATCTTTATTTGGGACCCCAACCACAAAGTTAGTTCACTCGGGATCAAGGAAACTCTGTGCGATAAATAGAATGATAGTGAGATATGTCCTAGGTTGTGGTTTCAAATCCTGTGGTGGCCTCAGTGAGATGTAGCTCCAGCTTCTGCGCCCTCCAGCGCCAGCTTTCTCCCGACATTTCTCGTTGAAGAGGTATATTTCATGGCTGGGCTTTGAGCCTGTGGCCCCATAGACCTAGCTGTATGGGTCAGCGCGTACGAAGATTTCTCGAAGTAATGCAACCAAAGGGATAATAAGTACCGATAAATGTCTGATGGGAGAAGGGCTGGAGGTTAACCGCACTTAACCCAACCTGCAGCTGTACATAACCTGAAACGGTCTATAAGCTTGAAATCCCCTGCGTCCATCTCGTCACTTGAGTCTCCGACGACCACCCAGCCACCCGCCCGCTCGTATGCTGCAGTGGTCCGGGGTATCATGGTTCCGAGTTAGGGTGCTCAGATTCCCATGGACCTGCTGCCCAACGCAGCGCGTGTTCCGCAAGGTGCTACTCCAAGCATCGCCGAAGAACCTGTTCCCCCGGCCCTCGGACCCCTCGCCAAGGTGGGCGACAGCATGCAGTCCGGCAGGGTCCTAGGGGTGCTACGGCCCACATCCCTAGGTGCCTCCCTCATCGTCCCCAAGATGAAGGACGCCTCGCTGCGATTCCATTGCATTCAACATGGTCCGTCAGGACTTCGCTCTGCGGGAAGTCGCCGACCATATCCCCGGCCTCCTCCCTTCAGTTGACCTGGGCTGTCCTATCTCCTCTCACCTGATCAGGGATCACGCTGTGCTCAGCTCGTGTGGGGTTCAGCAGGGGGACCCGCTGGGCTCAGCACTCTCCTGCCTAGCCCCCGGCCCCCTGATGCGACCTTCCAGGCCCGCCTCCAGCTGTGGTACATAAATGATGGGACGGTGGCGGGCGATTCGGCGACTGTCGACTCTGGTGTCCAGCATATGCGGTCTGATATTCTCCTCCAGGACCCCCTGCCTCGGCACCACACGACGCCAGCAGGCAGCGCCTCCACGCGGTCAACCAACCAGGTCCACGGGCCCTCCTTGTCCCTGGGTATTACCCTCGACGACATCTATCTCCGGCTCTGCGCGGGCCTCCGCTTCGGAACCCCAGTGGCCTCGACCCGCAGTTGTGGCGTAATGGTGACCCTGTCGAAGCGGCCTACCGTACAGCGCAGCGCCGGTCACCAGCCGCCCCTTATGAAACCTACCGATATCCTCGCGAAGACCCTCCGTTCAGCCGGCGTTCCCTGCACAGGGAACCCGCATGGTGTTCACGCTGCGGACACTCTCCGCCCCAATGGCCTCAACCTCATCCACCTCCACCGGGGTCAGCACCTCGTCTGGGAGTGCATCGTGGTTCACAGTCTATCTCCTCCCCCTATCAGTCACAGTGCAACCACCCCCGGCCACGCGGTATACCGTACCGAGCAGGCTAATATACGGGAGTCGGCCGCCCACCAGGCAACTCCCCTCCGCCTTGCCTTCGAAGCACTAGGTGGCCACGATCCCTTCACCGCCAGTTACCTCGAAAGATTTCACTACAGGCTGATCCGCGCCGCCAAGAACAAGCTCGCAGGATTCCTCCCTCTGCAGCGCCTTCGCCTCGCTGTGCAAAGGCTAAGAGTCAGTTCTATCGCTCCCCACCCCGTCAAATCTGCACCAAGAGACCGTGCGAGTGGTTTTACCACCAGAACCTAATTACACCAAAATGGAAATTCTACTGTTTAAATATTTGAAATATTCTGTGCACTATAAGTTACAAGATTACCTTAAACTCCCCCCCCCCCCTCCCACTTAAAGATTGTAGCTTCATATATTTCATGCATATTCACTACGTTAATAAACCGCATGCCTATTGAAGTACTAACACAAAGTTTGGCGCTGTGGTCTAATACTTGTCAACAAATCTTCGCCGATCCTTGTTGTTATCCAGTCAGCGCAGTGGCTTGGACGGCTAAGTCTCTGGCTATCGGAAGCCAGAGGCCGCAGGTTCGAGCCCTGCCGGGTGACATATAAGAGAGCTTAAGCATCTTAAAATTGCAGCTCCTTCGATAAACCAATAAACCTTTACCTTTACCTTTGTTCGCGTTCAGGAGGCAAGGAGGGCAGTTCAATCATGTAACACAACATCAAATACTACGTTGAATTAATTAATTCATTGAAATATTATTAACCCACTAAGTGTGCCACTCTTCAGGAAAAACTGAGCGGCTCGCACAGACGTGATGGCCTTAAAACTACGAAGGCTATCACTGCGAATCATTGATCCATCATATTTGGCTTGACTATCAGCGCTTATGAAACATTCTAATACCAACCGACATATGAAGTTGGCTTATGGATAGAACATCGAACTGACCCGTCGTATAAATATGCTCCGGACTCTGTTCAGGGCAATTCAGCGTGATGCTTAAGATATGGGCAAGAGCAGCACAGGTATTTTAAAATTACCAGATACTACTATACAGTGTCATGTCGAAATCGACTACCTCAAGAACAAAGCAGAGAAGGAGATATTTTGACACTTCGCGACCGAATCGATTGAGAACTGCAATCGTTGCATTTGGTCATGACATCAGATCGGCTACAGAATTTTAAGGCACCGATACACAACACTTAGATAATGTCCACTGCAAACACATCCTTGTTATAACACATCCCATTGATATCCTACATATTCTTGCAGCGCTCCTGACGAGCAATCACCAAGTGGACGCGTCCTCCCATATATATTACTTTCAAGCTGAATTGTCTGTCTATTAGGTAGCTGCGCAACCACGCAGTAGTGTCATTCTCAACGCTAAAACTATATAACTTTGAAATAAGTCGAGGGTTCAGCCACCCTGTCGAAGTTTTTAGGTAAATCAAGACATTTGCTTCCGCTAACACCCACACATCCACCTGCTGCTGCTGGTGCCGCCGCTGCTGCTCGGCCGCCGTCACTACCATGTTGCTTTTGTTATTTTATGATTAAAAATCAATATACCTGTCCAATGCAAATGGCTCGTGCTTGTCGTTCATCTTTTACATAAACTATTTGACGATTGTCATCTTAACGTTTACTCAACACTTACATTTGACACCCACACACACGACATCCCCTTTACTCACTCCACTAAGCAATATTTTTCTTGCAACATTTTCTGCCTCTTATTCTGTTATTATTGTTCACCTTCGTTCCATTTAATGTGATCATCTTTCCTCTCGTTTATTATCTGTTTCGGAGGGATTGGGGAGTATTGCTATCGCTTAACATTAACGTGTGTTCCGTTTCGAGGAGGTGTGGCTGCTTTTTATATATGATGTTCGAAACAAGACGTAGGACCAGAACGAACCTGTTCAGCTCACAATACGGCTAGTTTTGCATAGAGAGAAATAAATAGAAAATAAAGTACCAGGACAGTCAATATGATTTGATGCGCCGTGTATATACGGATCCTTATAGGGAAGGTAGATATTTGACGCTAAGGGATGCCCCAGTATTAGGTCAACAAAAAGTAGGCTTAGTCGGAGGTAGACCAACATTTAGGAAAAATGTTACGTTCTAGTTAGGAGGACATGGCGTAGCCTACCGTTGAGCACCGCCTACATCAACTGTAATCATCTTTCTATCGGAAAGTATCATTATCCTAATTGTATGCGTACCTCCTCTCCACTAACAGTAAACGTAATCAATTAATCAGAATTACTTAAAGCGATCCCATGATTCACTATGTATTCTGTGATATGTGTATGATACTCATTTGAGTCCGCTGAGTTCATCAAATATTATCTATGTGTTGCACGATTTCTCAAATCGCCCAATTCATCATCATCACATGCTTGCGTTTTGATGACAACAACAAATCAGCAGCCTGGATATAATACCAAAATAGTCACAATGCTCTTATGCCTCCACCTTACCTGGATTTATCAACACCGGAAAAACTAACCTCACTACCTACTACACATCTTCCCACATTGACGACGTATGCAATCGAGACTGTGGCAATCTTCAAGCCTTATTATTTCGACACAAATTGTGTATATACCGTATGGTGGGCTTCATTCTGACTCAGTATGGAACTTCTCTGCCTTCGTAAAGTCGAATGCGAGAATCTGACAACATGGAATGTTCATCCTGAGTCCAGCTACAACAGGACAAGGACATTCCAGCCTTCATTGGCCCGACAGTATCCTAGTTGTAGTCGTAGTAGCAGTAGTAGTTATTAATGACCGGCTCTGTTATTTGCCAACGTCCGTTGCTTCATCACGACGATGGTTGTCGAGCAACGAAGGACGCGATGATGGAAGATCAAACAGTGTCAACAACTCAATCAATGATTAAATAATGATGAGGCCGCAATGAAGCTGGAAGAAAAGCTCATTAAGGTTATGCGAGTTAGGAAAATATATAATTTAATAATACATATAACAAATGTATAATTTATTTAAACAATAGGTCTGTGCCTGTGGCCCTAGTGCAATGCCGGCTCCAAAAACTATATAAATATATATAGATGTGCCCGCTCCACTGATGTTCAAAGCCGCTTCGTATATTTTAGTTGCTCCACATTTGTTATTATTTATTAATACCGTTCGTTCGGTGAATATGTATAAAAATTATACATTTAGACAGCATATAAGTATAATATATGAGGTCACGTACCTAGAGGTCACGTGAGGTGGCTATATGGCTGTCATCTGCAAATACAACTTAAAGAGGGTAACAAAACATATGACATGTTTGGCACGCTCCCCCCTATTGTGAACGCGTGTGTTGCAGGGTGTATGGTAACTGGCATAGAACATAATGAAAGCCATCGATTGCAAAGCGGGGGATCCACCACCTGCCGGTTGAATTTACTTAGGCTCTTTCATGCATCGTTCGTCATCGCACCTGTGCTATACAAGTTCGTATCTATCTCACTCATCTTCTCTCTCTCATATGACTGAGCTCCTGGAAGGTCCGCTATCCAGAACCTTGTACCGGCCCTTCAGGTCCTCCATGGAACGCGGCGTATCGCATACATGATATACGAGCTTATTGAGCGCCGAGCAGTGTAAACTCAGTGGACTTTTCAAAAAAGCAGACTTGACTTGGTCGAGTGTTTCGAGTTGGGTTTGTGAAAGATGTCTCCAGATAACCTGGATCCTGTACGAAGCAATCGGGTCGACTTTATCACGGGCAGGTTCAGCGCGGTTCGTCGGGCTAGTTTCCACGGCGTCCGAATTTCGTTACCCGCGACCATGGCCTTTCGTATTCTGTCGGGAATGTGTTCCGTGTAAGATCGGTAAGCAGAACCACGTCCAGACACCTGAAGATGCTAACTGTATCTGGCTGGGGCCGAGCCTATGTGAAATTGGTCACAACATTGCAAGCCGACCCCCGCGGAGAAATTTCATAGCCTCTGTATTGCCAAGGTTGACCGTTAGGCCAGCCCCTCTAACTTATACCGCGAGCCTTACAAGTGCTTGCTGGACGTGAACCTTACTCTCACAACAAAAAAATCCCTAGACCATCGGCGTAGAGGAAAGTATTTACGTAGCCAAATGGACCTTGTACTCGAGACGGCGGATGACTCAAGAATCGTGAGAATAAGAGAGAGCTTATGTTATCGCCCTGTGCCATACCGGTGGCTTTTGAATATGGACAGTCAAATTGTCTGTTTCAGATTGGATGGAGACGATCTAGTATGCCCCACTTTTGACTGACAAATTACTTTTGTCCACAGTGACCTTCTGAAGCTGTTATATAATATTAGGTCTCTCTTTGACTTCAGACCTTCTATTGTGGATTTTTTTACTATATCGAATATCGAATCAAATACCTCTGAAGCAAAAGCAGATTTGGAAAATCTGATGAGGACTGAGTCGGATTCTTGCCCTCCATCGCGTTACACTGCACCTTACTAAGTTAGCAAATTTTTAATCCAGCTACCAAGCAAAAAAAACAAGAAGGTATATAAAGAACGCCAGAGTGCAGAGGCGTGTCCAGTAGATGGACGCCGAGGGTCCGTCTCCGGCAAATGAGAAGCAGCTCGACAAAGCATGGCAAGATAATGTAATAATAATAATAATACATTATTATTACAACACTAGCGGTTAGGCAAACTACCCCCTTGTGGGTAATGTGGCAGCGTTAATGGCCAAATCTCCACGCAGCTGGCTAGATGAGTTCGCACTCTCGAGCGAAACGCGCGCGACACAACCCCCAAGAAGCGGTATCACCTAGCGGACAACAACACCTCGCGAGAATAATGATGGCAGCAAAAAATATTTGGCATTGCTTTGAATAGCAGGTTACGGATTGACTACTCCAGAGAAGTTTGTTGCTCGCACCTGTAATAGAACATATACGTATTTATCGATTATGAACATTTTCAAAGGAATAAAAGAAATAAATGTTGCACCTCCATTTCCTAATGCAAACGTGCGATGCTCGACATAAACAATGTTGGTTTACGCCTCGGGTATTTTCCTTTCCCTCGTCTATAGGAAAATCAACAAATGAATCAGCATATCACTTCGTATGCCAATACACTACAGCATTCGTTCTAGAAGGTCTGGGTGACTTGGTAAGAACGTCCTTTTGATAAGAACGTCCTAAGAACGCGGCGTTTTACATCTTAAAGGACTTCTCACTTATAGATGAACCGTAGTATACGAACTTCCGACTTTTGCAAGTTGGCCTATATTCACGAGTGCCTCCAATTAGGCCATGAAGTCACTGCAAGCCTGGCGGACTTTAGAAACCTGTGTCTATTTTACGCGTACAAACGAAACGTACCAATAGATGCTCAACCAAATTCACTTACGTAGAATTATCCTTTCATGAGTACGAGAGTATATTAACTAATTCTTCCAGTTGGTACAAGTAAACTAAATTCACGTTAGAAGCTAAATATGTTTTAAGGAATAATTTATTTTTATATTGTGTTTTTTTATATCCCAGATACAGTCGTCCAAAGCAAGTTATGGATGATTGTGATAGAAGGCTATGATAAGAACAGTAACGTTCCAACATGGCGACAAAGAAGCTCGTTCCTTTAGCCTCAGCCATTTCGAAGTAGTTAAACGTGGTGATAAGGGAGGGACTAGCGAGCAGCCGAAAAACGACGTCTACAGCTGGACGGCGAAGACTCCTCTCGAACCGATCCAAGCGGGATGATTCCAGTGGACTACCTGGTAGCTTTCATACGAGCACACTTGAAGGTGCCATTGGCGAAAGAGGCACGAACGACAAAATAATCTGGAAAGGAAAGCTGCATCATCAGCCTGATTAACGTACAATCGGGAACAATGTGCTTGAAACAAATGGCTCAGCGATGTGTTTATTGGCCGTTGAACGTTTTCGATGGTCGACGTCAGAGGAACCACCCGCTGGGGAGGAAGGCGAAACTCGAGTTGAAAACACAGCGAAGCGGCAGTATGCGATCCTCGGAAGGTCGCAAGGACAAGCGGCTTAAAAAGAGAGACGTGTTAGTGTCTATATTTTCATGTATTATTGTTTCATGTCAGCCTTCCTCTGATGTCATTCTCCAATGTCACAAACACGCAATGGTCAGCCGATGTCAGTCTCTCAAGTGGAGCCTTGCTATCATCTTACTTTTGGGTTCATGTAGTAATACTTCAACCACAACATCAATTTCTTGATCCACTTACTACGTCGAGCGTTTGAACGCCAGAAAAAAAGAAATAAAACGAGTGGAGATGTAGCAGGCGAGCAATATATATAGCAATATATATATATATATATATATATATGAGAGAGAGAGAGAGAGAGAAAGGCGCGGAGTGGTAGGCATTGAGTGAGTGACTCACGCGCCACCGAACGGCCTCTCGTTTCGACACTTGAAGCGGCGGTGTCTCTAAGTGCACTCTACGTCTACGGCTGCACGGCGTCGGTTGCCTCTGTACAGAGTCATACAGAGAGCTAAGCTTCTCATTCTTGTCACTCACAGTAACCACCCTATCCCACCCTATTTTATCTTATCCTACTGGTGGCCCGGTGGCCTACTGGCCTGGCTATTGCCATTGGTGCCAAAACGCACGCCAGTGGAAAACAGGATTAGGCAGTGGTAAAAGCGATGAGAAAGGAGGATAACGTGGATATAATAAGGATAGGATGAGTATGATACGACGATGAAGAAGCAATTCGTTGAAGAAGCAATAGGATCATGATGAGCTAAATAGTTCGCAAGGGGAACCTGCGCCCAATCAGCGCAAGGAGAAGATTGATGATGGACCAAGTAGCGCTTGGCAGGTAAGAGTCTATAAACGAACAAGCAAATATAATAGGACATATGCACTGCACCTGCTGTTCAGTGGATTGCATTATTTCGTAGAATACGTACAGGATACGTAAGTATTGAAATGAGTAGTATGTCGTTCTTTTACTAAGACGAAAGAAAGTCGCACAGTGAATACAATATAGCAACTGCGGTTTATTGACGCAACTGCATCATACATTGCTTGAGTTCTCGTAAATAAAATAAGTAAAAAGTGTAAATATCACACTGCAACAGACAAAGTTGCCATTGACAACATATTATATCCACGCATATATAGGAGCAAAAATCATCGACACGTTCCCTCTCTTCTTTTAGTGACAATAGAATAATACCTAGCGCACAGCAAGAACTCAACAATTACGATATAACTGAAACTCGGTCTGTCTCTCTCTCAGCAATTGGTTGCCATCATAGCCACAAAAATCAACGTTATCGGTAATTTTACATGTTAAACACAGTCATCACTACCCTAACAACCCTAGCAATTTTCTTAACTTCGTGGACAAACTTCTTTGCTGAGATGACGGGTCGAATCTCACTCGGGAGGAAGCCCCATACGTCTGGTAGGCGGTGAGCCAGAGCATGGCGGCTTGACTCTTTGGTGGTGGATGGTCTCACGAATACCGTTGCCCTACGGTCCATACGCTTCTTCATAGCAGTGATGCAGAAAGAGATGATAATGCATGGCTAAGTTCGGTCTTCAGGAAGGATGTCTTTCAATAGGTCCAGTAAGGTATCTCTGTGGGAGTAGTGACTGGGATAAACCCCAATGATGATGCCTTCGAACCCCTGTTTCCTGATGTGAACCTGCACTACCTGGACACTCCCATCATTGCTACTTTTGGCCTTCAAGGTTAAGATACTGCAATCACATAAGTTCCTACACCACCACCCTGTTTGGCACCACCCCGGTTTTTTTAGTCCTCCTGTCCCAGCATTGAAGTGAAGAGCCGCGAAGTTGAAGACATGCGTTCTTGGGCCGCCAAAACCTGGAATTTTAAACTCTGGCACCCCACACCATATCTGAGACTATTTAACATTGCAACTTTGACTTAGGCCAATGTCATCAAACCTATCCATAATTATTTAGAGATCGTTAGTTTCAACCCCGTACTCTTGGAGGCCAAGACCGTCATTAGAGGTCCCAACACATTTGTAAGTCCTCTTAGGCATCGGGCGGCTCTCGGAGAGATAGCCTTCAGAAGTCTAAGCAATGGTATAATCATGGTGGCAATTTCAGATTTGTCCTTGGTAGTCCTCTTGATCCGACGTTTGATGAGTGGTTTTTTTCTTGGTACTTTCTTTTTTAGCGCTTGTGGTACCTTCGTAGCACCGGGCAGGTTCACTTCGACATCAGCGCCTTGAGCAGTCCTCACAACAATGGATCGTACAACTGCGGCATATGCCCTTTTGGATGCATCGGCTGAATCTACGGCGGATGCAACAGGGGCCGGAGAGTTTATTAGACGTTCAGAACAAACAACACAGACATCGCGGGCATGAGGATGTCGTACTTTCAACTGCTGCACCAAGCGATTTTCCACCAGAACTTTCCTTCTCTCGATTTCACACGCTAGTATTGGGCAAGAGGAGGAGGAGGACATATGCGGCCCCCTGCAGTTTACGCATTTAGGCGCATTTTTACAGCTCGGCGTCAGGTGGTCCGCCTGCCCACATCTTTTGCAGGCCATTTCATTACGACAGGAGTCTGCTATGTGGCCAAATTTCTGACATTTAAAGCACTAAGTAGGTCCCCGGCATATAGAATCACCTTATGTAATCTACAGGTAAGGAACACTTCCACCGGAGGAACCCCGTTGAACAGCAGGAGTACTCTATCGGTAGAGATAGTGACTGGATTACCTTCAGTTTGTCTCTTTATCGACTCCCTCTTCACTTGTATGACCCCGACCTCCCTCAAGGCTTGGTGAATTTCTTCTTCAGAAAATCCACGATCAATCTGAGCCCAATTATGATCCAACTCAGGACATCTGGTCATTACTGGTATCCCTAGAAGCTCACTCAGCTTCATGATTTTTACTGCATCGTCGACAATATTCGTCCAAACATTTATCATACCAAACTTAGACTCTGGTTTAGTATTGGGGAAATTCTTGTACATTTCACCACACAACGCCAGTAGCTTATCGTCAAGGGGTTCACCCACGACGATGGTAGAATTGTCCTCAGTGGGCTGAACTTTTCGAGAAACAACAACAGCACTTTTGCATTTCGATTCGCCTTTTAAAGTAAAGTCCCCACTCACGGTCTTGTGGACTAGTGTATGTCAAAATTAGTTCTGTGTCAGTCAGGTCGCACAATTTCTATTTTCTCCAATTATCTGCTATACGATAATGAAAACCCTCATGAATGTGTAGAAAGCCGAAATTGAAGTATGATTTAGCTTGTTCGTTCCTGGCTTTCATAACGCCTTCACGCAATGAAACTACCAGTTTACAATGCTGACCACCTATGGATTCAAGTCGGATTGCAACGTCTACCGACTCACAGCCAACGCATTGCACAATATAGAGGAATATTTATAGACGTTCACCCTGAAGAGGCATGATATCGCCTCTCGCAGTCTCTTGTATACAAGGAGGCTTCATAAACATACCAGAGTTACTAAGACTACTCCAATGTTTATCCAGTGGAGACGAAATGCGTACCGTATAATCACGAGGGGCGGCCTTTAAGTTATCCAAACACTTACTTCATATTTCAGTAGAATTATGATTTTCATATCTGGCCCCCTCCCCATCTACCTCACACTCCCCATTCAGTTCTGTCTCTATCTCGTTGCGATCGTCCCTCCCTTGGGTAGCAGCACCTCGTGTAAGTTACTGCAGGGGAAAGCGTATTTGAACCTTGATTGTTTCCTTGGCCGTCCTTTACGTCGACGGGTAAAGAGTTTCCGGAGAATGTTGTGCGTGGCTTTCGGGAAACGCAACCCCCCCCCCGGTCATCCCTCTTAGCCTCTGGGTGGCCAACAAGTCGCTCCGGAGACCGAGTAGGTGCGGTAACGCAAAGAGAACGAATCGTAGGGTGGAGTCCTCGTTCGTCTCGTGAGAAATCTTTTGCAGGTGCCACCAGACCCTACAAAGGCTGCTACAGTAACAAGAGTTCCACTAGTCGGCAACATACGCCAACTGCCTCCCAACGGCACCACCCCCGCTACCGTGGAAGGTTGGTGATATTGGATAGTAAACTACGCTGTTTGTTTGGCTGGACTTCAGGTGAGGCGAGCTTGCCTGAAGAAACAGACCGTAATAACAATATAGTTATTATAACTCAGGTAGACACTTGGAGCACGCGGAACTTACGACACTCGCATGTGCCGCGGTAGATTCAAGTTTGCGCGATAAAGTACACAACATGACTGATCCCCACTGACATCTGTGGGGAACGGCAAAATATGAGGAACCATTGTGTTATGGATATGCTGCAGTCTGTGCATCGTGAGTTCACAGTAGTGTCGATTTATGTGAGATTCAATTCTTGTCGAATATATCGAGACGCGTTTATGAGTCATCTATGATTATCAATTTAATCGGATCTTGAAAAGAGCCCGTGTGACCCGTGGCATATATCTGGCACAAACAAATATCAAAGCTCAAGACGAGAATGAGAATTTGTGAAGCGCGAGGCAATTGTACGTGTACAATACTCTTGTTATGCAAACAAATAAGCATCACAAGTTTAAATCAAAAGGTGTCTTTCGTCGCATCTTTTGTTTAGAATGTAGACATAGTCGAAATAGATCGAGTATTACGAAACGTCTCATATTTTATAGGAGAATATAACTAAAGTATTTGGGAGAAAAATTACTTACGCGACCACGGAGAAGAACCGTCGCAGGGCGATATGAATACGTTGTTAATTCAACGGTGGCTTTTTCAGCAATTATCGTAAAAATGGCAAAATGAAAGGCACCTAATGCTCTTGTCCCATTAGCCACACTAGGTGAGGTCATACGGGGAATTGGGGGGGGGGGACATACGCGTGGCAATATATGGGACACTAATGTTGTTGTGCTAAGAAGCCAGTCAGTCAGATGACAAAGCTTGCAGGATTATGTCTGTCTGCTGAGAAACATCACCGATTCAATAAAAAGTGGTAAAACATTGCGCCTACGGAGAGAATGTCCTGGCTATTGTTGATGTTGCTGATATTTATTTTAGGTTTGCTCAACATTTACTTATAATGTGTATACTTAATATCCTGTAAACGTCAAGCCCCTTGTAGCCAAAGGAACACTAAAGCAGTGCCGTTCCTCTGAGTAGGTAGTAGGGTGGGTCCCTCACCTTCAACAACGACAGCAGCTAAACAACAAGTGAGTGTTAGCGACGTTAAAGGTACGACGCTACCTGTTGTAACCAATATCAATCTAACCATCCACTACAAAACCCGATGATATATCAGAGGTACACATACAGAGCAGTAAAGTGCGAAACATTTATAAATGTAGTGTTTGCGTAAAGCAGCATCTCGCGCCTCCGGGGAAATGTTTTCACAGTTTTCATTGCGTCGACGGTGCGAGGCAGCTTCATCATACACTAACGCAACACCTAATGGAGACAGAGAGACACATATACATATATGGGAATACCGAAACGCGCAGCTAAGTGAACCAGCAGGTCCAATTTGCTAAGGACACCAGGTAGTAAATACGTCGAATTGTCAAAAAAAGGCGAAACGCCGTCAAATATATCGCCCGCGCCGAACTCTGTTGCAGCTTTTCTCCATCTAAACTCTATCTCAAGAGCGATCTGGGCATTGCGTTTAGTAACTGAGCATGCGGGCAGCTTCATGTCAAGAGAACTGATTACTACGCTGAACTTACAAATTTCGTAGAATTACTGTGGCTGAGTTCTAAAACTTATATTTAGTACTTACTTTGATCTTTTTTTGGAAGCCACTACGAAACCCGATTGACTAAAGTGAATAAAACAAACAAACTGTCTACTCCACCGTGTAGTAATTATAATAATAATAATAATACATTTCGTGGATTCTGGGTTGTCAATAAACAAATGCATCGCTAAAATAACAAATTAAAATACACGACTTGGAATTCAACACAAAGTGGTAATCTCAATATATTCCCGGGAAGATGGAGCTGTATGAGATAAAGGTAGTCACTTAGGGCGACCATTGAGAACAACCGCTGCCTTTTCAAGGACTCATCCATCTTGTGCTCCAACAGTAACTGATAAGCTTCAGTCGTTGAGAGAAAATGATCACCACCACCGTCTTTAAACCACAATAATCATTATAATATTATTCTATGGAGTAATATGCGACGCACAGAGACCGAATGCAGCAATAACGATGTTATGTGAAATATAATAGCTAGTCGTAGAATAAAATTAGGGCACAAATGCCTATCTTCCTATCTAAAAAGAGCAGTGACCTTCTAAATGGTGACTCGCAAGTAAAAGCATAATCACTTATAAGTGCTATGATACGATGAGATATAATTGCCTTAGAATATACGTTAGACATGGTAGCCGCAATTATTTTCTCACATGTTAAATGTCGGAATGACCAAGCGGGAGAGACTCAATAAAAACATAAACGAACTCCATGGGTAAACAATAAAATATCAGATAAAATCGCCAATTCATGAGCAATCATCATGACGTGTGTATTTCATATCTGAACATAAACAGATATTATAGTGAGGAGTTTCGAAGCCAACGGACGAATGGTCATGATATTGGCTTGCCCGGTGGAGCGGCGCAACTCGCGTTCGAGGACCCGAGAGTTCGGTTCGACGGGTCGGCTCTTCGCACCCCCCCGATGTCCAGGTGCAACGGCCAATAAGCCTTGCCGCACCTTACCCAAGGCCATTACGCGCCACTTGCCAATTGCCTCGTAACAGGCAATATATTATCATAGATCAACACGAACGACATCAACGCAAGCCATCATACGCGATGCGATATCAAAGAAAAACGGTCCATCATCGCTACACCGTTGCCTCAGCACCGAAAGCATACTCATGCACTACACACATGACGGGATCAACAATAACCTTAGCTGAGACAATGATCTATGACGATGTTAGTTCAAACACAAAAATAATCAAATAACAATGCAACAGATAATACATAGAATCAATAATAATAATAATAATAAATAAGCAGCAAATAATGCATGTACATCTCGTAGCTTATTATAACAGGTTCGTGGAGAAATGAGGCTACAACAATTTCTAAACGCGGCACAAACACCTGCCTCTGCTGTATTGAGAGGTTGAGAAGTGACTGCTATGAATAGAACTGGTCAACTTTTGAAAGAGAACTCTTTTGATGCTGCAGACAATGCGAATAATAACTAACCCCGAAACGTTAACAACAACAAAGTTTTGTTAATTCGTCTGTCAAGCCAGTGGTCTCCAATTAGCTATGACCGTTGTATTACCTCTAGCGACGAACTGAGCTTTGTCCTATAGGGTCAAACGCCGTACTATGGAAATAAAGAAACGCAATTTAGTCTGCATTATTATCTATAATATGGAAATGACTAAACTTACCTCAATCTATTATGACGAATCATTAGTAAACCGTTTTTAATTTTTCGTTAAGCTAATTTTCTAAAACTGAAATGGTCCATTATAATTAGAGGGGCATATTAGTACTCGATGATCCGGTATGAAGGAGACAAGCTTATCTACAAAACAAAAAAGGTAGTTCACATCCGTCTCCTCCCAACAACACTCAGCCAAGCTCAAGTAAGTTCATTATGTTAGCAAACACTCTCCATGAATGCATCTAATTAGCAATAATATATGGATAATTAACGTTTTATTCTTAAGCCAACAGTTATTCCTATTGTATTTTCGGCGGCGATATTTCGGAAGCCCACACAAGTACTGTTCGATAGAGACCAATATACGATGCTGATACTAGACCGAGTGTCAGCGTCCTCCCCATCCTTAGTCGCTTGTACGAAGCTCTCGGAATTTTCAAACTACGACGATGGTGGACTGGTTCGAGAAGACAGACGGATTCGAATAGTTTGAGGATAATTGAATGGGCGGGGGAGAGTATGGTGGCTCATATCTCCTATCTCGCTAATGCCATGGTACTGTCTTGTCCGGAACCGTGGCATCGCCCAAGGGAATGCTATCATGACATTAAAGTGCGTCGCTTTCGCGATGGTGGAAGTCAATTTGAATGAATAATTTATTCACATTGTCTATGCGGATATATGTAATAGTTCATCATTATGGCGAGGTCGAGAGATCGAGTTGTTTGCTTGATACAATAAGCGGCCACCTCAGAGAATGCAACGCATCCACCAGTTGAGATATGAGAATTACAAAAGGGTCGTACAGGCGGAGAACCGTGCAATATTTTGAAGCTATTTTGGGACTATATATTGGGTGAATATAGCACTGTAGTATAGATATGTTAGTGTAGCGAACTGATTAACGGGCCAGTTCATAGGAGCAGTTTGTGTAACCGTGTTTGTTTTAAAGTTGACGGAGCTCACTGGAACGACCAATTGTATCCACACTCATCTGTGGAAAGATATAGGCATCAATCGACGTCAAAGATGTCGACATCCCAAACTGGCTATAAATTTTGGTCATATTGAGTGCAGCGAGAGCAACAAACTATTTACTTAATTTAATGTCGATACATTCGTTCGATATTGGGCGTGTCCTTATTTCAAATGAATGCTTACGCGTCGGAATTGTCGCCATTATAGATGGACACTAGTTCCTATATTCGTTGCATACACACCGCAGTAGTATATGTACATCAAGCCATAAGGACAGTAACGTTTTGCTGTGTTATTGCTGATATTGATGACAGCGACATTCGACATCACTCGGACCGTACACCGAAGGGGTTGTTACCGTCTGTCGATGAGAGAAACCCATGTCATCATCAGCGCTCATGTGCCACACTCGTAATGGTGGTTGTATCGTAGACCAGCCATCGAGTAGCGAATCTCTTCAAAATCACCGAACGATGCACGAGTGTAGTTGTCATTTCCACGAGACTGGACGAGTCATGCGCTCTGTCCGCTTATGACCTCTGGACGCTCGGACCATTCAGCTTCAAAGGGCATCGTATCCACGATACCCGGTCATCCGAGTTTAAGGTTTCCCCGTTGGCGGAGTCACCCCATCGTCACAGCATCGTTTCCGACTATCCCTCACTACCCGGATCCCTTCTCATCCTCCTTCTGTACCCCTCGTCCCCTGTTTCGAATCCCTCGCCAGAGCGATATCATTCGTATCTTGCATGCTACAATGCTACAAGACTGACACTCCCTCTTGTTGGTCGGTTGTAGCACGTAAAAAGCGTCTCGCACAGCGCTTTCCGTGTCTTTTCCGTCCATTGACATCCGGTGCGGGTGGCTGGATCCATTGTGACATGGCTACGGCCGTTGTTGCTGCTGTCGCGCTCATTTTGTAGTGGCGGCAAAGCGGCAGCGGCGGGAGCAGCAGCAGCAGCAGAAGCAGCAAGCGCTGGCGGGTAGAACCATTAGCACTTTATTATGGTGTCGACAACTGGGTGGTGGACGATGGGTGTCTGGACGATGAAGGGGTTCCGGTTTTAGAGGCTCCGGTTTTTCCTCCCGTTCGAATCGCGGGGTCGTGGGAACAAGTGTGAAGGAAAGAACCTCCCAAAGATGTTCGTGCCGCCTACACGACCAGCACCCGTCCATCCGCTAGCTTGCTAGCCCAGTCAGGCTGCCGGTCTGGGGTCCTGTTGTAAGGTCCAGCCTTACGTCACCGCTTCAAGAGGAACTCACCCTTGAAGGCGCTGACAACTGGAAACCGGAAATGGTCCCGGATGTCGTCTGGCCAAATGAGCCAGCTGGACATCACCCAAGCAACAAGAGGGCTGAAAATAGGACCGTTTCCTTTTAGCCTGCTCGACACCGAGACCTCCAAATGTGCTGGTGACTTTCAACTTTTACTACAATAATAGTGTACATATTTTATACATCCATCATATCTCATCTACAAATCGTCAACAAATATGTATCGTAAAACATTTAGTGCCCAGTATAAATGAAAAAATGTCAAATCGAGGTAATCTTATTCAAATTATAATGGGAGGGTTTGCACACATAGATAAGAAAGCCTTCATCCCCCATAAGCTAAACCACTCATCACTGTTCTTGTGTCGTCTTTGTTACCCAAGTGATTAATAAGAAATATCGTGCATTTCACAAGAGGACAAAATAATTACACTGAAGAAAAGTGGTTCAACGAGACATTGGTATTATTAACTTAACTTATAGATTTACAGGCAAGCGGTGTTGCAGTGACGCAGAAGAGGCCTTCTTGACTTATTTTAGAGAAGGAACTTTTCATTATTAAGCTAAAGGAGAGTAAGGATAGAGAGCAACACAGAAGGGCCCGAGTGAGCCACCAAAGCCCCCCCCCCCCTCGGAGTCCCATTTCACTTGACTAATTGTTTTCCGGGCTGAGTCGTAGACAAAATTTAACGTCCATACTACCGCTTTCATAGGCATTGCTTCATAAGATGGACAACCCCTTTAAATGTAAATGTGCAACAGTGGGGATCGAACCCCTTACGTGCACCTACGTCCGTCTCCTCCTATTGCAAGGCGCACGTTCACTTAACTAGGAGATTTCAACTGTACAAATGTTTCTAATTAGAATGATATATTTCTGTATACACAAACATTCGTGAGGAGTGGCAACGAACGTTTCACGAGCTATTGATTCAAACAAGTCGATGATTACTCGAACCCTCAAGTTATTTTACCCTTATTTACATCCAAACAGCACACGGTCTCAATATATGGTGAGAAATTATTCCTAGTTTGCCCCTAAAACGACCTGTAGTTAAACGTTGCTTCAATGTACACAAGGATGGCTTGCTATTATTAGTAGACAATTGATCAATCTATTATTGGTCGAGTGTACGTATGTCGTGTTTCGTTGAAATGCCCGTGTCATAATTAGGAAGGTAAATATATTGAAATAGGGCCTTGAGAGGTATCTTTAGTCAGCGATATCTCTCGAGTCGTTTCGCTTCATGCTCAGATTCGAACTATATGTATACGCGACGATATTAAGTATATTATGCACCGGCTTCGTGGGGGCATCGCTCCGTTCGAGTGGGTTTAAGGTGCGAAGAAGAGGAAGTGTACAACAGCATGGAACGATACGGGGTGGGCGGTAGTCGGCGATGTGTAGAGAGCCGTGGTGTGTGTGTGTATATATACGTATGTATGTACGCGAGACGCTGGACCACTTCGATGCAACGGCTGCCGCTACTACCGGCACCACCACCACAGCCACCGCGGCCGTCGATGCGTGGGGGTGAGCTATGGCTATACAATAAACAAGTGAGGCATGCTGCCTCATAGAGAGGCCACCTGCTTCGGTAGTCCATCCCGCATGCAGGCACCAGCGAACGAGAGGCGAAACTTGCTCCGATTAAGTATTGCCTCCCCCCTCGCCCTCTTAGCTCCCCTGGGGGCACGGGGAAGACCGGCCCGGAAAGGGGAGAGGGACCGACGCGCGCGTTCGGCCGAGCGAACGGCCGACCGAGCCAGGCAGGCAGCCAGGCAGCCAGCTATCCAACGAGTGAATGGCGCGCATTTGCAGCTAGACCACTTGAGCAACCCATCTCTCTCTCTCTCTTTCTTTCTCCTCTCGATGCAATATAAGCTTCACGACGAAGGGGGTTGTTGAAGCCATAGTCGACCTCGCTCTAGCATAGGCCTAACAACATTTGATAAACAACCCGAACTCGGCTTTCGTGCCCACCTTCCTGCTAAATTAGCACATAGTACCTTCTGGGCTATTAGATTTTTTCTTCCCAAAGGCCTGCTAAATTTCGTCTCCTCATGCATACAGTACGAAGTTTGCTCGACTGTTGTGAGTGTAGGCACTAGGGTACACTAAAAGAACGCAACGTACCATAGAACAAATCAGATATTGAACTCAACGACATTGAATGTCAGCCGCTTTTATTTAGCTTAATTTCCTCAGCACTCCACGATGTTGATGGCCCTTACATCTGCAAGTGGAGAACATTACACAAAAATTTTGCCATTTGGTAACGTAAACGCAAGAAGGGGTTTCGCCTTTGGCAATATTACCTTGATGAACATATCTGACTGCACACCAGCTTCATTAGTGTTCCGGAACTTCCATAAGTGATTACCAGGGCCAATCACGACCTAGCTGAAATTGAAAGATGGCTCATGACCAACTGTCTTTCAATTAACAGTCGGTTTCAACGGCCAAATCTGTCTTTATTCACTTCCAAGGATCAAGCCGACTGTGGGCGGTGACCTTTAGAATACGACAAGAGTACCCATATCCAGAGTCTCTTCGTCTTGTTTCTTAGGTCTTCTATATCGATGAGCACCTTTTTAGTGAGGCGCACTTGAGCCAAGTTAGCTGGGGCCACAGAATATATTTCAAGAATTCGGAAACTCCTCGGTACAAAACAATGCCTTCCCTTATATCACGCGTTTTTTAGTTAACGTATGGCTTATGGTATCGAATACTTCGGTCTTAATTATAATAATAGAGCTCTACCCAAGCTTGAATTGCAAAAAAAAAAATTACGATATTCGGTCCATACCGTGCGACCTTTTGTTTAAAGCTCTCAACATTTTGCCGTTCCCGTTCTATCGCCCGCACATTTTGAAAACCCTGCATGATATGTTTTCCAATATTTGTGACCTTAGGTTTTCAACAAATAAGACTCTCGTGTGGTGGCTGTTTTAACCTTCTTTTGATTGCATCATACTCTGATAATGTCGGCCGTCGATGCCTCCGTTCTCAAGGGTCGGTTATCTGGAACGCCTTCCCAAGGGAAAGGCCTATTACGAGTTTCTAAGTCCTTACTTAAAGAACACTTTCTAAGCAAATTGAAAATACGATTAATAGCTTGAATATAGAATAATATAATTTTTCTATGAGACAATGTTTCATATATCTAAACTCCTCTAATTACGGCTTTTTTCTCATACTAAAATAATTAATAATATTATAATTATAAGAATAAGAATACTAATCCCTATTGTTTTTATCTAATTCTGTCTTTCACGAGTACGTGAATTGAAGAGTTATTTTCGGTCCCTTATTGTGTGAGACTGCTTTTTGTTGCACACGCACTGACGGACTCCTAGTCATAAACCCAAGCCAAGGTGATTCGTCATCGCCCCTCGCGAGCCCCAGATTCTTGGACAAGAGGTCTCACTGTCCATTGTCATTTGCGCGTTCGCACCTTTCAAATGTATCGTTGGAGACATGATATTACCATGATACTTTTTAGCCGATCACTGGAGTTTCTAAATGAGTTATCATTACACATAAGTAGTCGGGAAGAGAAATGTAAATATAATGAATGCTCTCGGTTTCACAGAACATCTATTATTAATTATTCAGAAAAGCAGTGAACGAGGAACAAAAAGGAGACAAAAGAGAAAGAAGTGAGACAACCGAAATTACATGAGTCATCGAATTCGTAAATAAACGGAATGAGGGTGTAAATAATTAATAATAGTGATCATATTAATGGTCAGTAACAATTATATCCGCTACGTTACACCGGTGGTAGACATGGGGGCGCGCCTTTGATGTAAAAAAGGGATTTGATTCAAAAGGCACGAGAATAGTGATGATAAATAAAAATGTACACACGTCACGAATTGGTTGTCCCCAACATAAAACACACTTATTTCCATACCAGGAACCTTAAAACAGCTATTAAAAGTTGTATGGTAAACTATTTTTCCGATATCATATAATATGGACCACCCTCGTGACAAAAATACACTTCACGTCTCACTTTGAGTACACGGTCTATTAAAAACCAAGAGTTTCCTGATAAGCAGGGCTCCTTATAGTTATCATTATATTATATGATACATATACTGTTTTTTCGAGCTGACCCTCAGCTGTTCCCCTATCTGACAGGCCTCAGCTCTTAACCTATATGATACATATAGGAAGAGCACAAATCGGCCCAACCTAATGCAGATTTCACAACGTGTTTCTCGTGACATACATCAGTATTACGCACACATAAATATCGGCTGTGACCCTATTTGACGTATAACAAGTATCGGTTGTGCTAACGTACGTAAATCAATATAGAATATATCTTTAGTGTTGCATCGCTTAGTTTCCGGGTCGATTTGTGTGTGTGCACATTGTGGCATAAACTCTATTGGATAAACAGAAAACGTATATATCAACAGGGAAGTAATAGTTAGGAAAGCGACTGCAAATAATACGTGTTATGACACCGTAACTAAATAATCGAATGATTAATGTATTTTAAAAATCTCTGTCTTTTTTCAAGTGAGTAACTGCTAATCCACTCATTTTCCATCTTTGCGTCAACTGTAATCCAACATTTTTTGCCGTTTTAGCTCGAACTGGAAGTTTACACCTATCCCTCATCCATTATTGTATTATTTATTATACAAACATAATAATCAGTATAGATGATGATTTTTATTGTAATGTAATAAACACTTAAGGAATAGTCGAGAGGAACCGTTGAAACCCGTGTGTTTATTTCTCAAAACGTATAAAGTGCAAATCGAGATCTCCGGCCTTATTTGTAGTATAGGCTCTTATTCAATGATCACCTTTTCGATACGATTTCTGCTAAAACATTGGCGACCGCAAAAATTCCACTACGAAGATAGGTCACCGAAGATGATCTTCAAGAGATTTTTACTTGTCCGACAAAACAGGTAAACATTCGGGGACTCGCTCAAAAATCAATGACATGGGAAAAGGGTCCCATCGATGAGTCCATCTTGAGCACCTGTCGATTGCCATACGTTCCAGTACGAACACAAGGCCGTGATGCCTCAACTGAAATAGGCATGCTCCTTTAATAACATAGAAGGCCATCGAATAGAAATGAAACATGCATAGATATGGCACAATTTGGCAAGAGGTCTTAGTTATGCTTCAACGACATCAACCAAGCCAACAACATGCCAGCTATTCTATTCAATACAACTGGCAGTCCTGTTCAAAATACCGCTGTGTGATTTAAGCAATATCAAGACAGGCCATGAATGACAGAAGTAAGCTCGCCAAGCTAACACCATATTGTCTAGACATAGGCTGAAAGACGTTTCGATAACACAGATATTTAGTCACACAGTTAATGAATTTCTCAGTACAAACTATACTGTGAACGAACGTGTACGAAGGATAAATATTATAACTACTATTAGCTACTATTAAATTAGTACTTAAAATGATACAATTTCACACACAATCCTACACTGCCCAGCCCTCGAAGAAGCCAGGACCGAACTCACGCAGGACTACGCCTCAGTCAGAGACATGATTGAATACATGCTGGAGAGCGCAGAGAAGTGGGCAAGGGGTTTACACAGGGTTGAAAAAATCATGAGTAGGAAAATCGAACTAGAACAAAACAGAAGAAATGATGCATGCAGAAACATGTGAGGTGTATATAATATATGTTATGCTTATGTGATGTGCTAAAGTCACCCTACGAAGAATAGATCCGCTGATGTAGTATGTTAAATGTTTCCGGCGGATCTCAAATAAAAAAAAAGTACTTAAAATGACGAACGAAACAAAAGTCGCTGAAATCTAAATTGGAAAACGTATCCTGCTCGCCTGGGAGACTTGGAGATTGACATGAATCAAATAAGATAACAGAAAAACTGTAGCGATGATAGGAGTAAGAATGAAATATGAACTTAAGGTCAATTTGGATTTTACATTCAAATGCTAAATTCGTGGTTGTTACAGGAACAGCAAGAAGAAGTGTCTCGTGACCAAATAATCTTCTAAGATTTTGATCGACTCTTCAAAAATTAAGTATAGCTAAATGCATAATGAAAATAATTTACCTGGTATTGCCTTGACCTTTGGGCTATCTGAAAGATGTTTTTGAAACTCCGCCTCCATTGCCTGTAGCATTTGACAGAAGGCAACAATTAGATGAGGACGAGATTCCCGCGAATAGTCTAAAAGCTAAATTTGAGAAACCTCTGGCTTCTGGAAACTCAAAGATTACTTAAAGCTAATTAGTATCGCTGTTAATATTTACACTTTATCACTTTTGCCACTTTGTGAAATATTGTTTTAATTAACGGGTTACGTTAGCACCACCCAAACACAGCCCCTTCTGACGTCAACTGGTGAGATGTTGAATTTATATCTTACAACAAACAAACTGAACAAGGCGAAGCGCAACCCTCAGGCGTGAGCGTTTCATATTTGAGCGAAGATAGGCATTCATATTATCATGAACGGAAAAACTCTTAAAACAGTTTGTTCACCATAAACAGCTGTCTTCCTCGATCCTTTTCAATTAGTTGGTGATACTGGACGGCGTTATTTTTCCTCTTTCCGCCGAGACAGGCCTGAGGAACTAACAGAACGCTACCCGGAAGATCCAGCACAGATACCAGTTTTCCTGTTATACAAAAAACGTGAATGAAGTTAGGATCTCGTCCACACTCTTAATCATACTCAACTACAAGTTGAACGTTACTATGAGATTGGGGAAGTTTTAGATTTACAGTGGATGCTTAGTGCATTGCAGTGGTGAAGAGTTTGATCTGTGATCCTACTCGTCCCAATAACACAGCAAATGTCTGATCACATTGTAATTACACGACATGATATCATCATCGATAGTGGTTCGTATCTTCACAGCATTCGCCTCTATAGCGGAAGGTGAGTAAACGCCAACTAAACTTAAAGATTGTGTGCCAATTGGAGTATGTTCACGAGATGTTCCTACAATAAAAAAATAAATAGTAAAAATAGGAATTGCTATCCCAGGGTTTTTAATATAATATCTAAAAATATTTATAGCAAATCCCTGCACTTTGAAATACACTTTACGCTCTGGTTCAGAACCATAAACCTAACAGCAAGGGTCCGATTCAAGTAGTAGATGACTTCAAAACGAGGTAAATCCGTTACTTGGAGTAAATACATAAAGGAAGCATAGGGCACGCTCTGCTTTTCATTACTCACCATCGTGATTTTCCGAGAGTTTTATTTTGAGGATACTGTGTGCGGCTTTTCGTACAACATCCTCGGTAGCACCAGCGAAGAATGACACGAAAACGACAATTCCCCGATCGATATTCACCTGGTTGACCACACAACAAACACATGAATCTGTAAGCTTTTTTTCTGCTAGATTGACCCCGAGCAATATACAATAGCATCGGGAATTACAAAAATCTGTCAATATGACAGTACGCTTCATAATTGGCAAACGAAGAAGGGGAGGGTGTTGCCATGTAAAGATGGCCATACACAGTGGTGCCGATGTCTTCGCAATGCTACGAGGATTAGACTCCTAAATCCGCATGATCTAAATATGCCATGATTTTGGGATTTGAAGAACTGAATAAAATGTATCTAAACATGACTGGATTAGAATAGTCAGATAACCGGCATAAGTAAAATGTTACATTAAGGATTCCCGTGAACAAGATATCCTGAAGTGGACCAAGGCATGGATACAGCAGGCCCACCAGCGCACTATGAAGCCAACTTTCTGTTCGAAGTGCAACTTGTATACACACATGTGAGCTGAGTTTCGTTAAGCAGCTCTCGAGTAATAAATCTGGTCAATGAACATCAATCATATTCCAAATCTGTGCCGTGTTTCTAATTGAATAACAAATTGCTGCAGCATAAAGGGGCACTATTGTAACTTTCCAATATCAATGGAAATAATTTGTCGTGGAGTCAAATCAGTGCTCACCATTTTCAAACTCTGCTAGCTTAGATAATTTGAATGAATGGTTGTACTACACATAGTAGATTTGTAAAAATTCAATAAGCTCTTACCAAACGCTACCTACATAACTATTTCGTTTTATCTGTTGGCAGCGTGTGTATACGATGATGTTGATATACGGCCAGACATAACAACATACGTGGTCAGGGCCGGTCTTCACCCGAGACTCTCGGATATAGTCTGGGGTGCATAGTAACACACATGGCGCTTAGCGATGTAAATAGATCCACGATCGTGAGACCTACGACTGCACTACAGCACGAATATACAAATATATTATAGCACCACATAAAATAACATGATAGAGTTGTATCTATTCACATTCATGTTGTGTGTTGTACGCCGCTGTATGACATACGTCTTACATGATTTGTCAGTGGCTCGGGCAATTAAGTCTCTGGCTGCAAAAGCCGGAGGCCGCTGCTTCGAGTCCCACGATGTGACATATAAGAGCACCCAAGCATTGCAAAAATTGCAGTTACTTTAATAAACCAATAAACCTTTATCTGTACTATGACGTTTTGAATTATGTGGAACACTGGGCATCTAGCGAAGATAACAACAGTAGATGAGAAAACTAATTTAGTTAAAAGACAAACCAGCACCAATAAGAACACTCTAGTCAATAATATGCTGGCGGTGGACATACGCAAGTGGTGTCATCAACTTGAAGCTCTGCGTGCATACATTGTTGAACGAGGACGCGGCATTGAGGACCTGCGGTCGCAGCATCATTGTCTCCCTTGGCTGCCATGCTGAGGTCGATAAACAATCGGTACGATGTGATGGTTTCTGATTCTCTATTTCGTCTTTCCACGTTGCTACAGTCGATCCTGAATAAATTGTACATACGGAGTTGTTGGTTCTATGAGGCACGTCGTACAAGGTAAAGTCACAAAATGTACACTGGGAGGGCATGCCATTCATTAAACATGTCGGGGCTCCTACAAAGGTGATTTATGGTCAACAGTTTTCGCGCATCGGCTCATCTGAGCATATGGCGTTCTTTCAAAGGTTAATTTATAAGACGGTACTGAAAGAGGGTGCGGGCGATAGAAAATAATCACTTAAACCTAATGATCATTTAGAGACATATGTATATAGGCCCAAAAGTAGTTAGGTGTGACTCAAGATCAAAGGGGTCCGTCTTATGAAGCAATGCCGAAAGCAGTATTTTAAACGTCCACAGTACATTTACCGTCCACGGGGACGTTAAATGTTGGCTGTGGGTCAGCCCGGAAAATTTAAGATCAAATAACGATTCAGCTGAACCTACTTTTGCATTACCTTTTCATTATCCTTTGGAGTTAATTTAAAGAAATGTTAGATTCTAATATTCCTGCATATCTACTACATCTGATCGCATTACGGCATGATCTAGTTAGCATATATCTAATTCAGAGGTCTAGAATTAACATACCAAATATGCAACTACACCCCAAAATCAGCATAATTATTTTTCTACAAGAAATTATTTCGTAAGCTTATTATTTTTAGTCTCACTGCTACGACAAATGTCCACCGTTCACGTACGAACGTTGTTTTCTCTTTTACTTGATAACATAAATCCTGCTAACCCGAGTTTTGCAAATAACCCTTATCACAGACAGCCTTGAATATCATTCCGTAGAACACCAGATTCATCGAGTTTTAGCAGTCAGAAATGAGAATATTGGTCTAGTTGGCGCTGTCGCCCTTATTCGGTATCTAAGCTGTTTTGGACATATAACAGTCCAACGTACTTCCTCAACTAAATGTTGCCTCATTGATTCATAATGATATTCCTATTTTTTCCAAAAAAAACAAACTCTAGGTTTACACAATTGCGCAATACATAGTAACTCGCAGTGACCAATTTTATGTATATTCAAAAACTCACACAATATTCCGTTATCTTCCAAGCAGCAGCAGCAGCAAGACACATTCACACATATATATATATATACAGACACCGTCTCCTTAACACCGACAAAATAGAATAAACTGAAACAACAAGAAGCAAAAAACAACAGCGAAAATCAATGTCAGGCTCAAAACAGGGACAATGTTTTTATTGCTTTGACAATTACGGCTCATAACACATGTAGCGTATTAACATTATTACATATGTAAATAAACCTATTGTGATAATAAGTTAACACCTCTAGACGAACAGTTCGATTGAAAGTTCGAGTGCCGCAACCGGTAACGTCAAATCAAAGTTAGCCAATACTGTCGGATGCAGAACCCCGATGATGCCCACAGAGCTGCCGTTCACAACGACCTCGGCACAGCGACCCGGAAGGAACATGCTATCGTTCGCAGGCCTAATTTCGTAGGTCATGTTTCGTTTACTCTCCTGTGACAAATGGGGTATGTTTAGGAGGCCCATAACCCGATCGAGTAGGCCATGTATTAGTTCGAAGCCGGACGTTTTGCCGTAGTAGACAGCACCGAGGTTGCGCTGATTTCTAGCTCCAACGTCAGCGTCCGACGATTTCTTGACGATGTCGGATATTTCGAACAGCCGAAGTGGCAGCGGCATCTTTTTATTGCAGTGCAACGTTTTCAGCAGACCGGGTAGTAAACGCGTACGAGCGACCTGAAACTCAAGGGTCTTCGGATTGGAGACGTGTACAGCTTCCTTACATCCATCAGGATGCAAAATCTTCGTGGAGATGTCGTCGCGAGCGCAAAGTGAGAATGTCAACGCTTCTGTGTATCCGCTCTGGGCAATACATTCGCGTAACTGATCGGATAGTTTATTAACAGGAAGCTGTCCTGCTGTAGTTGCTGTCGGTGGCATAAGCCTTTCGATATTGTTGTATCCGTGTGCGATACCAACATCCTCAATGATGTCAACAGGATGAATGATATCGTGGCGCGTCGGTGGGATTGTCACTCTAAGATCACCCTTCTTTTTGGTAACCTTTGTTTCTAAGGACATCTTTGACAACAATTCAGCGATTCGTTTTGTTTCCAACTTGGTTCCTAACATACGGTTGATGCGCTCAGGGCACAATATGATCTCTCTATACGGCAGCTTGGGGTACAGCGAGCTCGAACCATCCGGTCGAATACAGTTCACCTGTTCGACTTTGAACTTGTCGCCGCAGTACTCAGAGAACATCGCAACGATTGTATCGAGCACAATGGACGCCTTGTGTTCGTCCAATGCCGTTACATCGATAAACACATTTTTCGTGTTCAATGTAATCTTCGTATGCTCTGAGTTGATGACTGGTGGCATAGAGCAAACGACTCCGTTGGCATCGAGAACAACAGGGAACACAGGCGAATCCTGAATGATCGGAAGATAGAATCGAAGGTGGGAATCTTTGGCATAGAGATCCATGAGTTGAGCCGCCGTATACTCTTTAGTCTGATTTAACGGTACGAACTTGATCTGATCAGGAGGCAAAGCGTCATACTTGAATGGACCTTGAATCGTGTCTAAGTCATGAGTTCCGATGGACACCAACTGGCGTTTTCGTCCAATGTTGTGATGCAATTTATCTTGTAGATCGATGAAAGAGTCATAGATTTCCTTAGTGAACGTGACATTGCGGAGGACGGCGCCAACGAAATAAGGTCGAATTAGCTTAGTGCTCCCCGTGATCACAACATCGAATGGGGCAGCAGGGGTAATCAATGCATATCGTGGTATGCGGATTTTTCCTTGGAAAATTAGCAAGGATCTTGTCAATCCCTCAAGGCACAATAGATCATACCGATTGGCAGGGATATCTATCTTATATATGGTGTCGTCGGAGACATCTACGTCTCCCGCTGCAGCTTCACCCTTCTCCTTGGCTAGCTGCTTACGAGCGGAGGTTACCTCATCGAGTTCGAGTCCGTAATCGAAGCAAAGGTCCGCAAACTCCGATTCGGTATAACGCCGGCCCAATGCCTTGAACAGATGCTCGGCGTTCACACCAACTATAGGCATCTCCGCTGTTTGAATTTATTTTAGCCTACGCCTAAATACGTCCTAATCCAGAGAAACCAACAAACTTCCACTCTTAGAGAAGCACCTGGAACCAGTAGCCTTTCTGATGAAACAGCAAATCAGTAACACATTTCTTCCACGTTTCGAGAGAGCGGTTCATAAGTGGTGCTCCACGGTAAACGCCGACCCATATCAAAATATGAGTAAATTGTAACCCAAGAATATTTACCATTTGTGCACTAACTATAACAAAACTAATAAATCTACTGTGCATGCTTCCCCTTACTAATGGACCATAATAAAGTTCACTGCATTAAAGTATACACTGGGTATCCGGTTACTATTTGCGATGAAAATGAGTCCCCCGCTGCTTCCTACCGTGAGCAGCCGCGTCGTCAACAGTAAACAATCAGCTGGATCCAATCAGGGGAAATTTCGAATACAGTTTTTATTAGTAGTGACTGATTGAGCATGTGAGAACATTGCGTTTTCTATACATTTTGTAAACTCGTGTGGTTTACAATTGTTCGCCCGTAGTTCGAGCTAGGCTGTGTTCTTAAATTCTCTCCGGGTGTCGTTCGTCTCTGCAATGGGCTTTATACATTTTCCTACTCAGCTCACTGAGGAAGAACAAACTCTTAGAAGCAAATATGCCAAACTAAAACGAAAAAGGAAGCAGGTACGTAAAAACATATGATTCCAAATTGTTGAAAAGGCAAAATGCGAACTTTAAAGGTTATTGTATTTATATTTAACAAATTTCTTTTGCGGATATTCCAATAGACGTCTTTGCTTCTTGTGTACGTCCCTCGAAAAAAATCTCATATGGAAGATCTACCACCTGGGTATACACATGACAAGTGGAGTTAATAAACAGTAAACAGCTGTATCATCGTCGTAATCTAACAATGACGAAGGCCAAGGCGATCAAACGAATTCATTTTTCAGCTTAAACCGCAACCGAGCAAGGAGCAAGAACAAAAAGAGCAAGCTGACAAAATACTCGCTTCCATCGCTGCAAACAAGCGAAAATCTCAAGAAGGTACGTACCTTCTCGTGTTTTGAAAACGTGAATAGTTGATGAATGGCTGAGATATTTCATGTTTTCGTGTAGTTTTGAAACCATTAAAACAAATAACCGAAATGAAAGTAGTCTTTTAGTCTACGATGTCAGTGTACCTGTTAGGTCTCTCTTTTGCCGGAACTAAACTTAAACAGCACAGGATACTGCTTTGGCATCAATGAACATTAATATTCATTTGCGTTTACAGGAATCGCCAAGCCGGACACAAAGGAGCTCGCTAAGAAACTGCTAAAATCTGGTGCCATTAAACCAATTAAATCAGAGCCCGCTGAAAAAACCGTCTTCAAAAGAAGTAAAGGAGCCGGCCGAAAAAGAAACATCATTGGCTCAGAAGTGGGGTGAGTTGTGTATGATATTATCGTGAACTTTAGGTTTGCCGAACTTATTAGTGGCCATTCCGATTTCATTGACTCTTAGCACTGGCGTACGCCGGGTTCATCCGTGATTAAGAAAAGGTGGCAATTCGTTGCGACTAACGTATTAATAAATATTCACGCAGTTACCAGCCTTTTGCAGAACCGGGATCAAAGGGTGGCGATTCGAGAGGTCCCAATTCGAAAGTTGGCGCCTTGGATCAGGATGATCCCGCCCTACTCGCTGAGAAGGAGTTCAATCCTGACGCACCCGCCGCGACTCCCTCGGCACCACGAAAGGGAAACACAGTCTACCTACACGCTCAGGGTGAGAACGGAGAACGATCGAAGGGAATAATTTATTTGATTTATGTACGTAGAGGGAACCATGAAAAACAACTGAAGCAAACTCCATAGTATGAAGTGCGTTAAGTCGAAGCCAAAAAACATAATCATATTTTTTTATTCTTGATGATTTATGGTTTGATCCATGTTGGGCAGCATTACTGATAGTTTGGTATAATCGATTCAAATCAGGTATGACAGAAGCGTTGGCGCGAAAGGCGTGTGCATCTCATGGAGGCTCGATCGCGCACATTTCTGTTGAGGAGAACAAAAGCTGCGCATTCGTTACGTTCGAGAATTGTGAAGCAGCAGAAAAAGTCATTCATGCTCTCGATGGCAATTTCGTCCTTGGACTTACATTTAAGGTAGGTTTCGTCTCCAACTACTCATAACTATAATACATTGGTCTACAATCAAACTTAGCTAGTATTTAAATTTACTTCGAGTCACGAATAGAATTTCCGTTAAATACTAGAAACACACAGACTCGTTTACTAAAGCTTTCCTATAATTTCTTTGTAATCTTTAACCATAGAACCAACAACCTTTCTCACGTTTACAAATAATAGCATAGCGCTTCTCTATACAAAACTACATAGTTTTAGAATATTCACGTATATCGTTATGATACTTGGTTGTATTCTAACAAGAACGTCGTCATCTGTTATTATAGTATTATTACTAGTAATTAATCATCTCATTAACTATGTTGTGGTTGTTATTTCGTGTCTTTGCTTTACAGGCAGCCCTAGCCCGTCGTCAGCCGCAGCTGCCGCCGAATGCCGCCCCTCCTCCGCCACCAGTACCATCAGCAAATTCAAGCGAGAACAGCCGATCACTTGTTGTCTATGACACTCTTCCTTTCTAGTTTTTCTTTACCCTCCCATAGTACAATTACACTCCAGGCTCGGTCATTGCTCCCGGTGAAGTTGCTCACCTCAGGCCGATTTCTCTTGTATTTGCCGTTGCTACTCTATCTCAGACCACTATTGAAATAGTTTGATTGAAGTTCGTTGAAACCATTACATATGCCTGTATAAAAAACGATATTTCAGGGTCTCCAAATGTTAGCCGTCTTGTGTGATCTCTGCTTGAATTTGCACTTGGATTCGAATCTCGCTCTTTCTGTGTGTGAACGAAACAAAGATAATGCAAAAGATTATCATGTAGGTCGTGAAATGAGTCACTATCGTCGATCAGTTAAGAGTGAAATAGGTAGACAAAGAGAACAGTTTTTTCAAAACGTTAACTAATAACTATAGAATATATATGTCAATTTTTGTCTCTGTAAATATGTCTGTTTGAGCACGACAGAATAGCAGTAGATTATATATATATATATATATATATATATATATAACATCAGATGACAAACTGAAGGCACAGTTTATGTGTATGATCATTACCTGTATATAATACATACGGCGAGGAAAAATACAGTGCGATAATAAATTGTGATGTTTAGTCTATTTCATCTCGTATTATCATATCACAGTTATATGCTACATTCGACTTATACAGTTGTAGCCGGTAAAAACCAAAACAAACGCTTGCTGAAAAAACTTTATCGCTCTAATATTTATATAGTGGTAGGTAGTTAACAGTGGCGGGTGTCATGTGTAACAGATCAAAGGTATTTCTGCGGGATTCGATCTTATGGCTGTACTGGCGTCTCACAGATTTCGAGACAATTGAGCTATCGCGCCGTCTAATTTTATACATAACGAAAGATAAAATATATAGATAATGGAAAATGGGGCCATTATCGCTCTAGTCCGAGACAAGATCATTGGTTAGCAACACATTGAAAAACCCATTCATGTTTACGCGGACATCAAAATTTGGTCGAAATGTAAGTTAATACAGATCAGCCTGCTTCCAACGTTACAACATTGTACATTTAATAAATATATTGTATTTTGTTATTATAGATATCAGCATATTTATTTGACGACATATTTGCATGAAAGGTACAGCTCGAAATCTATTCAGTTTCGTCATCGCTTTCATCATCATGCTGATCACTCATCGCATCACCACCTGCGCCCTTCTCTATTCGAGTGGTGACGACCTTCTGAGATCGAGGAAGGCCAGCTTCCTTGAGTTTGTCAAGAAAGAAAATACTTCGCTCTTGAACCTCTGGTAACGAACCCGTCAGTCTTCTGAAAAAACAACATACATGTGCAGGCGTGATGTATCAAATTGAATTTAACATTTTAGTACCATTATGTAATTATAATTTTAGGTTGAATTAGCAAGTTCACTGACTCAATGGGGACTTCTCTTGTGACTCCAGCGTTCGCAATCAACTAGCTTTACTAACTCAGACAGGTGTATACTATAATAGAGCGCGGGCGGGTACCAATGCATCGAAGGTTGCAATCAGAGATCATATGCTAACCTATACGCATGAGTAGTAGTAGTAATTGCTAAGCGGGATGGCGTGGAGGTGCCGCCGAGGACTAGGAACCCTTTTCCGTTTGTATGTTTCAATGGGCTCTCGTAGGTCAAGTACTTTACACCGGTTTGACCCCATCCACCACAACGTGCGAAGTATCCGTACAACCGGGGAGTTTAATAGTTAGTTAGATTGTTAGATAGTTCGACATTGATAACCAAAAAATGATGATATAGAATAGCTATTACATAATAATATATTATATAATAATATAATTATTCAAAGCGAAAGCTGGTTACGGACGGAAGAGACAAAATTCTATAACAGCTCCGATTACCGTGGTCGTATCTAGGTGTAGGGAGCAGAATTGACAACACACAGAGAGATATTTTTGATAGGCTTCTGAAGTATTAAGAAAGAAATAAGCTCGAAGAGCAAACGAAAATTAGGCCATATAAAACAAAAACTAATGCAAAATATTAGCTCAAACGGTGTCCCGCCGATAGAAGACAAAAAGCTATCTGCCGCTTTTGCGTAGCCTCTCTGTCTTATTCTAAATTATTACTTATTCAAATTCTATTTTATTCTCATTCCGGGCGCACAGTCCCCAAATACTTTCGCTTCTCGCTGGTTACTGCTGTACACAAACACATCCAAAGCTGATGGAGATATTATAGCTGATATTATAGACCGATTGCCCAAGAACCTATTGTATGCATCATCCTTGAGAAGCTCTTAGTTGAACATGTCCTCTCCCATCTTGTACATAAGAGGACATTAATACCAAGCACGGTTTTACCAAAGACCGCTCCACATCTACGCAGTTGGTCTGTCATGGTACCGAGAAAGGCACTGATTCACTGTTCAATATTGCATAGAACCAGCAAGCAACTACAATGCAGCAATGAAATACTGCTTTCTTGCTACTTACAGACGAACAGACCTATAAATAAAACAAACTAGCCAACTGGTTATACTTCGTGATTTAGAGAAGGACCATGATTATTTGATTTACGGGAGCAAATGTCGTCTTACATTGTGATCAGGGTGGTGGATTTTTCAATTGTTCGGGGCCATTGGGAGGGCCACAGTTCACTGATCCGGTCTGCTTCAGCTTCATCGTTGGTCACAAACTCGAGCACACTGAAAACATTAATTTCATTGAGATAAAGGACAATGAGAATATACAGTACGATTGACGAATCGATATTCAAATACTAAAACCTGCCATTATATAATAGCTACGATTATAACGGAAGTTAACGTCGTTTAAGTTTGTTTTGTATACTTTAGTGTGACCAGTAGACTAAACCAGTAGTCGGAAGTAATGCCAGGCAGGCAGAGACAGTATAAATCTTAACGGTTGGAGAGTCAGTGGGTGTTGGCCCGGCGGACTGACATCCAACCATCCGGAGTCACGTCCCAACCCTCCATGAAGGTCTAATAGTTTATCCCGCTCTGACAATAGTGAATTAATAAGTTTTAAACCTCCTGACAAAAGGCTTTAAACCAAAATTAGTGGACTACAGAAGAAGCATATCAGAAGTGGCATACATGTTCATTTTTTAATGTAAATAAATAATTATGGGAACATTAAGACCGTTCTGACTTAACAAAAATATTGATTTTAATAAAATTTTAAATGGCAAAGTAACATATCAGGTGTCATGACGTCGAGACACTTCTCACTGGTGGGCTCCAGTGTTCATCGCGATTAGAGTTCACCCGAACCAACAGAGCGCTTGGTCAGAGGATACGTTTAGTGGGTAGCTGACCTTAGAACATGGGCGGACTGCGTCGATGCCTCCTTTATGGGCACTTGCTACACTCACTGCTTCCTATCACCGCCCACACGCCTTGTGGATCATTAAGATCGTTTTTGACAATTTTTTTTTTAATTTTTGACCTAAACAAAAATCTCAGGTAGTTTTAGTCCCGCTTGTTATAGAGGAGCTAGACTATGTGTTCATGTCATTTTTACATTTCGTCTATATTTTAAACTATTACAATATTATAATTAAGAATACTTCTTACCAGCTAGTATTCCAGTCCAACGCATAGAAAAAGGAATTCACTGGTTAATGCTATTGAAGATAGCGAACGAGGTTGAACTGTATTTCACTAAAATAGTATGGCATATGTGTACTTTTTTCCACGCATGTTGCCGACTCCTGCAGAAACTGTGCAACACTCGAGCTACCATGGTTATTTTTTTCTTCGTCGACGTAATTTTGCCACTAATTTTAGCTAGGATACAAATTGCCACTGTCAAGTCAGAAGATCAACAAATCTGGTTCAGATCATTGGGCCAAATAAAGCAAGACCCACCTTGTAATCCCATCGGGCTTGAGAACATTTTCACGCGCCTTTTCTGTCATTTCGACAGTTAATAAATTTCACGTCTTCTATAGAACAACACACGCACAAACACCTGTTCACTCTTCTACTGTTTTGTCGATGCTAGACTGTTTTAACTTAGAAAACTTACATCACATTTAACATTTCTCATGAGTGAAAGATCGCTTGTATGACTCTTTCACGTGGGTTTGTTTACAAACAACAACACCGGTTAAAATGCGAACGTCGACTGCTCAGCGCCTATCATCAGAACCGCAATAGTTTTAGCTGTCCCTTAACGCTTGTGGCCTACTAATAACTATTTTGCGTTGTGTACCTTTCCATATTTGGTAACAACCAATAATACTAATAATCAATTAGTGGTTACAGTCTCTACTAGACGTACTTGTACACTGCAACGATCCTATAATGAGAAAACCATGAGATCGACAAATGTGATTTTCACTTGGAAAAAATTTGTATAAATATCGAAGATATCCGTAAGGGACATATCTATGCAAGTAATAAGCCCAAATGATGCTGTTTATAGTGACGCATATATAAATTAAGAATTGAGAACGAATTGTAGAAAATCCATTTATTCTCCATGAACTAAACCATGGACAAGTTCGTAGTGCGACTCCCACAAAAATCAGATGTCGATGCAAACGATGAGGTGCAATCGGAATTGTCGTCGCAAAGGAAACGAGGAAGTCGGCCTTCTCAGTTCCGGCTGAAGGATCTTCAGGTCTGTGTGGGAAGTTCGTTGGGTTCACCAAAACGCTCATTCGCTTACGGATATATGTCATATGAATCAATTACGTTGAGTTGAATTAAATTTTCTTGGCTTAATTTATCCACCGGTATGAGGAAGCGGCAATACCGAGAGTTTCGAACCAGTCTACAGTTCGAATCTCATAGGGTACGTGAGAATCGATTCTGTCTCGTACTTGCAGAGAAGGCACGTAGGTGCACACGTTCAATCCCCAACGTTGCACATTTGCGCATTTTAAAGGGGTCCGTCTTATGAAGCATGAATGCCGGAAGCAGTTGTACCATGATCATTAAATGTTGGCTGTGAGTCAGCCCGGAAAACATACTTTACTTACAGATGTTTCAATACCGTTATTTTATTATGCTTGCAATACAGTTTATATACAGTGATGTTCATAAATTAAAAGGTACCCCTATATTTCAACAAATTGTTACATAGAATGCACATTTAAGGCATTTATTCTGTATCAGATTAATGTACGTGTCAAATAACATACATACCACAAAGAACAGCGCATATGACGGCGCAAACAGCCTGCTACAATGAAATGTGTCATTTTTCGGGTGTGCGAAATGATAAGTCATCCTCAGTTATTGAGTGTTTTTGCTGAGTTGATTCTCGCTTTTTTGTGCTATTTAGTACCATGTGGCACGCGCTCGCTAATTATAACGTTGAAGATTCGGTTTGGCATACAATCAACAATATTTAGCAGAATCTGGGCGCTGACCCCTTCCCAGGCCTCTAACAACACCCCTCTTAGTGCTTCCACAAATGTATGCTGGTGATTTGACACATAGACTCGTCGGACAAGAAGAGGTTTCCCATCGGGTTGATCTCCGGAGAACGCCCTGGTCACTTTAGGGTTTTACCTTTTTGCTGTCCTAACCACTCACGTGTACTCGCGCTGACAAGAACAGTTGGAAAATAATTGGCAGTCGATGAAATCTGGGCTAAACGGTAGTAGATTGTCGGTCAACATCGGCTAATAGTCCTCACTATTTATTCGAGATGAGACGAAAGCGAGTACGAGGTTGCCAAGCTCCCCAAACCATAAAGCACGCTCCGCTGAAAATGCGCTTCGAAAAGTACCGCGACTCTTTACGTACATCATACCAATAACCCTTAAATCCATCTCCCCCATCCAAGTTTAACTTCTTCTCGTCACTGAAGACGGTCTGAAAGAATATAGTACCTTTTAGAGAGATGTGCACTCACAAGATACTTTTTAAAAAATGTTTCCCTAATACTCACCAATGTCCAGTCTCCGTCCATATTGTTGCGGGCGAAGTTTAGTTGGGCAGTCATGTGGCATCGTTGAAGACGAGGTCTTGTTTTCATTTGCGCCTTAAAACTGCTAATCTATGAACCTGAAGATTTAACTCTTGCCTACTTGCTTTACACGTTGTGGTCGAATGCGAGGCCAGTCGACAAATCTGCACGGCGGTTCGCTGGCTGACCTATCCTGGACGTCCTTTAGACCCGGGCTATTATAATCTAAAAACTTAGATCTTAAACCAAGCCCAAATTACATAAGCTATTTCACGTGATCACTTATTCGAAGAAAAGCACAGCATTCAGTGGCATGGAAATCATTTAACACACCTAATGAATTATTTATCTCTCATCATGACTTGTTTGCAATTAATCTCACCTCATTTTGTTACACTCATTAATAGTTCTTGCAAGGTCAAGATATCTTATTATTACTTACATGACTCTTTGTTTCTAAATATAATGGTATCTTTCAGGGAGTTGTAATCCTTGAAGATTTGGAAAAGGCTAAGAAAATCCTTTCAGATCCGACAAGTGGTGACGAACTTCTGGAGAAAACTCTCCGACAACTTACGAGAAAGACCCCAGGTAAGTCCGTCCGAGTAATTTGTTTTCCGATCTCAGAAGGAGTATGCGGCTGAACCATGGTCGGCTATATCTGGAATCCATAATGCACCCGACCATTAACACTAAACCTGCCAACACTTCCTGACCCACCAACAATCAACACAATTATAAAATGGCCGGTCTTTTAAAAAAAAGGTATTGTTTTTAATAGTGAGGTTTTTGCTGAATAAAAAATAGCAGATGAAAAACTGGCGATATGACACCGTTAAAATATGTGAAAGGTGTACAAACGTTTGAAGCTCACGACCAAGTTGACCGGTAGTGTGGTAGGTTTAGTGTGCTGTACCTGATCTCTGATTATTACAGTTGTATTTTCATAGCCTATTACTGGAACTGGGTTAGCATCGGATTTTTGTCTTTAGGTCGCGATATCCTTCTCAAGACTGGCATTGGGAAGCCGGTACGTCGGCTACTTTCGCACGAGAACCTTGCGGTACAAGCTGCTGCCAAGCGCGTATACGACCGTTGGAAGGAGCATGTTGTAAAAAAAGCTACTCAACATAAGCAGGAAGTCCGTTTTGATCTTGAGTCGCAAAGACTGCGTGACATTGCAAAGAGGTACGCTATTTAACAAATAGAAACGTAATCAGAGCGATAATGAACACAGGAAGCAGGAAATATGATCACCACAATAATAAAAATAATAATAATAATAACATTAGTATTGTATGTTATTATTATCATTATTATGTTGATTATTATAATTAGCATTATAGCCAATACAGTAATGCTTATCGACATATCGTTCGATTACAAACCGCTCGACAAGTCTCACTGTTTTTACTATGGAGAAAAATTAACGTGACGCAAACGATATTCGTGATATTTAAGGGCGGGAATGATACTATTTACAGGTGGTTTGCTGAGGCTTTGTCTGCATCGATGGACGACGCGACTGTCGTAGCTCTGGAGCAGGAAGTGTTCGTCCAATGCAAGCGAATTCTGAACGCCCCTTACAGGTTAACTCCCGGAACTACATAGCACAGAAGAAATCGACTCAGTATTTGAGGGTTTAATATATCACTGGTATTCTGTTGGTGAGCTATAGCTTGGATGGTGTCGGTAGCGATTCTATCTGATGATAAAAAATATTCGCGCAGGACGGGTAGATCAAAATAATTCGACATTGAATATGACAATGAAATAGCGACCGTTGTGTCTATTCTTATAAGTGATACTATTGTAAATAATTTCAGAAGGAGTTGTCGTCAAATTGCGTACAAATTACGTTGTGATGTTAACCTTCAAAACAAGCTAGTCTCTGGTGAGTTCATCTTATAGATATGTAGTTATTTATAATATTTTAGCTAGATATATAAAAAAATTCTCGCAATAACGGCCTCAATCGCAGCAGTTTATCTGTCAGGTATACCTCAGGGGTCCTGCATGGGCCTTCTACTGTTGTGCATCCTCGTTGTGGATCTCAGAAATGATTTATCAAAGGGGTTGGTAACAAATTCGATGCGCATGGCTTGAAATTGTACGCGCCTATATGGACGCGCGCGGATATACGACTGTTGCAGACACGGTAGATGCAGTTGCTGGGCTTATTTTAATTAAATGTAGAAACGCTACACGTGACCTAGGAACTGCAGTTATCCCTTCTTTTTAAAGGGAGGTTGAAGGATAAAATCTTCAAAAAGACTCTGCAGCTTCACGATTTAGGTACTTGCGGTGATAGTGCCGGATTTTTACCGGCTAAAAATCCCCGAACCTATAACTTGGGTCAGGTGCCTGGAACTGTTTTTATAATACTTCGGACACAAGACACCAAGTCAAAATCGGTTCTGTCAGTAAGGGTCTGACACTACCAGGCAAATACCTTAGTTGTGAGACCTGGTGTCCATACAAGATTTACCTTTAACCTCTTAAAAAAATAAAAAGGTTCACCCTCCGGTTGGCGACATCATGAGCCGACGATGAGCCGATGTCCCATCCCGACGTGGTCTCCGTCGTAAACTTTACACGAGTTTTAATGTCGGTACGGGGGAGGTCCGGCGGGGCTCTTCCGGGTGGTTCGCCTTCGCGCACCCACCTCTCCACTATCGTGTCTATGACAGCGGTGCGTGCGTCCTCAAAGCGTCGGTCTCGCAGTACAGACAAGAGGCGCTGCGCGTGCCTATCCGCTCGAGGTAGAGTTGGAAGTCCCTGTGGCCTGTGATCGCCTGCGTCACGAAGTAGTCGACCTCTCCGCCGGTTCGGTCTAGCCATGTACAGATGTCTCGAATGAGGTCGCGGACGTATGCTCTCCCCCCCCCCCCCCCCGGAAATGCTCCCACTGCTGTTGCCATGCCGCGATGGTCTCTTCTTTCGCCTCCTCCTTCGATATTCCGTCTCTCCACATCCGTTTTCTCTCTTTTGCCTTCAGGTCCCAGGGCGGTGTCCCAGCCCTGCTAACCGCCCTGTACGCCTGCGTGATTCGGAGTGTACATGTGCGTTGGGCCGTCCGTACGAGCTGTCTGTTCTGCTTCGTCGCCAGCGTCTTATTGAGCCCCGGTGGGGCTCCGAAGAGGGCGACCGACTCGGCTACCGACATTAGGAGTCGACGCCGGTCTGCCGGCTACCGACATTAGGAGTCGGCGCCGCTTTTCGGCACGTGGATATTCGGCAGTATTCCAGCGATAGCATTTGTTGCTTTGGAGGCCCCGGCGGTGACCTCAACGAGATGATGCAGCCTCCTTAGGTCCTTGTCAAGATGAACACCGAGGTATCTGGCGCGCGACATCACCTTGATTCTCCGGCCGTTGAGTGCGAGGGTTGGCTCCCTAAGCCTTTTCTTCCCTGTGAGAAGTATCGCCTCGCTCTTCTCCGGCGCGAGGGATAATCCGGCGTCTTCCACCCATTCGGCGATGCTTGTCAGGGCTGCGCTGACGTAGAACTCTGTTTCCGCGACTGTTCTCGCCTGCATGGTGACAGCCAGGTCGTCGGCATATGATCGGGTGGTAGCTTCGCTAGGCGTGCCGTCGAGCCTGAGGACCCCGTCATAGGAAAGGTCCCATAACAGGGGGCTGAGTTGGCGATGTGCCTTTCGTGCAGGTAGCCCGAGATAACCCTTACAAGGTACCCGGGGGCTTCTCTGTCCCTCAGCGACCTCAGGATAGTCTTCCAGGGCAGGCTGTTGAAAACATTTTTAACGTCCAAAAAGACTACCAGGGAGATCTGGCGCGTCTTCAGGGTCGCGCAATGCAACTTTTCTGCCCTTTGGACCACCGTTTGAATCGCTGTGTGAACTGGGGCACTTCTATGACGGGGTTGGAAGAGGGTAGGGGGCACGCGCCGGAGGTGTGCCCCACGCGTTGACATTTAAAGCAGGTCGGAGGGATTAATCACTCTTCTCACCCGACAACGACCGCCTCCGATAATACGTGGCCGTCTCCCAGCAAGTGTCGACTTGCGCTATTAGGAACGGTGGCAAGACACCGCCAGGCCCCAAGGCGCCTCCGTGGCGTGGTGCTTCCGCGTGAGCCACAGCAGTGGCCGACAGGCCGAGACGGGCGCGTAGATCTACGGCAATCTCCTCGGCCGAACACAACGCCGAAACGTCCTTCAACACGACCGTGAAGGCCGGCTCGGACGCCACCCGTACATCAACCTGCGCTCCAGATCCCGTTTGCAGAATGTGGGCAAACGTCACAGCGCCGCCGATTTGGTTTTCCGAAACTTTAATGACGATCTCAGCATCGCGGTTTCGGCTAACTGCCCCGAGCCTCACGCCGAGGTTTCGGGAACTCGGACGAGTACTGTACTCCCCGCTGGGGGTTTCGGATGCTGCGGCTGCTGCTGGCGCTCTCATGAGCACGATGCGATCCTTGGTCTGCGGAGGCCCTTGCGAGCGGCCACCTTTATGGCGCAGTCGTGCAGCCTGGCGCAGGCCTCGGTCGCCTTTCTGGCCAGCTGACCGTCGACTGATCGCCCCCTCCTCCCTGGCCTCCAGTAAAGCTTCCTTGCTGGGCTCCAAGACCGAACTCAGCATTTCGACGACCGAGATTGGGTCCGCCTCTGGGTGGACGATTCCGACCGTAAGGGTCCTGGCCCCCAGGTTCCGCATTCGAATCCCCTGCGTCCCGATGACCTCTATGTCGGCTCGGTTGCGAAGTACGGCCACGGTGCCCGATCCCAGCTCTAGCGCAGCCCCGGCCTAGGGAAACTGGGATGAGAGCTGCTAGAGGACGGTCTTGTCCGCATCGAGGCCCCCCGTCGCCAGCACCGCTCACGTTTGGCTCACGCTGTTGGCCGTAATCGGGTTGGCGTCGTGGCTGGTGCATTGAAACACCCCGTCGGGCCAATTCTGCGTCGCCACCTCGGCTAACTTCGCCACTGAGCAAGCGCCCTGAGCCTTGAGCTCCTCGCGCCGCTCCGTGTCGAGCGCTTGGCTGCAGAGCGTGCTTACCGTGGCGTCTGGCAGGACAGTCGGCGGCGGGGCCGTGCCAGTCTTGGCAACCAGCGCGTCAATACGTCGTTGCTTCTTGTCGACCCGTTCGGCAAGCAAGTGGCGTTGTTTTTCAAGCTCCGCGAACTGGAGCTCGAGCTCCGCGTTCCGGGCCGCCAACGCGTAATCTGGTTCTTGATCGGGCACTGTGTTTTCGAATGAATCTCTTTGAGCCTCTTAAGGAAGACGACCGTCCCGTTTGGTTTCCCGATGGCCTCCAGTAGACTGGTGGGCCGGCCTTCGAGGAGATCTTTCAGGACTCTCTCGAGGTTTTCCTTTCCCTTCTTTTGGAGCATTTTTCACTGACCAGTTTAGAAACCTTTCCGCGCTCGCGGCGCCCCTAGGGTAGAACACCAGAACCTCCTGCAGGTCGGGACGATCCCCGCGAACTGCCGAGAGCTCGAAATCGCCCCTAGTGGCTGTCGCAGCTAGTACTGACGTGCGTAGCTGGCGCCCCCCTGGCGGGCGTTTCGCTGGCCCGATCCGGTGAAAGGCGGCACCTCGGCAGGTTTCGGGGCGGCGCAGCCGATGGATGCAACAGCCGCAAACCGAACTACCGCAGATCACTTGTTCACCGTCACTCGAGGAGTGCGGTCGCACACCAAGCACCGTCCCAACCACTTGTACACGTCAAAGGTCACCACCAGTCACTGAATTTCACCGAAAAAGTTGCAATTCTCATAGCACCAATGCCAGAAATCGCCGCGGCCCGAATTTCGGCCAAAAAGTCGCGATTCCCGCAACACCAATGTCAGAGATCACGGTCGCACGCTCTGAATTATACCGAAAAAGTTGCAATTCTCATAGCACCAATGCCAGAAATCGCCGCGGCCCGAATTTCGGCCAAAAAGTCGCGATTCCCGCAACACCAATGTCAGAGATCACGGTCGCACGCTCTGAATTATACCGAAAAAGTTGCAGTTATCCCTGCACTTGATTTAGATATCCATGTTACGAAGATAGTTCGGAGCGTTTATCTGGTTTATAACACGATCTTCTGATATTTTCTTGTAAAAACACAATCTTCAGATATTTTCTTTCAACACTCATATATATATAATCTACATAGCAGGGCAACTATTCGCTTAATTATGGTGGTGCGCACCGAGCGGATAAACCAGCAACATAATTATCCGCATGAGGAGCGTCACATCTTCTTGGTGGGATATTGATCACACCCTGGCTTATAAATTTCTTATAAAAGTATCTATAAATTCGCATCATTATTCTTAATTATTATTCATGTATATCTATATAATAATGCATCAATAATTTTGACAATAAAGGAGACTTTGTATATTGCATATTATACATTGATTTCATACACGTTGAGAGATCAATTGGCAATCATGACGTACGCTGTCATGAATGTGAATAGTTATCTGTTTTCAGGACTCGAAATTAGTAGCTCGCAATGAGATTGTTGCCACCGAGAACAATGTAACACCCAGTTTTTGTGTTGCAGGGAATATGACCATGGACGATTTTGTTAGAAGACACAAATCCTCGTTATGAGTCATCAAATATGATATATAGTCAAAGTACTCATCATTGCTTGGCTGCGAACATTGATATAGAAATTGCGGGTGGCTTTATTGTTATTACTTTTATAAACAGTGAAAACTATTGGATCTGATGAGTTGACGAGCATTTGTAGCCGTACGAGAGTATCTCTTATGACTGCATTGTATATATTCATACCCAAGTGTACCTCAATGTTAACTATTGTAAATTTTCAAATATTTTCCAAAAAAGGTTTCATGGAGAAATCTACTTGGTTGCGGTGTTCTCTCTCCGCTCCAATTTTGGGAAATCGCGATCTATTTAGTGATCGTGGACACCACTGTTCTGGCTGATTATTTTAATTAGTCTGCCATGATCATTTCAGTGTTGGAGCTAGAGAAAGTTCGAGTGAAAATGAACTGCTTCAGTATTATATTGAACGTAAAGCGAAGTTCATTATGGTTGAGTGGATTCTATTTAGAAAATGAACTCCAAGATTTGTGAACTAACAACGGAGAAAATCACACTCACTTCCTTCTGAGAGCTATTGATAATTTCATTTACACAAATTACAACAATAAGGAAGCCATGATTCAATTACTGAGTAATTAAAAATGATGTATTTCACATTGCTGTCTAAATCAGAAGAATCGTAATCTGCTAGTTATTAACTGCGCCAAGATGACTTGGTGGATGCGTACACAATTGCTGTAAGTTTTATTTCCCAGACTGAGACCTGTCCCTTTTCCTAAAAAAAAACAATTTACTATAACATGTCACATTTTGCTTAAATTTGAATTGATGATTCCATGGTGTATTACAAATTCCATGTGCCATAAGAAAAAAACACGATTTTTCAATTTCTAAAGTGTGCGCAACACGTGTATAGTCAATGAGGTATCACATTGCATCGTTAATTCAGTTATTGCGTATACTTCAAAGTTAGATAAAGAGACTGTAATAATTTCATCAATAAATAAAGGCCCAAGTGTACCACAATGTTAACTATTATAAAACATAAATGTTTTCCAGAAAAGGTTTCATGGCGAAGGTTACTTGGTTGTTAAGTTCGCGCTCCGCTCCATGTTCGTCAGAACATGATCTATTTATTGATCATGGATACGGCTGTTTTGGCTGGTTTTGGTAAGGGATCTGCCCTATGAAACCCGTGATCATTTCAGTGTTGAAGTTAAGGAAGCGACGAGTGAGAATGAACTGTTTCAGTATTAAATCGCGGTTGATATAGTTGTGATAAATTACTAGATATTTGATAGTTTGCTATTGGTACCGGCGAATTAATTTCTGGTCATTGTAATAGTGCGATGAATCAATCAAAGATAAAGTTATCGAAAATATTGGCCGAAAAGTAGCTCGGCCAATTCTATTCTATGGATCCTGCAACTAGTTCATACCACGCGATTACGTGGTAGTTCCAAAGATCCTACGATAGGCTGGAAGTTTTTCTTTGCACATTTGCTGAACTCAAATGAATTCAGGTTAGGCTTAGGTAAAAAATTGTGCAGTCATGTCATGGATACCGATTTATGTTTATATCTATAGCCCATGTAATATTTATTCATCAATTCAAAAAACCTTTTTCATCTTTTTAATTATATTCTACCTGCTTGGTCTCATATTTTATATTTTACAAATTTCCATTGCCTTCCTATAACGTTTACACTGGAGTAATGACACGGCATACTTTACCTCATTCAACTACTTTCTTTATTGGTATATATGTTTTCATTTGCGTACAGACAATATTATTTGTTTTCTTTTTCCATATTTTGGTGAGATTGGCGGTATTGTGGTACACACAGTTAGCTTTTACAGCGGTGACAGAACAATGACTTAGTTTGGTTAAAACTCAATATGAGGGACTCATAATTGGCAGGTAGGTCTGTGAAGGATAAGTGCGTTGATGAAAGTGATTCAAGATCGATTGATGATGACGTCTTTTTTTCTTCGTTTTCTACAGACTTTATGTATTTCCGCGCGTGAGTGTAACTGTCCTGTATACACTGGGTTGTTGCTGTTACTGAAAAGGTATCGGTTCTTTTTCTTGCTTCGAGCTAATCAGAACGAATTAAACGGTATTTGATTACGGTAACTCTGATGTTGGCTGACATTATTAATAACGGCCATCGGTAATCATTGACGTCCTTGATGACACGGTAACCTTCATGGCTGTGAGTTGCCTTTTGGAGTTTTGTTAGGTTTCACAGTTTTACTCTGCACCTCGTTTTTTTTCTCTTTGTTTGTGTTTTGTCATTGATGGTTGATCGTATACGGTCCATGGCGGCGATTATTTCATCTGCTCGATAATGGTCTCGGATATTCAGGGACCGAGGGGGGAAATGGGAAGTTCAAACTGACGTGGCCAGTTTGCTATTCTCGACTTCATCTGCGTCATGAGATCGATTTGTCGATGAGGCTAATTGCAGGCGTTTGATAAAATTGGCTTCGTTCCGTTGGGAAACACATGTGACACTCGTGCTTATATCGCACGGGGGCGCTTCTAGAGGACTCACAAGGATACATCGTTTTTTCGTTCTCGTCTGCTCGATCTAATATGGTCGGCTTGTGGTTTTCATATGATGTAATTCCTTCCGGCTTTAACGTCCGGTTTCATCAGGTGTAGTACTCTCTAAAACAGCCGCTTATAGGGCTATTAATTAATGTCTACGGACGGTTGTCGTATGAACGATTGTAACGGCCTAGCGCCTTTTGGACTGTTAATACGCAATAATATCGAGTATAAACTGTCGTCGAATTGGGGGGAACGCTCTTTTTCTTATATCTGAAGCTTAGCCTCCATTTTGCTTAGCTTTATCTATCAGAGCTCTGTTTTCAAACAGAGTTATCAAAGGTTATCGCAGATTCTGTTATGTTTCTGCCTCGGGGAGAAGGATTAGGTGCGCATTGATTACGTAACTGTAACCATGCGCTTTAAATAGAGCACTCTTGATGTAGAGACTCTTGGTGTATATCTGTAGCCACTCTATAATTTAGATGGGGACTTTAAACTGTGCTCGGCTAAAAATCTCAAACTCACCTTGCCTTTACAGCCAACAGTGACTTGAAATTTATCAGGTTACCAAAAATTTACCAGGTTACCAAAAGTGCAGCCTATTAAATGCTACCCATTGGCAGACTTTCGAAAGTCGAGAAGTCTCTACCTCTAACACTCTGCAACTATAGCATAGATCTTTTGTGTTTAGCTCTATTCGACGCCAAGATGGTAGGCAATTTCGCAAGTGGCCATGCGATTAACCACAGAGTCCATCTTGATTGGGTCCATTGATGAAGCATAGAAGTATGCTAGCTCCAGCTTATTTCATGGAACAACTTTTAAATGACCCCCTGTATCGAAGACCTTAAGACAGACGTTAGACATGTTGCGTTCAGGCTTGCATATCATCTTATATTATCTAATAACAGTAAGAAGGGTCTGTTGTACGTCATACATTTCTCTTGTAGAATGAGATATGCTGTACTCGCCAACATGCGCGTCTGCCATTCGGTGTTATCGACTCTTCCACTTGGCCGCTATAAGTTCAGCATGGCTTCATATTTCGCCGTTCGCACAGCATGTGCATGACCCATTAGTCTTGGCCTGTAGTACGGCCTACGACCAGCACGATTTTATAACCTATTCTACTAGTCGACCACTCTCGCACCTCGAATATGAACCAACACCCACCATCATCACCTTCACCATCTACTGCCACTACCACGAACGCCTGCCTATTCAGGTTCGGGCCTACTCCTTGTCTTGATTGATTTGATTTTTTGAATTCGCATATATTCTGCTATGATCGATTCACTGCGATATAGCGAGACGTCTGACCTTTCACCCGCATATTATTCGATGAGACCAATTTTCTCGATGATTATTCTTATCATTTACCAATGATATCTCTGCATATTTTACATACTGTCTTCCCAATTCCACCTAGTCAATCAAAATTCTCTCTTGCATCTCGTTCAAATATGTATAATTGTGTATAGATTCTTGATCTATGTAGATAAGACGCAGTTGTTATGATAGTATGGCGCCGCAATCAGATATCGAACTGACCATGTTCGCCTCTGATAAATATGACTAAAAAACTAAACTTTTTCGGGCTGACTCTCAGCCAACATTAAATATGACTAATGATCGATTAACTAGCGAAATTATCCGCCCGTCTTGTTGTGAACATTGTTTTTTTTTTGCGTTGAGCACCGATTGCTGCGCACAGTCGCGACAGCTGAACTGTGACCTGTCCAACGGACCAGTCACCTCGTCATTGTGGCAAGGCGCTGGCGTTGTCAGGCTCGTATACACAGCAAGTACAAAAAGAGGCATTCACATCTGAGATAAAATAACTAACGGTAATAAGTGTAGTAGTGATGATGACATTAGTAATGGGGTTATAACGATAAATAGCACTGGCAATAAGATGTCATCATCATGATCATTATTATAATTATGAGCACAGCAATGTAAGCGACATCAGTCAATGTGGTGAACACACCCATGATTATTATTATTATTATTATTATTATTATTATTATCATGATGATTAGAAGTGTTATTGTTGTTATTATTAGTGTGTTACCCTTTATATTGTTGTAATAACAGCCTCAAAAAGTCTTGCTACTCCTGCTGCTGCAGGTGATCGTCAATCAGTTTATCATCATTAATCAGGGTAAAAAAGACAGACGATGATTGCAGTGACGACGACACAATATGTAGTAGTATACTATTACTACTACTACAGATACTCTATGGTAAAAGTATCTATCGTCAGCAGTGTGTTGCTGCTTATTGTTGTTTTTGCTTTGTGGTAACGACTCCCTATGATCATTATTACGTAGGTTGTTGATGTTGTTCTTGTTGCTGTTGTTGTTGTTCGTACGGCGTTGTTTTTGTATAGCTTTCTCATTCAGCGTGATTGTATTGTTGTAGTAGTTGTCATTTATTGCATAGAGTTACCAAAAGTGACGGAACAGAGCGGTGCGTGCCGGAACCGATATCCTTCTCCACCTCCATTTTCGAGTTGCTTTACCTTCGATCCCACTTCAGTAGCTTAACTAATCCAGCTTAACTATAGAAATGTGTAGTCAATCATCTAATTGTATTTTTCTAGACGTGATATTATTATTATTGCCAAATAGCTTGTTTTCCGACTATTGTTTGTTTATATTTGATTTTTCATTGCGCTGCCAAAATTGCAATGCAATATCGTTATTTCTTTGTAATATGTATAATAGTCATTACATAATTAATGCTGTGCACTCATACATGTGCACACATATATAGATATATATATATATATACGTGGCATTTGGTGGTAATAACTAACTGCAACTGAAAATGCTTCAACCGGTTCCTGGCGCGAGGTAAGAGCAGTGACTTAATATATATTAATAAGTATCAATAAGTTATAGTAATAGTTATAGTAGTAGTTATAGTAATAGTTAAAGTCGTAGTCGTATCAGTTAGTAGTCGTAGTAAATTATAGTAAAAGATTGACTTTGTGACTATGTGAGTATATTTCCTTCATTTTCATGTCATTTTTTCTTTTCTGTTTTGCGGGTCACGTATTTAATAATAATAATAATTAATGAATGACTTAATTAGCACTCTTTCTCTCGATTTATCTCTCTCTCCCTCTCTTTCTCTCTCTCTCTCTCTCTATATATATATATATATATCTCGTTTTCGCAGTATTAACTTCACTGTCTATTTCTTTAGCTTAATGGTGTACAAAAGTCAGCATGAAAAAATGTTAGGCAACGTACAAATCTAATCAATCCAGTGAGTACAACTACTTATATGAGTGAATATATTATTATTATTATGCAAGTATGTCAATAACGTCTGTACGACGATTTCTCTAGTCGTCGCTGTTGAGCGTTTGTGGAGTGAGTCAGTGAGTGAGTTAGTTCATTTCGCGTCGGTTAGTTGGTTGGTTTTTGTTGGTTGGTTCTGTTGGTTTGGCTTGGATCGTCTGCTGAACAGTTCGTCGGAGAACGGTCTATGATTGTTTGACTCTTGGTGGTGATGTTGTTGGTTATTAGTTATCAACGTTGATTGATTTATTCAGTGACGTCGATACATTAGCATTATGATTCGGCGAGTTCACTGTTCGAAAATGCACGAATAACACCAGAAATCAATAACAAGATAACATCCTTGCTAGTTAAACAGAGCGTTAAATGAACCTGTTAGTAGGTTCAGATGACATCCAACTGCATAGATATCTCTCTGTATCTTGTGAACCAAATCAGTAGACAATTAAATGAACTTAAAATGACATATGTATTGTTCTTTGTTTTTTGAACAGATTATAAGTTCTACTATATTACACAAATGCAGCATATATAGTAAATTTCCGGTTTATGCATATATACCATACACTAATAGATGATTGTGAACATTTAGATGAGTTACCTTGCGAAAACACAGATTGTCAGTTGACTGTTTTAATATTTGTAATGACAAAAAGCGATACCACTTCACTCGTGATGTGATTAGTTGGGCAAATTTTAGCAAATGCGAACGTGCACTGGCTTGGAACAATGGGCGGAAAAGTATGGCTGGGTCTTAAGGGGTTGCACAACAAACACTGAATTTTATGTGGAAATAAGGAAGTCTAGCTTTCGATGCACACAAACTACAGGGATATATTATATATGGGCAGTAGCATGCTGATGAATGTCTCACCGATTCTGCTACTGACGGTCTATTCGTGTCGGTAATAGAATATCATTGTATATCTCATTGTTATTGTTATGTCAATGCTTTTTCAGTATCAAAACGCTCGTCATAGATCTGTTACAAAAATAGATCTCTTTCATATAAATACTTCGCTGGAGAGGTTCTCTGAAACCTTGTAAGTTCTTCCACACAATCTCCTCTCGAATAGAATATGCTTACGATGTCTTCCCGCCCGAAAAAAATAATTATAGGAAACAGACCTTTGGCAACGAAAAAAAAACATAGGGTTTGTTAAACTGGATGGTGATAAACAATTGACGCTCGTTGAATAAACTTGTCGCCGCATTTTGGGTGGATGGTCAATTTTAGATACTTTCTACGGCGGTTTTTTTTCAGACATCACCTTCTGATCATAAATTTTTTTTGGCGATTAATATTTAATTTATATGAGCATATGCTTCACTCTAAATTAGCATCAAAATAGAAAAACTCTTGTATCATTAGCTATTAAGTTACTGCAATCCCTGTGACTAAGAGCCCATTTATCGGTATACAGCTAGTTCGATATATATTTAATGTGGATCTTTTGAAATTGCTCTAGACAAAGTTGACTAATACCTACACTAGACAATATGTATCTAGACATGCGTTTCCACCGTTATATCTTCACTGATTACTAATAAAGGTAGCTTTTTGAATACATCCCGTGACTTTTCTTCTCGTTGACCTCTAAATATAATTTAACTTAATAGGTGATCGACAAAGTAACATCAATATCATAAAGATGATTAGACGAAATTGATATGTGGACATAAAATACTGTTCATTCACTTGAGACTAGTTAATAACAACATTAGCTAGAAAACTTAAATATATATATATAGACTGGTATCTGTATCATCAGTAAATTTAGCGAGGAACGTAGTCGTACTTAAAAACAAGGTTTAATTTGGAGAAATTATACGTCTCGGTAAAGTATATGCTGGTGATGACAGACTCAAAAGCTCCAAGATGGCAAGGGCGAATAAATGAACCTCACTTATAGATAACACAAGCACAGGTGGCATGGCTTTCTTAGAAATAACGGTGTCTAAGCCTACAACTCGACTAGTGTTACTTTTTCAGTGCTTGATTGACGTCGATTCCTCCTAACAAGGCCACTTGGTAGGATCTGTTCTCAATATCGGATTCTCTTAAGTCGACTACGTTTGACAATATTGTCCTTTCTATTGAAATTCGGCCGAATATTGTTAACAATTTGGATTTCATATGTGACTCGAGTGGTATCCATCACGCTAGATCGCAGAAAACCTTCGAGATAGGAAATGATCACTGGTACTGAAGAGCAAGCAGACGGTGTCAGTGACACAATTTGCTCGCTAACCGATGTGACTGATAATGGTGAGAGCGAATATTCCGCTCGGAACCACTTTTCATCATCGTTGACGCGTTTCGACGGGACTCGAGGTAGGCTGAGAGGGCCATAGGAGGTTGGATGAACTTAGGATGAGGATTCTTGACCAAGGTCCAACGATGGCCGCTGTGGTCCATGCCTAAAGCCGTCAATAAAAATATGAAAAAGTGCAAACAATCTTAGTAATTCAACCCTATTGAGAATAGTATGGTAAGCAAAGTTTGACGAGATTGAAGATAATTCTTTCCTGCATTGTTATCTTTTTTTCCCAATCGAAATTTAGATAGAAGTATGTATTTCAAGACAAATAACATAGAATATTAGTTGAGAACGTCAAACTTTTGTTAAAATTCCGCTAGCGCTTGGAGATTTCTACGGAAGTTCGACGTCCTTTTGTGGAAGCTGTTGTGGAATTTTGTCTACCTTTTTCATTCTATAATATATATGGCTAAGCTTCGTTTCGAGGTTCAAAAAAGTATAACGTCACAAACGCCCCGCGCAACAGTAAACAGCGCTAATAGTTCATATTTTAAGATTCTTTATGAGTTAAAAACCGCGTAAATTTGTATTTGTCTGCATACTAACTTTTTGATTGTAGATCCATATATTCACAAACGGTGTGAAGCATTAATCTCGAATAGGAGTTGTCAATTCGCGCGCGATATAAACCATCCGGCGAATTCTAAACCGAAGGACAAGAAAATATAGTCCCTTATACATGAGTAATAGTAATGTACAAATGTAATGTACTATTTTTCTATACTTTAGTACAATACAAATTCAGCTTTCCTGGTTGGGAAACTGCCTACTTCCACGTGCCGACATAACCATCCTAGAACTATTGTGGCGCAAAGTGATTTTCATTGTGGCAAACTGAGTTCATTACTTAGAATACAAAGCCTGCTTCGAGGCACACACATAGTAAATATAGCAATTCCACTTACAATACACAGTGCTCATCTGCTGACTATATATACCCTGCTCAAATGTTATACATATCTATGGACAGGTTGTGCTTACTGTAAAGAAAGTTTCAAGTTGCTCCTCAATGGTCCTGATCATATCGATCGGACAGCGTTGTCTGCGTAACGTTCGTCTCATATCACTGTCCAATCGACGATAACAATCTTCGGGTGTCAGCGCAGCAGGATGCTCTGAAAGGTTGTGAGCGATCACGTGAAGCGGTTCGAGTGATGATGATGATGACGACGCAACTTACCACAACACAGAAGCTATAATCAAATTGAGTTGTATATATATATATATATATATATATATATATATATATATATATATATATATATATATATATATATATATATATATAGTTGACTTACTCTGTCTCTGTTCGCTCGCTCTTCCCTTTCCAACATGTTTTTTCCCGAAATCAGCGTAATCGCAAATATCTTCATCGTCTGCTTCGGCGGTCAGCATGGCGTTCCACAGCTGAAAACGATTCGACGCGAATAACAAATAGAGACAAGAGAGATGTTTTAAAGCGAGAAACGAATGTCTTTTGGCATCGTCAATCTCTCACATTATTAGAGCTATCCTTTCACGTTGATTCTCATAGGGATTCCGTATGTATATATTATAATCGGTTGAATAATGAATTTAATAATAACTTACCTTGGACTTAGAACGGATAATTATCCATCTCCACCTTTTCCCTTTTAATGGCCACTGTTATATTGTTTGTTTCAATTGCATTGAAGTACTATTATTGTTATTATTGTTTCCCCCTTCTCCCCTGGATGGTCTATTGGTGAGCGTTTTGGACTGCTAGACGGGAGGGACGTGTGTGTTGGGTTCAAATCCTGTCAGTCGCGGAGGATCTTTGGAGGTCTTTATCATCTTTCTTTATCTGAAGATTCTTGTCAGGTACGAGTAGGGCAGAGAATAAGCAAAGGTGGCCCTGACAAGTCCTCATAATAATACCTAAAATGATAAGAGCTGAGGCCTGTCAGATAGGGGAACAGCTGAGGGTCAGCTCGAAAAACAGTATTATTGTTTCCCTTGGATGGGGCGCAGGACAGATGTAGCTATGCTTGTTTACCTATCAGGGGTCTCTATTTATTCTGTATTCTCATACGAGTTGTGTAAATGTGTGCGTTACTGTACTGTCTTGAATCAGCGGCTAGGCCTGCTTAGATTTTTAATGGTTTCTAAGTAAACGTTTTGACACAGTCGTTCTATTGCAATCAATGATTATTTGATTGGTCAATTGATCAGAGATGATTTGCTACGCAAACAGCGTCGTTTATTCTATTTTCATTCACACTTACCGCAATATTGTCCTTCTCCTGTAGCATGAGTGCGAAGGCGGACATCGAATCTTCGATAAAGTCATAGATTGAAATCTCATTGAGATCATCGTCCGAATGGCAGAGGGAACGAAGGTGCTTGTCTGTAGATTAGCCACGAACGCATGAGAGTCTGTTACACCGGGTAAGAGATACGAAGCCCACATATTCCCCGCATGGCAATTGAGGACTATGTTAACAGAATCCGTTCCCTATTTATGTAAAGATACCTTTGGCAATGAGTAACTTCTCTTAATGTCAGATGATGAAGCACTGAAATTTTGGAGAGGTACCAACCACTGATCGGCTATAATTATGATACTTAGATAATAACCTTAAATATTTATGTTAAATACACTATAATAAAAACCATAATAGATACTATAATTTTGGATGCTCTTTAATTGCCCCCTTGTATTATTATGCCTGTTCCCTGTATATATGTATTTATTTAAAGCCGACGCTACGATTAAGATGGATGAATTAATTCAAGTTGCTTCCCATGAAGTAGTTTCATTCAAAGAACAAAATAGGAACTTAGCTAAGGAGTAGTGCAGTCTTTACCGTTTTGTATTCGTCTTTGCTTACGTTGCCCCTTGTGGGCGGCAAGCCGTGAGCTAAGTCCTTCAACATCACAACAGGTAGGATGCCTTGCTCCGAGCGAAGTTCCATTCCCCGACGCCGCAACTAGTGCTGCTCTCCGCTGACGCCTTAGCCGTCTACGATTTTCGGATTCCTCCAACGCCGAAATATCGAGCGCAAGACGAGAGTCATCCGCACTTTCTATCATACTGCCAACGGAAAACCCATATAAAGCTTTACTAAATAGTCAAGCATCTACTATTGTTAACCAACCTTACTCGAGAAGGTATTCTCAGGTAAATATTAATCTGAGATCGTTGCCGTTGTTAGGATACTGAACGATCTCAAGGATACGCAAATGGTCCAGCAAAATTATAGATGTAATAATGTGACCTTAAAAGACAGCGAGCGAGGGCAACCATTTTAGTTGATCAATACTCTCCTACAGTAATATAAGTATCATGGCATGAGACACACATAATGAGAATTACGAATTAATTAGAATTATTCGACCATGATTAATTAGCTAACAACTTAATACATCGTGAACAATGTGTCAAATACTTTGTAATACATGATACTTTTGTTTTGCCGAAATCAAAATTAATTCTCCTATGCACTTGTTAATTAGACTAAAATTGACCTTTACATTATGCCTTGTCTAATTTCATTCTTGTCGCATCATACTTACAGAAACAAGAATTATTAGATTAATTAAATTGTCAATAGATTGATCATAAACTATATAAGTATGAGTGGGCACAGAATCCATGGGATTTAAAATAGTTCATCAATCATGGGTCGGGTGTCTGTGTTTGGCAAGGCACACATGTTACGAACTTGTTCCATTTAACAACAATTTTTTTCATCGTACAAGTATTGGAAGTTATAGTTTCCATAAGTAAGCACATGTGAGTACGACAATCTAAGAAAAATACGTAATAGGGAGGCTATCTCCCGACAGTCCATAGCTTTAATTATCACTAGAGAGCATGATGATATCGGAAAATTATTTATTGAATCAGAGAGCGCAAGTTTCAATATGTTCCATTCAGTATGGGCAACATTTGAATGCATATAGGATATTCAACAAATCAACGGCTGCGTACAAATAGCAATTGGGATGGCGGTAAGAACTCAGCAAACGTTCCGAGGTTGATATTAAAATGGCGTTTATATAACTTTTTGCGAAGCTGACCAAGCGAAATTCTTACTGCGACAACGCAGATATGGTAAGTCATTTGCATCGGTTCAAGGCACTCAATTTCGACTAAACCTATTCCGAGTGAGTTGACACCCATTGATATGGAGCAGTCCACTCATTGAGACGCTTTCGCCCATCCATGCTGGCGTTTATTGCGACCTGCGATCCATCACAGACAGAGTGGCCCGAATGGACGCCACTACTTCCCATGATTAACTTATATTGGACGGCTATACAATGGTATAGTTCACTTAATGCGAGAATAACAACAAATGACAACTGATAATGTTGTCTTTTCAAGTGCAAAACAACTTTATGAAGGTCTGATTACCACGAGCAACACGATTACTCTCTCTCTCTCTCTCACTCTCTCTCCCCCTCACTTCTGGCTGGGTAATTTTATCGAAGGAGAAGATAGATCGCTTGCCCAAAGTGGCCTATCCTTTGGTTTAGTCTGCTCTGCCAGTTACTGTCAGGACAGAATTCGGGAAAGGGTTGGGGTCGGGACGGTGAAGTGGTCGCCACCGCCGCCATAAAGGTGACTCAACTCAACACATGCGATGTCTATCTTCGACTACTGATCAATTGATGGTTCGTTAACATTCATCACAGATATTGTTCTGCTCGAGTGAACAAATGCGAAGGCGGGACTCACTCGGAAAGAGGACATTCTGGCTCGCCCTCGACGTCCGAAACGCGATCACGAAAGTCCCTGGCGCCGCGTATTACTCCCATGGTAAGATAATCGTAGATCTCACCTTTCTCTCACGGAACCAGCTAACTGCTAGTGAAAAGAAGAGCTTGATCGAAATAAAGGATTTCTACGACAGCCGTCCGCCCAACAGATGAGCTAAGCTGAGAGTCCTTCTCGGGGGTCAATGCGAGGCTTGAGCGCTATTCACCCACGACTCGTTACAATGCAAGAAGCACCACAACACTGACGGGGGAGGGGGCAGAGCTGGTAACTTGTAACAGAGAGTGACGCTGAACGAGTTTCTAGCTTTCGTAGAATCGGCAGACAAAAAGCACAAAATTCAAACTGGAAACGATAATATCTAGCTACTCGCCACTAGCTATACAAATAGTAATATCAAATAGGGGACGCTTATAGATAGCTCACAGCGCACGACACCACCAGCGGAGAACAGCAGCAGCAGCAGCTGAGCGGACAGACGGGTGACAGAACAAGGAACGCGATTTATTGACGAATAGCGCCATCTGGTGATGCTCGACGAACACTACTTCCTTGGAGGGAATTTTGTACCACACAGCGCTGATTGAGATGATAGCGGTTGCACGGTGAGCATGAAGACTGCACTAATACATATATAAATACTAGAAAATACAGGATGCAAAAAAATTCTATGGGGATAATTAATCATTCTAAAAATCATCAAATCATAGTTATCTTAAATGTCTCTAATTGGGAGTCGCAAGACATATTGGGATTCCAGTAGCTGGAAGGAAATTTTTTTTGTGATTGTTGAATTGAACGGGGGAATACAAATATTGTATTACATAACTAACTAATTATGTAGTTCTGACTACTGGTTTGTATATGTCGTGACTCTGGCATCAATCGTTTCAGGAAATATTTCTTATTTTCGTTGAATATGCAACTTTTTCAAGATGAACATTTTGCATCATGTGTGACTTTTGAATCAAAATCTGTAACTTGTTGTTAGAACAGCGTATTTGGATACTTTGTTCTGGCCACTAGTTGTTTATAGTGAGAGGTGCACGGTGGGAATCATTCGGTTCCCTGGTTCACAACTACCTATTGCCAGAATCTACTTTTTATTTTTTTTTGAGAGGAGGAAATTTTCTACCAGACGGACATAATACGGACACCACCAGAGACATTCGAACAGGCCAGAATCTACTGGTGTCCTTCAAGTGGATGAAATTACAGCATTGATTGACAACACGTGCCTGCTGCTAAAATCGGCTTCGTTCAGTTGATCGATCGATTTCCAGGCAATATAAAATAAAAATCACAGTAGGATAGATTCATTCTGTTTTCTGATGTTGCTGCACGATGGCTCCACTTACGCCTGTGTGCATTTTTCAGCTACAGTGAGGCTCGTGGAAGAGACCTATAAACTGGACAAAGATGACCTATGATACGATTGTCTAATATAATAGAGGGATTTAATTGTTGTTAATGGAGGAATTTTTAGCTAATGCAATAATATATCATACGAATGTGAAGAAATACCGTACCATGAAGTTGATATATTTAGCCAAATCATACCACAATTTTAATATAAATATATAAAAAAAATCACTATCGTGGAGTCATGGTAGATGATATAACTGAGTGAAGACAACGATGATCGTTGTGACCAAAGATAGAGAAATTAAATTATGTTTCAGGGAATGGCAATGTGACCTGTTGTACGAATGAATGACAATAACAGAAAATACGTATTGAGGTGGTATTGTTCATCTGTAAGATTACTAATTAAACGATAGTTGCTATGCCATTTGATGGTAGCTCCTTCCGTCGATTGCATGCCCGTTCCTTGTCAATATCTCTTGCTGTATACTATATCTTGCTCACTCAGTAAGCTATAAATGTGCATTGTCTAATTTCCACATTTAAGGCGAGTAGGCATTCTTCGAATACAATAACTGCAATAAAGACTACCCTTTCCGGGTTATTAGATGAAATTAGATACGACACATTCTTTCATATTTTCTTTGCAATAATACGCATGAATAAATTAATAAATACATGCCATGGCAATTGTGGTATATTGTTCCTAGAAAGTGAATTACGTATCATAAAAAATCGGTTCAACGTGTCTGTAAAAACTGCATTTTCCCAGTGTGCAATATACGTATTATACGACTGAGACTTTTATACTAAGGTTCGAATGCATATGACATTATCTATTTATAAATTTCGTTCGTGTTATGTTGATATTTGGTTTTAGTCTGTATTATTCAGGTGCGATAACTTCTTATCCATTTGGAATAAAACTCGCAACTAATAGTAGAAGATATTCGCAACTAATGAAGTGGTTAAACGGTTTCATGGCGATACAAATATGCTAAATATCTTAAATAGCTGTCCAACAATATCCTATAAAAATGTTGTTTAATGCCCCCTGTCCCACATTAGGGGTCACTGCAGGGTAGTATTAACACTCGAAATAGGTCCTTCTGTTTCCTCGGCATTTTACATCGATTAGCTGATATCGTTAGGCTTTTGCTTGGCCACATGTCCTTTGTTTCCGTCCAGAGTAATTATCTCATCCGAGTGGAAGAAATCTGTAGCTCCCACAACCCCGACGATTGCTGGCAAGCCATATTCGCGCGCCACTACGGCCCCGTGCGACAGTAGACCGCCCAACTCAGTAATCACACCTGACAGCAGCGGGAAGTATGGTGTCCAACCTGAGAAGAAATGCACATGAATCCCAACGATGTCGTTGGACGAAATAGCGGTGAGAAAGACAATTTGAAGAGACTTCAACAGACATCTTCGCCTGAGTATAAAATATGGAAGGATTTTCGCCTGGTGTGCTCCTTGACACATTTCACAGTGAATATTAAAGGATAATTAAGCACGCCTAGCAAATAGGACCGTCCACATTTAGTATACGTTTGGTGGCGCTTCGTTTTAGGATGAGGAATGTTAACACTGGTTGGGAATTATCCTTTGGTGTTATTATAATTATTATAAGTCAAAAGAAACGAGCAGCCTGTTTTAACACTCTTCTTATGATACTTCAGTTGCTACTAATGGACGTTACGTGAGTGGAAAAAAACCTACCGGTGTCTGTGGCGTGTGTAACTAGGATGTCGCCTTTCTTAATGAGATGCGCTTCATTCTCGAAATCGTGTACGACTCTGGCCGGGCCAATGACGATTCCTTGGCTCACTGGAGTTCCCAAGAGACCACCAGCTCCATCGGGGATGGTCAATGTATCCAGCTCAATCTGTGGCGAGATGTGCCGGTCAGTTCAATGCTCAAATAATGCCTAGAATGGCTATCGACGGCTATAATATATCAACAGTTCACTGGTCTCAATATTTTCTGGCTCAACGTGGTCAAACGTATAATTTTAACCGAAAATCAAACTCGGTTACTGTTTGAAAACTCAAGGAACAAAGATTAAGACTAATGGACGGTATTTTCATCAATATGTCATTTATATTAGAAACCACAGGTGTCCATTGGCAGACTGCATCTATTTTATACTGCTCGAATTAGACGTCTCCAGTTGTTTCATGTAGATCCAGTTCAACCATTCAATGACTCTTAGTAAACTACAATAAAAAATGTGCAATAAAAAATGTTTTTCTTTGTTATGCTATATGAAACCCGGAGACCTAGCTACGACTGATATTGTCAAGACAACAATAAATAGTCCATATGCTATGTACTGTGAAGTCAATTTTAGGAGGACGATAAAGAACTCTGCGAGTATCTTAACTCGAGATGAACTGTCAAGTTACCGGTTTTGGCATTCCATACGAGAGTACATCGAACTTTTGTTTGTCAAGTTGACTGTGGATTCTCATTCGTCGTATGCCTCTGAAAAATAGATCAGTGACACTTGATTAACAATTAATATGGATTGATAAATCATACACATTTAGCTTAGTTTGTCCATTGGTTATATACGATTAACTCTAATTTCTCTACTTGGCAAAACGAAAACAGCCTGAACCTTGATATGAGGCTGGGATTGCGTGTGGTGATCAGGCGGTAAACCTCATCAATGGTGAAAAAAAAGACGAGTTCGGCATCGGGAATTCTGCCTTCTGTTTGGAGTTGCTGACCCAGGCGGCGGAGTGCCAGTCGCAATTGATGTATACATTTAATCACAACTGATTTGCTGGCCTCACGAGCACATACGGCCAACTTAGCTCGAGGAAGTAGATAGTTTAGTAATTTCCTGAAAACAAAAGTTGAAGAGAACTGTTTGTAGTTAGGGTAAAAACCATAATGATTTGTAAAAAAAACGTTTACCATCTAATATCGAGGGACTTAAGGAAGAACTATTTATAAACTTATATTACCTATGTACAGCACCAAATTAATTGGCAGCAACAACAAGCGCTAGCTTTGCTGTTTATTTATCATAGTTCTCAGCAAATAAGTTGATAGAAAAAACAAGAACAATGCAAGCTTGAAAATTTTCGAATTCCAGAAGGGGTCTGGGGTACTGTTCAGCGAAAGGTTAACTAACTGTAAATTATTTATTCAAACAGGGTTCATTAGAATATTCTCCGGAACCACTCATGGGACAAGCAACATCTACTTTTATGCTGAGGGGCGTTCATCATCCGGTGACCAATAGCCAAAAATAGTTAGTTCAAGTGATATACAGATGAGAAGGACATTCGACAGAACAGCGAGAAGTTTCGCGATTCCACAATACATCGATAGAGAAGAATAAATAAGCTGGAATTAGATTATGGTAAATGATCGCCTGCGCTACTTTCTATATTGTTTGCTGTATTTGGTATGTCCACTTCGTGACACCCCATCAAGTCATTGAAAGCCCCCTTTGTAACGAGAAAATACACTGTGCATCTCGTTGACCGTCGACTTCAGGATCACTCATACCTAGCATACCAGCAAATGAAAGTAACACAAACGCTACCTATCGAGCAGCGCGTCACAGATTCCATCATGACATCTACTTCAAAGAGAAGGAAAGCCCACGTGCTCAAAAGAAAGTAGATTTGTACCCACTGGTCAAAAAACAGCCTTATTTGTATTGTAAAAAATAGAGACTATGATGAGTTCGCTAGGTTCGATTATATGTATTTGTCCATTCTAAAGAACGCTATAAGCGTATGTAAACGAAACTTAATTTCTAGCATTCTTCGGTTACGAATAGTGGTTGTGTTAGGACACGCTTGTACCTTTGAATGAATGAGGGTTGGTGCTCAAGGTTTGCGATTGTGATCGCCTCTTCTTCTGGTATCTTCTGCTCTCCGGCTCGAACACTTGCTTGGAGAGTGCTTATTAATAACGTAGGATCAATGTCCCAGGTCTTCGAATGAACATCGAATTCTTTGTAGCATCGATGACCGTGTTGAGACAGAAATCTTCTGAACGAATTTCCCGCCTCGGTGTCGTCGGTGTTAAGGAACTTCAAACCATCTTCTGGAACCATCTCAGCAAACTCGGCTCCCCTGGGACTGGCGCGAATTTCTGATGAGAGTCTCTTCAATGTGAGAATTGAGCCAAAAATATTGGTTATCAGTGACTTAATTACGAACATTCAATGTACATTTTGCAGCACCAATTGAATAACAATAATCATTAGGCGTTTGATTATACCACCTCATAGCTTTTAATCCTTCAAATAAAATAGAAGATGCCCAACCTTCATTAGTAATGTTATAGTCAAGGAAAGAATATGAAATGTACTTGGGTTCTTCAACGAGATTTTGTTTGTGTGCGCAACGATCGATTGAACCATTCAAGTGGCTGCAGCGTAGAACTGAATACAACGATTTAATTGAAAATAACGGAGACAGTCATGATCTCTTCGGCTCGTATCCTCTGGTTGCTGCGCTGATAAGTTCAATCTTTGTTTATTTCATCCGAGACGTCTATAGCCAATACTTATGTGTAAAGTTTTCAGTTTGTCACGAGAATGAGCCTACACTTATATTTTAATGCATGTTGGAACAGTATTTTAGACAACACTACAAATATACAATAAATGACAGAATTTCAATGAATTCGTGATTATCAATATTTTTATGAATACATCGTTTCGAAAGAAATACTATCGACTAAGTCAGTGGTTAAAATGTTAGAAGTTACGAACCATAAGATCCTTCGGGATTTGTGCGCTCTCAACTTCGTAATCCGAACGCAGAAGTTTCGATATAAGCACCATGAGTTCTGATGTGACTTCTTTTTCGCCCTGACTCGTCTTAAGAATGTTAAGTATCATCATATAAAAAAGACCGGCAGGTAAAGAGGAATTCATGAGAAACAGGAGACAGTCCTGAACGTTCGGCATCTCCTGGAAAGTTCGAAGCAGAATCGAAAGCGAGTCGGTCTCCCGTGCCACGTCAATTTTCGCATTTTTTGCATAGTCTCGAGCATCATGCAATGTCTTTTCGAGGTTGCGAACCGCCTGCAATGTTACAAAATAGGTTTTATGTAATGACACTAAAATAGTTCATAAGAAGAGACTTTCATAAAGAATGGGATTATTTACACACACGCACACGGTATAATAAGGCAAGGGCAATAGTATTAATACAGATCGAAACCGCAAGACCTCATTGACTTTATTTAGTCTTTGGCATGCACCTCCATGCTGCTCCATACAATTACTGTATAACAATTCTTCAGCAAATGCTTACCCGGAGAAGGATGGAACCTGTTTTCAGGGTATCACTTTTGGAAGACTTTTTCTCATGATATATTCCTTCTGTGAGAGCTTCATGCTCTAAGAAGTCGTATCCAAACATTGTGTGCTGCGTTGTTTCAAGGAAGCCCTTGTTCTTCGCAAACGGGTTCTGGTAAGATGGGAAACATCATTTAGATCTTACTGAACCAAAACAATGGATTGTCGTCCTCACCCCCCCCCCCCCACCCCCATAATCCCTAGAAATTCCGACCTATTGTAACGTTTAATATATTATAATAAAACGAAACAATGGATTACGATAAATTGTAATTGAAAATTTCTCAAGGTTCTTTATTGCTCGATATTATTTTCCTAACGTCCTGGTCGATAAAGCAGCATCGTCAAGCTGGTGTCTCTGATATACCACGAAGCATGAACCACGGATTCACAATATTCAGATAATAAAATAATCTTCATTCCTAGGTGAACGCTTACGTTAAAGATTTAATTAATACGTTATGCATACTTCCACTTATGGTAGCATGAGAAAATGGAGTCATGACTATTAATATAAATGTGCATCCCATAGATAACTTACGATAGATAAACTCATGAAGCATTTCCTGCCAATTATTAAAGTATCCGTGTAAGTGTATTGGCTGCGATCCATCATATTAGGAAAAATTGCATCGATAGCCCTTCTGGCGCATCCGTCGAAAATAAGACTCGCCGCCGTTACTCCCATTGGCGAGAATACTCCAGGCATTACTTCGCTGCAATTCACAGTTCATATATCACAGGAGGCAGTTAACACGAGCCAATCTCGACTATTCGCGTGTGGGCTGGATGTTCTTTTTTCCTCGTAAACAACAACAAGTGCAAACACAGAACGGGTCTGAAAATGATTCATTATATTCACAAAGATCGTTTTCAAGGAAATTGGCATGCCGCCTATTAAAACTCACTCATAGTTGCCCCGATGTAAAATTTCACGGTTGCTGTAGAGCGCGCTATTGAGGTCGTGTTTTGTTTCAAAATCGCTTTCACCTAGGAATGAGCTGACAGGCCTCGACTGCAGGAGGACTATCTCCCTATTAACCATTGCCCACTCAATGTCACGCGGGGTGTCCGTGAACTGGGTCACCTGTAATGGTCGTGCACCACAAATTATCGAGAAAACACAAGATTAGTTTAGAGACAGTACTATTTCTTTGAGATTCTACCCCATGCTTGTAGATTGTTCCACCTTGTACAGTAGGTACAAGAGGTTCTCCGAGACCACCTCTGACCTTGATTCCAATAGCGGCAATACGAACGGCATCTTCGTCCTTAAGACAGAATTTTTGCGCTTCATCCATTGAGAGCTGGACTTCCTCGACACCAGCAGCGTGCTCAGATAGCACAGTCATGCAACCTTTGGTTCCAAGCTGTAATCGTTTCGACAGAAACCATCATTATTGTGAATATAATATTATATAATAGGCAATAGGAGAATTTTGATAGTGTTAAGCGACCTATCCAGAAATGCATATTTAACAAGTGCTATATTTGGGAATAACAGTTTGCAGATTGATTAAATGAGTCCGACCGTTTTATTGAGTAATGTAATCGAAGGCAATTGGCCACTTGTTGTGCCAGCTGATGCCCACGCTAAGGTGAAGGTATCTGGTTCGGCTGTGGCTGATACAACGGATTCGCCGAGTCCAAAGTTCCCTGAGAGAACAACTCGTCCAGGGTGTGCGGTAACAGGGTCGCATGTAAACATCACTCCTGCACACTGTGCTTTCGCCATTTCCTGCACCACGACAGCCATTGGCGCAGCTAATCTTTGACCATATTGACGCTTGTAGTTGATAGCTGTCAAGGCGAACTGCGATGCCCAACATTTTACAACGGCTTCTGAAATGTTAGATTTTCCAGTAACGCCCAAATAGGTAGCCATTTGTCCTGCTGCAGACATTTCTTGAGAGTCTTCCCCAACTGCTGAAGACCGCACGGCAAAACGTTTAATTTCCCAGTTAGCTCCAAATATTTCGGCCAATTTTTTGAAAAGCTGTAATAAACATGAGGAACTCATTAGAATATACAACACATACATGCAATTCATTGCTGAATATAGCGCCGAGTAAATCGGAATTGAAAGTCATTGCAGCACGTTGAGAGAATCCTACCGCTCAATATTTCCGAAAAGTTTGTTATCAACAGAGGGACAAGGTGAGTGTATATTGAGCTCACCAATAGTTCCAAGGCAGCAGGTAGAGTCACTTGACTAATAGTTGTCACGCATTTCTCAGAGGCAGTTTTAAATTTCGAAAGATCCAATTGTCCTCCCGAGTTTTCGGTTGTTTTCTCTAGTTCCAGCATTGCTTGCGATATAGTTGGCAAAGCGTTGAACGCCTCCTGCGCCTTCACCGTAAGCACAACAGCTGGAGGGACGGTGAATGAGAGGTCCTACAATAAGATCCATCTTTACTTTAGTGGGTCATCAGGAATATATCTCAAGCTAGTATTGTAGATTTAAAAACGAAGGGTGACATCTGTATTTGAACCAAGTATGCGATAATGAGGTCACGCGCCTTTTCATTCCGACCCTGTAGGTATTGTGCGATAGCTGTAAGGCTTGCCAAAGATGAACCCTTGCCTCCGGTTAGCTCCGCAGACCGACAAGAGCGTTCCGTCGTGCTTAACACCAGAAAAGATTCAGAGTCGAAGCTGTTCACTAGGGCACACCTAAAGGAGGAGACGAAAATGTGAGATTTTAATTTGTATCTCTTTTTTTGACAAGTTCGGCAAAATGTACTGTTCGGGCAAGCAACACATTCGACATAAAACAACATTGCGATATGTACAGGGACGCGAACGCTTTGAAGTACCACTACATTACTTACATTTGGAGTTTTTCGGGAGGCAGTCTGTACTCGCCGGGAAGCTCGAAAAATAGTCCAGATACTTTGTGCTGTTCTGCTTTCTTTCCCCGTACAAGTTCACCATCGAAGTCGTTGATCAGCCAAGCATGAGATGCGTCGTTGGCATTGAGAGTACTAATTGCAGCCACTTGGTCTCTAAGCACCAAAGATATGGTGTGAGGATAGGTTTCGATGTGAGAAGCTGAAATGAATTTGGATTAACAATTTGATCGGGAACAACGTTTAATAGATTGATATAGACGTAGATATTTTCTTCTTATTATCGTAATTATAATAATTGTTATTATTATTCTAACTACATGAAAGTGATATTTGGCTAACTGCCGAAGGCTTGACATTGTCGTTATTTTGCTTTTAATAGTATGAACAATAGGCAGGTTAACACATATAATTATTTTTCATAACCGATCAGTACTAGTTATGCAACCATTTTTTGCCTATTTCGCATGGCTTCTTATTGTGGACCAGATCATAAACCACTATAGCTATTAATTCACTCGATTTCGAGCCAGTTTACCTGCGTTGAAGGTAAGCTCAATTGAAGATCTGCCGTTGTTCTGGTTTCTATGCGAGCGGCCTTTGCTAATAGGTTTATCGTAGAATGTCGGGTTAAAACAGTAACCGTAGCATTTTCCATCAGCCAACTCCATCAAATGGAACACAGTCGCATTCTACGTCATACAAAATTATAGCACAATATTACTATGTGTTATGAGTAGTGCGTCAGGAATAACGAGAGATAACATGCTCGTTCTCTGTTATCCCAGGGTATTATAGTATTTGTCGCAGTCGGCAGCAGTTCGTCCAATATCTCGTAGTACATAGATCAGGTTATGTGCAAGTGATGAGAAAGGTTGATCAGGAGGAATGTGTTAAAGATTGACGGAATAATTCTAACCCCAGGTATGCCTATGTGAGCGTTATTCTCGTTAAGTGTTATACGAATTCTGATCATTTAGTCGGTAATGATTCATATCGACCTAGGGCAATAGAACAGCTTCTTTTAAGTGACTCTGGTCTTATAGATAAGCTCTCTAGGATTGTCTATATTCAATGGTCCAAGTGGCTTCACGCATATGTCATGTCCATACTACATTGGTGTGCATTAAATTAAGACACCCCTATATTTCAACAAATCGTGACAAAGAATACACATTTGAGACATTTATTCTGTATCAGATTAGTGTACGTGTCAAATAACGTACCGCAACGAATAGCGGATATGGCGGCGCAATCTGCCTGCTACAATGAAATGCGTCATTTTTCGGGTGCGCAAAATGATAAGCCACCCTCAGTTATCGAGTGTTTTCGCTGAGCTTATCCAGTTTGTTTTTTGCTTATCCCATACTGTAGTCATGGGACACGCGTCGAGCCTTACTGATACAGAGAAAGCAGTTATTACTGCTTTACAATGAGCAGGAAAGACCCTGGCTGCAATTGCCAGCGAAATTGGGAAAAGTCGTTGCGTAGTGCGAAATTATTTACGCATTTCGTCTATGTATGGTACTAATGAGTCCAAAGGATGTCCAGGAAAGGTCAGCCAGCGAACCGCCGTGCACATTTGTCGACTGGCCTCGAATTCGACCATAACGTGTGAAGCAAGTAGGCAAGAGTTAAATCTTCAGGTTCATAGATTAGCAGTTTTAAGGACAATTAAGCGTTATCCGCATATCATACGGGCGCAAATGAAAACAAGACCTCGTCTTCAACGATGCCACATGACTGCCCAACTAAACTTCGCCCGCAACAATATGGACGGAGACTGGACATTGGTGAGTATTAGGGCAACATTTTTTTACGAGTATCTTGTGAGTGCACATCTCTCTAAAAGGTACTATATTCTTTCAGACCGTCTTCAGTGACGAGAAGAAGTTAAATTTGGATAGATTAGATGGATTTAACGGTTATTGGTATGATGTACGTAAAGAGTCGCGGTACTTGTCGAAGCGTACTTTCAGCGGAGCGTGCTTTATGGTTGGGGAAGCTTGGCAAACTCACACTCGCTTTCGTCTCATCTCGAATAAATAGTGAGGACTATTAGCCGATGTTGACCGACAATCTACTACCGTTTAAGCCAGATTTCATCGACTGCCAATTATTTTCCAACAATTCACGTCAGCGCGAGTACACGTGAGTGGTAAAGACGGCACAAAGTTAAAACCCTAGAGTGACCAGCGTGTTCCTCGGATCTCAACCCGATGGAAAACCTCTTAGGCATTCTTGTCCGACGAGTCTATGTGTCGAATCTCCAGCATACATTTGTGGAAGCACTAAGAGGGGTGTTCTTCGAGGCCTGGGAAGGGATCAGAGTCCAGATTCTGCTAAATATCGTTGATTGTATGCCAAACCTAATGTTCAACGTTAAAATAAGCGAGGGCGTGCCACACGGTACTAATTAGCACAAAAAACCGATAATCAACCCAGCAAAACACTCGATAACTGAGGGTGACTTATCATTTTGCACACCCGAAAGATGACACATTTCATTGTAGCAGGTTGTTTGCGCCGTCATATGCGCTGTTCTTTGTGGTATATATGTTATTTGACCCGTACATTAATCTGATACAAAATAAATGTCTCAAATATGTAACGATTTGTTGAAATATAGGGGTGTCTTAAGTTTATGAACACAACTGTATAAGTGATAAGGCATGAACGTAATCATTATCTATAGAATTAGGTATGTGGTCTTCAACTATTAAAAATTGAAGTGTGAATTATCCATTTAGATACTGCTATTATTATTATTATTATTATTATTATTACTACTTAAACTTTTTCGGGCTGACTCTCAGCCAACATTTAACGTCCACGGTACTACTACTACTACTACTATTACTGTGTGTTTGAAATACAGGAACACTATAATTAGTAACATTATATGACAATATCGGACTGATACAAATAAAAACCCAATAACAAGGAATGGACATAGTAAAAAAGTAACTTTCAGACATTCTAGAGGCTCAAGCAGTTTTTTGCAATGATAAAAAGATTTTTGCAATGTTTTTCTTCTTACTACTTTATTAGCTATACTTTGCAACGCACTCAATTAATTTTTATATTACAAAAATAAATTATTATTTTTATCCGGTGCTGTAATTTCAAATGCACTACAGTGAAGTCAACCCATAATCCAAACTCACTCATTTTCACATATTTGTGCAAAATGCTGATTGCTATTAGTACCTCTGCATATCCTGCATAATGGCGAACATTTTGAAGTAAATTTGATTTTCCAAGGAACTTCAATCGGCAGCCGAATAAAAGATGTTCGGTGCGTGTGCCGTCAACGATGATCTCACAGTACCAACACAGAGCTTGTAGAATGGCCTGTATATCACGACAGCACCTTCAAAACAGCCAAGGATTCGCAATTCTTTAAAACGAAGTCCCTGAACTAAATTAACTATTAACTATCTAAGATTTATATAGATTCCATCCTCGTAGATATGGTGTCTTCTGTCAACGACGTGAAAGTTAGATCTGGAGGCTCAATAGAATTCTTCTACAAGTCCGATCCAGCACATAACCTAGTACAGAGAAAATAATACTGCATTTTTTGTAGGGAATTTCGACGGTTAGTGACATATTCAACTGGTACACACGAATGAATAAATTACATACATGAGATAGGACTGGAGAGTTATCACACAGTTTGGCAATAGTAATCTATCCGATTGAATTGGTTTTGTCTCAAAAATAGTCACAGTTGTATCCTTGCCCCCAAGTGATCAGCGGAATGGTTCACTCGTTTGCAAAATGTTTATGAGAGTTTATAAGCGAAGTTGAAGGGACTCACTCGGCAATGCTGGATTTGGCCTTATCGAGGACATCTTGTTCATGTAAGTTGGGTACCTTGAAAATCCTAGCTAACATCGAAGGTGGACATTGTTTGGGTATCTCGAACGGATGACTCATCATAGATATGCGAGCGCCCAATTTAACATGAACCTCCTTTTGTATTTTTTGGCTGTACGTCTTTTCGTTTTGCTCATCACAGACTTCGATAAAGATGGCGTTGATTGCGACCCTCCAGAATCGCAGTGGTCCATGACACTCGAGACGAATTCCACCGCCGCTGTAGACAGCGGTAGATACTGCAACGGCCGTACGTTCCGAGTAAACTGTGTTGTTTGGTTGTCATACGATTCGACTAATCGATACTTGAAATATCACTTCAATGGAGGAGCTGCTTTTATCTTTGCATCTGTCACCCTTTTGATATGAAAAACAATTTCAGTCTAGAAGAGTTTAAGCATCACTAAATTACAGTTTCCATAATAAATCCAATAAACCTTTATCTTTACCGTAAACTAAATATGGTTGAATTTCCTATAAAGTAAACTTGACACCGTCCACGAAATTTTTGATATGCACTTAGATAATTGAAGTGGTGAATACATTTTCATGGTCGATTTACACAGCAAAGGTCTACAACGTCTACTAGATGCTTGTACCACCTATTTGATTTAATGAAAGATACCGAGAATTTGAATAGCTCATTGCAAATTATGGATATTAAAGAAAGTAAGGTGGTTTGTTGGTTGATCGATAGATCGATCGTGCCTTGTAATTCTGCGTAACAGTATACATACCATCGCTGTGATCCTTGTAGCACTGTTCCTTCAAATGGAAGGTTCGTCCATTAATTTTCAGACGCGCCCATGCTACCGCTAGACCACAATGGAGTCGCTCGAAAAACACCTCGATTGTATCACCCCCAACTGATGAAGGCTCGACTCCGAATATGTGTTGCCAGTCACGCCGCTGCGAATTTTAGAGCAATACTTAATTATTAAATTGCACTGACAAAAAGGGCTATCGAAGAACACTAAGAGAAATGATATGACCAATTGTTCATTCGTCGAATATATACGGCAATAAGTCGAAGCGTTAGAGGAAATAATTCTTGTATAAATAATTGTTATTTTCTTACAGCGACTGACTTATTCTTCAGGTATATTTTTAAATGTCTTTGATTTAATTCTACATTTGTGGGTTAAACGGAACATGTTTAGCCTTCAGGGCTGACCTTTCTGGGGATCAAATGAACGCTGACCTAATCTCAGGAATGATCATTTGCTCGAGAACACAAATTTACACGCTAGCACCACCAGTACAGAGTATCATGGTGAGTCATTTCAGCCATCCTAACCTCGGTCAAGTCCTGAGCGGGTCCATCGGCCTGCCACTCATATTTTGGATAAATAGCATTGATTTTCTCTGGATCACTACCATCTCCCATATCATAGTACGGAAACCGAGCTTTAAGCCGCTCCAACTCAGTGCGGGCGAATCGTTTTAATTTATTGTGACGAAACATCTGAAATAAGAGTAGAGCAACAACAATGCAAAAACAGCAATGAAATATCTATTCTTGATGTGGGTAGCATGTTCATTGCCGTCCAAGCTGACATGGTTCAAGTTGCCAACTTCGTTTACCGCTAAATAGTCGTGCACTTGGGTTGGAATTTTCTATCTATCTGCGCCTAAGTTCCATAAAAGACCTGGCCATAATGACAAAATGATTGTTGCCTTAGCCTGCACGACATCGCTTAAGATCTCCCGAGCTCGTGTAAATTGAGACCGTCGTCATCAACATTTTCTGCGGTGCTCCACACCTTACGATGATCTCACGAGAGCAGGCTTATTTACGGGAATTTCGTCGCGTCATTTCCACCATTCAATAATGGAATTATTTAAAACTGCAGCCAATATATCCACGAAGTCAACGGTCCAATAAGAAGTGACCATTGCATTGTTTGTCATTATAGAAGAATGCATTTTACTAACGATGATTTCGAGGCCGTTATGCTGACTCTCCAGGCGCAGCATGCATCAGAAAAGGCCCAACTTAGCAAGCCTGTGTAGAATGGAGACAACTTTGTTTTAGGGGAAACGTAATTCCGACAGTGATTAGCATTGCAGTTTTTTAAACATATTCAAGGATGAATTCCAAAGTGCCTATAATTAAGAAGCAATTTTTGACTGGTCCACCCTTTGGTTGTGTTGTTGAGTATATTATTTTCGTTTTTATATGAACAAAATGGTGTAAAATGGGATGGATCCACGACGAGGACTGTTCAGAGATTATTCTCGTAAAAAGCAAATCCATTGATGATCGCGCAGGCTTGAAGGAAGGTTCACCTTTCGTGTGAAGATTACTATAATACTTTAGCTGTTCAAATTTCTATCTCTAGTTCTATAATGGAGCCACAGATACATAGCAGCCGAGCTTCTGAGGAGTATTCTGTTTGAGTGATGTCAACCCCCTTGACTTAAGATTGCAGTGACGAGTCAATTCCCTGTATCTCCCCTATGTTCGACAAATATATTTTCTCAGTTGAAAGAGCCCGTTGCACCGTAAGATTGATACATGATGAAGATCAAATATTCTAGAAGCAGATCCGTATTAAGTTCGCCAAAATACCCTATTCATTCTATATTGAGCAATTCGCCCAGTTCATTACCGGTTCATCTGCGATAAGTACAACTTAGACTATAAATCAAGAAGTGAACGTCGTTACACTGTCGACTAACGAAGGTTGGAGTACACCTACCGTTCGATGCGAAGTTGACTTCGCTCGAAGCTGAGCGTGGAAGAGCTCTCCTTTCAAAGCAGCAGCAGCAGCAGCAATAGTTGGAGCGGCCCTTATTAGTTGAACCCGTTCAGCTGATGAGGCAGTACAAAACTAACGCCAAAATATAGACAACACAGAGACCCTGGACTCACAGCGAGGGCTTTAAGCGAGGAGGGGTTTAGCTGTGGCGACCTCGTGCGAAGTCGCTCGGATCACTCTGTTATCTGCACTCATTACGGCATGCGAGATCTTCGCTCATCGGGAACAATTCAATATTTCAACCGAAAATCGAACATGACTGACTAAGGGATGCTTGACTGGAAATAAAAGAGACAAAGGTGTCTTGTCATCTACGCATCTAATGACCATACAACATGATTGCGTTTTACAAAACTCCATATAAATTATTATAGACAAGCCAGTAAGTTTGCAAATGTGTATTAACTTACCAATTCATTAAGAAACCAAACTGATTGGTTGGTCGTTGACAACGCAATCAAATGATATTGATGTCACTCAGAAATAATAATAACTAGAAAATTCGTATTGGCCACCAGCAAAAATTCATTGGGAAACAATACAAAGACAAAATGAGCATTTCTGGTCCTTTCGTGACAATAGTTTGTATTGCGAGTGTTAGTTGGGCAATTCCCTTGACATCAATTCGTATGGGTAAGCCCTTCTGCGAGCGTTGCTTAGTCGTTCCACACCCCGTGGCTACGGTGACTACGATTACCGCCAATCTACAATCGACGTCGGGACAGTGACAGCGACAATAAGACCATCAACAGCAAACAGGTCATTCTTTTTTCCGAGCCACGAAAAGTGCAGTGTCCGCGCGGTGAGCGACTCCGCTGCTCTCGTAGAAAGTCCGACCCAACTGCACAGAGCGTTTCCGCTGGCGGCAAAACGGCCGCATCTCTTCAAGGCCAATCAATGATTGTTTTGTATGCCCTCGCCGCCATATGGTGGCGCCACCCGTGACAAATATCTAAAACTATTGCTACGAACAGAATAGCCAACAATTCTATCAAATTACTGCACACCGCGTCAAAAAGATTGAACCCACCCCCATGTTTCTGATTTTTTTTCTCAACCGTAAGTAGTACTGCAGTTGCGCTTTCAGTCTTTCAAATATATCAAATGGAAAAGAACATTCTACGAATATTTGGCTATCCAACGCAGATGTAGACATTTGATATCGGAAATTGTCGTTTTGAGGGTGCGTCAAAATTATAGGCCAGTTAGTGTTTGTCGAGTGAGACGACAGCTGAAACGCAACTGAGTTCTAAGATCGTTCACCTACAACATTTTTGGATCCTTTATCAGCGAAAACTACGATGTCGGCCGAGGCCGCCGACTTGGTGAAGATGAGAAAACAAAATTCTTTTCAACCTCAATGAAGAAAACAAGTCAAAATCGGAAATCGCTTTTGCAACGAAGTAGGACGGAGATTTCAAATTTTCTCAAAGATCCTGAACAGTACGGGACCAAAAAGGCGCTTGAAAAACGCTCCCTAATCCGAAGAGCTTCTAACAGCTTTTTGACTTGTTGAACTCAAGCGAAAACCCCCTTTAATATTGAAAGACAAATATGTAAGGTTGAGCTTCGCTCGTGAGCACATTTCGTGGAGAGAGGAGTGGCACGTGTGTTGTTTGCCGATAAAATATTCAACATTTTTTACTATGCATGTGATGACTATTTTTACTATTTCTACCAGAACTTAAGTGTTGTTTAATTGAAGTTCCCTTAATAAGTCACAATAAGTTGAATTGGACTTATGATAAACGGTACAGGGGCATCATTATAACCTGTATATAAACGCCATCATTTATGTTACAATAAATATCGCTACTCTTTTATTACAGTCAAGCATTGACGTGAATGCTGCGAAAGCTGTAGCAGTACACTTACGACCGGCAGCTTCTGACGTCTTTCCATCATTAGGTATAGTGCTCATCTGTAATAATAACTTCATCGTTTATTCACACGGTACCCTATTATACATGCCTAGTGCTTACCTATATGAATGAGTTCGCCGACGTGGACGTCACACGCAATTTTACTGGGAGACTTTACGTGGTCTAGCAGTGACGACACATGCATGCGTCCCCCCCTCGATGGTATCAATAGAAATCTACAAGATAGGAGTTGTGAAACAGCTAAAGCATTTCAGTAGAGTTGAACCTCAACGGACAGCTGATGCCACACATTTCATGAGCAAATCGATAGGTCTACGCAACAAAATGCATACAATCACGCATACAGAGACAAACAACATCTACCTGGAGATGGATTAAGGCCATGAACATGGCCAGTGAATGAACTGTCGAGATACAGTAATTCCAAATCGGTGATAGATTTTGAAGCGGTCTCATATATGCCATGAGTCCCTTCGGGGACGAACCCTGTAGTACTGAAGATCAAAGAGGAGTCAACCTAATAGAGATGAGACTGAGCATTAGTCGCGATTGGAGAAGCCTTTCATTCCATTTCTGTGTTCGAATAGAAATTAACTAAAACCCAAACGGACCGCTTCAGATCTGCGACAGTGACAAACGATTTTCAGAAGTTATCATGTCGAAATACGCTTTGCAGTGCCACAGCGGAACCTGTCATTCGATCATTTCTCTAGCAAGCTTGAAGTGACAGAGTATCTTAATGATTACTACAACAATTAGCTGTATCCGCCGTTCTTATGTATATTTATCCTCACAAGATGATAAATAAGTGAATGAAGTTGATCTGTATTCGTTTTCGTAAACGTTTCTGCTGATAATACAAATATAATAAATAGTTATTATCGACGACTATATATATATATATATATCTGCAAGGATTTTAGGCTCTAAGGTTTAATTCCGGTATCGCGGTGACGGTCAAGGCGAATTATATAATAGGTGACTATAACAACTACGTGATGCAATGAAGTTAATTTTCCCAAATTTGCTGCATGGAATAAGAAAAGAACAAACTCAGAATCACAGTATTTAGAACTGTTCTATGTGTATATATGTGTATGTGTATATGTATATATATATGTTATCTAGAAGAGCTAAATATGTTGACAACAGGCCAATGATAAGCAACAGCTCAGTTTTCGAAGTCGTACAATTTTCCGTAGGTAAAGGTAAGCGTTTATTAGTTTATTAAGGAGCTGCAATATTACAACGCTTATGATCTCTTATATGTCACGCAGTGGTGCTCAAGTCTCTAGTTTCCAATAGCCAGAGACTTAGCCGTCCAAGCCGCCGTGCTCACTGATAGGATACTGCCTAGTATATATCAATATCTAGTGATCCACTTCTTATACACTTCGCTTCAGTTCTGTTATTTGTATATAGGTGCTGCTACAAGAGCTTGTTGTTATTAGTTATTGAACTCAATTCAGTGAGGTACTGTGGTATTGCGGCATTTCCTAGCATAGCCTGCCTATTGTAACTAGTCAACAACAACTTAGAAAAAATGTGTAAAAAATTGTTATACTGACGGGAACGATGAGAACAGTAGCATGAAGCCTTAATTACGGATAATTGCAGTGCTCTCATTATGTTATCGAGTGAGTTTTATGAACATTTTGACTGAGCAGGGACATCATAGCTGCACTACCCGGCCACCGTGAGCTACGGGAGCAACCTCTATGGAACATAAAGTATAAAGTCTGGCAATTTGGTAAATTGCATCCAATTGTAAATTGTGTAAATATGTAAAGGTAAATTAAAGGTGGGTGGTTCTGTTGAACATCGTCAACAGTTCCATAAGGGGGGGCGGTCATAGTGTTGGTATGCAATAGCATGCCAACACCCCCCTTTTTTGAACTGTTGACGATGTTCAACAGCACCACGTAAAACTTTATTTATTTATAAAGGAACTGCATCAATGCTTAAGTTCTCTTATATGTCATGCAACGGGATTCGAACTTGCGGCCTCTGGCTTTTTACAGCCAGAGACACACGTGTGTGTCACGTGATCAAGGTAGAAACGATGCGAGAGCTAGTGAAGTAAAACTGCAGGGTGAGAAGATGAGCGCTAAGGATCGAAGACAGTTCGAAAAAGCCTAAAGGACATTATGTATAAAAGCTACTTACACAGAGGGAAAATATTGTTAAATAACCGAGCTCCTTTGCTTCTGTGCTGAATATATACTTGGAATACCTCTTTTTAGCCTGAAAGATAAAGGTAGCAAAGTACAATCAATTGAGCACAATAACTCTATATGTGGTGATAATATTTTCTAAACAAGTGTGACATCAATCCGTTTCATAAAACAGCTTCCCCTTCAGGTGTTGTGTTACCTAATTTTTTTTCCTCAAAAGCCGTTATTCAATCACACATACAGATATATAAGGATGCTCGCTATATGCACCCTATCATATTCTGTTTGCCATTGCCAAGTGATGTTATCAATTTGGTCAATTAATAGATGGGTTTGAATTATGACAGTTACAGTATGCAACGTTAGCTGGCATCACGCTACCGTCGGCACACATTTCCGTAGCGTTCGTTCTTAGATTTGTTCTGTTCGATTTGTTGACTGTGGTGCGGATAGGGTATGATTGCTCCTTGATGAAGCTGTATCCATTTGCCTTTCGGGTGATGAGATGTCGGTATTAGAGGCATGCTTCAGAACGAGTCCTTTGTTGCCATCTAGGGTAATGATTTCATCTGAGTGGAAAAACTCGGTGGCTCCCAAGACACCTACAACAGCCGGTAAGCCATATTCGCGTGCAACCACCGCCCCATGGGAGAGCATGCCCCCGGTTTCAGTGACTACGCCAGACAACAGTGGGAAATACGGTGTCCACCCTAATTAAAAACCGATAAAATTGAGAAGTTCGTTAGCAGCAGTAATATTGTGAAAATGCAAATACATTGTCTTTACACCGGCAAGCTTTTTAACTAATGACCAAAGTGCGTTTATTCTCTTGGCTATCTCATTAAACGTTATATGTTGTAGAATTAATGAAGTATCATTACATGATCGATAAATCTCGTAAAGTAATTATGAAAGCATTCTAAAATAACAATCGTCACAATTCTATGGACACATTCGAATAGCTGTGGTCTTATATTTGGAAATTTGGCAATAATAGAGTCGTCATTTAGGGAGAGATTTGAGCAAAACGTTTTCTAAATTCACCATCGGCTGACACCAGGTTTTACCTGTATCAGTGGCTCTTGTGATGAGAATGTCGCCTTTGCGGATAAGATGGGCTTCAGTTTGAAAGTGGCTCACGATTCGGGCTACGCCAACTACCAGCCCCTCGCTGACTGGCATACCCGGCAGACTGGTAGTCCCTTCGGGAATTGCTGCATCATCTAATTTAATCTTCATAGATAAAAAGGGTTCGACAAATGATCGCGTACACATAACATAAAGAAGGAAAGAAATATGTGAGACGAGGGAATATAATGCAACAATACTTAGGTTTATTGACGGAATTGCAGTATAGCTAACCTTAACTAGCTCTAGTTCGAAAATGGAGGATAAGAGAGAATCATGAAGTACTGAATAATTAGAACATCGGTGATTCATATATATATATTAAGCCAAAAACACTGAATAGTGAGCATAACTCACCGGTTTCGGCACTCCGCAGCTGATCACCTTGAACTTAAGTTTATCGAGCTGTTCATGCTGTCTCCTGCGTCGGATAGCTCTAAATAAAAGGATCACAATAATCACTAATTTTGTAAAATTGCTTAAGCAGAAAGAACTAACACCACTCGTCAAAGAAACAACCGCGAATACCAGTTATATCTGTTAGTTCTCAGTTTGTAGCTTAAAACCTAGGTTTAACGAAGAAAAGTCGCGTGACGACGCATTTGCTTAAACTATTTCACCTAAATTTCCTAATGAACGGACACAAGACACATGCATTTTTAGAGACTAACTATGGCGTGTATAACTTACAAAGCGAATGTCTTGGATTTAATCAACGGTTAACTTCCCTGATATATCTACCTTTTAGAAAACAGGTCAAGTACAAATCATTTGAAGTAAATGTATTCAATGTGACACTGTAAAACAGCTCTAAAGTAAGACGAACCTTGATAGGAGACTGGGGTTGCGCGATGTAATTAATCGGTAAGTTTCGTCCAATGTAAGAAAAAAAACAAGCTCGGCGTCGGGGACCCTCCCCTCAATGTGGAGCTGTTGTCCTAGTTGGCGGAGCGCCAACCTAATTTGGTGCATGCACTTGACAAGAGTTGATTTCCCTGCCTCACGGGCGTATACAGCATATTTAGCTTTAGGGATTAGATAATTGAGGAGCTTCCTGAAAGAGATAGTACTCAGAACGATCATTTTCTGCAACTTTGATGCCCTCTGGCATAACCTTTTCTGGATTTCGCTCCTGATACTTTGACTAAATATATACGGTACTATACAAATGTATATTGGCAGAAAATTGACAAAGAACAACGCGGGAAGGTTACTTCAGCACCGTCAAACTCTAATTCGACTCCCATAGGGTTGTGTAAGTTTGCGAACACTCTGTGTGTAAAGTGTGGAGGAACGAACCTTTGAACAAATGTCGGTTGTTGTTCGAGGTCATCGACTGTTAAAGTTTCCTTTTCCGTCATGTGGACCTCACCGGAGCGCACAATCGCCTGAAGGCTTGTGACTAAAGGCGTTGGATCAATACCCCAAGTTTTAGTGGCAACGTCCAATTCTTTATAGCATCGATGGGAGTGCTTAGCTTGAAATGTTCTGAATTCTTTAGCAACTTCACATTCGTCCGTGGTGAGGAATTTCACAGCATCTTCGGGCGTCATGTCCACAAATTCTGCTGCCTTTGATTCGTTGCGAATGATCGATGCGAGTTTCTTGAATGGAGTACGCATAGAGATACCTATTTTAGAATACTTCAAGCATAAACTTGAGCCTGCAATGGCACCTGCAAATCGGAATTATAACTACAAAATCTTGCTCATCTAAAAAAATACTGATTTTAGCAAAACCAAGCAATATATTTACCGACACAAGGCGAAATGGCGGCGAGATGAGCTCATATTCGTAGTGCACATACATAGAAGTGTAGTAACGTAGGATATAAATAAACACCTTCAGAAATATACCTGCACAGTGCGAAAGTAGAAACGGAACGGCCAGGATGGCCTCGGGTTGACACCCTATCGCCAACTACGCTACTAAGTATTGTATATATTAGGACACATAATTATATGAACTAAGATGATATCTAGAGTAAAAAGTTGAACTACAACGCCCTCGTTCGATTCATTTCGTGTTTTGTTCAACCAATGCATTGAGAACTTTGATGGGTGTTAGCGTATGAAATGTTCGGTTCAATTTTCCGTTCCAGCCACGAGGTAAACCAAACCCGAACTGAATCGAACGAGAGTGTTGAAGGTCAACTTTCTAATTTCGTGTTGTGCATAATCGAGGACTTCTCGTCTCGTCGAAGTATAAAGGGGCGGTACTTACAATCCTTTGGGACACTTAACAAAATAGCAGAGATTAATTCTCTATTCTTCTGACTCTCTTATATTAGGCTACACAGAGAAAAGTATAACTTGGCATCGGTCGAGCTCGTTTCAAGTGATTTAATTAGTAAATCATTAAATTAAATACTTGGATATAAGTAACCCACCCTCAATGATTATTTGTGCTCGGTCTACCAGGCGGTCGCGGGACCTTTGCGCTTTGGCAGAACACACGAATTAACTAATGACGAGATCAGTGCTTCCCTTGTTGAGTGGCTGTGTTTGTCGGCATATACGAATGTACGTATGAATCGAAGAAATGACAGTTCGGAAAATTTCAAATTTCCTTGAAACAGGACCAAACTTGATTGTGTCTGATGTAGTTTTTGAGTGCATATAACTGTGGTAATTAAACGTTCTCACTGGTTCATGCTTTCGAAAATTTGTATTGGTTCTGTTTACATATTTTTGTCGATTCTTTCTTCGGCAACACCCCTCAGGTATTCCCCAAGCAGCAGAATGTTTGTGATCTTTCAAACGCCACTCGAATGTCTCCTATGTTAGGATTCATTTGAAGTAAACTATATTGCTCGCCGTGGTAGTTTCCAAGGCCACTTTTAGTAATTAGTGCTAATTTGCTGATATAGCACAAAATGCGTTGCTTGTTTATTCCATTAAACTCATACAGCAGGATGATTAATCAAGAGACAAAACATTTTTGGAAATTGGGCAAGACCCCTTTTGACCTTGTTTTGTTCAATTATGTGTTAGGTCTCAAAAAGAGTTTCCACGACGAATATGCCTGGACATCAGGGTTATAGAGAAATTTATCCACACCCCGAAATATCAACATATTTAAAATATTGTGCACCAAAAAGGGCAGCATTTTGTCAAACATTGTAATTTAACTCACAAGGAGGATCCTGTGCGACTGTATTTTGGTTTTCTAGAACCTCCGCGCGGCTAGCTGACTTTTTAAAAATGTGTTTGTGCAAAGCAAGTCTCGTTAAATTTTAGAGATGAAACAATAGTGTACTTTATATCAAGAGTTTCGATGTCAGTGGCAATTTGGAATGTTCCCATTAGTTACAGCAGGGGCAAAAAGCGTTCCCTTAAGTCAAGTTGGCTCAGTTCCGAAACGGCAATAGAAGTGCGATATCTATCAGGTGCTGCTTGTCATCAAAGTCACCCATTTTCTGCTAGAATATCTCTACGTCTTTAAACTTCTATCGGAGATATAGAACCAATTGGTGCTCATCCTAGTTTTGGCTCACGCGACTGATGTGTCAAACACAAACAACATAGAACTTTTCAGATGAAAATACACTATTCTTTCCCTCCAACCTGCAGACAAAACCGAGCAAATCGGTTTCAAAGATGGACTTCACAGCTTTATCAAAACTCGATAGTGCTTCATGCGAATAGGTCTCGTTTCATAAAGACAGTATATGGGTATTCATTATTCTAGTCAGTAAGATAAAGAACTGATTCTCTGCACTTCTATATTGATCTCCACTTGTCGATCCTGGCTATCTAATATCGATACACACACAAAAGGAATAACTCGAGTGACACTAACCATGAGCTCTTTCGGAATTTGAGCGTTTTCCACTTCGTAATCCGAACGCAGCAGCTTTGACAAGAGAACCATCGTTTCAGCATTTACTTCTTTTTCGCCCTGACTTTTCTTAATGATGTTTAGAACCATCATATTCAAAAAGGACGAAGGCATAACACACATATTGAGAAGCCTCATACCATCTGTGACGTCGCACAGTTGTCGTATGATACTTAGCAGAATCGAAAGAGAATCACTTCCATGTGAGATACAAATTTTCGCATGTTCTGCATAATAGTCTGCGTGCCTGACCGTCGTTTTCACGCTGCGTAACATCTGAAACGAATTGCAGGTAATAAAATACATCGATGGAGCTTATTGAACAGAAATATATCTAGAAGTGTTAGGTTTTAGACGACAATAGCAGGTTATTAAAAGGGGTGTAATGTTTGCGCCTCTCAGCTGCACTGCCTTGCCATAGGGTCCTGTGTTCAGCTTCTGTGAGATCCCTTTTACAACCGGTGGAAGGACAGACATGAACAAATCAGTTCACCCAATGGGCTCATACATAGTATCATGGTATCATCAACCCAAGTATCACCTATTTGAAATCTCGTGATTATTCGTATTTATTTGTTATTGTAGTATGAATATTATTGTTACCTTTATTACTTAAAATCATGACCGCAAACTTTTAGATACTGAATCTATTTTTGCCATGCAAGAAAGGACCTGACTAAGAGTACGGCATGTTGATACAATACAATTCGATAAGGATTTCCCTCGTTATTCGCAATGCTTACCTTTAGAGCAGAAGTGCCCATTTTTAGCAAATCACTTTTAGTAATATTTCTTTCATAGAATATTCCTTTCTTGATCTCCTCATCCTGCTCGAGATCAAATCCATATAGAGTGTATTGTATGCTTTCCTGAGCCATTTTACTTTGCGCTGCCGGATTCTACAACGAACAATAAACATAAAGTTATGATTGAGTCGGGGTTTCGGACGCCTGGGTAGCAGCTCAATATCGATGAAAAACTCAAAAACTACAGCTGCAAAGCATCCCGGGATTGGTGCATCCCTTGAACACCGCATATTCGATCAAGCTAACCTGGCTCGCATTAAAAGCATGTGCCCACTCAATCAAAAATAATGTTTCTTTTATTGCATGGGGTGCGTAGACGAAAGTGATACACATCTCAAATACACAGCACATTAAATCTGAAAGATTTTAATTATAATCCGAGTAGCACTAAATATAAAGCGGTTGTGTCATTTAATAGAAATTGTTGGGTGTTGAATGTTGCTTAGTACCTTCACGAGGGAAGCTAAGAGAAATATCGTTGTAGCCCTCCATTTGGCCGGCAAGCAGGCAAATGAGAAAGTCAACAACCTGAGTCATCTGGGAGTCCATATGCTGTTCATATCTTGGGCTATGAGGAAATACAAAGAGAACTACAGCATAGCTACACCGGAATTCCGTGCAGCAAACGAACTCCAACCGCCGCAGAGAAAAGGTGGAAAACGTGAGCTATCGGTTGCAGTACGAACCTCGACGGCGTGCCAGAATACTGGAAAAAGACAAGAAAATCGTGGGGGCGGGGGGGCAGTGTCTGAGTGATACTGCATCGAGATCTGCAAAGAAATGGCTACAACCAGCAGCAGCAGTAGTTAGGTGACGTTACATGGAAATAAATGGGGGTACGGAACGTTAAAACGAAACTTCTTTTCCGGCGTAATTTTAGCGACCTGCCTTTCCTGACCTTGTGTTCAGTGATGAGACAACATTTGCGGTCGAACAAGCGGTAAACAATCGACCTAGTGATGGCTTGGGTCGGCATAACCGCTTCAGGGGTACTCGCATCGTGTTTGTCCCACAAGACACGAAAATGAATGGCGATCTTTACCGCCAATTGGTTTTGGAGGATTGCCTGAAGCTTTCAGGAAATACACCACCTTAGAATCCTCGAAGGTCGCTACTTTAAAAGAGTGGGAGGACCATATCGTTTCCGCCACCTGAGCCCTTCGATCACCGACTGGAAGCCATTGTCAAGGCAAACAGAGGTTATATTGAGAATAAGCCCATAAAATTAACAGTCCCTTTTATTGATACGATTTAATTTTAGCAACACTCTCTTTGTACTTACAGGAATACCAACTATTTTCTGTGTATCAATTTAGTCTACGCACCCGGTATAACCTGTGCTAGTATAATTATTGCATTGATTCAAAATCTAAGTTGTAAATACCGTCTTCCAATAACTTACATGAGAGAGATTTAAAACATTTCTCTTCCCGATATTGCCGCATATGCCTGATGAGTATGGGGTACGCTCCATCATACCGGGAAATATGTCTTCCATCCATTTTCTCCCAAATACATCAAATGTAATGTGGATCATGATTGCGATGCCCATTGGGGAAACCACCCCGGGCGTGATTTCGCTGTAAAATGCACCACATATAACAATACATGAAAAGTGCGTATCTGCCTGACGGTTCCTTTTCGGTACCTAGTAAATTGTCCGGCCTGACCCACAGCCACCATTCATAGTAATAAAAGCCGTTTTCTTTTTCTGTTAATCAAATTCATTTCAATCATAACCTTGCATAGAGGACATGGACATATCAGCCATTTAGTTGCGCATCCAAGCACCACCTTGTGTTGGAAAGGGATCTCATTACCAGCAAACTGTCTTCTAAATGGCGTCTATAACGTAATGTACGAGCCAGGTGCACTGACAAGGATGTATCTAAATAATGCATTACAGAGCTGCAGGGACGACTCCACGTTTTCTGAGATATGTCCGCTTAAATTCAAGACAGCATTAATTTGCACCCCGAGGTGATTACTGGTGATGTAATTCACACAAGGAAGGGACACCTAGACATTGGCCTACCCTAACATCGCAATTAAGCCGTCACTTTTTAACTGGTAACCTGTTACCCTGCTGTAGGTATCCCATTACCCCATTGCGGTCATCCTGTGATTTCTAGATGAAGCTACACATAACTATCAATATGGCCGAATAAATCCTACGCCGCTTTCACGAGGAAATACGTAACCTTTGCATCCTTCGCAAAATTTCTAGAAACTATGAATAAGTTCCCCAAAAAGCTGTATTCAACTCTACGGCAAAATAAGGAAAAACAGACTTTGTTTAAAATCCAATTCGCCAATTGTATAGGATTCAACAACTGGGCAAGCTTTGCATTTGAATGTTTCACAAATTTTCAACCGCTATCAAGAAAGAGTCCATCTTTTCCCAAGTTTACAGCGTGTCCTGTAGGAAAGTTTTTCATACTCTGTACATGAACCTGACATTTCCCAGGTGTGCCCTATTCACTATGCTCTCTTTCTCGTCCACGCAAATCCACACACAAATAATAATCAAAACCATTAGAATCGCTCTCAACAGGGCTGTACATGATGGTGTACTTACTCGAGATTGCCTCGGGAGAAAATCTCCTGATCAGTACAAAGAAAACTGTTAAACTCATGCTGTGTTTCGAAGTCGCTTTCACGGAAGAACGAGGTAACTGGTCTCGATTGTAAGAGAACAGCTTCACCATCTACCAAAGCCCACTCGATGTCTCGCGGGGTGTCCGTGAACCCTGTCACCTAAGATGGTCATGGAGAACAAGTTATCGTAAGCATACATATAACATTACCGATTTATTGCTAATTCCCTCTGGTAGTACTTCGTTTCACGAGACGCACTTTACTTCTAAAAGTTGCCCCCAGCGATCTAGGGCATTTTGTCTCGGCAATGTCGATTTTTGTTGTGTTCCATTCATGCTGAAGAGGTACAGCATATTCGAAGAGTATGCGACCAACCTAAGCCTACAAAACGGCTGACAAATGCAGAAATAGATACAATAGCTCAATGCAATACAGTAGCTCATCTCTGTGTAGCAGATTTCTTTTTCATTCGAGGGGCTGTAAATGGGATAAGATAACTGCAGGTTCCTTCGAGGAGAGAGAAAAAAAAGTAATGCATAAGGGGAGACTAAATGTGAATGAGTTTATAAATGACAGTGCACTCGGCTCAGTGATATAACCCTCGGCTACTTTGAAAACACACAAACGTATGTTGACATTGATAGCTACAATCCGACGTAATCCATATCCAACAGGGTTACCCTAACCTTCATGCCAATATCAGCAAGACCGATCGCTTCCTCGTCTGTTAGGCAAAATTCCTGCATTTTATCCAAGGAGAGAGTCATTTCTTCAACTCCTTCACCGTTGTCGGACTCAGTAACTATTCGATCCTTGACTCCAAGCTGCAACGGATAAAATCAAATCATAGAGCATTAGTCCCCTGTTTGAAGAAGTAGTGGGATGAATCACTCATTCGTGATTATTCTTAGGTAGTTAGTTAATTAGTGAGCACTTACCACCTTCTTGAGCAATTTGATTGAAGGACATTGCTCGCCCGCCGTGTGAACAACAGGTTCCCACTGTAAAGTGTATGTGTCGGGCTCGACTGCGCCGGACACAACAGACTCGCCTAGTCCAAAGTTTCCGGTGATTAAAATTCGTCCTGGATGAGCTGAAACGGGGTCACAGGTGAACATCACTCCTGCGCTCTCTGCCCTTGCCATTGCCTGCACCACAACTGCCATAGGGACATTTATACACTGGCCGTATTGTCGCTTGTAGTTAAGCGCGGTAAGGGCGAACTGTGATGCCCAGCATTTGACGACAGCCTCAAGGATTTGTGTTTTTCCAGATACGCCCAGAAAAGTAGACATCTGTCCAGCCCCGGACATTTCCTCCGAGTCCTCGCCGACTGCTGAGGACCGCACCGCGAAGTGTCGGCTCTCCCATTCATCTCCAAACGACTCTATCAATTTGCTGAACAGCTGCAAGAGATAATCACAGGATGAAACGGAATACAACAGTCCCTCCGATATCGATAAAGGCTGCAGATGCTCTCTAGATATCTCTAGAAATGAAATGCATTCACTGTCTCGTTCACAAGCTCTAGAATTTTACATTACACATATTTAATACTAGCGCTTGATTGCCCTTTGAAAAATATCCAGATAGAGATAGAATAAGAAAATCATAGTCGAGAAAAGTTTGTTGATATGATATATCAATGGGTTGTGGTTAGGGCGTAGAAAAACTGACTAAATGTTTATTAAATAAAAAATTCAATACCAACCAATTGTTCAAGAGAAGTAGGTAACTTGATTTGATTTATCCTAGTCATGCACCTCTCTGATGCCAATTTAAGGCAAGAAATATCTACAGGGCCGGTCGAGTGGTCCAAAGCTGTTTCGAGTTCCATAATAGAGCTTGCTACTTCCGGCAGAGCAGCGAATACTCTGTACGCCTCCACCGTAAGCACAATCGCGCAAGGCACAGTGAACACGACACCCTGTAATGTATTATAACATGCCCTCCTAGGTTAGGTGTACGTAAAACAAAGATCAAATATGCCTAAGGCGCATATAATTACAGGGGTACTATAGTTCTAAAAGTTAGCCAGTAGATTGTACTATGTGTTGTTGGAGATAGAATGTATGCCTGGCATTTCAACTATTTGAGTTTAAAATTTTACTTGAGATTGAAAATTTTATTTCAATTAATCTAGTAAAAGGTGAATTTGCTTAAAGATAAACCATTTTGCACCCTCCTTTATATTAGACCTTATTTATAATTACCTTCGGACAAACATCCCTGTCGCAATTTTGTAGTAACGACAGCTTGGACTATTGTGTACTAGCGTGTTCTACTTTACCAGGTGATCAACTTATATAAAAGGGACATTTTCGGAGACAGATTTCACTCACCTGGGTAATCACAACGACATAAATCCTTTAAAAAGAGCAGTCAGTAGCTGCTGACTATGCCAGTTGTAGCCGTTCCATTGTCGTCATAATCAATGAAAAAAGTCGCCCTTCATACGCCCATTTTTTTAAAAAGCAAAACTGCGAATTCGGCTGCTACATATCACTTATACTTCGCTAGCATCTTTTCGAGCCATCATTTTCAGAAGCGTTTTTGTATTCTACTATTACCTCGAGTTAAAAAATTCGCTCTGAAAGTGTAGACCAATATGAAATAATAGCTTCACGAAATGTCCTACGATAGTAATATATTTCGGAGGAATATCAATCAGCCATAGAGTTCACTGATCATGCGATTTATACTCGTAGAATCCTCAATGTCACGGTAGAGTCTTTAATGGGATATCTCAGAATGAAACTATGAATGAATCTTTAATGGGATATCTCAGAATGAAACTATGAATGAATCTTTAATGGGATATCTCAGAATGAAACTATGAATGAATCTTTAATGGGATATCTCAGACTGAAACTATGAATGAATCTTTAATGGGGTATCTCAGAATGAAACTATGAATGAATCTTTAATGGGATATCTCAGAATGAAACTATGAATGAATCTTTAATGGGATATCTCAGAATGAAACTACGTACGTTATCGTTCTTCTTCTGAAGATAATGACCAATAGATGTCAGCACAGCCAGTGACGAACCCTTGCCGCCAGTGAGATCTGAGCGACGGCAAGCCTCCTCCATCGTGTTTACGATTTGTGCTCGTTCGCAAGCAGACGCTTCAAAAAGTGAGTTCCTGTCATGTGAGATTTGATTTCAAAGATCAATTCGTTGGTACTACATTGATAATTTACGAAGTAACTCACTTTGTACACAACTGTCAGCTGTTAATTATATAACTGCGATTTCATAAAAACAAAAAAAGGCAGAAGGAGCGACTGACGCTCCAGCTCGTGGGTTAAAGCACAGCTAGTGGATTTTCACCAATCACTCAGATTTTCTCAGCTTTGAAAGACATCAATTTATTCAAACATACGGTAGTTAGCAAGAATTATTTCTAGGGATTATGGGGGGGGGGGTGAGGTCGACAATGTCCCGAGGAAGGCGATGGCATTGCCTCTCTGCACAGCGAGGGACAGGCGCTGCAGAAGGAAAGAGCCTGCGCGCTTGTCCCCGGTAGCGCGGATCAACCTATGGTAGACCCCTTCGAGGAAGTTCGCAGTGAGAGGGCCGTGCCCGCCCAATGTCTCAAAGGCAAGTGGGGAAAAGAAAGACATTATAAAATTTGTTTATCACGCTCAGTTGATATACGATAACGCATCATTGTTTACTTATTACTTACATCGTGAGCTTTTCCGGGGGTAATACGTATTTTCCGGGAAGTTCGAAACTCACTCCGTACACAAGGTGCTTCTCTTTGCCTCGTGTGAGTTCACCATCGAAATCGACCACCAACCAAGCATCCGCAGCAGTTGCATTCAACGTGCTGATTGTCGTTAATTGGTCTTTGGGCTTTACAGAAATGGTGTGCGAATAGTTTTTAGAGCGGTTTGCTAATTTCGCGTCAAACACAGAAGAAATTCATATATTAGTCACTCGATTGGAAAGTCAAAGAGATGTTTCCTTGAAATATATATGAACGATGCTTAGTAACCAAATCGTTCCTAAGTTCACAGTAAAGCATAGCATAACATAACATAACATTTGCGGTTTATTTCCGGAACTGCAATTTTACAATGCTTAAGTTCTCGATTAAAAAATAGCACGCATAATATACAGTAAATGTTTATGGCACAATGGTTTAATGATGCATGCCTTAGTGGAACAAGTAAAATCAAAATAGGTGCGTATATCTATACCGGTTTGGAAGGTGAATGTTGCCGGAGATAATGTCTGACTCGGATCCCTTTGAAAGCGTCCTTTAGAAATGGGTCTGCCGAAGTAACTCATATGAAAGCAGTACCCATAGCATTTCCCGTCTGTTGATTCCATCAAATGGAACACTGTGCCGTTCTAAACAAATAAATAATGAAGATTAATAAATTTCATTGTTCCCTCGGTTGAACTAGAGCGACTGCTGAACTGATTTGATGGGAAAGTATCTCTTTTCTACTCTATTACTAAAAACTAGAGGTGAAGCTGACAAATGTGGTTACATTTGCCAGTAAATGTCAGGCTAGCGATTGATCGATCTGCTAAATTAAGAAGCTTGAAGGCTTGTGTCCTTGTGGACAACAATTCGTCGAGGAAGTCCTTCGCATGAGTTTCAGCTCCAGACTTATCAAAATTCAGCACTCTAGATGTGATGACGCCAAGTGATTAATAGCAATTTACAGTAAGTTAATAGCTTTTAGAAAAAGTGGGACAGAGTTAATTGCTCTTTAGTCATCGTTCATAAACGTACCGTTGCATATCCACTATAGTGGCGGATGCCTTGAAGTAAATCAGATTTGCCCAACAGCTTCAGGCGACTACCAAATAATAGGAGCTCGTTGCGCTCGCCATCAAGCGTAAGCTCACAGAACCAGGACCCAGCTTGTAGAAATGCTTCCATATTGCGACAGCAACTTAAAGCAAGAGAATCAATGTTAATCTACAATCATGTATTATATAATAGCATATGATAATAATGGTGACACTTGTTTTCGACGAACTGATCAAATAAACCTTTAATCTTACTCAAGGTACAAGGAGACGGTTAAATTCAATATTCCTTTCAAAATCGCGCGAATAAGGCCGGAATCGTTATTGTACCATCTAATTTTTGTCACCCTATATAATCACAAAAAAAAACTCTACACTCAAACTATTAGTAAATCTGAGCTGGATTTGTGGCCTGTATTTGTAAAATATCGGTACTGAAGTTTCTGTGATAGCAGGATGTGAACCTATCCTCTCTTGCACGGCACGTTAAGACCTCAGGCTTTTGGTGGTCTTTTTTTGTGTTCTTTACCATCGCAAACAAAGTTTTCTCAACTTCGCTCTTTAGTGGACATGGAGTTGAATCTAATTGAGCCCTAGCGTCAGTCATCTCCAGGTAGTGTGTTGGTACTCCACATCTGTATGTACCCATGATAGAAATCTCTCTAATTTATCTTTGCTAAAATATTCAGTTCACCCGCTCGCGATGGCGACCATTGTTGGCATGCATACGTCAGGAGCCTGGTCGCAAAAGCGCATGATATCCAGTTGCATATGAGTTAATATATGTGAGCTACGTGATTCACCTGTTCCCGGAAGTCGAGGGTTGCAGAAAGCTTTGTCCCTCAATCTTTGATTCCGGCTAGCTTTGCCAATTTGGTTTCGTCCAGAGTCTAATATAATTCTGGTCTATGAAAACCGTAAATAACAGGCTGCCAAGTACCGTTCCTTGGGGAGATTAAGTCGTGGCATACACTTCACCAGACAGAATGTTGGTGGTCCTCTGGGCACAGGAAGTCTGATATCCCTGTGGTCTCATCCCTTTCTCAGGAAGAACAGACAGCAACAGCTGCATCGCCTCGAAGGCTCTATTAAATCACTGTTTATAAACTCAACCGGGTAGTCATCGGTGATGATCTACAGTGTTATTCGGTCCGCTGCGGAGCGACCCTTTCTATATGCATATCGCTAGGGACTGATGAGCAGTTAACTCGCCCCGTTAGTGTGATAGCATTGTTAATGGTGCGTTCGAGTATCTTGAAGCTTCTTGAGTTGAATGATACTGGACGCTTGTTGCCTTCCCCACGCCTCCCAAGCGGGAGGGAGCCCCCTGGAAAACCGCCGCAATCCGGCATACCCGCACGGAGGCCTGAAAAATTCCTGTCCCTACCCCCGACGTTTGGCACCCTTAAAGAACGTCACCCCTTCCGATCTGCCACTCTAGTTTTTCCTTGTCCTTGAGCACCGCCTCGGCGTATCTTCGGATGTTGGCCCATCCCTTTCGATGTCCCATCATTATGGCGGCTATATCTTCGCATGAAATCGGGAGGGGCCGTGCGACTCTAGCCGCGAGGTCTCGCCGGAGCTTTTTGAAACGAGGGCATGCCTCGAAGGTGTGCCGCGCCGTGTCGTCGACTCCCAAGGTGTATAGCGTACACTTTGGGGACGCCGCTTTGCCGATCTTGTGACGGGACTGCTGGAACTGTCCGTGGCCGGTAAGAAGTTGAGCCAGCGGGTAGGAGAGGGACCCGTGACAGGCCGCTAACCAGGCCCGGCAACAGTGACCTCGTCTAATGCCCCGGATGCCCGGGCTGGATCGAGGCCCACCTGTTCACTCACCGGTCAATCGGACCGTCCTGGCTTGTAGGCGTGCTCCCCTCCATCTCGCGGCTATGCCTCTCGTCCCTTTTAGACACTCGGCGATCGTCAGCGACCACGGGATCTGGCGGGCCAGAACTTGTAGTGCCGTGGTCGCCACCGTACTGTGGGATCTCGCGACCCTGATCGCCGTAGTCCTCTGACGGCTGTCGAGCATCCGGGCAATCGTCTTCTTCTTGGCTGCGTGCCCCCAAAGGGGGGAGGCATAGAGGGCAATGCTCTCCGCCACCTTGGCCAGCAGTCTTCTGACCTCATCCGTAGCTCCATGTGTGCGTGGGAGGATCCTTGGGAGGTCCGTGGCGGCTCGCTCCGCCTTCTCGGATGCGTAATTTGCGTGCGAGGCTCCCGTGAGGCCGCTGTCGAGAATAACCCCCAAGTACTTGGCCGTCTTCGTTGGCTTGAAACTATGGCCGGCTATGGTGAGCTCGATGCTCGGCTGACGTTTCCGTCCGTTGAGCACCACCGCCTCAGTCTTGGCCGGCGCAAGTTCCAGTCCCAGGGGGCGGAGGCACGCTACGACTTGGCCATTGCCGAATTCGCCGCATACTGAAGGATCCGGTCATCACGTTCTCTGACTATGAGGGCCACGTCGTCGGGATAGGCACAGGAGGTCACAGACACGGGGTAGTTGAGCCGGGGAACGCAGTCGTATGCGATGTTCCAGAGCGTCGGTCCGAGAATCGAGCCCTGAGGGACTCCCGCACAGACCTTGTACCTCCTGCCACGTACACCACGCTGCGGTCTGAGAGGTAGGACGCTAACACTCGCCTGAGATATGGGGAAAGAGACGTCCGCTCGAGGGCGTTGTTAACAGCATCCCATGAGAAAGTATTAAAGGCGTTCTTGACGTCCACCATGACCACCAGGCAGTGGCCCCGCGATGATTGCGGTCTCGCCCTCTCTTCTGTAGCGCTGCCAACGACCTTCTTGATGGCCGAGAGAGTAGAGCGGCCCGGTCGGAACCCATGGTGATCGGGTGACAGGGTCGCTCCGCTTTCCGTTCCAATCCTCATTCTTCCGTTGATGACGTGCTCCACCGCCTTGGAGAGGCACGTCAGCATACAGATTGGACGGTATGCCGACGGCTCTCCGGCCTGTTTCCCCGGCTTCGCAATGATGGCCAGCTTGGCTTCTTTCCATCGTTGTGGGAAGGATTTCGTTCTCAGGATGCCATCGACCATCCTCTTAAAGACCGCCGGGTGCTCCCGAAGGAACAGCTTGACGGCAGAGGAGGGGACCGCATCCAGTCCCGGCGCCTTCCTGACCTTGGTTCGGTAAAGTACCCTCTTGACCTCCTTATCCGAGACTGGGGGGGGGCAGTGTATCGCTCTCCACGATTTGCACCGGTCGAGGAGGGGGCTGCGACGGGAACAGCGCTCCGATCGTAACTGGGCCACATCTGGCAGGAGTTCGGCGGTGGAGTGGCGGAGCTTCTTCCTGACGATCTTGTAGCCCTGCCCGAAGGGGTTGGAGTTGACCTCCTGGCAGAGCCGACGCCAGCTCTTCGCCTTGCTCTTCTCGATCTCCCTCTTGAGTATCTTGCGGGCGGCGCGATGTTGCGAATCCAGCGCCGGGGCGTCCGTTGGGTGGCGCGCGTGTGCGCGTGTGAGGGAACGTCTGAGCTGGTGGCACTTCCTCCGGGCCAGGGCGATCTGCTCGTTCCATCAGAACTTCAGAGTCCTTGCTTGGGCGCCCCGGCGTTCTCCCCGGGAGGCTGCCCGACAGGCGTCCTCCAGCATCGTTGAGACTGCCTCGGCGGAGTAGTCGGGTAGAGTTTCCACCCGGCGGGCTATTTCGCTTTGAAGCCTCCCGGGGTCTATCCGTCGCGGCGGCGGGCCACCCCGAGAGGCAGGAGGGGAAACAATCATAGGCGGGGCTATTGAATAGTAACAAAAGCGTGGTCGGAGAGGGACTCGGAGTCCCAGTCAACCCTCCAGTCGGCAATTCGAGAGAAGACGTCCGGGGAGGCCCAGGTGAGGTCCAGGATGGACGAGTGACCCTGGTGGAAGCAGGTAGCGCCCGGGGTATTCACCAGCCACAGATCCGTGGCCGCTGCCCACTCTAGGAGCGCCTTCCCCTTACTGTTGGTCTTGTTGGACCCCCCCGTAAGACGCTCCGCATTGAAGTCACCCGCCACCATCAGCCCCGTTTGGTGCCCATTTCCTCGGATCGCCTCTGTCAGGTCAGCCAGGAAACCGAAGTACACCTGAGGGGAGCAGTTAGGGGAGATATAAACCGAGTAGATATGGAGACCCTGAGTACTAATGTGGGAGTAGTTATTGCCATGACTAACTGAGGTGAGGAATAAGGAGCTGTTGATTATATCTATTGCAAAGGTTTTACTATCATCGGACATCGTATGCGACGTTATTGTTTTGAGGGGGGGTTCGGAAATGACCAACAGGTCGGCTTCCTTTTCGGAGGCAACCAGATTGGCCATGTCTCTCGCCCAGGGAGAATGGTTCTGATCTATTTGGAGGATCTTAATACGCCCCGTCATTACTTATTATTATTACCCTTCCCCTGTCTAAGGTCCGCAACACGCTGTCGGAAGGCCGGGCACCGCGTCGTCGTTGCCCCATGTCCAGAGATGTTGCACATGTAGCAGTGGAGTTCTTCGGAGCCCGCTTTGCTTGGGCAGTCTCTCGCCGAGTGTTTCTCCTTGCCGCAGCGGAAGCACTTGGGGGAGGCCGGGGAAGCGTCCTTGCATTCCCCCGTAAGGTGCTCGAAACTCAGGCAACGGGCGCACTGAGGTACATTTACGAGCTCGCGGAGGGGGCACCTCGCCCAACCTATCTGGATCATGCCTTTCCTGATTAGCTGCTGGGCAGCGCGCGGGGGAACTCTGACATGAAAGTGCCTTCCCCCCTCGAGGAGGTCCTCATAAAACCTATCTCCACTTCAGAGGGCTTCAGGCCTTCAATCGAGAGAGCACCCATGATATCTTCATACTTATGCGAGTCGAGCGCTGTGTGTTCGCCTTGATGTCAGCCGCGAAGGCCTTCGTAGCGTTTGCAACGCTCTCGCTGAGCATTGCAACTATTAGCAGCACTCTATTCAAGACTTGTCCTCTGTCTGTCCAATTATTTATTCAATTCATTTGGGGCCGTCTAAGCTCCCCGTCTAAGCGGGTTTTTATAGTACATCGATTATCGAGTCTCATACATCGATATTTTTGAGAACTCTATCGATGAAGGCCTCTATTGTCAGGTTGCCCCTCTTTATCGTTACGTTTACTCAGCTGTGTAGATACATAAGAGGGGAACTTTTCAAGCATATGGTCAGCTGAGATAGATTTGTTCAGAGCAATCTCCCAGTTCGAGGCTAGGAGATTGCGAACTGATTCATGGCGTCATAGTTCCTTTTTTAAAGGTCATACATAGAAGACTATATAATACATACGCTTTCATAAATAGTTTCTCTCGCACTGAGCTCAGGGGCGCACGTGTCGTGTGGGACCAGGATAGGTTTGGTTACCTACAACAGCAAACGGTCTCTCAATGTTGATCAGCTTGTCGAGCAGAGGTTTTCCATCGATACAGTGTCTTGTGCTGGTCCCATAGTACCGGAGAACTACACAACTGCCAACTGGGCTGGTGATTCGTTTGCAATGTCCACACATATTGGCTCACAAAAACAGTCACCAGTTTCGACTTGCGCACAGTATACAGCCTTGTTGACCAAGATGGTCACTCCACCGCCCCGCGCACCTCGATCTATCCAACTTCTTCCTTTCTTCCTTTATAATCTCAGAAGATAGGTTGTATATATTTTTGAAGAAAAAAACATGACTTGGCAATAATTACCTCGACAATCTATTAATTATAATACTATCTTCTCAAATCTCTTTGGCTCAGTTCAGTTTTCGGAAGTGATCTGAATGCTACGCAATCACTGCGGCCCTGAGGAGACTCAGGTAGATCGGAGTTCTGACCGAAAGTCTTCTTTGATAGAAAAAGCGTTCTTGCTGCCAGTGCTACGTTACACAATCAGGTATGGGGAGATAGATACTTGGGGATACCTCGCAGAGCTCAAATCAGCGAGAACGACAGCTTGAAAACCATGTTTGGTAGAAGCCGTACGGAGTCTTCGGATCACCTCTATGCCTCGAACGAACAGCTCTGCGTGAACAAAATATAGCCCCTTCGTGCTTTTCAAGCGGTATTGTCCCAGGTGAGATCTCTTTCCCGTTCACAGCCGTCGTTAGCCGTTCAAAATAATTCAGGGTGCAACTTGTCCAACACATGGTGGCTCTTCTTTCATAACTATTTTTATTTACGAGAACTTAAGCGTAAACACTTCCTCAGTCTATTTAATCAAGACAGCTTCCGTTCTACCGAGAGGATCTTACGGGGATCGGTATTTGACCACCTTTCTATATTGTAGCTTAAATGTCAAATTAATCAATTTCCCTTGCGCTAAGAGAGGAAACACTGAATCTGTAACTATGTTTACATTATTGTCTTACTATTTAATTATAGGAATTGGACAGAGAGAATTTTACTTAGCTGACTCACTCCGCTATGCTGGAATTTGCCTTATCGATATCGTCTCCTATATGCGACCCAGCTGCGTACTTTCGGGCAAGCATGGAGGGTGAACATAGCTTGGGCAGTTCGAACGGGTGACTCATTGAAGATATGCGAGCACCCAACTTCACGTGCACTCCATGTCTCGAGGTAGCTTGTGCAGGGCCTGTATCGATCAGCACGGCGCTAATGTACACCCGCCAGAAACGCATTGGTCCGTGACATTCGAGGCGAACCCCGCCAGCACTGTACACACGCGTCGACACTGACATATATAGAACATATACTTAATATGTATGAACATATACCCCATATTCTATCAGTGTATGGGGTAAGTATAAATCTGTTTCTGTAACTTCTCTCAATAGCTGGTTGTGCTCTGATGAATTCAAACCAATGTACCATGGCCATAGAAAATTATTGTGAGGTGTTTAACGAATTGACGCACATTCTTATTCAACACAGCTTATATATATATATAACTGATCTGTGCCATATATAGATATATATATATATATATATATGTGTGTGTGCCTACCATCGCTGTGATCCTTGTAGGACTGTTCGCGTAGAATCAAGTTACGTTCTCCGAATTTTACTCGCGCCCAAACAATTGCGAGGCCTCCAGGAACGCGCTCGAAGAACACCTCCACAAAGTCCCCTCTCGATCTATCGATCCCCAACAAGTGTTGGCAATCTCGACGCTGCAATATTTTCGAATGACGTTAATAACATGCGGTAAAAGTAAAAAACAACACTGGAGATAATTATTCAACACCTAATAACCCCGGACTAAACATTAGTTGTCAAGCAGAGTAACTGCGAGCATATAACGACTTCCGATGTTTATCTATACCTACATTCGCTCATGAATAATAAAGAATAAAGTCGTATCCTAGTTTCACTCAAGTAGGAATCATGCATATTTCTCAGTTGTAATTTGAGTTTTGGCGCGTTGAGAGAAGGTTCGTGATTTGCCAATCAACTGTTATGTTAACTAGTAGTCGATCTCTCGTTACCCGCTAATTCAGTCTGTGATTAGATTCAAGTCAAGGAAGTCGCACGGTCGACGTTGCTTGCGTTTTGTTCTCAATTTAGTTACCCAAGGTTAAGCGTTCTAACTAGAGCACCTTAGGGAGCTGACACCACGCCTTGCTTAGTATCTCTAAGCCCTCCCAGTAAGTTACATTTCTCTTTTGGCTCTTTAATATTCTCTATCTGATTTAATCTGTAACGTTTGGTTGAATAAATTAACCATCTCTTCGTTGGATTGCTTTCTCACCGAAAATTCTGTTTTCATTTTCTAGATAGCTTGCCTAATTTTGAGAAATTTAGCAGTAATCTCACAGTTAGATTCTCTATTTTCTAATTACCCCGTTATCATTTATGACACTTGGTACAAGGAAACTCGCGAAGAAGACTATATCCATCCGGCATTCCATATATTTTGATCACCTAGATAGGTGAATATAATCCCTACAAGGAATATTTATAATCCGATATGTGTAATAGAGGAGCACGGGAAATGTCTTGTGGTCATACTTCACGCAATACTGTCAGTGTAATATATTGATTTAACGTTAAGTTTAGAATTCACACATGTGGGGGGGGGGGGCTACACCATAGAAAGCCAAGAATTATATAAGAATAAATTTAGTGTGTTCATGTCGTGACGTTGTGGAAGTATAGGATATAATTCGGGATATTGGCAGCACTTTCTTTTTGAGAATGAATACCGAGATCGACCCCACAATTTTAGCTTCTGTTTTGTTATTCATCGTCCCATTTATTATTTAGTCAGCAGACCTAAGCAGATGTCATGTGACTTATTGCGGTTTAACTCGGTTTATGCTACTACAATAATTACGATCTCATTATAGAGATTATTTCTCATCGTCAAGCCAATCACAATCAAACCTCAGTTAAATCTACGGCGGGCCCATCGGCGTTCCACTCATATTCCGGGTAAATCGCATTGATTTGCTCTATGTTCCAGTGATCACCAACGTCATAGTACGGGAAGTACACTGCAAGACGGTCCAATTGTTCGCGTGCAAACCGTTTTAGTTTCATGTGTCGGATCATCTGAAATAATATGACGAGAATACGCTGTACCTGTTGCTCATTATATGTTACATATGTGGCAATAATCGAGGTACTCGATGCGATCATTTGTCATGTTGGTTGACTCAATGACCTTCGAAACAGTGCTCCCTCTCCGATTGGGTCATTGTGGGGCGATAGACAAAAATAATGTGAATTTGTGACAGCTTTTTAGATTAGACTACCGTTTACCTTTTAGGCTTAGTGCACGAAGTTAACGCTCAGTCAGGCAATTGTTTTGCTTAGACAATCTTTCAGAGCGAAGTGATTTCAGTAACGGAAATGACCGCAATGTACTAAATGTAATGTGAATATTGCGATCGCAGCATACGTTTCAAAGGGAGAATATCGTACTAAATCGATGATTTTTAAGCATTGTGACCGTAACAATGACCAACACTGCTACACATTTGTGTGCTTTAATCAAATGAATGAGATTACAGGTCTACTTGAAAGTCTACGTATTCATAAATTAGAGGAAATTATTCGAACTTCGCATTATACGAGACCACTGACAAGTTTTGCTTATTGTCTATGGTGTACAACACTTCTATGTGTGCGCCTCTAAATAGTGTATTCGGCAATGGTGCTCACATTTGAAATCGGCGGGCGGGCGTGTGCTAACAATATCACTGCACAAAAGGTGGTTTCCGAGATGTTTGCCCTTATCCAACACAGTTGTTAATCACTGTAAGGTCAAACGATCTGACAAAAAACACCGAGCCTTAATACTGTACTGTAGAAATCTACAAGTTGTTTAAATTCAACCAACTGGTGAATCTCGGAGCAATCACCATCGTCACTCACTCAGCGTTCGATTTTCGGACACTCGCAGTCATCAGCTGTGGTTGTCATGGGCAAGGGTAAGGGGAGCGTACGCGCATCAGGTGAAAGGGAAATTTCTATTATTGGGCTCTGCCAATCGCTCCGTGGGTATGAGTCCAATAGCCCAACGCGCCACAGCAGTGAAGGTAGGACAACATAGTATTGGGCAGCGAAAATCAGCTTCTGATATTAGAGTCATCCTAGAAGCATTCTAATGAGCCAGTTTGAGGCCGGTTCTTTTTTAATGAAACGTTAAAGGGAGAAATCTACCATGATATGCACCGGGCTACACTGTTTTATAGGTATTTGGCACTGTAGTATAAGACTCCTGCTGATTAAAAGCCTTCCCCACCGTTCCACATTTGCATTTAAAGGGACACGTCTTATAACTCAATGCCAAATAGCAGTACCGTGGACATTAAATGCTGGCTGTGAGTGAGTCCGGAAAATTTACTTTGCTGACTAAAAGCCTTTATCGTTTACAACTGATCCTGCACTCATTAATAGTCCAATCGGGCGAAACATCGATAGTTAATAGAAGACTCAGCCCTTAGAAAGAGGAATCTGTTGCGTGTGTCTATTAGGCGACTTTCCTTGTCGGAACGATTTCGATTTGTGGCGCGATAGAGCAAACATTGTTCAGGGACACAATCGGAAATGAATGCATCTCTCAAAAATTCACAGAAAACACAGTCATTGTCTAAGTACATGTATGACTTGGGGGGGGGTAGAATTATCGAATAAGTCCTTCAGAAGAAAAAATTTTGGCCTGAACGGATGTTCAGCACCGATCATATAATAGAATATAACGACCATATCCAGGTCCAAAAATAGTGATATGACACATTTGATCGAGTGATGTTTAGAGTAGAAATTATCACAGCTTTTTGTCATTTAGCCAAGCAGACATCTGATACGATATTGTTTGTGTAGCTATTTTTATTTAGCGTGGGAAACAATGAACTAGTCGAAAAGTGCAAACACGCCTTTTATATAATCGGCAAAATTTGAATTCAGCGTAGCTTACTCGCAACCGACAAATCATTCGATAGCACTATACTTACGTTGACAGCGAGAGTGTGTCTTACGTTGGTTTCGGTCAGTAGTCACAGGGGATTGAAAACGGAGATCACATTAACAAAAATTCAGCTGCGAAGGAAGAATTATCTGCTGTACCTGTACGCATGTAAAAACATAGTCCATGGTTAACTAAATAGTATTTCAATTAAAATACTTAATATCTTTAATGGCTGTTCCATTAAATGATTCATATTCACCCCTACGTATTTATTATTTTAGTGGCAGTCTAACCGACTAATACCTATAGACACTACTATAATCGGTAGCCACAACTGGATAAGAACGACACGTGGTGACAGCGCACTCACTGCTTTGTATCAAGGGAACTTGTTGATGACGCTGATAAAAGAGGTGTGGAACAACTGGATATTAATCGATGCTATGAACGGTTCACCCGTCTTGAGCCAGTACCCCTGCTACCTCCTCGCATCCGTCTATCACGTTGATATTAAGAACAATCATCCACTTGTACCTCACTCTCTCAGTCTCTCTGTGTCTATCTGTCCATATCTTTCTGTCACCGATAGCGTCACGAAGCCGGATCTTGCATAATACGTCCATTATTGATCTAAATCATTCTCGCAAATAGTGACCATAAAGCAGAGACAGGCAACTTAAAGCCACTTCTTTAGTCCTGTTGTGTCCTTATATTCCCCAATTTAATTGGAATTTGGCGCTTTAGTGAATAACTATGGCCTGTTCAATCATCTGTTAATAAATCGTTAAATATACATCACTATAGTTTAAATTATCTTGTATATTATTTATATTTTCAATTGATTTAATAATTTTATTGGTTAAAAATTGGCTACGTAGTCAACACGCATATGTTACCTTGGTGACCTAGTGATGCATATATCATTAATTCCCCCAAGCCCCCCCCCCATTCGCAAAGGGACAAGTTTTAAAGAAAATATTCTCAACTGCGTCTTGACCTCTTCTTACGTCGGATCCTTTTCGAGAGCTCCAGAAGAAAAACACCGATGGCCACTGGTGTAATTGTAAACTCGAGGTTGGCGGTTGGCGCTCCCATTTGGTAGGTGTCATTTCGCACTTGACGAGCCTTCGTTGTATTAAAGGCAGCACTGAAATGTTTCCGAGCGTGACTCACCAGATCATATTCCCATTTCGTGTGCATATGGTATTAGGGGAAACATCGTCAGATCGTTCGCCGTCATTCAGTCATAGACGAGACAGTTTGGCGCACGTTGGGCTCGCCAGCAGCCCTTATGCCATTAGAACCTCGTTAAGCATATAGCGCAGCGGGTTGTTACTTAGATTACTCATATATACGTGATTTTTTTTTTATTTTCATATTAATTTTAGCCGTCGCGTCAAGTTCGCACATATTTCAGGTGCGTCATTTTATTGTTACATGTATTGCTACATGGTGATACATTTAAGCATGCCCTTGTTGTTCATTTTCTAGAGCCTATGATGATAACAGTAGACATATATAATACCTAGCTCCTTTAACCGGTTTTAACATTCGTTCTCCGAGTAGCACTTTTCATTTCCTACTATCTTTCTCAAAAGAAATTCCCCAAAAGTCTAATCGTAATCGTTGCTGCGAACCAAGCAAAAGTAACGCAATGTGTGCAGGTTAGTCACTGCATATTTTAAAAGGTGCTGTTCATTGTTTGTTTGAATTTTTATATGAGAGATACCTTGGCTTTTCATAACTCACACGTCGCAACCAGTGTGCCTTGGAAACCTTTATCACCGGAATCATTTTTAATGTTGTCGAATTAATGGCAGGTTCAATGTTCGTCTCTCATGTAACACCTTGTTTTCATGATCTGCATCTTATCAGAGTAATGATCTTTCGAGCTGTGTAGGAACTTGTACAATTGTGCATGACTTTGTGTTCTGCATGGTTTATAATAGCCATTATTCCTTCCACAAATTTGTGCCCATGAAAGTTACAAAAACAAGTATGCTTTTTAGTTGAAAATAAAACTTCGGTTTTTAATCATCTAGTCATACATACAGGGTAAATAGCCATACGAGTCTATTCTTTATTAGTTCGGTCCTAGAGTGGTGTCTCTGAGGGGGGTGGTACCAGCGGCGTCGTTGCTGGCGGTGTTATGGGCGATTCCTTACGCGAGTTAACGATAACGTGATTTGTTACATCGGTCTCTGATGTATCAGATGATTTGAGAGGCCCTGTGATCTGAGAGGCGTCTTCGTCCATAGATATGGTGTTATCTTGGCTTGTTGCTTCGGTCTGATTGCTTAGGTCTGAGTTTTGCTTTGCAACTTTTCCATTGTTTCCGTCGAGCGTGATGGTCTCGCCTGATCGGAAGAATTCGGTGGCTCCGAGAACTCCCACGACAGCAGGCAAACCGTACTCGCGCGCCACAACTGCTCCATGGGACAAGAGACCTCCAAGCTCGGTAACCACACCGCTAAGCAGCGGGAAGTACGGGGTCCAGCCTATAGAAATAGGAGTAAATTAAGAGTGCTATAATGAGTAATCACTGAGAATTTAACAGAACTTGGCACAAATGCTTACCAAACTAGCGTTGATGATACGTAATATAATTTCAAAGTGTTTACGCAGAGAGAGTTTGTATGTGAACTAGCCTTGAAATATATATGCAATGGAACCAGTTTGCATTTCAAGAACGACAGTTGACACGCAACTGAGTTGTAAGATCTTTCTCGTACAAATTTTCTGTACCCTTTGTCAGCGAAAAGTACGATGGGCCGAGGCCGCCAACTTAGTGAAGGTGAGAAAAAACTTATTATCAACCTCAATGAAGAAAACACGTCAAAATCGGAAACTGTGCGATTTTTACAAAGAAGCAAGGAGGTGATTTCAAATTTTCTTAAAGATCCTGAACAGTACGGAACCAATAATGCACCAAGACGACCCGAGGCAGTAAGAGTACGAGAAGAACGCTTCCACCTCCGAAGAGCCTCTAACAGATTTTTCACTTGTCGCAAAATTGCATCCGAGGCTGAAGTCGAAACGAACGTCCGAAACTTGCAACGATGCCTTCAGGCATTGGAACATCTTGTTAATAGAAAACTCAAAGGAAAACTTCCTTGGTTATTGAAACACAGATCCAAGATTGAGCTTCACTCGTGTGCAAATTTTGTTTACAGATGAGTGGCAACGTTGTGCTCTTTTCCGATCAAAATAGATTCAATTTGGTCCCGATGGACATTTTTATTATTTCCACGACATTAGGAAAGAAAATAAACTCCTAAGTTGACGACAGGCGGGAGCTGCTGGTGTGATGATTTGAGCCGGTATTGGCTACGACGGGAAGACCGATTTGGCCTTCGTAGACGGGCGAATGAATAGTCGTGCCTACGTTTCTATGGTGGAGGATCAACTTAGGAATCACGCCGAGAAGATCTGTGCTGAAAGGATCATCAAGGAGTTCTTCGACACTCAACACATACAGTTACTGAGCTGGCCCGCACGCTCTCTAAGCTTGGATATTCGAGAAAACCTGTGGTGCGTCGTATCTAGAGCTGTTTTTAAAGGTGGTAAGCGGTATCAGACGCTACATGAGCTAAAAGCAGCTTTGGTAGCCGAATGGCACGTTCTTGATCAAAACCTCGTACGTAAATTTTATGAATCTATGCCCAGTGGATTCATTTCTGTTCGGGAGAACGGCGGTGGCCCGACAAAATACTAAATTTGTAAAAAAATTGTAAGAGAACGATGTTAGAACTCAGTTGTGTTCGACAAACACTAAGTAGGTGATAATTTTGACGCACCCTCGATAACGCCCGATATCAAATATCTACATCTGAGTTAGATAGCCAAATTTTCGTGGAATGTTCTTGAAATGTGATATATTTGAATGACTGAAAGCGAAACTTAGGGTTGAGAAAAAAATCAGAAACAAGGGGCTATCTTTTTGACGCGGTGTGTATGCAGACGTTTGATAGAAATCTTATGACGAAAAGCAGCTGTTTGTATACCTGTGTGAAGGCTCAACGGTTCCCTTTCTCTTTCTCTCTCTTTAACTCTCAGATACACACAAGCGGCAAGACATACCGATGAGCTGCGCTTGTTAAAAAACATAAAGTTGAATTGGCCAACTTTTTGTTGGAGTTTTTACCCGTATCGGTGGCTCGTGTGATCAGGATGTCCCCTTTCTGAATGAGGTGAGCTTCCGTCTGATAGTTCTGCACAACTCTGGCGAGGCCAACGACTACACCTTCACTCACGGGTGTTCCTGAGAGAGTGCAAGCACCATTTGGGATTGACACTTTTTCTGCTTCAACCTACAATAAAAGAAATTGTAATGTATTCAGGTCAAACAGCGCTCTAACACCAATGCCAGTAAGCTAGAATATGCCTCTCTCTCTTTCTCTCTTTGCCGGCTCTGATGTGTCTAAACGATTGCTCTCTTTTAACTCATGAAGATCACACTACTACAGAATGGACAGCAAAATGCTTGACGCATTAGAAGTAAACCGAGCAATTAGGAGAAAACCTATCTTGAATTTCAGGAGCTTGGGAGTGCTTAATGAGTACCGATTTCTAAAATTCGCTAAAGTCTACCTCTTTAGTCGACTGAATACCGTAATTATTCTAAGGAATACTTATAGTCATCACTTACTGACTTAGGCATCCCATAGAATAGCGCAGGATATTTCTCCCTGTCGAGTCGTTCGTGCATTCGAGATCTCCTGATTGCCCTGAAATATAATTTTTCCAAAGTGTTATACTCTTGAAACTATCTATTTTTGCTTCTAGAATACATAATAATTAAAAGTAATCGTGAAACCTACTTCGGCAGAAGGTTGGGGTTGCGGGTTGTGATGAGACGATATAGTTCATCAACTGTGAAGAAATAGATCAGTTCGGAGTCTGGAAGTCTTCCTTCAGCCTGGAGTTGGTCAGCCAGACGGCGCACAGCTAATCGTATCTGATGTATGCACTTGATGAGAACAGACTTCGTCGCTTCACGGGCGTACACCGCATACTTCGCTCGTGGTAAAACGAACTTTAGAATTCGTCTGTAGTGCAAAACAGTCATGAAGAAAAGGGACTGTTAACAGTTACGCAGCCACGAGTTTTTAAGAAACGTTTCCCCAACGTCTAATAGAAGCATTGATATTTTTCCCTTGACCATTAAGCCATTAATCGATGTATGCCGCAACCGCGCACTAACCTTTGAGTAAAGGAAGGTCGATTTTTAAGATCGTCCACTGTTAGAGATTCTTCATCCCTTTTCTTCTGATCGCCTGCCCTCGTATTGGCTTGAAGAGTTGTAATCAGCGGCGTCGGATCAATATCCCATGGTTTCGAGTGGACGTCGAACTCCTTGTAGCAACGGTGAGCGTGTTTCGACCTAAGACGTCGGAATTCGTTCGCCGCCTCACCTTCATCTGTCTCTAGAAAATTCAGAGCATCTTCACAGGACATGTCGGGGAACTGTGCCCCTATTGGATCGGCCCGAATTTTGCTCGATAACTCCTGAATTGAATAGATTTACAAATATTTTGATTTTTTTTGGTGAGAATACGATGTCAATCGATCATTATTTATTCAGATATTTCTTCTAGTGCAACTTGTAGTTTGACAAGCCATTTGGTGATGTTTATGACTAGGGTTTAGTTTATTCACTGACTAATTATCGTTCAAGTTCTACCTTTGTAGGGGCGTATTTCGTTCCAATCCTACCAAAAACGATAGGCAATTATCTTTAATTAGGCCTTGGCCATCGAAGGTACTTCCTCTACTAACCGAAAGTTCCTCAGGAATTCTGGCGCTCTCGACCTCGTAATCTGAACGCAGAAGTTTTGAAAGTAACACCATCATCTCTGGGGTTGCTTCCTTTTCGCCCTGACTTTTCTTTAATATGTTTAATGCGATAATATTGTATAGTGAAGATGGGTGCGATGTATTAATGAGGTGAGTTAGCCCATTTTGGAATTTGTACATCTGAGTCAGCATGCCCAACAGGAGTGTCTGCGAATCAGCTTCCTCTGGCAGATCGATTCTGGTCGATCCGAGTTCCTCTTGGGCCTCTTTGACATGCTTTTCGACACGATTGCATGCCTGAAATGAATGCGCCGTTAGAAATTGTCACGAAATGTGCAAAATTTTCATAGGACATATTTACTGTTATTGCGATTACATATTAATGAAATTGATTGTATGATGATAATAATATGAATGAAATTGATATTTTCCATCCAAACGTGACAGTCATTAGGGTCTAAGTCATCGTTTTTGTGGGAACACAATTATCTCTAATTTTGAGATAAATAAACCAGATGCTTTTAGTTCTGTCTCTGAGTCCTTGGTTGAAAAAGTCAGATCTGCTCAATACACCAATGTTTGTGTTTACCAGCGCAACACAGACACACTACAGAAGTAGGACCAAATATGTTCAGTCTCATGAGCCTGCCTCGAGGTCTGACTTCGGATCATTGCAAAGAACAACAACACGTGTATTCAAAAGCCAGTTCACATATTGTGCCAAACACTCATTTTCTGATTTATTTATGCTTGGCCTGTATGCTACTATATATCATGGTTGTTAGAAACCCGGTGGAACTTACAAATGGAAATCGAGACTGGATTAGAAGTGGCCCTCCTTATGTTGTGGTCAGAGAAGTTTTCATTGTATAATGCATAACGTATAAATATAACACTCACTAAATGTACAATATATCAGTACCGCTTGCGTCGTCACCGCCCTCGGGGTCCCCGCACTCCGCCCATGGATAAGGGCCAGACGGCTGCACGTATCGACTCGCAAAAACTCTCCAAGGGTGACGTCTCCGGTGCTGCCCTGGCCTTGTGCTCTGCCGACTCGGCTATAGGCTATATGCTGAGGCCTTCCACGACCTCAGGGCGAAGCACCCCTCCGCCCCTCCTGACTACGCCTTCCCCGAACGTCCCCGCAGGTCGGCATTGCCCCAACTTCAACTGATGAGGTTTTTGCAGCCGTTGCCTCTTTCCCCCAAGCTCGTCAGCTGGCCCCGATGGCCTTCGGCCGCGTCATCTCAGGTACGTGCTCTCCCCGGCGCTCGGAGCCGTCACCACTGCCCTCGCCAAGGCCCTCGCTAAGTGGTCGACTGCATGCGGGCCGGCACGGTACCATCGGCGCTACGGCCAACACTCTTTGGCGCGCGCCTCATCGCCCTCAGGAAAAAGGATGCGTGGGCCAGCGAGAGGGACACGGTCGTTAACCTGCTCGGCCCAACCCAGTTGGGATGTGGCCCGGCGTCTGGGACTGGGATCGGTGATCACACGTCTCGCGCCTTCATGCATTCTGAGCCCAGCCCTTTTCTGCCTGGCCCTCCGGCCCGCGCTGCGTCCCTCCAGGCTCGCCTGCGGCTGTGGTACATGAATGACGGAACGTTGGCAGGCCATACGGCGACCGTCGCCTCCGACGTCCAGCGAGTACTCGACTACGAGGAGCCCAGCGGCCTTGCCGTCAACCCCGCAAAATGCGAGGTCTTCTCTTTAGACCCGCACCCGACCTCCACCGCTTGCTCCCAGGGTGCCGTCTCACTCCCAGATCATCCCTTGAGCTCGTCAGCTTCCTCCGGCAGCGGCGTTGCAGGCTATTCCTCCGGTCCGCTTCGGTGACCTCGGCATCCACAGTGTACACTGCTTGGCTGACGTTTTCTACGCAGCCTCGCTCACGGCGGTCGCCGTCATGGTTGCTACAGTCCTCCCCCCCGAGGCGCTCGCTCACTATTCCGCTTCCCGTGAGGCTGCCTTTGACCAGACGGGTGTCCGCGCCCGGGTCCCTCAGGACAAGCAGAGAAAGCAGCGGTTATGGTCTCATGTCCTCCACAAGGAGCTGCGGGCCTCAGCGCCACACGTTGCCGACCAGGCTTGCCTCCAGGCCGTCGACAGGCCTGGTGCTGGGGCATGGCTCCACGCGTTGCTCTCCTCGCCCCTTGGCACTGTTCTCGACGAGCTCTCCCTCCGCTTCTGTGCGGGCCTCCTCCTCGGGGCCCCTGTGATTGCGACCCACAGCCTTGACCATTGCGGGGACCCTGCCGAAACGAATGGCCACCGCGGACTGTCGTGCGAGCGCAGCGCCGGTCGCCATCCGCGACACACGATGCTTAATGACACGCTCGTGAGGGCCCTCCACTCCGCCGGTATCCCTTGCACAAGGGAGACACATGGCCTCGGTACTGCCGACGGGCGCCGCCCTGACGGCCTCACTCTCATCCACTTCCACCGAGGCCAACACCTCGTTTGGGACGGCACGGTGGTTGACGTTCTAGCACCTTCTTATGTCAACCACTGTGCAACCACCCCCGGTTACGCGGTAGCGCGTGCGGAGCGGGCCAAGCTACGGAAGTGCGCCTCACTCCAGACAACCCACCCAACAAACCCTAGGCGGGGACGGCCCCCTCCCTGCGAACTTCTTCGAAGGGGTCTATCATAGGCTGATCCGCGCCACTGGGGACACGCGCGTAGGATCTTTCCTTCTGCAACGCCTGTCCCTCGCTGTGCAAAGAGGTAATGCCCTCCCAATAATTCCTCCAATCCCCTCCAAATAATTCCTAATTATTGTATGTTCGAATAAAAAAGCTTGTTTGTTTATTTATCAGTTGTTTCTAGCAGCGACGCAACTTACCCGGAAGAAATTTTCGACAATTATTCATAATTTACAAATGTCAGTATAGTATCTAGGTATAAAAAGCAGAGATTATATTCAAAAGCTTTGCTTATCTGGAGATTTCAGTGAGTTGATTTGATGAACTAACGTACCTTCCAAATAGATCTCATGATAGGCAGAGAGCTTGTTGATTTTCTAACGTGGAAAATCCCATTTTTAAGCGCCTCGTGTTCACTGATGTCAAACCCAAACATGGTTATGCTGGTTGACTCGATCACTGATTTACCTCCTCCGCCAAGAGCAAACTGAAAACAACATGATAAACGCTAATTGCTTATGTGCGTAGGTAGGCGTTACAGGTGATACCGCATCTAAGAATACTAGTGTTTGTAGATCAGTAATTTAATCAGAGGTTATATGGGTTTGCTTTAAACTGGTTTCCAGTAACAGGATTGTCCATGCGGGTCCATTAACTTCTCCTTTTAAAGCAATAAAGCATTTACCACAGAGAAATTCATGAAGAATCTTTTGCCGAGGTTGAGGGTCCGTGTATACGCATACTGTGTCGGATCCATAGATTTTGGAAACATCTTCTCAAACGTACGACGCGCAAAGAAGTCAAACAAGACGTTGTTGACGAGGTTTAACGATAACGGTGTGAACGCTCCTGGTGTCACCTCACTGTAGAACAGAGTATCCGATATTTAAACTCAAAAACGGTTCTCATTCTGACATATTACAATATACGCACCAACAAACGATTAAATTACAATAATTCTTATAATATGCGATTGATTCGAGAAAACCCGCCAAAGTCTTTCTTAATAAAAAGCTTTAATTAAGGAAAGATGAAATTTCTGTGGTACAAGTATGCTCTCTAAGAATTTATTACACGTTGCCATGCGGTCGGTTGCTCTTATACACCCTTTGTATTATTTCCATGCTAGAGGTCATATAATATATTTGAGTACTTTCTCAAACTCGTTCTAATTCTAGTGGTTGATAGCTCTCACTCTCCTTTTCAATTGGTCAAAACAAAAGAACTCTAGCGGACTTATATCAAGGGAAGATACGAGTTGACTCCTCAACTTGATTCCCGTCTAGGCCAAAAACTCGTCGAGAACAACAGATTCGTGAGGACGAGCCTTGTCGTAGAGAACCCACGTATCCAGATCCTCTGCCAAAAGGTTTTGATACATCTCTGCCTTTGATGGAGGTGTTCATCGTGCTTCATGTGAAATTTAACCCTTGTCTCGTCAGCTGTGAAAATTGCGATGTGTTGAACCATTGAGTACGACGATTCTGTGTAGCTCGCCAATCGCAGGGATCATTGCCTCGAATAGTGGCAACATTTTGTTCACTGTTTCTGTTGGTTTCAACGTTTTGAACGTCGATTCGTCACCTCCAACTGCACTTTGGCAGCTCGTCTCTCCTTAAACTTCGTATACGATTCCTATCCATTTCTCGCGGACGAATCCTCTCGGCTTAACGACTACATCGAAGTTGAGTGAATAAGACCAGCTCTATGGTCTTGCAGAACCCAGAATTTCGAAGGAAATTGACCTTTGATTTTTTTCTTAATATCCATTGGTCAAATTTGCATTTAGACTGGTCCGAAAACTCTCAATTAATGTATCAACCCACTCCTAGTTCTGTTTCAAGACCACGCCGGTTGAACACACGGCTTTTTTTCGGCGGGTCCTCTTAAATCAACCTGATATTATTATTATTATTATTGGGCCTCTATAGATAGACGGTCCTCAACACCGATTTTTCTTTTACCTGGATCAACTTCGCCTAATATGATTTGGGCCCATCGAAAAAAAATCTTGTATTTCAATTTTATAATCTCTACTATTCAGCGCGATTTTCTCTATTGTTGCAGTGTTCTGATCAATTAATCTGCAGACTTCATGCGTTTCTGACATGATCTATTATTTCTCACACGACTTTTCCACTTGATAATCACTGCAATGCTGCAATGAACCAGCCGTTCCAGATCTCAAGCCACTTTTACAATCCAAAGAATTTATAGCACAATTATGCTGCACAAGGGTAAAGGGAACAACAAAAGGAGAATAATGTTAATCTTGGCTCGAGGAAAAAAATCTATAAGGGAGGAAGACATGGATGCATAATACATACTCGAGATTGGCGCGTGAGAGAATTTCGCGGTTGGTGTAGAGTGCACTATTGAGGTCGTGTCGAGTTTCATAATCACTCTCGCGGAAGAACGAGGTAACAGGTCGCGATTGCAGAAGAATTATCTCATCCTGAACCACGGCCCATTCGATGTCACGGGGGTTATCTGTAAACTCCATGACCTAGCACCACAAGTGCCAAATTCATATCGCTCTGTAAGACAGACCTCACCTTATTCGGGTTTCAATACGAACATTGGACCTAATGTCTGTATCATTTTCTGCCGACTTAAAAAGGTTTAAAAAAAAGTGTTGTCTGACTAACCTTGGCTCCAATGTTGGCTATTTGGATAGCTTGTTCATCGGTAAGGCAGAACTTCTGCGCCGAGTTCTGGTCTACGACCGTTTCTTCGGTTCCACTAGCTGATTGAATGACCATCCGTTCTTTAGCTCCGCACTGTAAAAGTTTCTCCTTTTAAGTATGGCTGGGTTTGTCTAAATGATCCATTTGATAGCTGGACCACAGTAACAACTGGCATCACCCAGGAAGAGGTCGGCAAACAAAGAGGCCTACTATATTCTGGCGAAAACTAATTACATATAAATTTGGTCTACTCTCCTATGGCTAACGGAGAACTGTTTGAAACGAAATATAGGCGAGTCAGTTTGAAATAAAATCACACAATGCGCGACACGTACAACTTTTGCAAGTTCGAGAGTAGCAACTTCACAAATACGCCTTCGACCTTGACCAAGATAGTGTTGTTGTCATAATGATAATGATTATAAACCATACGTACTACTTTACTTTGTAGTGAAACTTGATTGGATACATCTTCTGTATCAGGTTTGCTAATCGATTTGCACTCCAGAATATACGTGTCCGGATCAGCTGAAGCTGAAACAACAGATTCACCCAATCCGAAATTGGCTGTCAAAACGATCTGCCCTGGCCGAGCAGTAACCGGGTCACAGGTAAACATCACGCCGGCGCACGTTGGTTCAGCCATTTCCTGAACAACAACAGCCATTGGCGCAGCCACATTCTGGCCATATTGCCTCTTGTAGTTAAGGGCTGTCAAAGCGAATTGTGACGCCCAGCATTGGATGATGGAATCAAAAACGTTCGTCCTGCCGCTGATACCCAAAAATGTGCTCATTTGCCCGGCCGCGGACATCTCCTCCGAATCTTCCCCAACTGCTGAAGATCGCACTGCGAAGCGACGACTCGCCCAATTTGTTCCGAAGACTTGTGTTAGCTTCTCTAACAACTGCAATCACCACCGTTAGCTTGCGTTAGTTCCTTCTATAATTTATTACTTCTTTCAATCATATATATTCTTCATATATTTCGCTTACGTAACGAGCCGCTTGTTTCAATAGTGAACAATGGTTATAAATAACGGTTGCCAATATTCTTCATGTCTAACTGACCTGATCTTCTACTGAAGAGGGTAGGCGAAGTTTGCCTAACGTTGCGACGCACTGTTCCGAGGCGGTTTTCAAGCCCGATAGATCTGTTTGAATGCGTACGCTCTTGACGACCCGCTCTAACTCCTCTATTGCGCTCTTCACTGCCGGCAGATCTGTGAATTCCTTGTATGCATTCACAGTGAGCACCACGGCAGGAGGAACCGTAAACGATAGCGACTGTAACATGAAAATTGGCCGTGATGCGTTAGTCAAAGGCTCTCCGCTTTGAGCTCTACATGCGAGTATAATTTACATATGTAACTGGAAAATTTCTAACCAAGACGGAAGACTCCGGTCGAACTCTTCACCTCATACTTGCCTCTTGTTTCTGTTCATTGTTATTATGACTGGTTTGCTGCCGTTGCTTCAGGTAATCGGAAATTGATGCGAGCACTGCAAGTGATGAACCCTTTCCTCCAGTGAGTTCAGGTACACGGCATGCCTGATCCGCTATGCTCAACACTTGCGATGCCGCCGCCGTATTCACTAAACCGCCATCCACTAACGAATACCTGCGAGTAGAAATTGTCGAACGATATTGGCAACAGTACGCCATTAGTGAATGAAGCAATAACGAGTAATTATATCAAGAAAATGTCGAAAAACATAACACGTACTGACTTGTGCTCTACAAGTGCTGAAGGCACTTTCTATACTAATGTATTAAATTAAATCTGCGAATCGCCTCACATGTTGAGTTTTTTAACTGGCAGGTTGTATTCGCCACGTAGTTTGAAGGTCAGAGCCTCAACATTGGACGTTTCTTTATTGCTGTACAGCTCTCCATGAGACTCATTTATTAGCCACGAACCCAGCAGACCTGGCCGAGCGTTGAGTCTGCTCACTGAAGGCGAGTCGATGATGCTGAGGTCAATTGTGTGCAAAACTCCACCTAATTAAAAAAATACAAACAGTCAACTTGGCAACATCCTTCGTCTCTCGCAATTTCCGCTTTCTGTGGGGACTACAAGGTATCCCCGACGCCGCAAACAAATAGTGTGTCTCTAATTGCAATTCCTTTAAAAAAACAATATAACTTTACTTTTAAATAAATTAAATACTTATATATAGTTATAGTTCATTTCCTATGTTAATTACCACTTGCCGCTCTGTGACAAAATACCTAAACACATTATCCGAAATAAAGAAAGAAATAAATTACCCGCATCGAACGCGACTTGTAAAGGTGTCCAGCCTTTGTTGCGGTGGACGCGGCCTTTCTTGATTGGTGAAGCGAACGATGTCGGATTGAAGCAAAAGCCGAAGCACTTGCTATCAGTTGACTCGATCACGTGATACACGGTTCCATTCTAGAAGACACACACACGGACATATATAATATATATATATATACATACAGACTGCAATCTCATATCCGGGCGATCAGAACTTGCAAAGAAATCTCGAAACAACTTCTATAAACTCTTAGCCGCATCTTGTGGGTTATATAGAGGAAACTTCGCGATAATTCACGACCAACGCGCCACCTCAAACATCGAAGTATCACTGGTTGTGAATCGATCCTGCTCCCCACATCTCGAACGTTCTTTCATGGCCTTCACTCGATTGTCTATTCTTCAGCAGTGGAACATTTCCATGAACAGTTATGACTTACTTTTAAACAAAAAATCGCTTATTGTCAAGTACCGCCACAGCATTTGTCCAAGCCGGAACCCATGAAGCTCGTTATTTGTCAGCCCGCCGCAAATGTCATATATGGTTGTACATGAATAAGTGTTCCTCCTCAACTTGTTATTGTATTCAGATACAATAGTGTCATAACATAATTTAGGTAGATCCGTGGTCATACGATACGATGTCAGGCATATTCTACTTACATTGCCAAGATATGGTATCTAGTTAAAGGCATGACATGCACTGCTGAAATTGCAGGGCTTTTACAGAACTAATATTTAGCGAGGAAGAACTTTAAAAATGAATAGCGAGTAGCCTGCATTTTTCTTTATAGAAAGGTTGGAAATTTAATCATTTGGAACTTAACAGCAACAGCTCATAAAAGAACATACCATACTTTTATTAAAATTAAATTCTGCAGTATCTCAGTTAGCATTTAACGTCCACGGTATTACTTTGCATTGCTTCGTAAGGCGGACCCCTCGAATGCAAATGTGTAAACAGTGGGGATCAAGCCGTTGTGTGTGCCTCTGTATCTCCTTCGGTTGCAATTCGCATACGAATGCACCACGCTACTGGGCTCGACAGAATGCCAACAAACACCAACACGAAGCGAACAGGTACATATAAATACTGTCCATAAAGAAAGGGAGACTTCAGAACCACCTGATGTGACCGATCAAATCGCCAGAAACGATGCAACAATGAATACTTACAAATACTTCTGTTTATGTAATGTTATGTTCAGAAGAACTACAACACAATCAATCGATGTCTAAATGTAAAGTGGACACACATTCGTGTTGATATGGTTCAACTAACGTCAGCATATCCTGTGTGATGAAGAACGCAGTTTGTACCAAAAAAAGTTCCCTCGAGAAAATCGCTGCGTCCCTTGCACTTAAATCGCGACCCAAACAGCAACAGCTCTAATTTTTCACCACCATCCAATTGTACTTCTGCGTATACCGTTGCGGCCTGGATGTATGCCTGGAGTTCAGCACAACATCTGAACAAAATATCTTGGTTAGCGTTTACTACAAAAATGTTCACATTAAATTAGGTCGTAGCCGGTGTTCAGTAATCGTTCGTGATTTCGTGAAGCTGGGATAGTCACATTTGAGTTGTAACTAACGCACTAAATTTTTCAATACCTTTGAAAACTCACACATTTAAGAATTAAGTTTTAGCATAGTTTTGTAGAGAACTTAATGTAAATAGTGGAGAAAATAGTTTTTCATTGTAACTTCAACAGATCGATTAACTTGAAGGGGTCTGCCGTCTAGAAAGAGGAGTCGAAATCTACGATTTTAGATGTCAAGTTTTTACAATATCTGATAATTTTTGTTGTCTTCTTTCTCGTCGCCGGGCCCGGGCCAGCACAGAGAAGCACATATTACCTAAATAACAGTTCTTGGGACCACACACTTTACATAAACAATTTTACACATATCAACGACCCAGCCATTTTCATGGCTACAGGCCGACGATTCCACTCGAATGTAAAAGTGATAAAGACGATAACGTCGCAATTCAACACATCAATCTGAGCAGATAATAAGGTCCTGCAAACAGAAAAAAGTACATATATATATATATATATATATATATATATATATAAATGCATTCTACAAACTTTTGTAGAGCTTCTTTAGCCTCCATAGGATCATCGATGCCCTCGTATCTTCTTGCAATTTTTGAAGCTGGGCACTGTGTCGGAATTTCAAAGGGATGACTCATTACGGTCAGTCGGCCACCAAATCGTACATGAACATCTTTCCGCTCGCATTGCGAGTGAGGTTCAGTCTCCTTTTGTGTGGCATCATCAACCTTCGTTGACTCGTTGTCGGATCCACCCATCGCAGTCTCCTCAATCATGATAGCATTGATTGCTATCCTCCACAAACGCATGGGAGCATCGCATTCCAACCGAACTCCACCGGCGCTGTAAACACCGGTCGCTACTGCAAGCAATCGTTAAAGACTATTGTGAATCTGAAATTGATCACTACGCAGATAATGATCAATCATTATGACATAACAGACACATACAACAGGTAAAATGATATTCGATTTCATTTCAGCTTGCGAAACAACCTAATCATCACCTAATCTATGCGCAATGTAATACTATAATTTACGAGGTTTTCACTCCCACAATAATTTTGAATTAGAAAAGTGCGCGTTTGCCTCTACAGGTTTCGAATCAAGTTATAATATAACACAAATAGTAGCGGCGTCAATAAATAATCATATACCGTCGCTATGATCCTTGTAGCATTGCTCGGGCAAGATGAACTTGCGGCCGTCAATCTTGAGCCTGGCCCATGTTACTGCCACACCCTCGGCTAACCGCTCGAAAAATACTTGTACCCGATTTCCAGTCGATGGGTCGACTGCAAATACGTGGTGCCAGTCTTGCCTCTGAAAATCGTAATTGACAGAGGTTTCACTATGGCGGCCTATTTTGTTGGCTCCTTTATCAAATATATATATATATATATATATATATATATATATATATATATATATATATATATATATATATATATATATATATGTAGATACCATATATTCTAAATGAATGATCAATATATTCCTTAGAGATGCATGGTAGATTCTGTTATAGCATCTTACCCCATTGTCAAGGTTTTGAGGTTGTTCCGCGGCCCATTCATATTGAGGGAAGATTGCGTTGAACTGCCGAGGATCGTGTAGATCACCGTTGTAGTATGGGAAGTAACGCTCAAGATGCGAGACCGCATCCTCCGCCACTCGTTTCAATTTTGACAGACGCGTCATTCTAATTTGAACAAAATTAAAAAAAACAGGTCCCTTGTGATGTAATAACTATTTGTGAGCAAATTGTCCCTGTGAAGGTTTCCTGTCATAGATGGTTATTTTAGAAATATATACGACATTCTGATAGCATGACCAATTCAAATAGTGGTAGCTGAAGGTTAGTTCATTCACTGTTAGTTTATCATACGCAAAAGAGAAGTCTGGTGCAGGAAATGTCTTCAGTGACGAATGCCTCAGGCTCCTAGACCTTTTATGGGCATTTTACAATAGAACAATTTTCCAAAACGCAAAATGATTTGGAGAAATTCGTTTTCTTTACCAATAAAGGGACGGCCGTTTATGGACAATCAACCGCTGCTCTTATTGGAGTTTATTCCCAATAGATATTTGTCTGCCATAGAAGTTATAGCGACAGCAGCTAACGCGAGTAGTATGCGATAACGGTGATCTACCGATCACCGTTATGGTGCGAAGAACAAACAACCCGCGGGCTAACTGACGTTGTGATGCCAGAATGCCGTTAAGGAAACTAGCTTTCCCACCATGTTCTTGTTTATATCTCTTTTCGGCTGTTTGCGTTAATAAAGGCGTTAATAGCGTTAGTAAAATTGCAGTTCCATCAATAGACCTCAATTTGAAATTGAATTGAAGACAGAAAAATCAGAAGTAAAAATATGCAAAGTTTATGTATTCATATGTCGTTAAATCAGCGTCAAAGATCACAAACAAACAAGGAGCAAACCACTTAAAACACAAGCGGTGCTAGAATAAGCTAACGCTGGGGCGAGGCATAGGCCAACTTAGAGAAAAGCTGTTCTTTTCGCAATTGGAAACTGTTTCATAGCTATCGACCGACTTTGTTCGGAACTGTTACCCTACTTTGTTGTTCCTCTCTCTGTATATCTACGATGAATTCGTCCTCATGCATACAGAATGTCTAAAACCTGGAGAACACAACTATTAGATGGACCAGTTTTCCATCACTACTGGAAAATAAAACACCAAGCCAAGTTAACATTCATTAACATTTGGGTAGAAATGAAGAAGGTTCAATAGTTGACAAATGTACCGTGAGTTTCTGCCACTCAATAATATGTGACTAGCCATAATGTGACGTGTTTGCCATCATTGCCACAACCAGCTATGGACAGCTATGAATATATCTGTCCATAGCTGGTAACTTTCAATACGTTCTGGATAGCCGGTCCCGGTACCTGCTCTACCAATCGAGGATGATTAACGATAACGCAAACCTAACGATACTAAGACTTGGGAGGTAAACTAACTTACCCTGAAGTTCTTGTATCGAATATCCAGGAATCTATAACGTTTAGAATTTTTCACTTGATTTCACTTGAAGCACAGCCAACTACACGAACACCATTCGTTTGCTCTAGTGTAAATTGTCCTTAAAGTGGCCACACGAGACAAAAGGCTCTTCGCCACGTTCTTTGTTTCATTGGGCGAGAAGAGAAGTCAAGTGGTCAAGTGGTGGGTGTTAACGATCACTAAGTAGTAGTGATAATAGTGCGAGATAGACGCTAAAAGATTGTGTCGCACCTGCGACAGCATCACAGAAATGGCAAAAACCAAGCTCAAATAGGTATACCTCAAAGCAGATAATAACCGAGAAAGCTGGGTCAACCGGTAAGACGATTAGAATTGTATAGATCTGTTGGTCTGCTACAACTAACGCGTGTTGAAATTTAAGCTTGCCCTAACACTGTTGTCTAAAAAGCTCGAAAGAGTCGATAACTTCGTTCCATCTATAGACAGTTAAAAAAGCATAACGTATGAGGTCAGTGGTACATAAATGCATTGGTGACAGATGCTAAAGATCAATGAAACTTAGCTAACTACTCAGTATCTGCAAGCAATCAATCCCGGTGCCTTATGATTGACAGGTAAAAGATCGAAGCAAGCTACCCATGCGCCCCAAACAATATCCGATTGTCAAGCACATTAGTCCGATAATGCACATAATAGATAGAAATTTTCGAATGGCAGAATATATATGTGTTGGAAATAATCCGTGCCTAACTACTAGATCAGTCGTTGACTATGCGAGCTACCTCTAAACTCGTACAAGAAGTTACATCTAACTAATACACAGAAGAAAAACACACAGCAGTACGTGATAGAAAGACGAGCAACAGCACCGGACGCTCACCTCTAAGCAGTAAGTTAGTGAGTGTACCCCAGCTACCCGCGCTCTTGCTTTTATTGAGCCGCTCCAGGGAGTCAGCACTCACACCCTCTCTCCTAAGCAGTCTGGTTCCCAGGGTCTGACCCGGAGGGGTCACCAACCGAGGGTGTTCTATAGTTCACAGGACGCATCGTAAGGTCTCACACATCACCGCTTCGGCCCACAGAAACGAAGGGAGACCAGAATCGCTCAGCATCGCCCTTACTAAATCTGCAATCGAGCGATTCGTTCGCTCTGCCATGCCGTTTTGCATAGGTGTGCAGGGAGCTGAGCGTATTTGCTCAGCTCCGATGCGTTGTAGAATTTCGGTGATTTGGCTGTTCACGAATTCCAGACCATTATCCGACATGAGTGCCTTAACCTGTTTTCCAGTTTGTGTGGAGAACCAGGTGAGGTAATTCTCTAGACATTTTACCGTCTCGTCCTTGCTCTTCAGAAAGTACACCTTTCTGAACTTGGTGTACTCGTCAGTCACGCACATAAAGTGCCTAGAACCGCCAAGTGACGGCTCCGACGGGCTGCAGAGATCCGTATGAACCATATCTCCAGGTCCCTTCACACCGACAGACCTGCCTTTGTAGGAGACGCGGTGTTGTTTACCTTCAATGCATGGGGTGCACTGAGTTGTATCTTTCTTGTACGCGATCTTCTCCCGAGTTAGGAAATCGGCCACTGCCTTGGTATTAATGTGTCCAAGAGCACGGTGGGAGTATTGCAGAGAGACCGGTTCCACCGTCAGTGCTTCCACTAGCTCCGTTTCCTTCTTTCCCAGTGGAAGGAGATAGAGGTTTTCCACCCTCTTGGCCTTTACGACCACCGACCCTTGTTTGATAGTCATCTCAGAGCTTCCTCCTATCATCGTCCATCCACGGTCCGTGGCCCTAGCCACCGAAAACAGATTCCGACGCATTGATGGTACGTACAGCACATCGGTCAAAATACACTTCCTGGGGGCTCCACCGATGATCATCTCCAGCTCGACTGTTCCGGAACCTAGAGCCTCAAGTGGTCTTCCACCACCGACGGCCACGGCTTCAGGCCCCTCAAAAGCTGAGTAGTCAGTGAAACACTCATATGCGTTGGTGATGTGGTGGGTTGCTCCACTGTCCACCACACACGCTGCCCTCTCTTCATCCTCTTCAGTTGCAACACCACCGTTGGCCACGAATGCCAGTATTTTGGTGTCGCCCTGTTCTTTTGTCTGCTCCTTTGGTGGCTGTGATTGATGTTCGGAACAATGAGCCTGCGGCCCCGGGGCTCTCACTGGTTGAGGCTGTTGGATTTCTCGTTTAAAATGACCAGGCTTACCACAAGCATAACAGAGCTTCTCTTGTGGTCCTTTCCTTTGACTACCCTGGCCGCCAACTGGATAGTATTTTCCAGCACTTATTCCGGGACGATTTAGGGTGGCCTTTTCTCCTGCTCTCGTCCACAAGGCTTCTATCCGGTTTCAGTTGGCTCCAGTATCTCCATCTCTGGTGGCCTCCGCCTGGATCATCCTAGTTAGGTTGCTGTATGTCTTTCCAGACGTCTGTGCCGCCCAAACGAGCTTGAACGGTTTCCAAGATGGCCGTAGAGCCTTCATCAATCTGACGCACTTGAAGTCGTCATTCAAGGTTGATCCGGTGGACTCAACTTCCCTAATCAGATTGTTGTACGTCTCCAGGTTGTTCCAGATGCTGACCTTTGGCTTGAAGGCGAATCCCAAAAATTACTCCAGCACTTGTTCCTTCCTGACACCGGTAGTTGCCTGGAATTGTCTGATTATCGTATTGCACATGTACTGTGCCGTGTATGTCGTGCCATCTCCGTCGGTTTCAAGCGGGAAGGTCGTAGCCTTAGAGTAGAACAACCGCATTAGCAACGTTGGTCTAATCGTGTTTATGATTATCTTCTTTGCTGCTGTTTCAGCTGTGGTTGCCTCCTCAGTCGTCTTTGTTTCTCCTATAATTTTTCCGGTGACGGAACCCCAGGCATCTCCTTCTGCCTGCAGGAGGTGCATCGTTGCACAGCTCCACAACATGAAGTTTCGCCCGTCATCCTCCAGGATAACTCTGTTTGTCGGGTTCTGGTCTCCGTTCATCATTGTCGCACTCGTCATTCCTATCATCTGTTCCTCCACTGAACCGAGGATGTTCCAGCTGTCTTCGTCCTTCTGAATCTCTTGGTCCGATTCTAGGTAGGTCCAGTCGTTGTGATCTTCGTCCTCGAGCATACGTTAAACCTTGGCCGATTCTCCGTGTATGTCCCACGTAGATCCTATGGAGTTTCCCTTGTCGTTACTTGAGGTCACGTTTTTTTCACAGCGCTGTTTACTTGCAAAGGTTAGAACACTTGTACGCCCGAGTCATTAGTAGCCTGCACGCGTAGAGCTTCGTGCCGATAACGAAAATGTTGGAAATAATCTGTGCCTAACTACTAGATCAGGCGTTGACTATGCGAGCTACCTCTAAACTCGTACAAGAAGTTACATCTAACTAATACACAGAAGAAAAATACACAGCAGTAAGTGATAGTAAGACGAGCGACAGCACCGGACGCTCACCTCTAAGCAGTAAGTTAGTGAGTGTACCCCAGCTACCCGCGCTCTTGCTTTTATTGAGCCGCTCCAGAGAGTCAGCACTCACACCCTCTCTCCTAGGCAGTCTGGTTCCCACGGTCTGACCCGGAGGGGTCACCAACCGAGGGTGTTCTATAGTTCACAGGACGCATCGTAAGGTCTACAACCTATCAATATGCCTAAGTACACATGTGATATCGATATTTTTTTATACAGCAAGAACAAGGCTAACTAGCAGCTGCTACGTAGATTCAGAATACGCTCAATATGGATGGATGCCTGGCGAATATTTAAGACGAGAACATATAAGATGGACATTTGATAAGTTCGACTCGGTTCGTTCAATCGAGACAAGCCTCGCACGCATAGTTCTTAAACATTATTCCTAACTGTAAACCTATATTCTGTCGTAACGGTAAACTTCTGTCTTACTCAACTGCTAGCCTATACTTGCCCTGCTATCTGTAAAGAGGGTCTCCCAGCTTTTTATATAATGCCATGAAGTGCGTTACTTCCTGAACATCCTATGTACTATACTAATAGATAGACCAGTCTCATCAGAATAGCATATACCAAAAAAAGCCACTGATTCCAACTTGATTACACCAACGCAGATAAAGTAGATCAAATTTATAGGGGGCTAGATTGATCATATGATGACTTGACAGCAGGATATGTGGATGCGCCTGCGCATACTGGGTGTACAAGATGTATTCTTTTCTAGGGAATTGCGAGAAACACACAGATTTGGAAACATTGTACTGCGTACGGTTGAGACGTTTTTGTTCAAAGGCTTTATACTCTCCTCCTGTTTATTCCAAAGTATAAAAAAACCTACACAAGAATTAGCACTTTCCTAATGAGAATTATTTTTTCCATTTTAAACAGTCTTTCTTTTGAGTATTCTTAAGATGCAAATGCCTTATTTACGTGTTAGAATAAATATCCGATTAATAATTATTATACGATCATTAGCGTCACACGACCCTGGTATTAATTAGCGAGGAACATACATCGTACACATTCTTTCACACTGCCGCCGTACGTTCTTTAGGCATCAGGTCTCCACAGTCACGGCGGGTGTTAGCTCTAAAAAGCGGCAAACGAGTTGTCTGCTGTCGAAGCCATTGCTGCCGGTTAGACACCGAGCGATTTATTGATTCGGCCGTGAAAATAGAATGTGACGGTATGAGAACTGAACAGGAGGTAAGAAGAGCTTGAGCTACAAATGCCGCACGGCGGCGATCGAATGTTCTTCACACACTGTTCTTTTATTCTGATCAGACGGTCGGTTGGTCTACACGCGGGCGAAAATGGACAGCCACTGACGAAGTCGCTAATAGTAGACTCTGTTAATGAAAACTTTTTATTAATTTGGGATCATTTTCAATTAGTATAGGATGCAATAGAATACAAACATACACCTTTGCTAAAGGTAAGGGGATATTGTTATTATTTACACTTTGAAATTCATTCGTTTCACGATCTCCGCCGACGGGATACGCGCCATAGAGAATTTATGATTAATTCAATCCGAACGTGCCACTTCTCGTGTGCGAATAATTTGGCTACGTCAAAAGTAATTTCACGATAGAATCGTTTCTATAATTTATTCAGCAATTTTATGGGCTTTGATCAAGTCGTTTGATATGACCTCAATAAACGGATTAACGTTGTTGGACCTGGCGCATTTTGGAGCACCCATTTTTAAACTCTATATGGAACTTTTTCTGTGAGCGTGAGCTGAGAAGCAGTTCTTCATGACTGCTTCAACATCATTTGCTTAATCTGCGAATGATCACATTTTGGATACGATCGAGATCGTCAACATTATTTTTTAAGGTGCAGACGCCACACTTGACCACAGTATAAAACTCGGCAACTGCGAGGCTCTTTAAGATTTGAATGTAAAGATTAAGCGATGAAGCTCGTTCAGAAATATACTCATATCTGTTTCGACCCGCACAAAGTACTGCGCATTTTTCAACCGATATAGTCAAATCATTATCACAGCACCGCCTTGGCTCATTTAGAAAGTGGTAACTTATGGGCGATTCTTTGGAAAAATCAAGGTTTTCTCTTTTATTTAAGAATATCACTTAATCCCGACACATGGTTACCAGTTGTAGGCCCGATATACCCGCCTGAAAACCATGCTATTGTTTATAAACAGACTATAAAGGTAGTTAAAGTTGTAATCAACTAGAACACCTTGCAATATGATACAAACTATCTGATCAGAAATAACTGCCACAAATGTGAAAATGTGTCACTAAGATATCCAAAAAGATCGGTCTAGCTTACCCAGACATTTGTCTTCCGTAGAAAATGTAGGACTTATAAAAGACGGAAACACCTCCACGAATCTCACATCTCGCTTGTACAGTTAGACCGATTCACGACCGACCAGAATAGCAAACAATCCAATGTGTATTCAGAGTGTTTAGATATTCTGTTTGACATACACGCACACCAGTTTGCAGTTGAAGAAATCGAATCGAAATGCCTTCTATTTCTCCCCTTAACTATCAATTGTATCCGCAATAGACAGAAGAGTTGCATCCAGCTTCTTCAAAATATATAGCACACGAGGCACAGGATTCTATGAGGTTCACTTGACACACACCCGATATCCGCACACTTGCTTGTGATCACTCTCTATTTAATTTGATGCAAAGCGGTTCAGGAGATGAGTAGGAACGTAGATCACTGTGTCTATTATTATTATTATATCCTTGTTATCCTCATCCGGGTCCATGAACACAACATAAACGAAAGCAAACAGAATTCCTTCTCTCGTTCTCTATCGAGAGAAGAAGTCTTCGTTCGTTGATGTCACGTCGGTGTGCTGCCGCTTTCGCACCGAACAACTAAACACGCTTGGTCAGTCCTGTTTCAGTGGAAATTACGGGAAAGGGTGCTATCGTTGTCGGGGGGTCGATTATGATATGATCATGATGATTATTATTATTACTATTCGTCATCATATCATATGTGTAGAAGCCTTCTGTGCTTCAGTTTGAGCGGTTGCTCTTTCCGCTGCCGTTTGGTTCACGGTAAGGCAATAGTTGCCGTTCTCCCCTCGCGCGGAATCACTATGGCAAGGTCGCCATTCCGTTGATGCTGCCTCCGTCGACTCTCACAACTGCGACTTGCTACTACAACTACTACTACCGCTGCCGCTGTTGCTGCTGTTGCTGCTGTACACGGCGAACGAGCGATCTGTGGCGCTTCGTGTCGGTATATCTGTCTGTCCGCCAGTCTTTCTTCGAATGTGGACATTCAGACCGACGGAATCTGAGACGCTCACGTAGACAGACGAGCAGCACGTCGGCAGATACAGACGCGCAAGCATCAGTCGGTGCAGCACAGAGTATTCGACAATAGCGAAGTATATAAAATGTAGCAGGGGCTTTAGCGAGGCCCTCACTTGGCGCCAGTGGTGGATGGATTGTGTGACTGACTAAGTGACCGCCCAACAGACGAGAATCGTCGAGTCCTCCCTTTCCTCTCAACGCACAACGGCGCACACGGGCACTCCCCGTCAGCAACCAGAGTTGCCGCCGAATCGGCCGAGGGACAATATGTATAACTAATACCTAATAATAATCATTGTTATATCAATCAGGATTGTCGTCGGACTACTTTAGCAGAACTTACGTTAGCGATTACATTTTCTTCTCATTTTCTAATGATTGCGACTTGAGCTTGTCCTGGACAGTATACTCTGTACAGTTGCACAGCTTCGGATATAGAACTGAATAGGATCAGATCCGTCCCAGATGAAACCAAGCATTGGGTATCCAGCTGGCGGCTGGCGATATCTGCTGCCTGATGCATCGTTCCGATATTAGTATCTAACAGGGGGAGTATCCAATCGTTTCTGAACTGAGAGAAAAATACGATGAGAAGTGCGGGGGGGGAAGAGGGACCTTGACGGCAAAATGTTGGCTCAGCTGATATTCTCTGGTCCACACTTCTGCTCGAATTGAGAAAGAAGGGATGAATTTCTCTCGCACCACGATGGCTCCTGCTCTGCCCCTGCCCCCTCTGGACGGATGATCGTCAAATGCTAAATATAACTTATCGTATACCTGTTGCCTCTTTTTGCCATCTCGATCGACTGGAATATAGAAATAAAACAATGAAAGGAAATGATAATAAGCATAGGAATGGTGGGGTGAGTGCAACGACTAATTCGCATAAGCAGTATATCGCGTGAGACAATCATCTCTGTGGGTGCGCATACAGAGATACCAGCGCATTGTAATGCATATATATTTGTATATATGTATATACATATAGTACATGTTGTATATGAAGTAAATTGTATTGGGAAGGTCAAAAAGTTCATTCAACTTTAACCACAAAATGACAACATAATATTTTCAGCATGCAATAACTATTTCTTAAAGTAAAATTATAAATGTCAGTACAATTTGGTGGGACCACCAACAATTGAGCAGATCAAAAAGTCCGTTTTCCCAGAACGCTGTAGGTTTTTCGTCGAATTAACAGTCCAAGTGTATTCTTATAACAACTAAGGTTTTCCACGAAGAGAATTTCAAAAAGAGCGAAACAGCTGTTAATATCAACGCAAGGACTAGGTCAGGACACTAGAGTCGATGTCGAAATATAACGGTTTCACAGAGGTGCATACATTTGTGTAAAGCCGGGCGTTGTCCTGTTGGAAGGTTACATCTGTGGCCAATTTGTTGGCCAATTCGAAACGTTTTTGGGTAAGGGCTTTCCTTAAACAGTCGAGTCGCTGGCCGTATACGTCTCCACTGATGTAATCCGGGAGTAGCTCACTATGAACCACTCCTTGGATATCCCACCATGTGCATCACCTATTTTGTGTGGAGTCGACTTTTAGCAGCAGATTGGGGACTGTTGTTTGATCGCACAGAATCTGTTTCGCGTCATTCACGTTATTGTAAACGATTCACTCTTCCGTAATCATCTTTCTTCCTTAAGGGACGATGTTCCCTGTACTTCGAGGACAGGGCACACATCAGCTTTGTCCATACTACCGGGTCTCCACGGTGGGCCACAATGCCTTCCTGTGACGCAGCGACGATTTCCGCCAAACTGTGCTAGCCGAAGTCGTCATTTGGCTTGCGTCTAGCACCGAAAGGGGTTCTGCATTTTTGAAGACAAAACTTAAACCGAGCAAATCATTTCCGAACCACTCGTTTTGTTGGCATTTCAGGGCGGCAAACCGCACAAATTCTACAAAAAAAGTGAATGATCGGAACGAACTTTCCGACTGACCAAATCAAGTAAATCCTTCAAGTGGCATTTGGAGAAATGTACTTGGTTCTGCCGCCCCAAACTTCAAACAGGTTTTTCAATACAAGGGGTATTCTGGACGTCTTTCAGTTTTTTTAATCTTATGATCAGTCACCAACCATCGGAGAACAACTGAAGCTCGCCGAACACAATATGGATAGGATACGAATATTATTATCTTCCACTTCGCATATACAAAGAATTAAATTTACCTATACAAACATTGAACACATATGAGAATTCTTACACTTTTTCTTAGTACATATCCGCTATTTCCAAGACAAATTTGTGGCTATATTACAGGGTTTTGACGCTCGATACTCAACGGAGTCAAAATGTAAAGTAAAGCTTTATTGGTCTATTAAAGGAGCTGCAATTTTACAATGCTCAAAAGAGACTCAATATACGTCCCAACGAGTTACAGCTAAAATAATGCAGTAATGTAGTGTGTTGTGTTCTGGAGGCCGTAATAAGGATAAGGATCTGTAATAGAGTTGGCTTATACGTAGCAGTTTACTTTTTTACATAACCTTATTGACAGATCTACAAGTATAGACCGCATAGGTTCGTATGTGCTCTCTTAAAGTTTTATGTTTTCAATTTCAACCCTCTAACAGTTAATGGTTAGCAACTATTATATTTGCAACATTTAAGTGAATCTAATAGACGTGTGAAATAGTTTTTTTGACAAGTCTAATAAGAAGCTGTTTATGTATGATGTTTATTTCTAACACTTGCCGATGCATATAATATATATATATATATATATATATTGTTTGTAGTTGCATAGGGAGGCCTCTCCGTCGGAAAGAGTTTCCACGGTTCGACTGGTTCCAGCCAATTCAATATATATATTACACGTTATTAATATATGCGCAGTATCTTGTCAGTTTATGACAGGTCTCTGAATGAATATGTGTGACTTTATTTGAAACGATTTCAAACAATAAAACCTATCGGGGAAAGGGTGTCAGGCCGAGGCCGTCATGGTCACGGCCTGACACCTAACTGTCCCCCACTGCTTCTATAATTACTGTATATTTACATTTTAATCAACTGTCTAAAATAAATGTGTCATTATAAATCGATCGTCAACAAAGATTCGTTACAGAATATGTGTTAAGTCGAGTTATACCTTACTTCAGCCTTATGGATAAATCTTTTACTTTTCATCCTTTTAGGAATCCGAATATTTCCAATTCTAAACGGAGCCCATAGAACGCAGGTGTACATTAACAGAAGGATAGATTGAGATCTGAAGGCACCCGGCTATAGAACACTAGCCGAAGCAGTACACACCTTCCCTAGAGATCGAAGTAATGCCAAGCGTGCCGACTCTAGGGAAGGGATAGGCTCTCAGCAGAGGATGGTTTTAGCAGGCAGAGGCGTTTTGTCATCCACGTCAACCCTGCACTGGATCGGCCCACTTTCATGGAAATTGGAAGGTGTCTCTGGTGGTGTCCGTGCGTTTGAAGAAAATTTCCTGCTCTCCAAAAAGCTTGAGATCTGAAGAACTTCATATAGCCGCCTCAGTACTATTATATATTGCAGTAAAAGCCCCCAATATCCTATAGAATGCTGGTGAATACTTTTTAACGATAAATTCACAAGAACCGGTTTTAAGTAGAGTAAACCCTCTCAAAAATGGCCACGCAGTGGGGGAAATGTGTCACAATTATAATACATCTAATGCAAACAACAACACTTCGAGTAAAACTTCAATTCAAACTGAGAAAGGAATTTGAATTTTGAATCTGACCTCCAGGATGAGATGCGATATCTGCATTGTTATATACCTGTTACATCGATTCCATTACGGTCACTGTCATCCACCTGTACTGCTGCATCCAGCAATGTTAATTATTTTCGGATCATTTGATCACATAGTTGCTCTAAATAAATTGAGTGGCTGTCAGTGCTTCTCTAATTACAACCATGCGTGACTAGTAACAGCAGTTGTGGCATGTAACCGCAGCGTGGAGTGTAAAAATACATACACAGCTTGTCGTACTTCATGTCGAGCCAGCCAGTCATCCACTCAACAATAGATAGAGCAGTAATTGAAGCTAGTGGCCCTGCCAATACCAGTTGAGCAAATATGTGTGATAGTAACGTTATATATGTGTGCATGCATATGAGTGTGCATAATCATCATTCGTGTATGCCACCACACCCAGACCACATGTATAGCGTTACTATCATACATATTTGCCCTATTGGTATCAGCAGGGCCACCAACTTCAATTATTGCTCTGTTTTCGACTCCCTGGCACTGCTTCCGATTCTATTTTGATATCCGGTGTCTCGTCCGTACAACGAATCTACTTATTGTTGACTGGATGGCTGGTTACCTGTGTTAACATTAACAATAATTAACACGAACACCGGACCCCTTATACCTATCTGTCCAAATCAAGCTTTCTGTTATGTATGCATCTAAGGCTCTCGCGGAAGGTCCTCAATGCAGTGAGTCCGAAAGGTGCAAATGTTTTCCAGAGTCTAATTTCAACAACAAAGCCTCTAGTCCAAATTTGTCAATTATGACATACTGCTCCCTAGAAAGTGTCAATCGTTTTTTAGTCATCCGTACTAATGTGGGAACAGGGTCTTAGAGAGAGTGGACAGCTGGACCATTTGAGCACCTTTTTGAATGATGAGGAATCCCATTTCTATGTCGTAGTTGTGAGCGAGACGTGGTTAAAAAGCACTGACTATGCTGGCTATTGCATCCCTGCTTTTAGTCTTGCTGGCTGCGGCCGTGAGTTGGACAGACGTGTCGGTGGTGTGGGCATCTTTGTGAGGGCTCATTGCACTGTTCTCTCCATAGTCCAAGAAAGTAGTATAGATGGTACTATTCACGCTGTTTGCCTTCGAGTGAAAAATGATTCCAGCTTTCAAGGTTACCGCTGATTTCTATTCTAGTCATTTTGCTCCCAAATATACTCTGCTAGACGTCCTGGATGAGGCTGTTCCCGCTAGCTCCATCCTCCTCTAAAAAATAAAAAAAATACACGCTTGATTGATCTATATTTATGACACCCTTAGTTTTCTCGGATTCGAGCAAACACGCTCTAGCCTGTCGCTTACAATCACTGTGGGCTTTCCTCTCTCGTGAATTGCGAACACTTGCGTCGGCTAGACAGTTCATCACATACGATAGGTTGAGAAATCTATGCCTACTCGGGTATATGCACAAACAATTATATTCTGATATTCTAAATATTTGCGACGGTCTTTTCGTCATTATTTTATTACGACACCTTAAGTATTGCTGTAATCGCGGTTCAATAAGCCACTATTTATATTGTATGTACGGAGTGGACTCCTCGTACGATATAACAAGCCCATGAGAATTTTGAGACACCTGCCTAATATCGAATGGTCCAATTGCGCACTTGTGGATTCAGAGCCTATTGTAAATTATTGTATTCCTAATGGACTCCACCAACTGAATGACGAAGTAACTCATCCTGGTAGACTCTAAACAAACGATAAAGGAGACATCGGTCATGATAAGACCCTCAATCTCAATAACGTTTTAGTAATGCAAATCAAGGCTCCCTGATCGACCAACCATTGAGGTCAGAACTGTATCGTGCAGGTGAACTCTAATTTTTTCATTACTCATTCCCTCTGATTATATTGCACTTGAATTCAGTATGTTGTTTGATCAATACAGAGGAAGCAGTTACGATTTTCGGAAAGGGCACTGCACAAAACTAGAAGCTTGACGGATTCGTATCCCATGGGGAACCCTCTTTTCCCATTGTGACACTGTAGATAGTTCGCAGTTTTATCAAATAAATTCGCTTTCTCATTTAAGAGTTTGTTCCTAAATGTAAAACCCGGCCAGACTACATCGTCCGTAAATAGCGGATTACAATACACTTTGATACATCGTGCCTTGTGCACACTTCTCTTCGCCTGCGAGATACACGCGCGTTGGTTGGTTCGTCGACTCTGTACTCTTGGCATAGCACATGGTGGCAGCCGTGTATTGTAGACAGGTTACAACGTGTCTATTATTTCGTCCCGTCCTCTTCCAGACTTCATTTCTCATGATTCCGGTATTGAGAAAATCTGAGTCGATGTCGAACATCTTGAACTCCCAGCGAAGTATGACTCGTTCTAAGCATAGGTCTTTTTTCCGGTTGAAATGGCTTTGCAAGTCCTCAATGATCAGTACAGTATCCGGCGGGAGGTACACAGTCTGTTGTGAGAGCCACGATGCAAACCCAGGCGGCGTGTTAACAAGGATATTTTCAACTTGTTGAGAGTTTCCAGGTTTTCGACACAGATGTCATCCTAAATTACTTCTGTTCCATACGATGCCACCGGGAAATCTCTATGTCCTCTGAGCAAAGGCGGGAAGTTCAGCTACTCCGCCATTTATTGCTATTCTATTGTCCTTCATGTTTGCAGGAGACTCCAACATCCGCCAGTATGGCCAAAATGGTGTCTTCGAGGAAGGAACCGAAAGCGGATCAAAAATCCACAAGCACTGTATAAACGAAGACGCGTGGCGGTGCTAGGGTCTTTCTGGCAACGAGAAGAAATGTCTTGCATGCCATCAAGGCTGAAAACCATGATGTTCAGCCGGAATGGCGTACACGCTCTCCATGAACTCGCTGAGCCTTCTGACCAGAAACGATGAGGGTAGTAAATTAGTAGCAGAGACTTTTTTGCGATGAGGAGGTTAAAGTTTCCCTTTGGGATAACCAGTAGTACGGTGTCTCACCAGTTCTCGGAGAGTGCTTGCGTGTAGGCATCCATTGAATAGCGATGTCCAGTAAGGGGCGAGCACTCCATTTATGCTCCATACCCCGATAAGCAGCATCTCCTGTTGCTCGAGGTGTTTCCTATGCTCTGTCCATTCGCGTTCTTGTGAAGAGCCCGGAAGCGTTAGTCAACGGTTCGAGAGCGAGATGCGAGGTAGCCATAACATTCGAATAGAGTTGTGGATTTCTCTAATTGGTCAGCATTGACGATTAGACCAGGGTGTGCCTTTTAGGTCTCGTTTTTTTGGTCAATCTCTGAAGCATCTCAGTGAGACACTGTGCATTGGATTCCACGTCAACGTCCGCTGGTACCTGCAGTTCTAGGCTACGTGGGACTGCTCTCCGCCCGGTACCGCCATTGGGCAACCCAAACTCGTATTGAAGTCCCCTACCACGAGCAAGAGGCTTTGCATAATTAATAAATAGATCGATGATAATTCAAGATGTATGACAAATACATTTTGTCTTTGCGCCATACAAGATATGTATATTAAAAACTCACCCTTCGCTATCTGTTATAAAAAAAACAGCAAATCGGATTTTAAATAAATGATTATAGCAATCAGACATAAATTCTAAAGATGTGAGGGTCGTTTTGTTAATTACTAGCAGCCATCACGTTGGACGCCGTCTTCCCTACGCATGTGATGGTATCCGAGATGCTCAGAGACCAAACTTGGTATTCGCAGATTACCACCAAATCAATTGATCCATAAATGGAAAAGCGCTTCTCGTAAATCGAGGCGGGCAGAAACCGTTTTTGACAACTTAAGCTCAAAGAAGTCACAATTCTATCGCGAGAAGGTTCATAAGTTAGAACGTCGCTAAACTTGGCAGTGGCACAGAAATCAAAGATTGGTACGTTGCATTAAACGAGAAGCTAAATGGCACTTGTAAAAACAATCTCGAGGGGCTACCGCTGTGGAAATTGAAAAAAAATGATCCGTTCAATTATTATATTTTGAGTGAATTTGAAGACCTCACAGGTGCACAAAGTATAATGCATGAGGTATTTGAAATAATCAAAGTTGTCTAGTAAGCCAAACTGTGCATTTCGGAATCATACCGCTCCTGGAGACTATTTATTCCAAGAGCTCCTCGTCTCACAAGATGTCTTTCTCCAAGGTAAGATATTTGACTCCACTGTTTATCTATGTCCCCATAAACTGCCCTTGTCCAATATCTATCGGAATTTGGTCTTGGAAAATATTTCGAGATCGAAAAATCAACACGGCGGGATAAACCTCAGCTATAAAATGAAGAGGCAGATGCGCTTGAATAAGCCTGAGCTACTTTGGTGTTAAACGAAGCTAAAGAGTCATTCGGAACCAAGAAATACCTTTATTTATACCTTTATCTCGATTGAACATTATTTGATTCCAATTTAACGATGTGAGCTTGATTTCTTGATTTTTAGATTATTTCTGACCCCAAAGGTGTGTCTACTTGGCCCATGGTTAGGAACTACTTTCATTTACATTATCAGGAGAACGGCTGAAAGTTAGCTCAAACAATGTGAGTCTGATGTCCTTTTTTTGGGGGAAGGATTACGGGATTCAGTGATGCACACACGCGCTGAGCGGCCCAACTATATAGCAGCGCTAGTGTGGAACTCTCAAACCTACTACACCCACTTGCCCCGCCCACACCCAGATTACTTGGAACGTTTAGCAGATTACTTCGACTGTTCCACCTGAGTGATCATACAGTCCTCGTCTTAGCCACTGGGTCAGGGCGTCGAGTACAGCAGAACCGGACCGCTCCCAGCCCCCCCCCGCGAAAAATATCACGCAATGTAGACATTCTTATCACCCACTGGCTATGGGAACTGTTCCGATTAGCAAAACGCTGACAACTTAACGTGAAAACACATAAGTGAAAACAATAACGGTTCATTGTGTCTTCTCCACCCAGTGTGTTTGGATATGCCCCAATGGACAATGAGTATAGATATTCCCATGTACTTCTCATCTCTGTCGTTCAATGCTGTTTGAAGGATTAGCCCTCTCAGAGTTTGAAATAACCTCAATTAGGCGCGTCGAGCTAAAAGCCCGCGCTATTCAAATCACAGCATTGCTGTTTGGGTCCATCAGCTGATCGTTACTGCAAAGCAACTTTTCAATGCCGAATACACCGCGAATAGTTGTAAGTAGATTCAGTCAATTATAATATTAAAAGAGATTACGCCACTTATTTTAAATTATTGTATGTTTTAATATAAACAATCATTAATCCTGTCACTTGTTTTCACTACTTCATAAAGTTATATTTTCAAAGTGTCTCAATTGGTTATTATGTATTAATATTACATTATGTTTTGAATACCTCGACACTTTATACGAATCTCTTTATACATATGAGTCTTCAATTCCAATGTATTTACACGAACTACACACATTATTTGACAATCGACCTAAGCACTTACTCTTGGGACGAGCTTCTTCTTGGTTATATTCATATATCAATAGCTACTCGCTTTCCTATTCAAAGTAAATAGAAAGAATCAGTCGGATCTTTTCTTCTGCAGCGACTTCCTCTTGCTTTGAGGCGAACAGGCAATGCCATCGGCTCCCTTGGGACCATGACAGTCTTGGCCTGACACCCAACTGCTTCTCTAACTATTGTATATTTACATTTTTCGTTTATTTTTTTAGAAATTGCCAAATTGAAAGAGAATACTGCTGATCCTGATAGCGTACTTATTCACTTATTGATGGCAATGATTTTCGGAGAAAGTTCGGATAAATTGTAGAATTTTGCTCGAATCTCTGACTCAACTGATTAAATGGTATGAATGTGCACATTACAGTTGTTCAGCTGGTTCACATTATTTCGGTGTGCAGGATCAACGGTGAACTGCGCAAGAAATTATTCGATGTCGACGGCAGATATCACTGAACCCGGTACATTCTCAGTTTCGTATGTTACAACACCGAGCCAGGATGTGGCCGAAAAGATTGCAAGGTATTATACATACATACATGCAAGAATAATGACAGTCATTCCGACATTTGTGAACTTCCAGAATTAGACAGATGACAAATGCAATATGCCGATTAGCTGTCTTATTCATATACAATTTAAAACTATATATATGATATGTTGCTGAATGTTGTTAAATCCACTATGTGTAGGTGGCCGTGTAAAAACGCATAATGGGTTAAAAAAATATATATAAACTTGATAGAATAGCCTTCAATTTTGAAGTCAACTGTTTTTGATTCGATATGTGCTTCCGTTTTGGTTAACCATCATAGAGTCCATGAAGAATAAGTCATATATAATACATTTCATAATATCAGCGATTGCTGTAGATTAGGAGAGAGTCAAGTCATTTTTCTTCAATAAAACAATATTTCTTCCCACAAGCGGTCTTGTTGAACAGCGTCTGGCAGCGTGTGTTAACATCATCGGAGGACTTACCTCAGTCTACCGTTGGAAAGGTGCCATCGAAAAAGACAAAGAGGTTAGAAACGTTGCTATAGTATCCATGACATGATGTCCACTTACACGTAAGAGAAATATATTTTCAGTTTTCATCAGCGATGAAAATCGCATATGTCATTTGTGTGCTACTGAATGTCAAGCAAAATCAATTGCAAGACGTTTCTCGTCGACGTTCAGTCATATTTCTCTTCCGTGAATAGTTGCAACTCATCTGTAGTCTTGGCTAGTTGAGTTAAGTCCGAGGAGCAAAATATAGAAGAATTTCGCCATGAGGAGAAGTCGATTGTTAATCGCATCTCAAACAAGGTTAATAGTTAGTTAGCCATATTCTATGGATTGTGATTTCGATTCATCGTGTGAGCCATAAAGTCATACGTGTCAAAAAACGATCGATGATATCTCATAAGTACCAAACGTAAATAATAATAGTATCAAATATTAAAGGCAACAATATTTCTAGATAAATTGCAACTATTTTCACACTTTATTTCTTCTTTAAGGTCCAATGTCGTGTACGAGACGTGGACGAATTTTTGATAGAGTTGTTGACCAGTGATGCTTTTCTAGCTACCTGTTCATGTAAGTGTCGTCAACAACTTCATCTTTGCCCTTTGGCCAGTCCATTCTTGTCATTGTTCAGCCTGTTCAACCTTGTCACAATAACCAAAGCTGTTGGAGCCGCACATGTTCACACATGTGTTTTAAGAGCGCACAGATCTGCGGCATTTGCTTGCGACGATGAGGCCCCCACTCACTAAATTTGGTACGTGGGCCGCTGCCTGGGAGTACTTGCTACATTTTACCTCGGGCGCAATCAACTTTTGAGAGTCTAAGATCCTCTCTCGTTGTTTGACTGATGTTCACAGGTTTTGTTGATGATAAAGTCACCAACTGCATCTCTACCTGACCTAACTTCGTTTGTGAAATCTGCACATCCATACGAAGTGTGCGAGGTTATCTCCTTGCCCATTCAGCACGGAAATCCTGATTACCTGCAGTTCCTATGGGACGCAACTGAAGGCGGAAAGCATTGAAGTTGCAGATATCGGCCCTTGTAAACATTGTGCTGACCAGCTGTCACGTTATCACGCTAATCTGATTGTATTTTTATGATTATTACCATAACGAAATAAATATGCCTGTAATCATTGAGTCTTCAATGAGTTCGTTATAGACCTAACCAAAAGACGATCTCTTTCTTGCAGTGCGTACTTTAAACTTATCTGAACATCGCTTTGAAATCGCGTTGAAAAAACAATAATTTGTTTGGTATAAAACCACATAAATGCTTTAAAGACATTATAGTGAAAATATGAAAGGTGGGGCTGTGGTGGTGCACTGAAATAGATTTTTTCTAACATCTATCGAAAATATGGTTCATTCGTCTAGAAAGGACATTTTATTTCAAGTGCTATAATCTATTACATTCCATTACGTGGGAAAGCATAGTTTAGTAACATTTCTAGTAAGGAAGATTGAGAAAATACCAGCAGAGCTCGTTGGTTCTTGAAAAGAAGGAGTTTCAGTAGAAACTCGCTCATGCCCCTGAAATATGCTGCTACAATGTGCGATATGATATTGAGGAGTAAAAGAGCCGGGAGGGCAAAACTCTAGAACGACGTCAGTAGCTCCATAACCAGGGCGCGAGTGTTGCCCACATGCGGACATGCCTACACACCGTGCGGGGAGAGGATAAACATGACCGCTCCTCCTTCGGTGGGGAGATATATACAAGCCCAGCCACGGGCAGTGAAATACATTCTGCGCAATGAACAGATGTAGTAAAATACGCCAAGAGAATAACCATTAATTTAAGCAAACTCTCGCACTTCACTTGTGAGGTAAATCTCGTTTTCTTTGAAGTGGAATAGGAAAATCACTGTTTTACTGGGGAAGCTGCTTTTATCTGTTTTCGCTGTTTATCATCAATTCAGAACTATGTGGCCTTAGGGAGCTGTATCTGCATACCGTTCTAAAAACTCCTTCCATGATATTGACAAATTAATCTTCATCTTCGCGATTATGGATAATCAACAACTCAAACTGTGCGGGGGACAAATGTGACCCTTTGGCTTTCAAATACAGCTCAGACGAAACCGAGAATAGCAATTAGTAATTACAATAACACGAGGTTAAACCATCGAGCATTTATGATATATATTTATATTAAAAAAACGATGATATGGTGGTGTCAATCAAAATTGTCGAACACGTTAAATATTCCTCTCTTATTATAATTAATATTCTTATCGTATTAGAACTGTTTCCAAGGACATATTTGGGAGGTGCTAAAGTGTAAATGCCGATTAAGTGAGGTTACAGTGCAGGAGCCCAGGCTCGAGGTATGTGGTGATTGTATTAGCAATGGAACCCAGTAGTTCGTGCTAAATTAAAATACTAATCTATTAGGTACAGAATTTAAGGGTTACTTAGAACCATCCTATTTGAATCTCAGAATAGCGGAAGTGATGCTGGAATAAGATTTAAAAAATAGTAATGCACGGGATATCTAAGACGGCTCATTCAATTCTGTATCAGCTTAAGCCTCAACTTGGTCCCAAGGATGATGTGATATGGAACTTATATATACCTTAGAGATATTTGACAGCAAGCGGGCGAGGCTTCTTGAACGCCAGCTTCACAAGATACGCGAGGGAATGTTTTCCTTGAGGGACAAAGTGGTGGGTGAATCTGGCGGCCACCACTTCTGTCGGTCAGTGTTGCATTGCATTATAGAACAATTTCATGAAGATTCTGATAGGCAGAGGGTGGAGCTAATAAGTTTAGTAGCGATAGTCTGTTACTAACATTTGACCCTTCTCTATAAACAGACAAAAATAATAGGAAAAAATAACAAGCCACTCATGATGTACATCATTGGAATATCACTGCAAGACGATATTGTTTTATTCCCAAAATCGATAAGATGTAACTTGGGTTAAGTTTGCCTTACTCTCCTCTCCCAGCAGCCAAAGAAGCGATAGCCACATGTCACCATTGGGGGTCTCTCGGCCTAATTCCACATTTAGCTGCCACGTGCAATGTATATTCAGCAAGCGAAATCTGACCGGTCTGTCTCTCTTCAGCACTAATAACAAATTAGCCAGCCTCATTTGCTGATCAGAGGCCAGTCTGACTCACAGCCAATAGTTAACGTCCACAGTACAACTGCTTTCGGCATTCATGCTTCATAAGACAGACCCCCTGAATGCAAATGCGCAGCGATGAACCCTGGTCTGGCCCAAGCAAATTAAACATTCAAAATTTCGCGCGTCTCGAAATAATCCCCATTGTTCGTAGTGCCGCTTCAGCGTGGTGGTGGCGCTGCTGTCACTGCGCCGCCATTGAACCATCGGCAGCGTGTTGTGGTGAGCTTTGTGACGTCTTCTCTGCTGCTGGGGTTCTCCGATATATTTCAAGGTATGAATTGATTTCATTTAATTATTATCATGCTACGAGTGTACAGACAAGTGCAACTGAACCGTTGAACTCTATTATATATAGACTATGACAAAAATTGTCCAAGACGTACCAATAGGTTGAATTGAAAAACAAATTGTTTTTTTGCCGGTTTGTCTTCAAAAGCGTTGGTCTATGCCCGACTCTCGCCCGCCGAGGCCCGTCGTAGTCGACAACCCCTCGAAGCGATGATTTCTCGATTTTGTCTCAGGATATTTTAGGTTGGACTTTGATCAATTGAAAATCATTGATACGAGCCGGTTTATTAGAACACTCAGGTTAGAGAAGGCCCCGTCTCAAACGGGCGAGGGGGGTCGCCTCTCTCATCCCTAGGGGTTAGGCTTACCGGTGCAGAAGCCGCTCGACGCATCAACGCCCAGTCATCACCATCATCTTTTATATATCGAGAAGGGAGTCAGTTATTGCATTCGTGCTCGTTGGGAACGTCATCGATCTCAGGAAATTGTTGTATACGAGTTGTTGTGTGTGAACAAGTGCAAACAGTCAATGTAGGTTGTATTCATTTACCTCGAGTGGTGTTACTTCTCGCGAAGTTCTCAATCAATCGCTATTGGTAGTTGCGTTGTATGCGGCTGTGGACATTGATTTTGTTCAGTGCGTCGTAGCTGAGTCTTACCTACACAATTATGCTATATAAATATGTATAAGATAAACATAATAATGTTGTGGCTGTGGTTGTTCTATGAGGCGGCAATCGTAGTGTGGCCTACTTCGTACTACCGTGCAGCTCCAACAAGCGATAGATAGCCAAGATCGTTTTGTGAATCAGTTTTTCAAGCGTTTGTGGCTATTATGATGATGGTTGCAAAGTGACGATAAGACGACGTTTCCAAATTGTTTTCCTTGTGTATGCTAAGTGTACCAGAGTAGAGAGCACTCACTATATGAATTTGAGTTGATTACATTATAGCTGATGGTTTGTGTGCGTCTTTTTCTACTATTCGTTTATTGATATTACAGATGTCCAGCCGCAACTGGGATCTTAGTTGCAAAGTTTACATTGGCAACTTAGCCAATCACACGTCGCGCCATGACATTGAGTCTGTGTTCGCCAAATACGGCAGCCTGCGCGATGTATGGGTGGCGCGTAACCCGCCCGGATTCGCCTTTGTCGAATTCGATGACTCTCGTGATGCGGAGGACGCCGTACGTGCTCTTGATGGATCCAGGTAAGATCCAGGTTAGACAGACAGACAACGGATACAACACAGCCCTTGTCTGGAACTCGTGTCATCATATGACAGAACCGCACGGAGCTGTACACGTGTGTACACGATCGTGTGTTGGCCACCTGAAGAACAACAACGCATCATGTCGTTTGATAACTTGATTGACCTCAAATTTGGCTTTTATCGTAGCACCATTAAGTAACAGCTCCAAAAAAAGTACTTTCTGCCCAACTTGCCATCCACAATCGTAGCAGGAACATTTATTATTAAATTTACTGTACCTCGTACGGCTACCGATCAACTGCAATACACGTTCTGTTGCTACGGTGATGTCGTTAAAATTATTTGTGTGAAAAGCTTTTGTGCTAGACCTTTGAATCTCATCAAGCGTTATAAAAACTCATTTATATAGTGCTGCGTACTATCTAGTTCATTAGGGACACTGTTCCATGATCGGAGTGTTGTTATTTTGTAGATTCATAGCTCGATTGGTGTACAGCTCGGCGGTTTATTATTGGCGTCATTATTCTAAACCCACTATCTCCAAATCCCGCTAAAAAAATGTCCGGCAGAGGGCAACAACTGCGCGACTGTGTAACGGGTGTAAAGGGACATGAATGAAACAAATGTGAACGTGTGCTTGTGTCTGTCTGTGTGCCTATTGAAAATAGCTCTTCGACAGCTCTATCTATGGCTAGTGCTGTGTACTCACTCATGTTTGTGTGCCAGAACGACACACCACGACAACTGGTACTGGCTGTTTGTTATAATCTCCTGCCGGAGCTTGTGCTTTTCTTTGTGAGCACAACACTACCTAGTAACAGCGTGCTTTGGGTGTTCTCCCTTATGGCTACTCATACAAGAAACGTTAGCTAATTGTAACGTGCGGCTGGTCAAAAATTGTGGCGTGAAAAAAGTGGATTTTCGTAGTTTATTTTCTCTCCTTTATCGCGAAAAATAGTGAAACACAAAGAGAGAGAGAGAGAGACAGAGAGCGGAAGAGATGACTGACTCTCATTAGGTGGTGGCCGTCTAATGTTTGTCCGTCAAACAAAAAGGAAAGGTTTTGTCGAGGTTCTTGAATTTCTACTTGTCAGCGCGGTCTCTATTTTAGTCTCTTGCTGTTGAGTTGAGTTGAGCAACCAAACTAAGATTTCCTGTGTCTTGTTATTTTATTATTCGTTGTTGATGATGATGGTGTCGCGATCGCAGTAACATGGCGTCCCTCTGGCGACCGGCCGTCGGCTGAATCTCAGAGTGACGCAGAGTCAGCCACTCGATGATAGCCACTCGGCAACTTCGATTGCGATCCGACGAACTGCTCTCCTCGTCTCGCTCGAACCACTACTCCAACTACTCGAACGCTCGCGGGTCTCTGTCCTCGCGCCGAAAACAAGAATTCGCTACTTACCGCTGCTACTGCTACCACCACCATCATCACCACCACCACCACTACCTCCAAATGTATATCGGCTCCTCGCTCATCGGCGAAAACGCAGCCAGCCTGTGCCATCTGCTGCCTACACGTGTGTCTGTACCGAAACCTAATCGGCGCTTCGCACGTCAAGGTGGCAGCACAACATCCCGCACAGCGCGTGGTGGTGGCGGCGGTTCGATTGAATGACATGACAGCTCGTTGTTTACTTCGACCGACCGACCAATCGATCGACAGATAGGCAGGCAGCCAGCCACTGGTTGATTGGCCCCCTCCCTTCAGAGGGGGTCCGGCTAGCAGCAGCAGCAACAACAACAATCACCACCATCGTCCACCATCAATCAGCTATCAGCTCTCCTCGAACAGCTCTTCTATTCCACACAACAGCCACCAATCCACGAATTAGGCCACCACCACCACCACTACTACCACCACCACCACCACAACCTCCAGCCTCCACCACTACCAACAATTTGAAACAACAGCCACTGCTACTTCTTCTTCTGCTACCGCTATAGTCTCGACGAACGTTGTCTGTATCTCACAACATTTATTGACTAAGTTCCATTTATACTGTTTATTTAGCAAGTTTAAGGTATTTAGTAGCTTTATTAAGTTGTTTTATTTTTCTTCTTGTGGTGCATCTCGGTAAGCGGCTAAACGAACAGAAGAAGCGATTATCAATATTGTCTGGTACTATTCTACTCTGCATCTACAGCCATTATTACAATTTTTATTTATTTACTTCTGTATATCCAGTCCTTAGAGCTAGTAGGTGTCTCTCATCTTTTGTGATCGTGTGTCTGATCGCGGGCCTGCGTTTGTGTGTGTGTGTATGTGTATGAGTGAATGTTACTCTAAAATGAGCCCAATATTTATCACAAACGAATCTCACAACTCTTTGAAATAGCAATTCGTCACAATCTTCGATCCCTTCGTTTTCTCACCGGCCAACATCTTAACAGCAACAACAGCAACAACAACAACACACTTGTCTTCACGCAACAACTGCTCTCCTCGTTCATCCCCCCAACTCTCTCCTCATTGACACTTCGTTCTTCTCGTTCGCCCGCTCGCCTGCTCGATCTACGAACCAACAACCAGCTTCGCTCGTTCCTTTGTGCGATCGACTTCTCCTCTTCTTCTTCTTCTTCTTTCAACGCCACCAACCAACAACCACCACCACCACCACCACCTTCTCCACCCAACGATGTTCTGCTGTTTCTGCTGTTCCTCCTGTACCACTCCACATCTCTCCTCTCTGCGAACTACTACAGCAGCAGCACCAGCAGCAGCAATCTCCTCAAATACCAGCAACACGCCACATCTGTCCAGTACCATCCGATCCGTACGTTGGTTGACGGTTCACGCCCTCCGAAAACTTGATGATGATGCTGCTGCTGCTGCTAATAATGAGATGACTATGATGGCCGTGAGAGCCCAGACCGCTTTGCACTCACCAACTAGTCTCAGCCAAAATCAACCAACAATCATCCAACAAATCTAGCCACCACAGCCACGAACTAATCATCCCCCTCTGTCAGCTGCGGGGCGGCGACAACCCTTCGAATAAACCTGTACGTAGCAAGTAACGTGTGTCTCTGTGTGTGAGAGCTAAGAGCTACAAAATCTTCGCCCCCGTGAACTGACTCACTCACTCACGCATCATGGGTTTCATAAGTTCACGACGCAAAACCACACTCTTCTTTCTTCGGAGGCGAAATTCACAGGCCTCGTCTATAGAGCAGGTACGATAATAGTGAACATCTCTCGTTCATTGGTTACGAGCACACACCGGGGTTCAGTCGCTGGGTGTGCGTCATAGGATGATGATGATGATGGTTTTTTTTCACCTAGCTCTGAAAAAAAGGGACACCAATTTGAGAATTATATCAACGCATTTTTAGCAGTTGAGAATCGGGGCCCGGTCAATTACTAGAAGATTTAGAATAACTGAAAAAAGAACAAATGAAACATCTTAAATTGAAGTTGATTTAAGCGTTCGCTTGTTGCGTTTTAGCATACCGGAGCCTCAACATAACTGTGTAATACGGATAAAACTGGAGTGTCCTCTCGGCCGATCATTTCTTCTCCAAATCGATTATGCAAAATCGGATTCGGCTTTTGCTTATGGCTGTTACTTGTAAATACGTCCCCCTGGCCACAGAAGAGCGGTTTTAAGTCTTAAAAAAGTCTCGTTACATCACATGCTTCCATATTCACGGCTAATAGTGAAAGTGAATCAATGGTCGCTCCGGAAACTAGTAATTTGAATTTAAGCATCGAAACACACTTGGTGAAAAGTAAGGGAAAGCACACGACACTTGTATACGTCTCGAATCAATTCAGGTGAGAGACTAGCATAGACATGGCCACAACAAAGGAGATGGTTACCGTCAAGGCTCATGGGATTTCACAATAATTCTGGCTAATAACGAGGAACTTTCCATTTCATCTGAATGCAGGATTTGTGGAGCACGCGTAAAAGTCGAAATGTCGCACGGCAAACGCCGCAATGGAGGAGCGCGTGGCGGCAGGGCTCGCAGATCCCGCTCGCGAAGCTACAATCGAAGAAGGTCATACTCGCGTAGCCGCTCAAGGTCCAGGAGTAGGTCATACGGCCGAGACCGCCGCGATGGGGCTGGTCGCCGTGACAGAAGTTACTCCCGAAGTCCCTCAAGGTCTCGTTCTAGGGAGAGGCATTAATTAGAGCAGTTTGAAGCTGAGAATATACTTGGCAGGATGAATGTATAAGTCAGTGTATCCCAATTTCATCAGACCGCGTAGGTCCATCTATTCCAGAACAGAAAATAAACTTTGTTCCTTATTTGTAAAACGTGGTGTTATTTTTTTACAATTCAAAACCCTGCATGATGGATTTATCCAGCTTGAAATCTTACTCCTCTTGGAAACAAGTTGACTGAGTTGTTAAATAATTATTTTGCTTAAATTCACGTGGCTTTCGTCATTATTGAAGTTATTTCCAATAATACCAGCAACAGTGGTCTTAGCTATCAAACTGCGTCCTGTTATTGTTGCTATTAGGAAGCATTAACCGATAGCTTAAAGATACAGAGCAGGCCCGCGAAAGAATTCGAATTTGCCATGTAAGATTATCAGCCTGAGAGACGTTCAGATACAGAAGTCACCATCCAGGTAGTAAACGCAGGGCGAGAATATCGCTTGTGACTGGTGTGTCCTATTGCCGATTTAATGGAAGACGGTCTCTAATTAATTACAAATCTAGGATATTCGCTATACATATTAACTTATGGGTAAAGGTAAATAAACATTTCGTCAGTTGCTAATCACCTCAAATCGGTACAAAGCTCAAATGACTCAACGCGAGGAACTCCTGATGGATCCAACCAGGTACTGGCTCTTGCGCGTCAAACCAGTTTACTGGCTGTTCTAAATAACCTTACCTGGTCTTAATTATGGTTTCATTTGCCAGGTCCAACGTAATTTAAGGTGATATAGCTGTTGTTAAAATACGTGTTTGCTGTAATATTAATAATGCAATCGTATAGTAGTAGTGGTAACGTGCTTGTCCTGAATATGCGTCAAAATTTATATCATTCATTGGCATTATTATTGACATCTTTTTACCTTTTTTTTGCTACAATGAATAGCAAAGGAAAAGCGGTTCAACGATCAATTAATGTTATTTTCTTTAATCATGTATTTATTAATTAAGCATAGTGCGACAGCCAATTACGGACAGGGTATTTGGCAGTCATCAAGTAGTCCATTATCGCCGATAAAGGCCTTCTACCTCTAGAAGGCGTTTGTTACTGCCCCCGCCAAAAATAACTTTCGATCTTGGCGCGGTGTCGCTTGGCGCCGCGCTCTCGCCTGCTGCTCCGAGCGGCGAGTGGCGCTGCAGTCGTCGGCAGCGCCATCTTGGACATTTAGGCGTGCTGTGAGCTGCGCTGTGCCGTATCAGGGAGTCCACCTTAAAATTTCAAGGTAAGTACATATTTTCTCAGTAATTTTTTAGAGATAGATGAAATTGCCGCACCCTGTGATTAAGTCTGTGCACCTAATGATTCATGAGATCGAAATATTGGAAGTGGCCGTCTCCTGACACTGATTAAATGCCGGGTCGCCGTCTCCTCAGTGTCCATCTTTCTTTCTCTATCCAACCCGCTTATGTTAGCTTAGCTTTGCCTGGTCAATGCCACCAGAGTGTGGGGCCGACTCCTCAGCTGAGGGATTGATCGGCTTATGACTGCAGAGCGCCGCTTACCTCTTACCTACGTGACGACTTTAAGAAAGGGGTTAGGTCTTAGTTAGGCTTGCAATAATAATAATGATAATAACAATATATCTAAATAAAAGCCATTTTTCGAATGAAACAGCCAGGGCAGGCAGACAGACGCAATAGCATCGTTTAACCCACGCCCTTCTGCTGTCCGTATGACAAACAGCGGTAAAACATTTTCTAGACGAAATCCCACCAGTGGCCACCTAGCCAGCTATTACAGTTGTTTGTTTTCGTCGTTACTCTTAGAAAAGGTCAGTCAGTGTCCGCTGTGTGTTATATAGAATACGACTCGCATCTCCTTGAGAAAACCTATTTTGTTATTTATGCGAATGGTCTCTATGCCGCTCGCGCAGTACGATCTGTCAAACTCGGCGAATCAAAATGATGCATTTAGCAGATATCATTTACTGTACAGCTCAACATCAAAAGATACCGACTATAATAAAACTTCTTGATTATGATTTCATTTTTAGTCATGACTGAATTGTGATGAATTTGATTATTCTTATGTGCTAGGTTTAATGATTCTGTTTTTGCTAGGGGCCACTGTCCATTGATCTTAGCTCGGACATTACATTCTTCTTTTCTTTTCTTATACTATTATTGTTATTAATTATTATCATTAAACATTTTTACATGCAGACCGATTGTACAAACAGCTTGTCTTTTTATTGGTACACAAATATCGTAACTAATTCTACGCGTCTTCACTCAATATGATATTCGTACAACCCCTGAACAAATTTTATCAGCCGCAAGTTTTTTTGTTAGACACTGTGGTAGTCGATTAGTCTGCTGATGACCCTTGCGATTGTAATACTTCAAATATATCTACTGGATTTGTTTTCAACATACAACTGAGATAAAATGTTCATTATAGTGCGCTAAACCTAATGTATTAATTATTAACAAAAATCGTCTGCTAATGGGGTTACGCATACCTTACAGTTATTAAGCTAAAAGACTTCCAAAATACCATAATGTAATTATGATTGTTATGCAGATTTTCGTGCATTCCAGACTGGCCACAACGCCAATGTGAATCCCATACATACTACCCAATTTGGACATTTATTTATTAATTTTAATTCAATTAAATACGTCTTTATTCCCAAGGGATATGCCGTAAGTAGAATAGAAAATGAATGGGACAATTGTGTCCTGACGCTTTTCTTTCCTGTCCTGACCCTGTCACAATTTGTTCTTACAGATGTCTAGTCGTGATTGGGACCTCACTTGTAAGGTGTACATTGGCAACCTTGCCAATCACACCTCGCGCCATGATATCGAGTCGGCATTCTCAAAGTACGGTAGCCTGCGCAACGTCTGGGTGGCGCGCAATCCGCCCGGATTCGCTTTTGTCGAATTCGATGATTCGCGCGATGCCGAAGACGCTGCGCGCGCTTTGGATGGGTCAAGGTGAGTTCAACATTTCCCTGCAGTTTCTCTCGTTAGCTTGTATATCATGTGACATCTCGAGTATGTGTCCGCATAAACTAGCCGTGGCGATATCTCGATGGCTCAATATAATCTGAATCCCCTAAGTTCTGTGTGTCTACTTTGAGTAATAAATTACGACATAAAAATAAGAAAGACAATAGATCTCAACTATGGAGATCTATGGAAAAGAGATTTACATCAGACATCGTTTGTTCTGTTTGAATCGGATATTTTGTGTCATTTAATCATAATGGCATGTAAACGGTAAAATACTTAAATTTCAGCCCATTATTATTTCAATGGTCCAACTTTCTTATCATGCTCATTTATAGCCAGTTAACACGGTTTAAGGAAAACTACCCCATTAAACTCCTGTCAAGTTTTATCACACTTCGCCTAAAGCGATAGACCACCTGTCTGCTCGTTCTATATATTAGTCGACCGTGTAATATGTATCAAAGTAGATTAAGACATTGACGGATTGCTTGTAGGTTGTTTTATATTCCCCAATGCCACGAAGTAGCTTGTGGCCTATTTTTGCTTGCAAGTTTGAGATGTTGTTTGTCAGGCCGACCTGCAGGGCTCCTCAACTAAACTGGATCAATAGTCCTTTGGTTGTTGCTGGTAATGGGAGCTGCGTACAGTTGGTGGCTGAAAAGGCTGCTAGATTTTTAGATTCCTCCCCTCCGCCGAACACGAGCGAAAGAGAGGATTGTTCATAGAATGGAAGGTAACAGCTACTCGACTGCAATACTTTTATTCTATATATATATGCTATACTGTCTAATTGTGTTGTTATTGATGTTGTGGTTGTTTGCGGCGAAGTTGGTCTCTCTCTGTCTCTCTCTCTCTCTGTATATATATATATATAATTTGTCAATCTATATTTGGAAGTAGTAGTATTATTTTAGCCTACCTTGTTGTCTAGCATTATCCTGTTGTTGAACTGAGCAACGAAACTAAGATACGCTGTGTGTTGTTGTTATTTTATTATTCGTTGTTGCTGATGATGGTGTCGCAATCGCAGTATCATGACGTCCCTCTGGCGACCGTGCGCCGGCTGATCAGTTCCATCTGCGTCATGCATTCATCAAATCTACAGCCATCTTAGGCCACAGACAGCCACTTCAGTAGCGAGCATCCGAGCTCCTCAAAGAGAGCGCTTCGCACGTCAAACAGGTGCAACTGTCCCAACATGAGGAGCACAAGGGCATCTATCAGCTCGCTGCTTTCCTCGTCCCGCCAGCCCCTATTGACTCCCTTGATTGAGGGAGTCCGGCTAGCGCTAGCCTCTCCACCACCACCACCATCACCATCAATCAGCTTTAATCAGCTCGATCGATCGATCTGCTCTCCAGCTCCACTACAACTTCACTACTGCCCAACAAAATGGTCTCTCTCTCCAATGGTCTCGAATACCGCAATGTTACGACGACGACAACTACTACTACTACTACTACTTCTACCACCACCACCACCATCACTGGTACTGCTGCTGCTGCTGCTGTTGCTGCTCTGCCATGTCGAAACACCTTTAATCTACTTTTCTACTCTAATCTCTTCTACTAGTTATCAGACGCCAGCAACAGCCACCACAGCCACAACAACAGCTATGATTCATCATCCATTGCATCTATCCATTGCATCCATTCAACCAACCAGCCAATCATCCCTCTCCTCTTCAGCCAGCTCGCTACCAACACCATCATTCAGGTTCCCTTCAGTCGCCACTATGCCAACAGCCTCTCCTCCTCAGTGGTCAACTTCTCGCTGCCAACGCTCGAACTCCACAACAAGTCCAACATCGTGCGTCTCTCGCATCTGCAGCGATAGACATGCCACAGCAATGTCTTCACTGTGACAGGCATCCGAACAGCTACAACTCCTTCGAGCGAGGAGAAGGCTGGCCCTCCGATGATATAAGACTGGCCTGCCTTGAACCACCACCACCACCACCCACCACCAATCGCTCTCAGCAGCAACAACAACAACAACATCTACCCACAACAACAACAACATCTACTCACAACAACAACAACAACTACCCACCAACAACCATTCGCCACTATCAACAACTCTACGCTGACGATGGCTAGGTACAACAGATACAAAAAAGAAAGAAACTAGAAAAAAATGCGAAAAAGAAAACAAAGAAAAGAGCGTTTCAATGCTGAACCTGCTGTTTTTTGCTGAGGCAAACGGCCTGTGAACCTTTTCCGGAGCGAACGCTCTCGGAACGCTCTCGAACGCTCATCAGTGGGGCCATGGCTTACCTGGCAGCAGTTGTCGGTGCTGTGTTTGTCTCTTTTATAATTTACTTTGCGGGCGATGATGATGATGGAGGGAGTTCATCTACATACGTCATTACTGATCATTGCTGTGGTGGTGTTATCTAGTATAGCCATGGCGTGCAATTGCTTGATGATCTCTCCAACCGTTAAGCATTTAATTATTCTCATTATATTCCAACGGAGTTGTTGACTTGAACAAATACATGTGGTGGTTCGGATGTCTTAAATGTAGCTTTCTCTCTGATATTGTCGTTCATCGTGAATGATGGAGCGTAGCGTAAATACAGGCGGAAAAACGACGTTTTCGAAGAGATCTTGAGTTGTTGACGTTTAACGTCTCTCAAGTGATCTCCTTTTACGTAGGGAAACCCCGAAACACGTCACGTGTGTTAGTAAGCAACTAAGCAAAAAAAAGAAAGAGATCATTGTACACTAGCTCCGAGACTAACATGTATTTTTTGTTGCGGCTGAATGTATTTAGGATCTGTGGAGCGCGCGTGAAGGTAGAGATGTCTCACGGTAAGAGGCGGAACGGAGGTGTTCGTGGTGGTCGTGGACGCCGATCCCGCTCTCGTAGCAACGACCGCAAGAAGTCGTATTCGCGCAGTCGCTCCAGGTCTAGGAGCAGGTCTTACGGCCGTGACCGCGGCGCTGCGCGCCGTGAACGAAGCTACTCAAAGAGTCCTTCAAGGTCACGTTCCAGGGACAGGCACTAACTACACAGCCGACGTCGTAAACCACACATACACACACACACACACAAAGAGGATCGTGTATCTAGACATCTAGGATACACAATGGTGAAAGAGGACAGCAAGAAGCAAACAGCAACAGCGGCCGCATCAACTCAATAGCTGAAAGTGAGAAGCATCACAATCAGCAATGACGACGTCTCATGATTACCCCGCCCATGGAGGAGATCGGAGGCTGAAATAGAAGACGAAGAAGACGAAGCTGATACAGAACGATCGATAGTTGAAGACTGAATTAACTATCTATCTGGGGCTATACGTTCTACAGTACTATTAAGTTCATGTAAGGAAGGGTATGTCGGCGAATCAGCCTTCTCCATGCGAAGAGGAAAACGAGGAATTAGGGGATGGGGGTAGAATTGTAGGGAATCACTGTCTCGGGTCTCGGTGGAGAAGATTAGATGTTGTGACGACGCTCTCGAAAATGTAAAATAGGTGGTCAACCAATGTGACAATAGTAATTATCATAAGTTATTATTTGTGATGATAATTATGATTATTTCCAATTGTGTATATTGTTTATTAAATAACCATCCTTATATTTTGGTTATTTATGTGAAAAGGACAATACCGTCATATTAGCTAACCATATGTCACGGGGCTAATAATTACGATAAACGAAAGTGTATAACAATCCTCCCTTGTTTGCTAGATGTATAACTGACTTTGGCAAACAAATAAATGGCACGTGCCATAAATGCACTGCGAAACGCGAGTAACTACAACGATGTCTCTTCACTTCGTTTCTTGATAATAGTCTGCTCAAACGGGCACACTACACGTGATCACGCCATCCCTAGGAGCTGGATGTATTATTATCTACTTAAGAGTCGATAGATTACTAGATATTCAACTTATTTTCCAACTACTGCAGTGACTCCGAAGGAGTCGTATCGTACCATCACTCAGGAGATTCTTGGTATTCCGTAGGCATATTGTAGACGTCGCGAGGTGCTTCTTGAGTAAAGATGTTATTTGTGGTTACATCTGCGATTGAATCGGAAGCCTGCCCTGTCCTGCCGGCCCGTACTGATTGCCGCCAAACTAGTCGGTGAACACTCTTCAAAAGACATCGTGTCTCGCTAGAATAGTCATAGTAGCGAGGCAGTCAACCATCTGGGAGGAAAAATGAGAGTAAAGCGGCCAGCCATCCGCGGGTAACCTATCGTTTGTATAAAGGATCTAGACAACTATACAAATTCACCTTTATTATTGAAGCCAAGATGCATGGTAATGTAGGAAAGTGTAAATTGCCTCCAGGTATATTACTACTGTCGATCATTTTTTAATGAGAACGTTTTAGACACATTCTAAGATCGGCGGCGTCGTGGAGTTTAGCTATTTTTTTAGCGTAACTGCTTCTCTTAGAACACTTCACCTTGCGCTAACCTTGTGCTCCTGCACTCTATTTAGGACATATGTTTCTTCAGATGTGTTCGTTAAATTTGTAATATATATATATATCAAATTTAATGAAGACTAGAGGCACCGTTATGCTTTGTCATTTTATTTCCGGGGTATCTTGAGGTAGTTGTAGACAATTCGGAACCATTTACTCAAGCCATCCCAGAAATGGTAACGTGTATTTATCAAGAAAACGGAGAAAAGTATTCTTTGTAAACGGCAAACGGCACTTGAGGTTCTTCCATCCATCCAAGGTTTTAGTGAAAGTTTGAAGTCCACTAAAATGACTTCTTGAGGATTTTTTAAATCTTGAATTCGTTTTACTTCCTGAATATGCCTTTACAGAAAACAGGAGAAAATAATTGCACGGATGATTGACTTCAAAACCGTCAAACTTTGGGTAGCTTCTTCACTTTGGTTGTGTAAGTTTTCGAATGCACTGTACCTCTATGACATTTAATGTACATTCAAAATGTATCTGTCACTGGCGTGCCGTCAGCTCATATCTCTACGTGTGCTAAAGACATCACGAAGTTGTGGGCGCCCTCTGGGGAGCAAAACAACGTCCCAAACATAAAAATTGCCTTCAGAAGTGTCCGTGTACTTATATAGCCTTGAGCTTAGTTAGCCTTGCCGTGTTCGTTCTACACACATTTATGAATGACCACCGTGTGGAAAATAAGGTGTATTTACAAGTTGGGTCTCTAGAACCAAAAGTCCTTTAGAAGATAAGGGACTATTCTCTGCCGTATTCAGCTTGCTTGCATCGCTTCACTTGCATCGTGGGAAAAACATGATGGGAGTACGCCCTGGAGCAGTTATTCGTGCCCGAACCATCACTAAGGTCGGTCCTGAGTCAGACTGATTCTTAATTGTGCCAACTTATAGTCCTGGCATACCTCTAGCCACACACAATTGTTATTTTTGTTTACCGCTTGTTCGACCGTAAATGTTGCCTGATAACTGAACACAAGGTAAGGCAAGGCAGCCGCTAAAATTTCGCCAGAAATGAAGTTTCGCTGTAACTTACCGTATGTCATTTTATTTCCTTGTAAGATCATCTCTCTCTCTCTCTCTCCAACAGCATATTCATTTTGACTGTTCAACATTTAGCGCCACTCGGATTAAAATTTCAAACTTCCCATTTTTAGTGCGCTGCTCTTTTCGACGTGTCTCACTTCGGCCTTCGTACCCTGCATATATTATATGTACCAACATTTACACATATACCCTCAGCAATATCCTCAATTCTTCGGCTACAGCTATTATTCTTTAATGAAATTCCCTACAAGATGCTTTGCTGATTGGCGGTGATGGTACGCTTTGAGTCGCAGTCCGTTTTATATATTCAGTCTCTTATAGTAACACAGAACGGAGAATTTAAAGCGGTATCGTCCTACTATTGAACTAACACGATGAACAGGTGAGATAATCAAATTTTCATTAAAATATGAATTATCATAAGAATCAAAGATCACGTCCAGGCAGTTACGGAAGAACGTAGCGTGTTTTTTTTACAGTTTTTAAATATCTATTAATTTTGTTATTTTTACTTCATGGTTACTGAAGAGATCTCGTTGGGAGTGAACATTTTACCCTTCTTCAATATTTCACAATGTAGATAAATATCGGTGCAAGTCTACGTGACACGCGCAACCGATGAGGAGGTATTGAAAAACACCATCGTCCGAAATTGACGCTATCATCCTATGCCTATGATAACGAGCGGTACTTTGTCGTATTCTTTACCACGACATCTTGTATTTATTGGTCATTTGATGAGACTCTACTCAATGAGATCGTGCCATTCATAGCCGCTGAGTGTTGTCGTCGTTTTGTCTTTGTCAAATTTCCTGCCCAATTTCTGTAAGAGAGACCCTTCGAAATGTACACGTTTTGTGGGTATATTTATGTATTGATCATAGCTTAGTATTTTGTCTTCACTCTCTCGAATCTATATTGCTTTATTTTCAAATACGTTCCCTAGTATAGGTTTATCTTTTAAAATATCCAGTCGATTCAATTATTGAGAGGTGACAGTCCACGTTCAGTTTCGATCAGGTTATTACGACTCCATATTCACTTTTTCATTGCGTTGTCCGACTGATCATTAGTTTTTACGTATAGCACCGTAATTTTGGCCATATGATGGCGTTGTAACGGGCTGAGTGCTCTGCGAATACGGTGGAGGGGCGCCACTCTGAGGAGGAGGTGGGAAGTTATCCGTTTTACGCTGATAGGCCATATCCGTGTCATTATAGAACGCAGGGTTAGGCACCGATGGTGGATTGAACGACTGGAAAATCACACAGCGAGGAAGGTTAGATAGTTAACTTTCATTGTAGATCGTTCGTCATCTGCTCAATTGTGTCCTTTACCCTGTGAGGAAATGATTTTGATGATCTTCTCACAGTGAAAGAGCATAGCTCGGGAACATAGATTATACATGAGATCGTAACTTGTCGGCCTGACTTGGCTATACTATGCACAAGTTAACTGGAAGTATGAACAACCGTATCAAGAAAGCCATATTTCATTTGGCTTAAAAGGGCTGAAGAAAGCTCTGAAAACATCGTCGCTCGCTCGATTCCGAATCTATGGTATAAAGACCGTATATCTTACCGAAACAAAATGGAAGTCCGTTCTAGGTGGCATAACGACGGTGGTTGGCTTTGCATATACAATGCCAGTCTTCTTTGTCTTACGGCAGCAACAGCAGTAAATGCAACAGCACGTGGATATGACGAAAATAATACAAGCCACTCCAGTTACCTCAGCCCAATGTCGCGAGAAGAATCCTGTTACACCAAAATTAGATATCAGTACTCATTTATTGCTTACAAGATTATCCACATTATATATATATATATATATATATATATATATATATATATATATATACATACTTCAGTTTACTTATACAAATCGGGTATTATTTAGTGGTTGAGTATTGCAGATGCACCGTGAAAATTGTATTCGACCTATTGTTTCGAGTATATGTTGTATATCACTAATAACACCATACAACGAAACGTTGACAGACGTAGTCAGTCAATGCTCGCATATCCGCCAATATACTGAGTCGACCAAAGGAGATTGGCGGAAAGTACGTGTTTGAATGGACGGTGGCAATTATCTTCAAGAGAAAGATCTAGTCACAAGAAACTCGACTAACCGCAGTAGAATTCATCACTCCAATCCCCGCAGTTGTTGTGGGCGTCACAGCGAAATCCCTCCCAGATGCAACTGCCGCTATCGCATTGCCACTGTTGTTGAGTTGCATTACAATGCCCTCCAGTCAGAGCTGAAATCGTTAATAAAGAAATCAACAATGTCGATATTGAAGTGTTTCACCCATTTGAGTGGTCTTATTTTGCACGAATGACAGTACTAATAATATTTTATTACGCGCCAATTAGGGAACAATAAAATATAAAGTGTTGGTTCATTAACGGAACGATTTATAATCAGCAGTTTCTTACGACGCTCAAGTTCTTTTAGATATATCACCAGGTAGAAAGATTCGAAGCTCCGACCTCCGGCTTTTGACAGCCAGAGAAGTAATACATTTCAACATTTTTTTTTTTTTTTTTTTTGGACCACCCACGACCTTGTGGGTGGCAAGTTTATTAAGACAAAATTACGGAACATGTACATGATTACTTCGTAATTTTTGGCTGTGTTCTTCTTTTCTTTCTACGAACGCCCTTGCCGGGCCATCTCCGCACGCTCCTTGCGCGAGATGGCCTCCTCTGCAAACTCTTGCACTGCTTCCCACTTTTCTGCACTCTGCAGCATGTGCTGTACTAAGTTCTGGGTGGTTACTTTGTCTTCTATCTTCCGCTCCATCTTGAGTCTTTCCTCTTGGAACGCTTCACACTTCAGCAGTGTATGTTCTGCGTCGTCCTCTGCCCCGCTGTCGCAGTGGACACAAAACGGCGATTCTACCTTCTTAAATTTATGAAGGTATTTCGCAAAACACCCGTGCCCGCCGAGCAACTGGGTAAGTCTGTAAGTGGTTTCACCATGTTCTCGGTGGAACCACCCGCTTAGGTCGCGGATGATGGACTTGGTCCACCTCGACGTCCCTCCCTGCTCCCACTCTGCTTGCATCTCTCTGATGCTTTCCTCTCTTACAGCGACTGGGCCGGTATTGAGGTCTCTGCCCAACTTGGCCCTTTCTTCTACCTTCAGGTCCCAGGGGACCATCCGGCTCAGGACCAGGGCCGTGAGGGTGGCCGTGGTCCTGTATGCACGGCACACGCGCAGTGCCAGGACACGCTGCGTTTTTCTTAGCGCTTTCACGTTACACTTCTTCTTCAGCGCCTGTCGCCAAACCGGCGATGCGTAGAGCACCACCGATTCTGCAACGGTTGCCAACAGACGCCTTTTCCCCTCGCTGGCACCCCGTGTTCTCGGCATGAGCCGGCAGAGGTTTGTTGCCGCCTGCTCCGCCTTCTTGGTGGCATATCGTATGTGAGCACTAAAGGTCATGCCTTGGTCCAGCATGACCCCCAGATACTTTACCTCCTTCTTCGGGGTGACCACTTGGGTCCCGTGCATCAGGGCCATGGGGACATTCAGCCGTTTCCTCCCTATTAGGAAGATGGCCTCTGTCTTTTCCGGTGCGAGGCGAAGCCCGTGGGCGGTCATCCAAGCTTCCACCTGGGCGATGGCCTCGTTCGCCTTCCTTTTAATGTCGCTTTCCTTTTTGTCCTTGATAATGAGCACCAGGTCGTCTGCATACGCCACCGGTGTGACCTCTTCTGGGTAGTCTAGCCTCAGCACGTCGTCGTAGGCCACGTTCCACAGTATCGGCCCTAAGACCGATCCCTGTGGTACGCCCGCCGTCATTTCGTGCTCTGCTCCGTCCCAGTTGATCCTCCGTTCGCTGAGGTAGCTGTTGATCACCTCCTGGAGGTATCGCGACACTCCCTTTCTCTCCAGCGCTTCGCACACCGTGCTCCAGGGGATGGAGTTGAAGGCGTTCTTCACGTCTAAGAGCACCGCAAGACAAAATTTCCTTGTCCTCGGCGTTCTTTCTCTCTCCTCTTGCGCCAGTCTCATTACGCTTTCCAGAGCGGTCTGCGTCGATCGTCTCTTCCTGAAACCATGTTGGGCGTCCGAGAGGAGGTTGCCCTCCTCCAGTTCGGTCACTAGCCGTCTCGCTATCACTGCCTCGAACGCCTTCGCCACGACGCTAAGCAGGCAGAGAGGTCGGTAAGCCGAGGGGGAGTCCAACGGCTTACCCGGTTTCGCTAGTAGTACTAGCTTGGCCGACTTCCACTGGGTAGGAAAGGACCTCTCTGTCAGAAGCTTATTTACAATCGTGGCGAAGTAGTCCGGTCTCTCTTTGATCAAGGCTTTGATCGCTTCTGGGGGAATACCATCCGGGCCTCCCGCTTTACGGGCGGCGATGCGTTCCCCAGCTTCGCGTACCTCCTCTTCTGTAACAGTGGGTGGCGGCGACGTGTCATGGTCGTCTTGCTGCAGCCTGGGTTGATGGGTAGGAAAGAGGTGCCGGATGGCCCTCATTCCCTGTTCCCTCGCCATCTTGGGAGGGGCCGCGCCAAACCTCTTCATGACAATTTTGTACGCGTCTCCCCATACATTTGTCTCTACCTGCTCGGTTAGTTCTCTCCATTTACTTTCTTTGCTTCTCCGTATTAGGAGCTCATATTCGTGTTTCCTCAGCTTGTATTCTTGTTCTATCGGGGGTGGTGTACCTCCTCGGGTAGTCTCCCTCCGTTGTCTTGTGTAGATTCTTCTTACAGTGTTGCATTCCCGTCGTGCTCTTCCTATTTCCCTCGTCCACCAGTATTTCGGCCTCCGGTTGCGGCCCGCCGAGTGTGTCACTGGTGCTGCTTCCTCGCACGCTTTCTCGAGGATCTTTATGAGGTTCCCCTCTGTTCGTTCGTCCTCATGCGCTTCGCACCATCTTCGGGTAGCTTGTCTAAGCTTGTCTTTGTCAAGCCGTTTGGCTAGCCACTGTCGCCGCTGCTGTTGTTGGGGGGCCCGCTGCAGAGACAAGTCGAAGCTGATGTAGTGGTGGTCGCTGAGGGATTCCTCATCGTCCATCGCCACCCAGTCTGTTACCCCCACCCCTCCAGAATAAAGCGTCAGGTCGATGAATGCCGTCTGTCCCCTCCTGGAGAAAGTAGGTGTTAGCCCGTCGTTTGCCAACTCCAGGTCTGCTGTAGCCGCCCATTCGAGCAGCTCCCATCCCCTCGGGTTTGTGGCCCTGCTCCCCCATTCCGTTGCCGCCGCGTTGAAGTCACCGGTGACGACGAACTTTCCGCCTTGGTGCATCACGTTCTCAATTTTGGACAGGAAATCGGTGAACTCCTGCAGGGATCTATTCGGGGAGAAGTAACAGCTGAACACTGTCGTTCCCCCCGTTTTTACCCAGGCAAAGCCGTCACCTCTTCCCTGTTCTTCTATTGTCATGCTTCTGTCCACTATCCAGACAGCCGCATCTTCTCGCTCGTCTAAGAGCCAGCCTTTCTTCTTGGCCAGCTTCACATTGGGTTCTGTGACCAAACACATGTCCACCTGAAGCCTCGTGGCTGTTGCCTCAAGTAGATCATGTGCCAGCCGGGCCCTGTTCAGGTTAACCTGTAGAACCTTAATCATTTTTAGGGGTGAGGGAGGGGGACCCCGCCACTTTCGCTGCCGTCATTGCTTGGGCAACGAGCCGACACTCGTGGCGTGGTGAATCCATCCTTGTCTACAGTCGCCCTCTTCTTTCCCCCACGGTTTTTATCCGCCACTGGTGCTGCCACTGCCTCAGTTGCTACGTCGGACTGTGACGCTTGAGCCGTCCCTGCTGCGGTCTCTGAGGCACGAAGGAGGGCCTCCCTGTTCCTTGCTTTGGCTTCTTCCCGCAGCTCTTTCAGCTTTGCCGCCATTTTCGGGCATGTGGCGGAGTAGGCCGAGTGTCCCTCCACTTCACATGAGTGGCAATACCAGTCCGGCTTCTCGCAGCACCGGGACACATGCCCGGTGTCTCCGCATCTGTAACAGCGCTTACCGTCTAGCCGTTCTTCACTGCAGTTCTTGGCCTGGTGGCCTGGTTTCTGACAGCGGTGGCATACCGGCAGCTGGTGCCATTCCTCGGTGCGTGAGGTTTGGCCGCAGATCGTTATCTTGCCTTTCGCGATGAGGCGGGCCGCCGAAGAGGTTGGCAGACCGACAAGGCATTGCCATCGTCCTCTTGTTTCTCGCGGTTCCTCGGTACGGATGGGTATCCCCGTCGGTAGTCCTAGTTCCTTCCGCACTATCTGCTCTATGGTTCTTCTATCTGCGAGTGCATAGACGTCTCGCAGGACAACCGACTGCATGGGTCCTACGCCCTGCTTGCAGTCAACTGTCGCCTTTGCTCCATTCCGGATAGCCTCGGCGAAAGATTTCCCTGCGCCTGCTTTCGACTCGCTTACCCTAATGATAAGGTCACCCTCTTTCGTCGTCGTTATACCCCGATTCAGAATTCGGACTCCGGCTGCGTCCGGGTTGATATGCTCCCTGATGGAGCGCAGAGTCTCCGCCGCACTCTTTCCCTCCAACTTCTTGATCCAGAGCGTACTCTGCCCCTGCCATTTATTCTCAGTCTTGTCGCCTGTCGCCCTGGTCGTCGTTTTGACGCTCTGCCGGGTGTACAGCTCTGCGTCGCATCCCAGCTGTCTGCACAGCGTCTCGATCAGCTTACGGTCGAGTTCGCTGTTGTACTCGTCTGAGATGTGGACTGCCATGTTCTCGGTCCTCGTCTCTCTTTTACCTGCCGCCATGATCCTCCGCAAAAGTCTGACGAAGTTCTCAGGCGCGGTGTCGTCTCGCGGAGACATTCCTATTATCAGCGCTCTGGAGGCGGGCGGAGGTCCAGCAGCCGATGCCTCCTCGTTTTCCCCGATTATTTCAAACGCGTCCTGGCTGCGTAGGACCGCCACCCTCCCAGCCGGGAGGCTAGCCGCGGCCGGGGCCGAGGGGAAGGCGGCGGCCAAGCGCGTCAGCAGTGCCGCGTCTTTATCCGAGCCCTCCCTAATGAGTAGGGCTCGCGTCTCCCTCGGTTCAAGGACGCTTTTGTTCGTTAACCCGGCCCTAGCGAACATCTCCTCCGGCCATTCATTCCGGATGACCTTCATGATGCTTGCCTCAGTCACTGCTGTCTCAATACCCGTGTCCAGCCGGGCGATGGTTTCAGCCTTTCGCCGTGCCTCGGCGACTTCCTTACCGACTTCTTCCTGGCATCGTTGGCAGGTGACTGCCTCTGTCGGCGACGGTCCCCGAGCCCGGAGCTCCGCGTTTTCCATCTCGAGGTGCGCGATGATTCCTCTCAGTCTCGATTCCTGTGACTCGGTCCTGGCCTTAGCTTCGTCCTCCCTCGTAGAATCGCGCTCTTTCTCTAGTCTCTTGGTTGTGATGACCACCTTCATCAGTTCTTCCGTCGCAATCTTGATCTCCAGGCTGGTGTGTGTGTACCTTTTGCAGCATGCCTTCAGTACCTTAGACCAGGTTTCGATGGCCTCCCTACCATCTTCATACTCCTCAATTTCGAGCAGCTCTTCCGGCCACTCTGGGGTCGGGAGCTCCGTGATGTTTTTACCTCTAACCAGTATCTTGAGGTGGTCTAGCCACTTCCTTCCACTTCCTGTCCTAAGTTTGACGCCCTCCGGCTCCATCTGCTTCGACGCCGGCGACAGCTCGAGCTTCCTCTTCTCAGGTGCCTTACTCTCTCCTTCACCGCCGATATGCCTCCCCTCCATTGGGGTGGTGTCCGTGTCAATCGCTTCGCCCGGGCGGGCTAGGTTTTCAGCCGCGCTCGAGCTCCCGGTTTGCTGTTGTACCGGTGACCGCTGCACCCCGCCGCCGCTTCGGGCGAATGGGTTGCTGGTGCTTCCGCCGCCGTCGTCGCCGCCGCCGCCGGCTCCTTCTCTACAACTTTTGTCGCTCATCTCAACGGCCCGGCCTTCGGCCTAGGCCTCCCTTTTCTCACCCGGCCTCTTGGATGGGCTGCAGAGGGGGTATCAGGGGAAGAGAGTATACTAGGTCGTACAAAGTCGATCCTGGTGCCCGTCGGTGGAGCAGGGGGGGGATCCGTAATCGTTTACCAGATCCCGATAATCCACGACGTGCCAGCCCGGTGAAATCGAATTTCAAAGAGATTTGAAGTCGTGTCGAAGCGCTACCAGTGTACGGGAATCGCTCGCGTGCAGCGGCTTCTTTCGGTCCTGGGACGCCAGGAGGCCTTGGTATCTTGCTAGATGAGTTATACTCCTGAGGAGGGGACGAGCCAGGAGCAGCCCAGTAGACCGGTCTATACCCCTGACCACGACCGCCACTCCCAGGTAGAGTGGAAGTGTCTTTCGTCCCCCGCTGCTCGGTGCCGTACCGCAGACCACCTATATAAAGCGGCGCGCGGCAGCGCGAAAGGTGCACGGCCGTGCAAATTGTTGGGAGGACAGCCAACGCTACCCTCTCCCCGCTGTGCCAGCACGCACGCCCACAGGCGGCAGAGATCGGAACTAACGCCGAGTGTCCCTCCGCTCAGTCGTGCGTCAGCTACGAAGCTGGGTGGTCACGTGCTCTGGCCCACTACGGTACAGGGCGCCGTCTGGGGGCCAAACGCGAAACTCCCAAAAAATACCAAAAGTTCACTTAGCTGTTGACTCTCGGGTCGGGCGGACGCAGTGTCCGTGGCTCCTCGATGCACCACTGCACTCCAGAATCACGCGCGAGACGCCAAAAACACTATGGCATTCACAGCGAACCATCTAAGAAATTCCTTGCAAATCTCCACTGTCAGCAGCGCGTGACCGCACTCGATGACAGCTCGACCGGAACTAATACATTTCAACATAGTGGCTGTGAACTTAACAACATTTTGTCCCACCACGAAGGAAAGACATGTTTACTAGCTACCATTATGATGATATTACTTTCATATTTAGAAGAATGCACATTCATTATTGCTGCATATTAGTGAATATTCAATTAGTTACCCGTATAGAATATATATATATATATATATATATATAATTAACTAATATACTAACCAAAACTGCACTTGCACACTTCTAAATTAGCAACGAATATAATCATAATAGTATCTACTCCAAACAAACGTTATATCTATATATATATATATGCTAGTAACATCTGAGAATTACTGCGACAAACCTGAAGCATCTTCGGTGGCCGTAACAACAACCTTGATCTTTTGGAACTCGGGAGCGTTATTCGAATTCAGCACGTACTCAACTTCAACCTGGTTTCGCGGTGTCCGGAACGAATGCCTTTCAATTTCTCCGCATATGAAACCCAACTCTTCTTCTAGACCGTGAATCTACAAGTATTTGCAACAGAAATTACCTGTCAGCTGAAGTACTAATTTGTTTTTCTCGAGAAAGTGCCATTATCTAACACTTAACACATTTTATTCATTTCTTAGTCGAGAGAAAAAATTACATGCACCCGCCTACTGAGTCAGAAGGGTGTCTGTACGATAGGCAAAAGCAGCTTGTGTAGGGAACCACTCCCGCCTTGAGTAGGTCTGGGGGTGGTCTTCCATACCTTCCGTCATAATGGAATTTTCGAGACAAACGAAAAAGAGAGATCTTGATACCTACAAATTTGGTAATTATAAATATGCTCCATATGGCAGCATAGTACTTGGATGAATGATATTGTTATTTTCTCAATATGGTTAGGTGTTGAAATTTTAGCTTCCGAAATGACATGGATGTCTCATTAGTCTTCCGCCAGTACTTTCAACAAGTATACTGCTATATTTAATAAAATCTAGCGTTTAATTAACTGAATCATGTGCATGATCCAATGAATAATTAAAACATATTATTACCAAGCAACGTTTGAATACGAATGATGAATTCGTTACGCAAAAAACGTTATCTCGTATGAAGAGGTTACTGTTAATACTGCTCATAGACCCTATGAGGGCCACCCTTTCCTACAAATTACGTCAATTACCATTTGACATCAGTTACCCATGAGTTAAACTACATGACAAAGCATGAAAACAGACGGCTATCAGCGACCAACTAGGCTCATAATCGGCACCGTCATTGGCTTGCTTTGAGTGTGTCGCCTTGCCCGATCTTACGTCAGCGATTTAACAGCGAATTTTCAAGTATACATTTGTTCACCTGATAACACATTAAAACAGCGCTACCAGTCGTCCAAGTACCAGTCGAGTACTTCTGTTCTATTTCTTGATACATGATTGAAACAAATATCAGTTTCCATTAAATCCGCTTGGCGTTCCTAAGAGGGATTCAATTATAAATCCGTTTAGTCTACATGTGTCGGAAGTTCTAAATTTCCAACCATACTCAGTATCCTTTTTTTCTCTTCTATGAACTGCCAGTATAAATGGTACTCCAGTAATACAGTCCCGGTTATGATCTACTCACCCTAACGAAATTTTCACACATTTGGCCGAGTTTCTTCTTTTCTCTCATGAAGATCTCGTCCAACTGCACGACGAATTTACTGAGGTCGATCGTCTTTACTGTGATACAGCATTTGACGGAATGCTGAATGAGCGGTCTTGATGATCTGAAGCCCCGAATGATCAGAGCGCTCCCACTGCCGGTGGCGTTCACAAAGATTGTATGTCCTGCAGAGTCGCACTTGGTTGAATTTACCGGACCGCAATAGTCTTCGAGGTAGTCTGCGCGAATTCAGGCCGTTAGTATTACTGATTGATAACAGTGCTTCATTATTAACTCATCTAATTATTAGTTGACTATACAAGCCATATTCCCCCATAATATGGTATAGAAGAACGCAACGAAACAGATCAGCTGCGAAACATTTGACAGATGATAGATCATCAAGTTGGACACGCACACTGTTGTGGTTTAATAAGGCAAGGATCTTGCCGGAAGACAAATCTGTGACGATGATGTGAAGATGTTATGACGAAAACACTGACATTGTGGCTTCCATTGGCCACGCATGTCTACCAAATACGCCACACATGGCACAACCGCAGATAAACATATCTGAGATTTGTAATAGTACTCACATGTTTGATAGGGGTGCTGCATATAATTCCAGAAGTAGTAGTCGACATCTGCGCTGGCCTCCTCAACGAGTCCACATGAGAAGGCCAACGCTAGAAGACACGCCGCGGTGGTAATTCCGCGCATGTTCACGGCACTGAAGATGATATCCGCTTGCGTGAAGGGAATCCGGTTCACTGATTGAATTCCAAGAAAGTCTATCAAAAATTACCTGGTGATTTAAGCTAAGTACATAAATATTTACATATTGTAAGATGCTGATAGGCTTGTAACCGAAAAGTGAAAATCGTAAAAGTACCTTGTAACTACACGGTCGGTTGACGACTGTTATTAAAAAATTGGTTATTATTAAACATTACTAACCTATAATAAAACCAATGCAAAACACATACGTCTATATCAACGACTGCGTCGTCTATACGAGGCAATCGATCAATTTTGCGGTTATTAGTACTCAAATTGTACTCGTTCATTGGAACTGGTACCTTAAGCTCTAGCTGTCGGCGCCAACTGACAAAGGAATTGAAAATGTTCAATGTAAAGTGACGCTAGATAGGCAGCAATTGGCGTGTTACAGCAGCGAACGCTGGTCATTTTTGCACTCATCTACTTCTACAGAGATTATTTATCTCATTCACTAATCCCTCTCGATGAACGTCACCGGACGTCCATTTGTGTGGTGAAATTGTGGAGATTGCCGCCAGCCGCGGGTTGGCCGGTGTGATCAAAACACTCAGACGTCACAGGCAAACGGCGATTATCTTCTCTTCTCCTCATCCACTCTCACCCCATCCCGGCGCCCCCGTAACTGTGTCTGTGTCACCTTTGTCATCTCAACAGATGACTCACGATAGAGTGGGAAAGAGCAAAAAGAACACAAGATTCGTTCGAAGTGGAATGAGCTCATGAATAGGAACAACACATCCGACCTGGTTGTGTTCATTCAAAACATTTAAATTTCATCTCGCAATCCGTGATACTCGCCAGCGGTACGATTTGAATTTGAATACGTTCATAACAAAATACTTCCCGAGACATTCTGCTGTTGTCCAATTAAAATAAGTTATTTAGGGTAGCTCGATGATGCAAAAACCTATTTGAGTCCAATGAGGGCTATCGACACAGATCAGAACTTGGTGCAGCTACTCTAATAATCTATATCACATAAAATATATTTCTGGATAAGTTAATTCATATTACATGAATCATAAATACTGAATCTTTCTCTCTCAATCAAAGAGCTAGACGGAAATACATGTCTTATATGATACGGCGAACTTGGTAATCCAACTTACCTCAGCTGATTAGATCTGTTACTTACCTTAAGCCGGCGTCATAAACAGAGGGATCAGTCTTAACCACTCCGGCCTTTATGTCGATGGAATTAGAAGAACCATTATCTGCCATGTCGCTAATGAATACAGACGTTTCGTCAAAATGAAGGTCGCCTTTTTAGTTTGGGCATCAGCCGTTTGAGTTATTCGACGGTCTCGGTGCTTATATTATATTTTCACCTTTTGTCAATGCGAGCGCGGCAAAACGGAGCAGCTCTATCGAATGATTAGATATATAGATATATATATATATATATATATAGGGGCACAAGTACAAAAGATAAGAAGAAGATATATATATATATGTATGTATTTGTAATATCTGTTCGATGACCAGTCATGAGGACGACAAGGTGGTGTTCGTCAAATTCGTTTAGAACGATTGAACTGTTTCATAGGAATCATATGTTAATACAGAGTGAACTAACATATGTTTTGGATCAGAGAAGTTCGTCGACTTAGAAAAAAATAACTGCGAGAACATTCAATACGATGGTGTTATTGTTCGTCTGGTATTGTAATACCACATCGCATATAGACACTGTTTAAATGTGGCTTGTAGCGTCCATCATAGATTAGATGGTATAATACAATGCCACCTTTTATGTCCAATAAATATGCATACTTCGGGCTTTTTATAAGCAAGGACCTTGCCATTAAAGCCACTCGAAGAAGCATTCTCAGTCTATTCGCAGAATTCATTGGAGCATTGGCGAGTAGACATCCGAGTTTCCTTGTGGTGAATATGAGCGGTAAAATGGTTTATGTCGCAAAGTTCTCTTATTAGAGACACATGTTGTCTAATGTAACTTCACTGTAGGTTCTCACTATTCCAAACCGTGTATTCAGCCATTCACAACAATGCAAATCGAGACGGTGATCAATAAGTGACTGTTAGACATGCTATCACACTGTGGAGGCAGGACCTCGTCAAATCAGATGGATCGCGCCTTTATTCGCCGTAGGAGTTTTGGTGTCCGAGTTAACGATAGCCTTTCATTAACTCATATACCTTGATTCGGACATTACAACCATAATGTAGTACTTTTTTTTTGGAGAAGGGGGCACGTGAAGATGTACTACTGTTCGGTTGCTACTGAAGGAGACCACCGAGAAATGCAGGCTAAACTCGATAGATTTCTCAAATGGAGAGTATAACCTAATGTAAAGCTTTCTGTCCATAAATATGAGGTTATGCATTTTAGGCGTAATAACCTAAAAAAAGTCATTACATGAGACGAGCTCAAATGCACAGTATTTAGCCAAATGCGTGACCTGGGTGTCATTATATCGACCAATCTTACACATCGTGACCATGTATCAGATATTATATATATTGTGACGTGTGCCATCCTGTAAGTAAACCAAACTCTTACATGAATTATCTAACTGTGACGTGATGCCGGTTCTCATATATGCATCCCCATTATGGGACATAAATCTAGTTCTTACAGTGTGTAGAGGTTAAGAAAGCTGTGCAATGTGTTGGTTTTAGATGCAAAGTCGAATATAATGAAGTAATATATAATGATATCTTAGAAGAACTTCGTAAAAATGATTTGAACATGCTAAGGAGACTGAAGAATGACCTACACTACGATTCCCACTGTCACGAGAAATAAACTGAACATAAAACCAAAAGAAATAGCAACTCAAACCTGTATCAAACAACGTCTTTGCGTGGCGTGTTATTCTCCTGGCCCGCGCAAATACCTAGACATTACCTCATTTAACCTTTGTTTGTTGTATCAAATGTATATTGTATTGTAAAGTGTACTGTATTGTATCGCTAAAGATAGGGATTGTAGATTGACCATGCCCAAGCAGTAAGATCTTGAAATGCTAGACGATATTGACTTGCTGTGACAAGCCCGGTGGCGTGATGCATTCGTGTGCACCTTGCAACCGGAAAAGACAAGTATGTGCAAGTGTTAGATCCTCCCCGTTGCACATTTGCAATTTAAGGGGCCCGTCTTACGAAGCAATTCAATTCATTTGATATAGCCCTAAAGCGATCTGTTTCACCGGGTCAAACTCTTTGCCTCTGATCTTCATGCGGGCATCGCCTCCATAAAAATGCCCAGTGCCGGTAGTACACCTAACACAGGCGTACAATTAAGATACAACAAAACATTACAGAAAAGGTATTGACCGAATATGCTATGATGGATAGCTATTTAAGCGGTTCTATTGCCCCAAGTTAGTTTGTGCTACAGTATAGTAAGTGTAGTTTAAGACTCTCTGACAGAAAAGTGGTAATTAATTCACCCCTATTACGTCATTGAATTTTGCTAAAAATAGCCATCTAACGAGATTTAAATTGCTCCTTTTGCGACTTCTGACGTTGGGCCAAAGTTTTACAGGCCTCCGCCCGTCTTTATACTGGTCGGAAATACTTTGATCTTAGCAATGTGGCCCTAGTGATGCGGCATACGACAATAATTAGCGAATTATAATTTGGATTAGCGAATTTTTCTTTGCTCCCCCATTAATTCGATTTGACTTGTCATTTGTTAGTTGGCCCACATCAGGGTACTTATACTATTCCAGTAAAGCCAAATCGGATGTTTAGGTTAGAAGACGACTATGATTAAATCATTTGCACCAGGGCAATAACCTGTAGGAGCTATTTGTGGAATTGTGAACACAACATCAACGGTATGGCAAAAATGTAGCATGTGGAAGACATACAACCCAAAATTAGAAAACGCATCCCACTGATGGGTTTAATGAACACGTTTTGGTCTAAATGAACACTGTTTAGTCTACAAATATTTATCGAAAGTCGTATTTCCACAAATATGACCTCAACGGAATGCGGCCAGGGCCAGGGCCAGTCCCCGTTGACGAAAGGAGATTATATAGATTTTGCCAGTGTTGTGTGTATTGTCGAGTACCACCAAGATATCAGACCAAAGATAGTTAGAAGTTGTGGCATCTTGAATTTATTGAACTCCTCTTTCAGTTTTTATGCCGCAAATACTAATGTTGTTTTTTGAGGTGGACGAGAAGATGTCTTACGCACACCGGCTTCACTTCCAGGTATTTACCGGTAGCGTGTGGCTCCCACCCACTAAAACCTATCTCCTCTTCGGTGTAACCTGAGGCCATTGGAACAATTTTAGCTAACTATTAGGTACCTACGACTTAACAAACTAACTATTACGTGTTCAAGATCATATAAACGACAGTTAGAAGTTATGACATCTTGATTTTATTGCATTTCTGTTTGAGAATATATGCTCCTCCTACAACCTACCTGAAGGTGGCTATGCATATTGATTTACATCGAATTTAGCCAGCCAGTCTTAATTAAATCGCTTTATCATGCGTTGCTGGTTCATCAATGTTATCTGAAATGCACTCAACTTGCAAGACATGAGCAGATCCTTTAGAGTCATACCACACACATAATTTGACCCTATCAACGGTCAGAAAGTGGATTCTGTCTGAACATTTTGACTTTCGATATACGGATCGTAGATCCGATTTCAGTAAGTTATCTATGGCAGGTAGCAAAGTTTCCTGATCGCAGAATTCTAGGCATCGCGGGCACATCTTGGGTCCACATCTTTCATGGAAACCTAGTAATGACTCTTGTGATTCCGCCGTGAATATAACGCTATGTAACAGTTTGTCTTGTTCCGCGCGTGTTACCCAACTGTTACCAGGGAGAGAATGGTCCTGAAGCATTGAAGGATTATCATATGACTCGATGAAGGGCTTCACGTCAAGCACCGGTGTGCCATCGACGAGGTCAACACCTGTGAGGATCAACGTATCCACCCTAACTTCTGCCAAACCGGCAAGGGTTAGCCCTATTGGATTTGGTCGATGTGGGGTCCTTGAAGAAAAAATTCCTGTTGAATGTCCACCCATTCGCGGTGGCCTTATTTTGGCCTTCGGTGCAGACTCGTCATTAAGGTGAAACCAGAATATTAGCCACACATGGTTAAACTCCTCAAGGCCCTGGAGGGAATGTGACGGATTGCAGAAGATCTTTCGAGAGATACGAAGTTCAGCACGCAATTGAGGACATACTGCTCCCTGACGCGGTGTGCCGTTTTTGGTAGCGTAGGCCGTGCGAATATAGCCTAGGGGCCGACAAAAGAGCAATGGATTCGAAGAAACATCAATATCCAAAACAGCACTTGTTTTCGATTCAAGTGATGCCAAACGACGGGACAGATCCGAAATACGATCTAGAAGACTACCCTTCTTAGCTATGATTGATGACGACGGCATTTCATCAGATCTGGCAATCTGGCATATGCCACGCACTGCATAGGTGACCGCATGAAGTCCCTGAATTTTGACAGGATAATAGATAGAAAAAATTGATGTCGAGTAATATCTGTGTTTTGTCCACCCTGTAAATTTAATATAGTTGTGAATAAAGGTTTCCAATAATATGTTAGCCGTAACCGGTATCTCATAAAATATAAAAAGAAACAAGAAAAAAGGCAGATCAGAGCAATTATATTCGATTGTCCCCATCTATGTATTGCTATTATTTAGTGCTTAATATAGTTGTCAGGTCAGGACCAAAAAATCGAGTTGATTTTTTGCACTAAATAATATCCGTAAACGTTTTTAGTCATGTTGTCTGTCTTTCTGCTGATGGGTAATATCCATTTTGTCAACATAGGACAGCTCTTTTTCTTTACCCATCTGGTAAAACGTAACGAGGTAGGTAACCGTAGGAAAAGTTTAATGATAAATCGATTTCTGGACTTGAGCTCATGCCAGTCACAACCTACCAGTTAGCGGGTCGCGATGAAATACATGGAGAAAAAGAGATCCACAAGAATTGCTTCCGTTCAGCCTGTCGTCTGCTCGGAATATGATGCCACTTTTAGCATAGGGAAGGTTTATTCAATTTTAATTTCATGCCTTTCGGCGCTGACTCTCAGCCAACATTTAACGTCCACGGTACTGCTTTTAGCATTGCTTCGTAAGACTGGCTCCTAAATGCAAATGTGCAACGGCGGGGATCGAACCCGTTCACCTAACCGTTGTCTCCTCTGATTGCAAGGCGCACACGAATGCACCACCAAGCCACCGGACTCGACAATTTCATGTCTTAACGGGCAGAAACAGGTTGTTACTCCTAACGTTATTTACGACCACACACAGATGCTCTTAAATCACAGCACACACCACCGGTACGAATCTTTCAGAGAGCTCGAACATACCCAGGATCATGTACACAAATATATTAACCAAAATATCACATCATATTGATACCTGTAGTATACGAAGTTTTCGGTTAAGTTAGGGCATTGGCCCGGCATGAAATTCTCAAAGTTTTCAGTCAATGAAACAAAAATATAGTCCATCATGTCATAATCAATTAACTGCTCACTACCGAGCCAATAGATAGGACAATTTGTTTAACACTGTAGGTTCCGGTATGCGTAAGCTAATCTGAAGTAACCCGGTAATGAAGTGGAACATTTGGTTGGAATTGGAACAAAATAGTGTCAACTATTGGTATGTCTACTTCGACGCCCGTCCTGCTTAATTAGTCCTTGTTTAGTTGGTAATTTTGTTATGTCAACACCATCTATATCAATCTTCAGGTTCCCCTTCTCGCCACTTTCGAGCCAAGATGGCGGCTACCATGGTTTGTTCGCACATCTGATGTGTGGGGGAGCTTGGCGGTACTGCAGTGACGCTCGGCAGATTTGAACAATCTGGAGGATTTTTGTGCTGGCAAACGAGGAAGTGAGTGGAATATGACATAAGAATATTGTGAAAAGTGAAATAGCTACTGAATTTTGGCAATTGAGAACGCTCGAATCGCGAATGTCATTTTTCAGACGTTTGCTCCGTCACATCTGACTCCTTAAAAACAGCTGAGCGCGATTGTTAGGCGCTGAGAAGGTGCCACTGACCCACTTTACAGAAAGCAACAGGAAGTGTCAATTATTAGAGGAGTGAACCAGCTACGAAGGACCGTATGGTGCCAGAAAAGGTGGACTGAGAATATTGGACTCGGTAGAGTCACTTTCTGCAACTCGCGGTTTAAAGTAATACAAAAGTAGTTCCAAGCCGTGGCCCAAAATCTCGAGGTCCAAGGTCCCAGTGGGTGAGAGCTCCAACAGTACCAGGCGAATTGCTCATTAGTAGAATCTGACTTGAATAACGCATTTTGCCTTATCCTCGTAAAAATAAGAGGAGCGATTCGTTCGTTCAGCCACAACAGCGCAGTTGCGCAAATAAGAATCTATTATATTTTATCCTAGAAGTCTTCCCCTGTCTCTCTCTCTCTCTCTCTCACAGCATCCGTGGGACGGCTTAGCATCTATTTGGGCGTCTTAAAGGCCCGTTGAAATCATACAGTCAGTCGTACATGCTTAGCCTTGAACAATGTTTACGTGAACGAATGATAGCGCTACACGACAGTCCGCTGATTCGAATTTCTCGAATGTGATATTTCATATACCATAGAAGTGATAGAGATACATATGCGTCACAATGGCTGTTTAGTTATAAGTGACAACAGTCGGACATTAGTGCTCAAGCATAAGTGAATACTCCTTAGGCTGAAGCTCGACGGTATCAAGTCATGGGCCTGTGTGCTGTGTAAATTTCAGCTGGACCCTCCATTCTGCTGGATCCCAAGTGTACGAAAAGTGATCGATAAACGTATGGAGAAAACCTCCGCTCTGGTGCTAGTGATATTGATGGTTCTCATAGTGTTTCGCATACGTTTGTAATTTCTTATTGCAAACTGTAATACATTTCTTATCGCTTACTAAAAAACGTTGCTTTTCTTTACAGGAAAAGGGCATTTCTATTGATCATTTTAATGTTTTAAAATTAAGCTTGAATCGTTTTGTTCACATAATGAGACTTTCCATTAGCGCAGAAGGTTTTCGGTTGTGTTTTTTTGATTGAATGTGTGTAATTACCATTAATATTATTATTATTGTCAAATTTAAGCCGTGTCTAGTACCTACATGTTTGGCACTTTCAGCAAAACAGGGGCATTGCGAATAGACACCTGAGGGTCAGCTATGGGCAAAAACATTATAAGAAGACAACTGTTATGGGGCATGTGATAACATGTTGTTGATTGATTGATTGATAGAGTTATTGATAAGATGCAATCGCAGATCTCGAACCGCGTGTTATTGAGATACAGAGGCGTTTCTTAGGGTGAGCAAACATATCTCAATTGAGCAGGGTTCGTATTAAGTCTGAAGTCTCGGGGTGAAATGGCTGGCATCGAGTAACAGGAGATATGGATTCAGTCGGTGTTTTGGAAGGTGGCCTGACGACTCTGTATCCTGTATGTTAAATTGTTAATTAGAGTGTAATGCTTTCGTACGCAAGCAAATCCTTAGTAAGTTGCCGCGTGGTCCATTCATGGCGTCCGATCAAACATGTAAATTTTCTATATCAGAACGTTTGTTTTTGGGATTTCCAGCGTCACGACTGAGACCTATTGGATACCGCCTGCTCACCCAGGGAGCGCTCTGGCCGCTGCTGGTCCGAGATGGCATCCTCAAGTTGCACTCTGGAATCTCTTCCCAATGAGATCCTATGGCACATTTTATCATTCCTGAAGCCAGGCTTTATTGCGGAAGTGTTACCAAAGGTATCACCACGCTTTCGTGCACTTGTCGATGATCAGTCACTTTGGCGACGCCGACTGTACGCTCGTTGGCCTGCGCATCATCCTACGCCACCGGACGACTGGGTTGAATGCTGCCGCCAGAGAGAAGAACATTGGGAGGCATTTCGAGGATGGGAAGATGAAGGAGGATTGAAACATATTAGGAAGGACGATGCCCATATCGCCGCTGTCAACGCACTGAAGTTCATTCAGGTGAGTAGTGATAAGAATAATACAATCGTTTGATGCCTTCATTGTTTGGTTATCATTTCTTGCTGCTTGTTTGCTACGTATTTACCTTTTTATTCTACGGAATATATGGAATTGAGAATAATATTACCATTTTTTATATACACATGATGATGATGAAACGAACTTAACAATCTATGCGGCGTCTGTTTATATTGATCATTGCAGAATGGCTCCCTTTGTGTATCCGGAGGCCGAGATCATGAGCTTCGAGTGTGGCAGATCGATGCCGAGGAGGTGTCTCTTCACAAGAACTTCTCGTGTGCTCACGAAGCGTGGATATGGTCCGTGGAGCAGCTCGATGAAAACACTCTTGTGTCTGGATCATTTGATCAAACCGTTAAGACATGGGACCTAGAGAAACAAGATCCCGTGGACACATTTAAGCTACCTGCGGCTGTCCTTTCGCTTGCTATTCGAGAACGCCTAGTTGCCTGCGGAACTATTGGCCATAAGGTTCACCTTAGGGATGTTCGAGCGAAGGACGATGCGAAAGTTTTTGAGTATCATAAGCACTTTGTGCTCACTTTGGCGATGGACGACAAAGTAGGTCTTCGTCAATTTATGCCTTTCACACGTTAATGCTAGATAATTATTAGTATATTTCGTTTATGCAACTTTGAAATATGGTACCATAATAGCATGCCAGAGGTCGTTTGAGGGATTGGGCTGAGTAAAATGTGAACATCAAATTGTCCTTGTTCATAATATATCATGTGTATTATTCTATATGATTAGTTGCTCTGATCATATATGACACCATACGTACATTCTATTTTATAGTGGGTCTCTCTGTACTTTATTCTAATATTATGAGCTCGTGGTTGTTGTGCTGGTTTATTATTTCGCGAAATTTGTTCCTAATGGTAATAATTTTCTGTTTAATCATTTTAGGTAATAATTTCTGGAAGTAAGGACGGCACGATGGCGATATTCGATATACGGGCGGAGAAGGTTTCACAGGTCATTAAGGTAGGACGCTTAATTTGAATGCTCGATGTCATTTGAAATTGAATTAATTTAGCGACTCAGCGTGTTTATACTCAACATTTATCGAAGCATGGTTACATTCAGCTTCTTGGATCAATTAGTTGCATTAGATAGTTCTACTAATGGCTCTTAACCAACTCATTGAGTAACTAAGTCACAATATTAACTAATTTAGTCACACTGTAATGTGGCACAGATAAGGCTACTTAATCCATTTACCACTTCTCTGTTTCTGTGGCACACTCACAATGTTTGTAAATTCTGATTACGCGTTCCGATAGATGAAGGGATACCCGACAGCCATATCTCACGGCGACGGTCAAACCTGGGTTGGAACCTCGCGAGGGTATGTTGCCTGTGTCGACGCGCGATCGCTACCTGCATCGGCTCACCTAGCGATGCAGCGACGGGTTAGTGATAAAAGTGTCCGAAGTGTGGCCCATTCATGGGGTAGTGTTCTTCTGGCAGCTGGAGATGATCGCCTTCTGTTGCTTGAGCCGACTAAGGCAGCGGCATCGATTACCCGACAAATCATCAAAGAAGGCATCACTAAGGTACATCTAGTCGTGACGTTCCCAAATTTGTAGGGGATAATGTATATCAAGCGTACCCGAATGCGTTCTCCCAGAGTGATTACTATTTCTGATTGGCTAGAGAGACGTATTTATTTTTGGTAGCCGTTTTCAGATTTCTGAATCCATTTCAGGTTGTCGAATTACAATGCGAGAGAGAGTAAAGCCTCTCGGTATTTCCAAAATTTAGATCATAAGCTTTAATAATATTATCGAATATTTTTGTTTGCGTTTCAGGCTTCAATGTACAATCGAACTATTTGCGCCGCTGGAGCTTCCGGAGAATTGCTCTTGTGGGTTCCTCAAGAAGCTTAATTTCTTTGTTTTCTTATTATATAATATGTGCAATCGTTACATGTGGGACAACCAACTGAGCCGCTGCTAAGCGGTGATGGATTTTGAACAGACGCACCCTATAGTTCCGAAAAACACCCGGTGTGTGTATATAATGTGCATATCATTCTATATCAAAGCACGACAGACGGACCCTTTTAGAACTGCACTAACTAATTTGTACAAAAACATAAATAAGTGACTGAGTTTTAGGTTTTATTATTACTGATTAAAATAAGTTTTCTGTTGGAGTGCAATAAAACGAATCGAAGCAAGTTCTTTCGAAATCACAACGTAGTTTTTATTATTATTATTATTATTATATAAAATGCTATGGCTTCTTTCTACCACTATGCAAACATATAGATATCGTAGCATTGTAATTATCAATAACAACAACAACAAACACAAACCGTCTTTCCAAAGCCATAAGAAGGACAATTTGGTGGACAACATTTGCAATATGTGGCCCTGTTTCTCTATGATATTCCTTTGCTGTAGATCATAGCATCGTCATATAGAACTCCACTCTTGGAAGTATTTGACGCGTTATCTTCCTTTTCCAGGCTTTTTCTTCATGTGTCCCCGATTGGCTAGCTCTGAGTCCACCGTCTTTACTCGATCCCTGTTTCGATTCTTCACATTGGCCGTCTCGTAGTAATGTGTGCCAATCCGTTTGATTTTCTCAGCGTTGTACTGTGCTCTTTTTGCTTTGCCCGTCAATTTGGGCTCTGTTCGGTGTCGACCCTTGTCGTAGTCCCCTGCGTCGTTCGATTCTTCTTCCTCGGCCTCGACAGCTGCCCGTTCATCACGCCGCCTTTTCTTTGCGACCGCAGTTTCCCGCTTGAGATCGTTCATAATTGTTTCAGTGACGGCGAAGCCTCGAGTCTTACGGTTGATCATCTGTCGCTCTCTGCTGCTTCGTGTGCTGGCCATACTGCTGCAACCGTTAGTCGGTATTTTTTCCACTTTCCAATCTTTCTTTGGATCCTCTTTCTGTCCGTAATCAAAGTCGTCATCACTTTCGCCCTCGTCGACCATCCACCCACGGTGTTCGTATGTTCTTCGAACGTTTTTCGCAGAGTGCTCACCAGAAGAAGCCGCCACGGCTTCATCTACTGCGGCGGAACAGTAACTTGGGTCATCTTCCTGCGGCAATACTTGGCTATCCAATGCAACGTCCGCTACACTTGCTTGTCTTAGAGGAGCCACTTTTTTCAATTTTCGGGTAGAGCGATTTTCAATCTGTAACACATTTGGGGTAAAAGTACGATACAATTTATTAATCGGAGACTAACGGTGTCGCCTCAGACAACGCAAATTTTCAAGTTTACTAATATAAGGTGGAAGCTCCAAACAGGCAATGAACCATAAATTAATTCAACGGAAATGGTCATTTCATTATATATAATAACATATCATTATTAATGAAATAAACCCAAGTTATAATCACTAGTCAGGTATCCGCTCCTTTTCCCAGTAATTTCGTAAGTGATACAGGTCGTTTAAAATATGCGAGAACATCGACTTCCACGACTAGTGAAATTAGATTATTACCACGGGGAGGAAAATACTATTCTGTTGCCTTGAAAGGAAAAAGAAAGGACCAAGGGAGGCGAATTGTCAAGATTACCATTTTTTTGCTATTGTGTTAAAACATAATGCGGTGAGTGCACCACTACAAAAACCGAAAAAGTGCACCAAGGCTCAATTCTCTGATAATTGTTTAAGTGGCAACTTACATGCACAAATTCCCCACTCAGGTCCTTATCTTCGACCTTCCGCAAACTCTCCGATGCTTGTTGCGGCTCCTGTTCAAGGGGCTCCCAAGATTTTCGATCCTTTTCACGATCTCGCCTCTTCAATTCCTCCTCCTCTTTCTCGAGCTCATCCTCGGTCGCTAGAAGCGTCTTGGTAATTTCCATTGGAGTCATCCTAAGGCCCATCTTTTTCGCCAGCCAACGAGCCTGGTAGACGGACACCTTTTTATTGGCTCCCGGGGATCTCTTGTTGGTATCATTGGAACTGTTCGCTTTTTCCTTTTCTTTATCAAGCGTGTCTTCAAATGTGACCTGTGTGTCGTCTGTCCCAGACACCCCTTGTGCCTTTGTGCTATTACTATCCTCTGCATCGCTATCGTCTCGTTCTTCATCATCGGTATCACCTTCTATCGGCTTTAGCGCCTCGATATCTTCTTCGACAAAGTCATTCTCGACTTCAATCTTGTTGAAGTCCTGGTTGACAGATGGCCTCAACTTGGTTTCTTGCTCGGCCTTCTCCTTTCTCTTGAGCGTGTGAGCATTTTCCTCCATAGGATGTTCTTCTAGAGTTGGAGGCCTTACGAAATACGGTAGTTTTCCTCTCTGAAAGTCATTCAATACCATTTTGGCGACAGTAGTTATGTCTGGTTCACCCTTTTTCAGAAGTTTACCATAACGACGAGCTAGCTTCTCTAGAAAGTCGGTGGGGTCTGACCAATCTTCTATTTTGTAGGTCTTTTTCAAATAATCGTATTTTACACGGTTGAGCACCTCAGGAATATGGTCGTCGGGGTCCTTGATATTCTCTACGCGCACAACACCTTTAAGAACAACTTGGGTGTCCGTATCACCTTGTGGATAGACTACGCCGGGACAATCAATGAGATAAATTCTCCTCATTAAAGTGACATACTGCCACACTTTTGTCTCCCCTGCGATTGGCGCCGTATTACAGACTTTCTTTGCTTTTAAAGCATTAATAACTGAACTCTTTCCAACGTTTGGATAGCCGATTAGTCCGACGGATATCTGCTTCTTGTCCGTGTGCAGTTTACCAAACTGGCGAAGTAAGTTGATGAGAGCACCTTTACCAAATGGGTTTCGCATAGATGCGTGAAATGCCATCGTTGGAAACTCGGCACTGAGTGTGGTAACCCAACGTTGTGTTATTCTCGATAAATTTAGATCGGGTACCCAGCGGATCCCGAGCATCGAGGACCTGGATGACGACATCGGATGAATCAATCACTTTGTACAGCTCATTCCAGATCCTTTTCGACTGGCCTTTTAGCATTATGCTCTCTTTGGCCTCATCTCGGACACCGCCATCATCCAACCGGAGATCTTTGTCCTCATCGGGATTGTACTTCTGCTCGCGATTCTCGGCCAATTTTCTAAGCTCGTCTAGGTCGGCAGCACTTAGTAGAGGCCTCTTTCGTTGAGCTTTCGGTCCAAACGTTTGGTCAAATGGCACAGTGTCAAGAATATGAACATTTTTGTTCTTCGCACTTTCGTTCAGGAGAGTCACAGGTAACTTCGTCTGTTTCATTACAACTTGATACGGGTCCTTTATTACCTTACCCAGGGCCTCTTGAAATTTCTGCAGTGCTGTCTGGGTAACGACTTTCGTATTGCCAAACCATTTCTGATTGGGGGCGATCCTGGACACTGCTCCACTATTAGCCCAACTCTGGTAAGGGGCAGCCTTGACAATCTTTCCTTTACGATTACGAATTGGTTTTTGATTCTTGTACATTAGCAAACGACGAATGGTGGCTCTGTCTCTCATATTGGTGTTCTTGCGTTCGCGGTCAGGGTTCATTGAATGGTTGGATTTATCAATGCCCCGCCGAGGGGCCACCTTATGATCTTTCCCCATGGCTGCTGATGTACGGCACTATCTGTAAAGTAACAAACACGTACTGAAATCAATAAAACGATATCTGTTCACAATCTACTGCTCGCTGATGACACGCGTGCGGCGTATCTCCAGCTTTCGAACCGCTCAGCTAGTTCCACGTGCCGTCAAATCAAAATATAGTTAAAGACCACCCAGTGACAACTCTTTGGGAGAGTGCATCATAGACTTATTGGTAGTTTTAGGTCTACTTCCACTGGAATGTGGAACATTTATAATATGCCCTACAGATATGACTACTTTAATCGATTATGCTATAAAAAATAATCATATAGTGCGTACCACCGGCTGAGCTAAAGGGCTGGCAGTGTTATGGAACCGTTCAATCCAGCATGGCCGCCCCCAGTATTTTTAGGACCCATCTCTCACGCCTCCTTGTGTGATGTGATGATGGTGCCGCCTTTGGCGTGAGTGTAGTGTGACATTGTGAAATGAACAGCGTGAGAAACGCATGTATACATAGATACAGGATGATGAGCTTTACATGAGAGTGAGAGAGAGAGAGAGCGCGTGTGTGTGTGTATATATATATATCTATACATAAGAGTGAATAGAATTAAGGTGTGGAGTCTTGACACCCTCCCTGATTGTGGTTTCGCTGCTTGACGATGGAGGAACAGTTCGCGGACGACGTAAACATTGCCACTCTGTGCTCAATGGGATTCTGTGATGTGACGGCAATCAAGAACGCGCTGAAAAAGGCGAACAATGATGTAAGCGAAGCCGTATCCATTCTCACCGCGGATCCCCCACGGTTTCCCGAGATTAGCTATGATTATGGACAATCGTCACAACAGCAACAGCAGCAGGTTGGTGTTGGTTAGTGGAGAATAAACAGATTTTGACGATCCGGTACCGGATACATGCTGCGGTATTAGCAGCAGCAGAAGAAGAATCAGAAACAACAAAACGCAAAAAGCCGGGAATTGTGTTCTAATTCACTTTCCCTCCCCCCTCCCTTCTATTCAGTGTATACTGACACACGGCCATATATATATATATAGCCTCAATATATAGTATAAACCGAACAGCTGCATTTTCTTCTTCCTGTGTCTCCAAAGAGAACCTAAGTATAAGGCGCCGAGCCGGCGGCCAGTTTGAGCCCGCGTTTATGGGTGTACAGACATCCCGCCGAAGAGTAGACTAAAGAAGCACATACGTATAAGCATGCATATACGCAACACAGAGACGGCCTTTGGGTGGCGCTGATTGACGGTGCCGGTCTCCCGCCTGCGGCGCAATTTCCCAGGGTCGTTGTCATCTAGTCTGCTTTGTACCAAGGAAACAAGCAAACATACATACCATAGTGCTTACCATCTTTTTCGTCATAGGAACTAGTGCGTCTCTTTATTTTACTATGCCGTTGAGTTCTCATATGCGAATGGGGGCAGGTGGCGCCTCTCTCTGTATTGTCACAATGTTGGATGCTTACTTCTCATCATCTGCCAGCCAGACTCACCTTAGGCAGCCAGTCACTCGGTCGGTTAATTGCGAATCCAGACAATCGGTTGACAACTACATAAACAAATGAAGCCGACAGGTTGCGGTCCCCATAGGTGGCCCTCGAAGAAGAAGGTCAGCACTTGGCGGCAGATATTCTAGCAATGCGATTGTTTTTTGCTGATCGGTTGTGAAACGCCGGGCTGTTTAGGACAAACAGCCCGGAAATAATCCCGGTCCAATTGGGGAGAACGCTGTTCTAGTCGCCCGACGCACGTGCAAGATGAGTGCAAGCGCTATTTTTTTGACGTTCAGCTAGTCTGAATGAAACCGGATAACAATTCGTTCAGCGTCTCACTTGAGACCTAGTTCTATGTGAAAAAGCCAGTCTTGTTGTTCAATTAAAAACCTGAGTAGTTTCATCAATCAGATTTAAATTCGTTTCGAATTGACTAAGGTTAATGTGGGTTTGTTTGTGTGTTATATTGTATGCACCGTTATAAACCGCAAACAGCAACTCGGTGCGGCTGATTTCGCATTTTCCGTCTGTGAACGACAGTGGATTGTAATCGCAGATAGACAGAGACTATTTTCACTGGACAAACGAAATTGATGTTGGTAAAGCTATTTGTGCGGAAAATCGATCAGTTTGACGTCAGTTAGGTCGAACTACAATCATGATTGATCCTATTATAAATAGCTATTATTGCATCACTTGAAATCGCAGATACTAAGAAGAGCAACAACCAATTGGGTGACTTATCTAATCGACCTCGCCAATAGTTAAACACGGCAAGAAATTTTTGACATATAGATAAATGCCGAGGTACTCGAAATCGGTTGTTGGGTGCAACAGGTAGCGCTCATTGAACTTGTTACAGCGGTTCCGTCAAAGATATCCCATAACAACGGTTGCTAACCAAACACATTGAGACCATACGGGAGATACATCTCGCACAGGGTAACGGGATTAATGAAACTATCATTCAGATATATTTGACGGTAAACGTTATGGATGAACACTATAGTCAAATAGCTGGAACACACAGACCCACACATATGTAGCTAGTGGATAAAGGGGCTGTATTATTGGCACTTGCAGCTTTTCAAAATAACGTTCTTCTATCTGCATTTCCGGGTCTACTCGTATGGTTTTATGCAAAATCTGAATTCCGTCAGTACGATTCACTTATTTGTTCGTGGTCGAAGGTAATTCGGTGAGCGGCATGTTACGTATTATGATCAAATGCTTGAGGGCAAACTAGCCTTTTGATTTGCTTTTGTGTATTCGGCGGCTTGCAGTTTCTTGCGCATATTCCAAATGTACTTCAGTGGTGGTACCTTGTTTAGTCGATTTCCTTCCATAGCCTCTATCAATAAACATAATCAAACAAGCCGGTTAAACTTTGAACTCAGCAAATATGTTTTTCTGCTATATTACTCTCATGTTTTATCGGCTTATCTACCATGACTTTGGTGAAAATAGTCCGTAGCTCTTAGTAAACACCGAATACCTGCATCCTAATATATCTGTCGCCTATTCTAATAATAATCCTAATATATCTATCGCATGGACAAATATAGTGTACGCATGTCGGGAGTACGGTGCGTGTGCGCAATAGCGACATACAATACACAAACACACGTGCGAGGGTCTTGTGCAAAGCACTGACCACTCGAGGAAATGGCGTACGGTCATACAATACAGATTTATCAGTGATAATAGTTTTAAACGATGCATCTTCTGATTTAATTATTCGCATTGGAGAAGCGTTTCAACCGATTTGTGCCTGCATATATGCAAACAAATAAGCTAACATATTTTCCAAATAGCCAATATAAGTGGGCCCTTTTTATTGTAATAATAATAAGAATATATATATATATATATATATATATATATATATATGTATATGTATATGTATATGTATATGTATATGTATATATATATATATATATATGTATTCTACTTAATTATCGCATTTCAAAGAGAGTTCGCTCGCAAGACATAGGACCAGGCAGGACCAGTGCACAGACCCAGGTATTGTTATTACTGGTATGAAATATATTTCATTCCTTTGTATAATGCCGTATATATAAATTTCATATTGCATATTTTGTGTTTTGATTGATCTGTTACTTTGTATAGTCTGCTGCATCAACGTCACCAATGGAGCCCAGCGATCCGCTAGAGTTTCCCTCTTCGTATCTGCAAGATCTGCAGAGTCGCGTTTTCGTCCAGGACTGGTCCATCCCGTACAAGGAAGACGAAGCTTTGGCACGGTGTATGCACGCAGCGATACGCCTCATCGAAGCCGGTTTGTCGAGCACGATTTGTTCCTATACTCCGATACCCCCCACTCACGACTGACTCAGTTGGTAGTCATCTGCACAAAACAATCATGTGGATATCTGGATGATGCAATAAAAATATTTCGACACATTTTGTCAAATATTGATGTGCCATTTAAATACGTCGGCGTTAAACAGGGCTACCATTTCGGGCAATCAGCTGCAATGACACAACCTTAAAACTAGAGCTGTATATTTATCTCTCTTCATATATATATGTATATATATACATATATATTCGGAACCCCATTATTACCTAACGCTAAAGCATTTGTATTTTGTCATTGCCCTTTGGCTTCTTTTTTGTCTAGAAGTTACATGAACTTTTGGTGAAATCATTTAATTCTTAGTTACATATACAAAACAACTGAAAATAGTTTACAAGAAGGTGTCTCAGAAAGAGTCTGTCTTTGGATTCTCTTGTACAGCTTTATGTTACGTTTTGAACTCTCTGCATTGTTGCTATGTAATTCGAGGCACCGAGGTTCGGGAAGTCACGCACCCCGATGACGTTTAAAAAGGTTACGCAACTCGCCATAGGAACACTTTGTAATGTGTTCGAGAGCTATATTTTGAACATTCTACATGGTATTTTTATGGTGGGTTATGTCACTTAGGGTTGTGTGACTTTCGAACACAACTTGTGGTGATCTAAGTAATTATTGTTCCCCATCTGAAAAACGAATCCGAGGATTCAGACAACCGTACAGTGAAGTCATTCCAATTGGTTTATTATGTATTGTCCGCTTCATTGAACTACCCTCATTGACTTTGTTTCGTTTCAAATTGTTACATCTATTTTCTCGTTATGGGCATTTTTTCAGTTGTCTTTTTGAGACAACCATAGCGGTGATAAGAGTTGTTTAAAGCTGTTTCCTTCTAGTAATTCAAGTGTCCCTGCTATTGTTCATTCCGGCCGTCGTTCGCTATCAACAGTTCCTTCTTGTGCGGCCCGCCGGATAGTGTGAATACGACAAAAAAAATAAACAACCCAGACCCAAATCTTGTGTCCCTAAGTCGATTCCTCCCGAATTTTCATCCACTTGTTAGTAATACAGGGTTCGTCCAGAAAGGGGGCTCATAACATATCTGAGCTGGCTTCAATATCTGCCACCAATTTCTGAATTGCGCTATGCAGACATTTTATTCACCGGTTATTGACTTTAGTCCATTTCCTTGCGCATTGTTGTTGTTTTGTATGAGAGGCGAAAGTTGATACTCCTTTGCACGTGGTTTCGGTTCGCTTCCATTACCACCTACACTTGTCGTTGCTATAGCTAGGTCCTCAGGACGCTTTCTATCCATATCAAACACAGATTATTACCAAACACTATTACCATATGCAGTATGCTACTTGGTAAGTAAAGCAAAAAAAAAACGTTAGATTATGTATCCATGTTAAACATGCTTAATTCGTCTCGTTGCAGGAACGGCGGATTCGGACGAAAGCTGTCGACAATTTGTTGAACACGTGATGCCTGAGTGCTTTCGGAAGCTATGCGCATCATTTCCCGTCTCTTCTTGGACACAGGATGTTCAAGAGGGTGTTAAGCATATGGCACTCATCTTCGTCGATGTCTGTACAGCCTACTTCAGGGCTGGCCTGGCACCTGATAGCGTTCTTAGTATATTATCAATTGTAAGTTCGCTCTTAATGTTACAGAAATAGATGTAGCAGTGAACGAAAATTCCTCCAAGCAAACGTGACAGGTGGATCTGACACGACGATGGTCGTCAAACGCACGCTGCTTAAGCACTCGCAAGCAAGAGGTGTCTACGTAGATTTCTGGTTTTATTATTCATATATCGACTATATGAATAATAAAACTCATTTTATATATTTTGAGTCTCGCGCTTAATCGTTGCTCAACTTAAAGACAAAATATGAAGATAAATAAAGCCACCCTAGTACATCTAATGCATGTCATTATGTCTGTTTTGTCCCCCGACAGATCTTGGACCCAGAATGTGAGTTTCACGTTCGTAACCGAAATGCCCGCTATGAGGACCAATCCGACGTGACCGATCCGTCACTGGAATTCGGTTGGCTACAAGAAATTATCAATAAGTTGGCTAATACGGGCTGTACCCAGTTAATGGTTCAACTATTTTTGCGAGACGAGCTGTCGGGGCCTGCTATGGCTGCAATTTTGCAGCCACTCTCAAAGCCAGCTCAACTCTACAGACCGGATCCAATGAAACGATTGCTAGATCCTTGCGTGCATAAGGCGCTCGAATTTGTCAACGGTAAGTGGTCTGACAAATCTGACTAATCATTGCTCTAATTATTATGATAATACAGCTGATGTCACGGATAGGACTGTGTGCTCCTACTGGGAATACACAAGGGGTGACATCATCACCTAGCTCCAATCGACTTAGATGTATTTCTTACAATGCACGTTTTATACGCAAACACAGTGCTTGTCAGTCGCCCTCGAACTATTGCATATTACATTTTATTGATGCTATAATCACTGAGTTCTTGTTGAATGATTCAGTTCATGGCCAGGAGCTAAATTATAACTTCCGCCCAAAATCCCTGGAAATGATTCCTAATTATTGTATGTTTGAATTAATCTCCGATTATTGCAATGCATAATGTTCTGACTAAAAATGATAACTTTAATGTTAACCAGGGTGACAGAGATGCTGCTATTTACCTTATTTTTCTTGTCATCCCAACAGTTTCAAAGGGGTTGAGAACTTAGTCTGATTTGAACTAATCCCGAAGTAGGCAATGGCCGTTCGTTTGAGTCTTGTTTTTATTAAGGATTGTCTTTTGAACGATCTGCTTTACTTATTGTATAGCCATAAATGCTACGAAAGTCGTTCGTACTGAGCTCGTAATTAACGTTTTTGCCTGGAGAGTGGCACACAAAGCGCTAATGCGCTTCTTGCGCTGATATTATGTTGGTCACTAATATAGTTACCATGTTGTGTTTTTATTGCTTCCTTTGGCTGATAAAAAAGATGCATTTGTATTGTATTATTATTATTATTCTCTCAACTCGTTCAAAAGGCACGATCCACGTGTTAGTGGTGCAACGTGTTTCATGCGTTCGCTATTAGTTAATTGTGTGTCTTCTCTCCGTTGCAGGATTGACCGACGCCGATCTTCGAACCAAGAATATTTCCTATTTGCCCGAACTTGTGAATGCCCTTCGGCAGTTATCTGCTTTCCTGTGGCCGGATCAACTGCAAGAATTCACTGGAATATCAATGAAAGTCATCTTGCGACTTCTTAGAAGCTCCCACTTTGCTGCAAGAACGGTTGGCTTTAAAGAGGTCCGTTGCCGTCACTATTTATATCGTATTTAGTTACGTCCTCACTTGTGACAGTTATATCTAATTAGCTACGATTACGCATTATCTGAAGAATTTGGGTAATACATTTGTGAAGGTGTTGCGTGGCATTTTTTCGCCTCTTCTTTAAGGTATCAATTCTTACCAGTGGAAATGAAATGATGTAATATAGCCCTGTAACTATGTTGATATGCACAAATAATGCCAGTCATCATATGGTATACTAAGGATGTCTAATGAGCGTTATGTGTTCCATCGATTCTCATTTGCTTTCGTCAGATTATCCAGTTAATTGAGGAGAGCGCGTCAACAAAGCAAACTCGTGTCGGCATCGCAAGAAGCTACCTCGTGACATGGTTTACTGAAAACTCAGTTCTGCTTCTTGTTCTTGAAAGTATGTATTTTAGAAGTATCAATATTTTTATCCCAGGAACCCAAATTTCACTTGCTGCTGCATCGCACGAGTATTATGTATTCGTTAGATTCGACCTCTGAGTACTAGGCTCATATCTGTCGATTGCAGTAACTCAAAGCAGCCACATACACATTATTTCGGACTATGATTTGATGCAACCTCTTGACTCATTGAATGGCGTAGATCTTTCTTTTTAACTAAGTTAATCGTGACGTTTCATTATCTATCTACACTGTTACAGACAATATTGAGCAGTCCCACTATAATGACAAACTGAAGTTAGTTATCGAGTTCGTCGCGTCAACGTTAAGCGAAACCGACTTGGAGCGGATATGGGCGATGCAGGATCGTCAGAACTGTACAACGGCCGACAATGTTTACCATTGTGTTGCAGCAGCCGCTTGTCATTTTAGTGAGCCGCTTCTGAAACTGCTACTGCAGTTGGTTGAGACCTCATGGCAGAGGCATTGCTCCGAAGAAGCGAAAAAGCGCCTTATGACTTTCCTGGGAAAGATGGGCAGGGACCTTATCGCGGAGAGTTCGCCCGTTGACAACCCTCTCTTGGTACGTAGATTCTCTTGGTTCGTAAACAGACGAGTTCACCAGAGACAGAGAGATGCCATCAACCAACCGCAGGAGTATCTAAAGTGCTCATCGCCAAAGTACCTAAAGTAGTTTTACCGTGTATGGACGTGGAGATAGTAAAAGCAACGGAAAAAAAAACCATTATCAAGTCACTTGGCTAAAATAAATCCATTGAGTGATACGACGCGAAACTAAAAGTGTAATGCAGAGTTGTTGACTGAATGAATTTATCGTTAGATCCTAAAATTGATTAAGGCGACACTTAGCATAACTACTTCACTATTATATTCCAGACTCTCGAACTAATCTGGAAGTTGGTTAAGACGCCGCATATCAGCCGACACCTTGTCGAGCACTCTCTGGAACAGCTGCTCGGCATTCTTGCTGCCTTGAATTCGATACACAAATATAAGGCGAAGAAGAAGTTTGCAGACGCTTGTGTGGCTGATATTACATCGGGGACGCTAGTGTTATCCTCTCTGCGCTTTTTGAAATGGATCCTTTGTGGAACTTCGATGACGCGCAGTGCACCCAACACGAAGCAAGACAAGGCAAGTTCCACATGTTCAAGAGCGAAGGCAAGCAAGCTCCTCACGTACGGAGGAGAAGATAGAGTTTAAAAATGCATCTCAAATAAAACTAGACCGAATTTCGATACATTCCTCTAATGACTATCTTTAAATCTGTTTGTTACAGAATTTCCTTGACGAGTTTAAGGCCAGCGTTAAACTCGTATCTTTGGCAACCAAGAGCCTATCTGAATGTCACAAAAGATCAGTCGATGCGTATCTTGCCTGCAGAAAGGCGGACCGACATGCGGCTCTGTTTACGAAGCATTCTCCGCCTACGCCGTTGAAAATGCTAAAAGACACCACGTCCCTAGAGACGTCGACTCATCTGGACAATTTGTATACACACGAAGAATATATCTTTGAGCATCTCGATTTCCTGGAGTTCGCGCTAAATCAGTGCAACGAATATTTGTCACTACAAGAGGCCATACAAATTTGGAAAACACTTTCCAAGGAGAATGTGAACTCGTGTGTCTCGGATCAAGAAATGTGCTTCGAATTCTTTGTTCGTTGTATGAGCGATCTTGACGAGGAAACGCGTCTCAAGCTGTTTCAACAAAAACTCATGCAAATCGACCCTTGCACCATTGGCCAAAAAGCATTTCTTTGTTTCAAGGCGTTCTTCGAGGCCGTTAACCGTGATGCCAAGAACCTACGTAAAAATGCATTCACTGTTGAAAAGCCAGTCCTTATCGGCGCCGATTACCTCTGGATGCTTGTGCTAAACAACGAATTAGATGAAATCGCTGAACTCAGCATTGACTTCATACTTGACATTTGCTATCGCCAGCTGTCACCCGTACTTAAAAAAGATCCCGTCAAGCTGCACACACAATTTGCCCAACAGTGCTACGTACGACTGCAGCAGGTTGCCGATAGCTGCAACGATCCACAATTAGTGGTTGCTATCTCGAGTGCGGCCGCTGGTGGAGCTGGTGATAGCGCTGCTCCGGACAAGTTTCCAATGCCCTCGTCAAATCAAGCCATCTGCCGTCTACTTCATCTGGTCGAGAGCTATATCTCATCGATCGAGTCAACCCACAATAGCGTTAGGGTTCGAGCGCCTCACGGAGCGTCATGTTTCGGCTATCCGATTAGTTTACGATGCACGACGGACGGAACGAACTTCCAGCTTTTACGTTGTCACTCAAATGCCACGATTCTGGCGACAAAGAAGAAGGTCAACCAACTGTTGGGAACATCCGCGCAGACCACTTTGTGCTTCCTGAATGGCGAGGTGTTACTGTCGGCAGCGGACGATACGCGACGCCTGTGCGATGTCACACTGCTAATGGAGGCTGAAGAGTGTTACGTGCATGTGAAGGTACAGGGCGGGTCGGCACGGGATAAGGAGTCAGCCGGAGGAAGTAGCTCACCTGTTGGCTATTCTTCGCACCTAAAGCCTTCGGCTGCCTTTTCGCCGTCCAATTACTCGGAACAAGAGAAGGAACTCCCTAGCGTGGTCATCGCCAGCAATATTGCCGTATTCAATATGCTTTATCAGCTGGTAGCTGCGCTTGATAATCCAAAAATCGTGCGTCAAGTGCAGACGCTACTTGATTTGATGCCGTCCGATCCACAGGTCATTGCTGCACTTGATTCGATCCGAAGTGGCACCAAGGTTGACCCTATGGTTCCGGCATCAACCCAACGAAAGCTTGCCTTCGATGGGCCTGCACGGCCGTCGGTCGTACTGCCCCCACTTCAGCGGCAGTCGTCCCAGCCGATCAGTCAGAAGGAGGTGCTGCACAAACTCTTTGGGTTTACGGGACAACCTTTCAAATTGTTGTACAACCTTCAGGTGAGTTTACGTGTCACGGGCGTACACACTTCTTGCTTGTAATAGATTGTTGTCTGTTATGACAAATTTAATATTAAGTTCACCTTTTGTTTGTTGTCAGCAGATATTAAGGTAGGGGTCCACAGAGTCATTATGACTCTACACTGCTAACTGACTACTATATGCTACGTTTTTCTTTCTGATTTCAGGTTTTAAGTGCCAAGCTTATGCCGGTGAATCAAGACAACTTTTCTCAGGCTTTTTGTGAGGCATTTGTGCGCGCTGGCGGCGTGGGTATGATACTTAGCGTACTACACCAGGACGCCTTCTCTGCGGAGATCGACTACAACATTCAACGTGGCTGCTATTTTTCGGCGCTGCAGGTGCTACGCTTCCTATCCTGCGGGAAAAGTGTCCTGGATTCAGCGATCCAACCCCCCGCAGATACAAGCCAACCCACTGATCCGTGCCGTACGCCCCTTGCCTCGCCAGCCAAATGGCCCTCACAATCATCTTCGGGAAAAAAGATAACTGTCGATTTTATGCTCCCGCCATCATCCAAAACAGGTCTAACACCTCGGAAAGTTGACCTGCAGCTTCTCATTCTACAGATGACCGTGGAGGAACTGCACACTCTGCTGGACGCCATTATCCGGGTGGCGTGGGCCTCGGCAGTTGGCTGTCTATCTGCTGTTAATAACAATTTACCCCCGAAAGGTGGTTACATATCAGAGACTCGCAGACATGCACAGGGTCGCGTCGACAGTGGCGGCTCAGCGGGAAGCAACGGTAGTAACGATATCGACATGCAGAGTCTATCGGCCAAACTTGTCGACAACGGCTCGCAACGATTGGACTCACTCCTAGCTATTGAAGCACTAGAATTCCTTGTTGAATGTCTTGAGCAGAGAAAAATGCATGGATTAAGCTACTTCAAAGCACTGCCTTGTGTTGATTCGTTCATCATTGACCTACTCGTGAATGCCACGAGCACAAGTGTACGCAAGACGGCGTCGCAGGGTTTCTACCACCTAAGCCAATTGCAGCAGGACTCTGCTAGTTTCTTCCTGCAGGTTCTACTCAAGTCGCGCCTGCCCTTCTGGGTGACGTCGAGCCGGACACGAGGTCCATCTCGCCAGGTATTATCTCAGTGCCTCGAGTACTTCGACCTCGTGTGTCGGCTGCTCTGCGATACGAAGGCTAACCACGCACAGTACGATGTAGATACCGGCCAGATGCTTCTCGAAGAGATTAATTGGTTACAGGCTTTCACGACGACTAAATCGCTAGAGGAAACCGACGGCCAACTAATGGCTGGCCACTTCAGTCTGATCAAAGCACTACTGCTGTGTAATGAGGAAAAGAAGAGTACCCTAGATAGTAACCTCATTGAGCACCTACTCGAACAGTACCTGTTCCCAGCATCATCGTTCATTGACAAGAAGACAACCAAGGTACCGTTCGAGAGTTTTCAGCCGAAATGCACAACAAATGAAAGCCGTCGCGCCGCCTATCAAATTCTCGTTGAACTATCGAGGGGCTGTTTAACAAATATGATGCATATTAGCCACTGGCTCCTCAAGCGGCACCACCGACTGAACAGCGAGCTTGCCAAGGAATTCGAGTATGAGCCACTGATCAGTGGACGCAGTAGCTCCGGCCTCGTCGGCCTAAAGAACGCTGGAGCAACCTGCTATATGAACGCTGTACTCCAGCAAATGTTTATGCAGCCGCAACTGCGAGAGACCGTACTGAGCGTTGAGTGTGAGAAAAACGTCGATCTCGATACAATTCTTCATCAACTTCAAAATGTGTTCGCACACCTCAACGATTCGCAGCTCGAATACTACATTCCCGAACAATTTTGGAACTCGTTCCGCTTATGGGGAACTCCGGTCAACGTGCGCGAGCAGCACGATGCGTTCGAGTTCTTCACGCATCTCGTTGATCAGGTTGACGAGTACCTTGAGAAAAAACTAAGCACTGATGCACTATTCAAGCCATTCTACGAAGGTATATTCTCAGATCAGAAAATTTGCCAGGGGTGTCCGCACCGCTATGAGCGAGATGAGTCATTTATGGCACTCAATCTGCCTGTGAAGAGTCAGAGCCTTGTTGAAAGCCTCGAGCAGTTCGTGAAAGGAGAACTTCTTAGCGGCGACAATGCATACTTCTGCGAGCATTGTGGCCAAAAACGGGATACGGTTAAGCGGCTGTGCATCAAGAAGCTTCCACCGGTGCTCACCATCCAGTTAAAACGATTTGGCTTCGACTTCGAAGCCAATCGCGCAGTTAAGTTCGACTACTATTTCAAGTTCCCATGGGTGCTTGATATGGCGCCTTACACTGTTGAGTACCTCGACAAAAAGGAGTCGGGCAGCGGCCGAGGTGGGGAGCTGTTTGATGCCAACTGCTACCAACTTGTAGGCGCTGTCGTACACAATGGACAGGCTAACGCTGGTCATTACTACTCATTTATCAAGGACCGACGTGAGAAGCACGATCCCAACACCTGGTTCAAGTTTAATGACACCACGGTGGAACGGATTGATCTAACCGATGCGACACTCGAGGTTGAGTGCTTCGGAGGCAATTACAAGGCCAAAGTGTCTGATACGTCGTCGTTCTATCCGGAAGATCGTGTTCGCCACTGGAATGCCTACATGCTGTTCTACGAACGCAAGGACCTGTCACGCAATCCAACGTCGGCCAAAACACCCAAAAGCTGTAAGGGCCGTTTCTCGTTCTACGTCGAAAAAGAGAAGCCGCTGCATGTCGCATCAAAAAGTACCTGTCTTGCTTCAGCCAAGGCAGACAGTTTGAGTCAATTGACGACACTCGTGGACCACGGAGAGCGGCGAGGGATATTTCCGTCACGCGTCCCGCCGCACATTCAGCAGCAGGTGCACGAGGAGAACCTCGAGTTTATGCACAACAAAGAGATCTATAACAAGGACTACATGAAGTTCATTCTGCAGCTCTGCTCCATTAACGCTGAATGCGTACAACCCAGTGACAAGGACTTCGAGCAGCTGATGGTCGAGAGCGTCAAACTGGGCACCCACTTTCTGCTAAACACCTACTTAAAGTACAAGCACAAAGATAGGTATGTGCGTGGGAAGTTGTGGGCGGCATGGGGGAAGGGTCGACGAGCAGAACAACGAATATCTGATAAATTTAAAAGAAAAAGTATTTGATGATTGATATGTAGATTTTCAATTATAGTATATAAGACAGTGTCTTGAAAGTGTCTATAATCTGTGATTCGACAACAAATCATGTTTCGGTTTCAATGAGATTACATCACTGCCCATGTAAATAGCTAAAAATTGATTTATTTATAATTAAACTCTTGAATTTCTCGCAGCGGAGTTATCGAGGATTGGATCGCAGTTCTGGAAAAACTACTGCTGCGTAGCCCATCCGCAGCTTTGTGGCTATTGCGATTTTTCTCACAACAGGGCGCTAGCCTTCTGAAGTAAGTTTACAAACTTTATGAACTATGCTTGTTTAGTGAGAGTTTAGCACTTGTTCTACTTTGAAGGCTTCACAGGTACTAAGGCCCGTTCCAGTCAGGACATAAATAAATATCAATATCTCATGACCAAAATATCAACTCTAATAAAACAGAGTACTTATGATATATGTGATCTATTCGATTTCTTTCTTTGTTACACAGGCTCTATCTGTTAGACTGCCCGCTGCGCAACATTCGAGCATTTTTTGGCCAGATATTGGATAAATGCCTCCAGGCGACCAAGTCATCCGAGGTAGAAGCTGTTATCGACAAACTACTTGTTCTTCTGGTGAAGGAGGTTGAGGAGAATTGTAGACAGTGCAACGAGTATCTGACGGTACTTTCATCCTATGCTCAAACGGGCACTCTAGCCTGCCAGCAGCTGTTAATCCTTCAAGCATACAAGCGTCTAGTCGTCCTTCTATTGGGCGAGCGCGCTTGTGAGTTTGAAAATGACGTAAGTCCACTTAAACGGGTTACATAGCAACTCAATATGTAAAAACTATTTTGCTTAGATCCTTGAAATCGAGTAAGTTGACGTTCGAGATTATTTCGATTTGATGTGATTGTAACCAATACCAGAGCTAGTGTGAATGTCATACACAAAGTTGCTGCAAGTATAAAATGTGTTAATGATCTCTTCCCGTGGAGAATCTCCAGAGTCTTGCGAACAGGACATATCTCGTAATATATAACCTAGATAATAGATTATTGACAACGTTGAATATAGTGTGTTTGTATTGTATTATTGTATTGTATAAATGATTGCGGATATTTGATCCAAGTTACAATAACTTATAATGTGGCAAATTATCACCATTCTTCATTCATGGCACAGGAACAAGTTCCGCGCCGCTGGAGTGCGAGTCAAGCGGCTGAACTGATCTTCTTGCACCGTACACTGGCCAGTTTGATTCAGGCGTGTGATCTTTCATCGCTGTACACTCATCCACCGGAGATCGAGCACGTAATACCAGTTTCCGTAGAGCAGCCGTTACCGTTACCGGACGACGTGCGACAATCGCTTACGTCACCAGGCGCATTCCGACTTCTTCATGAACTCGTGTGCGCCTGCGCGGAATCATCACTAACCCACGCGCGGGCTTTATTCAGTGTGCTGGCCCAACTGAGCTTCTGCAATAGAGAACTGTCACGAGTAATCATACGGCAGGCTATGGTGCTATTTGCAAGTTTACCATCGAATGAGTTGCGCAATTTGTCGCAGCTACTGATGAAATTACTACAAATACAAGATGGTCTACGGGCGGAGCGTGTGGAGTTAATTATCAACGGTGCGCCTCCTACGGACCATGACGGTATCCTTGCAATCGTTGCTGCTAGCCAGGACAATGATAGCCGAAGAGCCTATCAGGGCATCAAATTCCTTGTCACATTGGCGACTAAAACCGAAACTGCCAAAGAGTACCTCCTCAAGAGTGTACAGAGTTGGCAATGGGCAGTCGAATGGCTCCAGAACCAAATGGAGCGGCTCGTCAGTAGTTCAGACGGACAAGCCAAGGAGGACGGCGGGATAGAAATGAGCAATGAAGACTCCAACACAAAAACCTTCCAGAGAACTGTATCCGCCCAAGACACACTAGCCGAAGCGACAGCTCTACTATCGGAACTCAGTTCACCTGAAACAGGCGAAGTACCGATGGAAACAGATGGCTGAAACCTTGCTATAGACTATCCGATCCAATTGATTGAAATTCCCATTACATAGCAGTGTCTGCCCCAGGGTTTCTGTCATTGCGACGGTTGGCTGCTTTTATATATATATATATATATATATATATATATAGATACACATAGCTTAGAGAAAAAATGGTGCGAAGATGATGAATCGAACAAAGGTGATGACAACCTCTTCCTAGACACCTAAGCTGTATGCCGCAAGGGTAGCTTTTGAAGTTGAGCGTTTATTGTATGCGAGTGTTGTTTATTTTTGATAACGACGACCACATAGAATGTGAGCAACAATATACTATGAGACCTATATATAAGGATCCTAATTATGAGGATAAATATCATTTATAGGTAGATAGTTACGGCTATAATTATATTTATATACTTACAATTAACAATAACGATAATTTGTTTGATTGACTGATTGGTAATTATTGTGGCTTTACGGCAGCCGAAGGTGCAGCCATGTGTATGTATAATAACAAAATATAGATTGTTACGCAAAAGTGAATGATTGAAATCTAAGAATGTACAGCTTTTTCTGTCCATACGTTGTATAATAAAAATAATAAAGAAATGAAAAAAGGACGATCTACTGAGGACTGGAACCCACAGACTGAAAAATAATTGTACTTGTTAAATAAATCTGTTTTCATTATCAAACCAGTTGTTTTCAGTCTCACTCTTATTTTATTTAACGAATGCCATTGTCGCGTGCAAAATGTTCGATGTGCTTGTCATAAATTTAACGTAAGCCCTTGTTTTTGTTCCTGCCAATTATTTCAACTTCAAAAACACCTTTCTTAACAAAGGGAAGCTATACATTTGGTTTACAGAAAAATTGTTAGTATATAAGCATCCGTGTCTCTGAGCATTCGTACGGCTCGAAATGAAAACATATTGTTGATTTTTTCGGTTCTGGCCATTTGTACTGTTGACACAGATTGTCTACCCCGAAGATTATTTTGTCTGACGTTAAAATATTTATTAAAACCTATTTTACCATTCGTAAATCAAATATTTAATTTTAATGTACTATTTAACATTATAAAACTTGGCATTTGCATATATTTTATATGGCATCGTCGGATAAGAGAAATGAATCATCTGATATTAGGCTATTTTCTATATTAGCGTCATCAGAACTTTCCGTACGGTGTCTAATGCACTTATACGTAATTTGTTTACGCAGATCCCGTTAAATTTATTCTCAACATAGAGCGTATTTTTTGACAAATAATTTGAAATCCCTAATCAATAATCGCTTAAAAGAGTAAAACGGAGATCAACTAATGTTTATGATTTATTCATCAATTCTAACAAAACGCATTGTTACCGACATCTATGAAGATTTCCCATTGTACAGTCTCGATGTACATCGTTGCGTGCTGTCTTGAGACCTGGTTGTTGTTACGGTTGCAAAATCAAAAATGAGATGACTTCGAAACATTGAGTGTGGAACGCTTACGCTACTTAACAGGTCATCCGGCTTGTAGACTTGGGTAAATAGAGTTTATAATAGATTCATGACACGACTCGTTACTCAGTGTACAGAAAATAGTTTAATCGAACAATATACAATATATACATTTTTATTGATCACTTCAAAGTCTCCTGCATTTTCAGCAGTTATGTCCTGAGAATTTGGTTTAGTAGGAATTTAACTATTTTTTAAAGCATTGCGCATCATTATGACATGCCAGGTAGGCTACAAGTGTGCATGTTGTATTCCTGCGTCTCCAACTGGTACGAATCATCGACTGCAAGTTCCCTATAGATGAGCATTTGTTCATTATATGATGAAGATTCTAATGACGATAAGGATACTACCGACGTAACGCGTTCACTAGTTGCAATTTTCTGGCGTAAACTCACGTGCCATTACGGTGGACATTTTTTGTTATTTGGAATTGCTTCGTTTAAGGACAACTGGAGTTGCGGGTACTGTGAGCTCCTTGGTGGAGGGCTGTACTTGATAATGTTCGCCTCTAGATACGCTGGGCAGAGGACGGGCTTTAAACTCAAGTCGTTGTCGATACGCCTTTAACGCCTCCTTGTCGGCTTCTTCTTGACGAAGTCGCTCCTCCTAAAAGTTAGACCGCAAACCGTCAAACATGTGTGAGCTGCTTAGTCTTCAGAAAAATAAAGATTCATCAACGATGCACTATATCGAGGTCTTGTCTGACAGTCCTACTTGATTCAAGCTGTGGAGGTTCGCGTAGTTAAGGCTGACTTTAATATTGTGACTGTTCGCAACGCAATACAAGGTGATGCACAATAACGACCCACCTCGGCGAGCCTCATTTTTTCCTTGTACCTCTCATCCAAGAGATTGTCAAATTTTCGCCGTTCTTCGGCGCGTGTCGTCGAATGAAGGACAATATTGTTTGGAGTGGTAAAGTTGTGGGCCAGCACTGGCTGGAACGGCTTTCGACGAGTCACTTCACATTCGCGCGCATGAAACTTGCGCTTCTCTTGGGCCTCCAGCTCGTTCTGTTCCAACTGAAATACACCAATCGTGAATGCAATGGAAATGTCGGCGGGCTTAATATTATTAAATCCTCAGGCTGTTACGGAAATACGAGTTCTGTTGGAAAATACGGAACACCGCCAATTTCCTAAACACTTAATTGATAAAATATCGGATGTGGTGAGTGTAGATGTGATAATCTCTTCCTTATGGAAGCCTATTGTAGCTCTCTTTTACCTTTTGGTTTTCTTCATTAGAAATTGGCCCATGATCCTCGAAGACTATCTTAGTAATATTACCATTCGAGTATTAAAGACATCCGTTTGTCCACAGATATCAGTTTGTCCGATTGAGCTCAACGCTTAGAAAGTAACACAGAGGTAGATAATTAACTTGTTTATTACTAAAGTCCCAAGCACGAGAACACCTCAAAGCAAGCAATAGCATGCTAGTAACATTAGGAGTACTAGTGTCACCACTACATCATCCCAAGTTGTCATGGACTTGGGATGGTGTATCTATCGGACACTGTGTGAATGTGGAGGGAAGTGTTAATTTTTTCTCCAGACATTTCTTGTAATAATATCATACGTGTAAGTGCCGAGGCACGCCAACAAAACGACAAGGATATTCCACCCCAGAATTGGCATTTAATTGACAAATACATAAAAAGTCAAGGATGGATGATATATAAGGCATAGACAATATATAAGGCTTTTAAAAGTGTTAATCGTCCTGTATATGGTGATAACTCGATCCACGACCGTTATGTATTGTATAATCTGTAACCATCAACACTCTTTCTTCTTTGGGTAATGGTTACGTGAGACACCACACTAAGTTTACGATAATCGAACCGAAGTACAGAGTTATCGAACAGTATTCCCTCTAGCCTATCATATCATAGCGTTGCTTTATGCTCAAAAAATAAAAGGTTGTGTTCGCTTTAGCCTGCAATTTTTATGACTTTAAATGTTATATTTACAAATTTTTCCATTGTGAGGTACGGCACCGTTTCACCTTTAGGCTTTCAAATAGGCCCAAGAATAAATAGATTAATATAGAACGAATCCTAAAAGACAACATGCTTGATAAAGATGATAACATAATCAAGCAAAAAGTGATGGAAGTTCGAAAGTCTGCCGAAAGCTACCGTGGGCGTAACGAATAACCTATTCTATGCTTTGACAAACCTTTCTCTGGAATTTTTTCTTGGCGATTTCTGATCGCGCGAGCACCGCTGGCACATCCTCATTCGATGACATTGTCTAAATCAATTCGCCTGCAAAGTCGACCAGTACTGACTTGCGCCGGTTCCGGCAACACAATTTCACGACACAAAGTTAGCAAACGCCCGCGCTGTCAACAAACGTTTTCGAATTTCTAATGGTAAAATGCAACGTTGGGCCTGATGCGCGCCAAGGTTTGAAAAGCAGACCAAGATAGCCAGGAGTGTCATCATCTCTTTAGCTGGTAGACGGTTGGACTACCAGAGACTTTCAGTATTCGTGCTGTGATTATCCATTCAATGCTACTCCACTGCGTAGAAACGAATTTTGTTTTATTGTGCAATAAAGCATCATCTTTCGAATATTCTGCACTTGGTCAGTGATTTGCAGACTCTGCTGTGTAAAGGTGGCCCCGACAGTTCCTTGAGGTACTACCTAAAGGTGGTTCCAAGGCCTGTTACACAGGGGACAGCTGAGAGTCAGTTCGAAAAAGGATAAGGACACTAGTTGGAAGCCCATGTTTGTAGGTAGTGAATGGAGAGATCGTGGAATTTAGTCATGATGAGCCAATATGACCGAAAATATACTTAGATTTCAAAGCAAAAAAATGATTGGTTGCATGAGAGGACGGCAGATTGTAGTGAATAATCCATTTTCAGCTATTTCCAACATTTTGCTATTACAATGCATGCAGCAATGACAATTAAGAATAATTTTCATTGCACTAACTTACCCATTGTAAATCTTGGCATATTTTGGCGCATTTTTGTGTGGCATCCTCCACACAAACAAGTGCTTAGTTTCTCATTGTGAGCAAGATAATCCTAGCTGTTAATCAACCTATATTCGTGAAATGTATCGTTAATGAAATTTTTGTTGTCTACATTAGAGATTGGTATGAGACAAGAATATAATTGATATTAGGAAACTTATGCAGACATTGGTAAGCGACAGGTGGGAAAGTGCTTTAAATCGGTGTCCTACTTTCACATGACTTGTGTAACCTACCTACAACACCTAGGAGGATCTTGCCTAGATATCTCAAATTATTTATTTAACAATTTTGGTCATAACATTGTAAGGATCGGTATCAGGCGACATTAAACAGGTTTTTGCAGGAAACTGAAATGAAGAAAGTTCGCCTATAATGGGCTATTCGAGGTTTTGTCTAGCAATTATCATTGTTATTTAAACACACACGCAATCGACTCCTGCCGGATTACAAGGCCTAGGGAAGAAAATCCAATAGACACATAAAAACATCTCTTGGGCTAACTGAAGATCACTTCAACACCGGAAAGATGTTCAGCAGACAGACAGATAATCGTGCATGCATGAACACGATAGAAACTCACACCGGTCGGTAGCTTCGCAGGCCTCTCTTCTAAGACCTAGCATCGCTACATCCAATCATCGCATCAATTATGTTCTCGTGAGTGGTGACTGAAATAATAATGGATCGTTCAATCTTAACTGGGCTTGTCGAAAACTCGAGGGCGCAAATTCGCTGCAGTGGCACGTTGCTAATTAGGCAATGCTTGACATTTGGCGTGATCAGTTGCACAGAGGACTGATGGGGATCCATAGGACAATTTCGTTTTTATTTCTGCCCTGGGGGATCACCTGGCAGCGGCAGAACTCGGCTTCGTCGGATAACAGAACAGGTCGTTGCGCTTCATCGAGAACAACGAAATGCGAAAATTTACAATCTGGATCTGGTGAATGAAATTAAAATTGATTTGATTAAGTTGTCCGTAGTGTTTACATAGCGAAATTAAGTACCTTGTGCTGGATAGTGCCGCGTGTGCCATAGGCGCACAAAGGCGTTCGCATGCCGAAGGGACGCGATCGAGGTAAGTAATTTGGTGTCACAGACAGGATGAATCGCCCGTACAAGGTCGGGATCTCAAAATCGCCAATGCAGTCGTCTAGCATCTTCGCTTGCAGTAGTTTCACCGCTTTACAAACACAGCCGACGAACATGGGATTCATCTAAAACTGAACGTAACACAGAACAGTCCAGCCCTATGTAGCTGATACAAGGAATTTAGAACAATATGATAATAAGCTGGTGATAACTGACATTTCGACCTTGGTCCGGTAAATTTGAGATGTTTTAATCAATGAGATATTTTTGACCAGAGTTCTACCAAACTGTTCAGTGGTTATCCCACTAGTTTATGTACTTTATGAAGCCTCAAGTGGATGAATTTAGGAGGTACGAAGGTGTTAAGAGCGTCGGATTGGGCTCGGGCAACCGTGATTGGCCAATTAGCCATATATATGGCTATTGAGCGCATTTAAGTTTTGTTTTTGTTAAAGGCGCTATTTGGAGACACACTAATGATCCTTGAAGTGCATTGTAAGGAACGAATTTCTCTTGTAGGAGAGTTCTAGACGAGCCTTGAGCTGGAAAGCGTCGATGACCGAAATGGTTGGAATAGGACCCAAACAGTTAGGGACAAAGGCAGAATATTAAAAGCTGTCAAAATCAAACGGCTGGGTGAGGTAGGCTCAGCAGATTCGCAATTCCCTATTTGCAATTTCTGAAGGGTTTAATTTATGTATTATCATTAAGACCAAAGTATTTGATGCCTTACGCCATAGGTGCACTGAAAAATGCATCGCATATGGGCGAAGATATTCTTTTTAAACGTGGAAATTATCCTTGAAATACCGGTTAGTACAGTAGTTAATTTAGAGAGGAGTTGCTGGGCATTCTCGGATGGGAATACACAGCAACTTCTGTGTATTCTATCTCGATAGGGTCTCTCGTGGCGATGGGTTCGTAATTATTGTGAACAAATCTCAGCACACTAGGCTAGGTTCCCGTAGCCTTGCCAATAGCATAAAATCTCTCTAAAGCTCCCGGCGTTGGAGCCGGCGTCGGAGACGGCGGAGGAAAGCTTCATCTCCGTAATACAATACAACGGTTACACGTTTGGTACACTGTAAGCGAAGTAATAACCCCTTAAATCATGGATAGTATACCCTAACTTGAGATTGAAACCTAAAATTGTATGCACATAATTTGCATGAACCAGCCAGTAAAGAGTAGGCAACAATTACAAAGACAACAAATGCTATTTGGTTGAAGCATAGCTCGAATAAATCACGGTTGCTATAGATTGCCACGTTTTACAATAACAGAACCAAGGTTGCAATTTTGATTGATGATGTTAATATCTTCGTTTCATGCATTGACTTTTGAACGGTTTTTTATGTAAACTTGGAGAGAACCCACATATATAATGGAATCGTTGCTTTGATTAAATCAAGCTGTTCCTAGAAACCGCTCTCAATTTTACCAGGGGAATCGCTTCCAAGGCGATCTGTACAATCAGACGACGTCGAGAGCGATCGGTTGAGATATCAAAAATTGAACTCCAAAGGACACAAAAAGGAAGTGAGCGGACCTTCGAGTTGTTATTCTGATGATGACGATGATGAAGAATACTATCTAAGGTAATGTCAACATCTTGTGGAAGATGTATTAACTGATCGGAATAAGGACTACGCACCGTTTTTTGTCGAAACATAATTTTATATTCTATTATTCTATATTAGTCATTTTTATGAAATTCAACTCAATGCCCTCAAAGCGACAGGACTATGAAATAGACATTTTTCCTAAAATTCTCTGACTAATCAATGTGCTGTGTTGTTCATTTTAGGTAGACTTAATGCGCCTCGTATTTCATATTCTGTTGATGGCTATACATATCGAAACGTCTTAGGCCTTTCATTTCGGTCAGACAGAAACTCTGTCTAAGACTCCACGACGGAAGGTGGGCCGGGAGCATAGAACAGTTTAGTGACAAGTTGATCTCGTTAAAGGTCACTTATGTGCCTATGAGGTTATCACTTGCTACACGAATTATACACGAACATAATTTCAGTAATCATGAAAGAAGATAAGAAAGTAAATAGCTCCATGATTTCTGTCACAGGGTAACACGATGTGAATAACTTCTATCCAGGGGGAAGAGGATACCTCTGGCGAGAGGTGGCGGAAAGCAGAATTCGTCCACTCGGAAGAAAGCAGATGGTGAAAAGCCTGCCGCATCAAATAGAAACACCAGCAATGATGATTCTCCAAGTGATAAAGGGCTTTCACGGAATAGTTTATCTGGACGACATAGACCTCCACTTTGGAGAAGACATTCTAGTCGAAAACGGACATCGACGCGTAAGAAACCCCCTGTACAGACCAGCGCTCCTGCGCAAAAAAAAGCGTCTGCGAAAAATAGTTCGTCCACCAGAAAGATTCGGTTTTCAAGAAAGGTATGTCCTTCATCCGCACAAAAAGGTTCTATCGACCTGAGTTCTTCCAGCGAGCAGGAGTCGACATCTTCTAAGGTGTTTTCTGGCAAAGGTGTGGATGGTCGCGATATGCAAGACTCAAAAGCCGTCACAGGTGAGTCTCTATATATGATGTGTTTGATGTTTAATGTTATTCCCAGCCTGTAATATTATTGTTAATGTTTCCCTATTTTTTCAAGTAAACACTTCCTGTGGCTCAATTGTAATTGGACAGCCACAAGAGCTTCGTCCGTAGACTGAGCTAACTAAAAATCATCTTATTGGCCAGATTAAGACTACCATAATTAGCCGCCTCGTTCGTTAGGATGTGCAACAAATGAGCATCATCATCTTGTCGTCCTTTGAATATTCGTTCCAAAGAGGGTCCGGCAAAAGACGATACAAGTATTGAAAATAATCCCCCGCAACAGTCACAGCCACAACCGCCAACAACCCAGTCTGGAATTCAGGGAACACCGGCGCTGCCGGGGACAAGGGGACCTGCAACGAAAAAAGAGACTGACGAAATCAAAAGAACTCGCAAAATAACCAAAATTAAATACAAGGGTAAAGACCTGGAAACCAGTGGCTCTCTCATTGCCGATGGTTCTGAAAGTACGGCGTTGGTACCACGAAGCTTCAAATCGCTGCTCAGTACCTCCCGAGCTCCTCAACAACAGCAAGCACAACAACAACCACAACAACAACAAGTACAGCAGCAGCATGTCACGGCCACACCAAAGCACGACGACTGCGAGGCTGGTCTCCTACAAAGGATTCTGTAAGCAACAACAACAGCAATAACTGCAATAATATATACATATATATATATATATATATATATATATATATATATATATATATATATATATATATATATATATATATATATTGATATGCGACTGAGACTATAGTTTGGGTCTATTATTAGAATACACTCTAGGATGGATAGATTTGAATTTATGAAAATAATTACTTTTGCTCATTTTTCACAAAGTGTATATGGAGGTATGTCGCATGGAGGTGCTCGAACTAGCGACCCCTGTCTATATTTGCAGATTACCGCGTCAATACTGTTTGCCATTTAAGACGAAACTAGAGATCGAGGCAGCTTCTTTTTGTTCATGCACATTTAGCTTGTAACTCATCTAGTACCAAAACTTAGCTTAATTGGAAGTTGCCCTGTGTTCATCAAGGGTTACAAATTAAGTACAAACGTTAATGCTTAGATCAGCTTGCTGATTATTATTGTATATAATCATTTTCCACATTTTAGGTCAGTATTTCAAACCGTCGACGTTTATTTTACCCGTCGGGGCTCACTGTTATATTATTCGCTGTGTCGTTTCAGACATGCACTATCTGGACCTGCACCAATACTGAGCAGCCCGTTTCCTCGATCAAGTAAGCAACAGACAACAACAACAAAGACGCAACCTTTTTTAATGTTTTTGTATTTTATTATTATTATTTTATAAAAGTGTTTTTTGCGGTTGGTTTTACTGACCATAATACCGACGAGTTAAGAGTAGAAATCTGGCAACGATATTCGTTACATCGACTATAGGAATAGTTATATGAAGTCAATAATGTATACTATATACACGGTGTTTAGCTTATGTTAATGTTACGATCTGGTGGAGGGTAAAAAGTGTAATAACCCTTTGACGGGTGGAAATTTAGTTTTAGCACTTATCCTTGACTATGTACTTTTGCTGATTAATACATGTATAACAACGGCATGCTTCCTTTTGTGGGATAACTTGATCGACGCGATGAGGCACTTTGTCGTTAAAAAAATAAAAAAAACGCCTCTTGTTATGACTGAAAGAGTAAAACCGAACCAGAATGTTGTTTTTTCATGTAGTTAGCACAAAAATCATTTATATGAGCGAGCGGTTCTCAATTTTAGCCGCATCAAGCATCATCCGTTAGGAGTCCTGGCGTCTAACCTAGCGACTGGTCTCAGGATCTTACTAAAATACATAGGTTCAGTTTTGTTCATCAGCTGCCTCAGAGTTCACAGACTAATTAGTTAATAGCTTGGTTAATTAACTACATTGCCAAAATAGGAGTGTATACTTTACAATGGAAACCAGAGCTTAATGATATCTCGATAGGTCAGTATATCATTCAAGTAGATCAATAGGAAGAGGCTTGCAGGAGAAACCGCAAATATACAGGCGAAGTTGCATCACTTAAATAGTGCTAGTATGCTGTTCAACGCAGCGTCACAGTGGTGTACATAACTTTTCTCCTGGCCGATTTTGCCGTAAATCTACAATAGTTCCCCTGAACTGAATGACTTATACGACTTTACAACTGTAGTCGTCCGTAGTTTTTCTCGACTGCGAGTTGTAGACCAATTTCCAGCAAACGAAGCTCATTACAGAAGGACCTACTATGATCTGCTTTGTTTATTTGTTTTTCTTGTTTCATATTAAATTTATTTTTAATCAATTATAAAAGTGGGCGACCATTGTACCCGTTGGACGTGGAATACATCTAAGAATACCTTCCTCGATATACTCTTAATAGGATATCTAGAACAAGGAAGCCCCACTTTCCCAATCCTTAAGCGTGCCCAAAATAGAAATCGCATTGCCTCTTTGGGTATCTAAGGAAAATCTTTGCATTAGAAATTCGATTGCACGTCGCGCTCCTCTAGTGGATGCTAACCTTTCTTCTAATATCTGAAGAAAGTTCAATCAATGTTTACCCGGTCCCCCCAATGTTTCGAAGGTTTCAGGTCTAAAGTAGTAGTCCTTCATCAAAGAGGCGTATTTTCTGTTTTTGGCTTGTTCGGCTGTATTGGCCGCATGAGCAGGCTCTGCGACTGACGTAAGAAGGTGCTACAGTGTCAGCCACAGTGCAATCCCAAACCAGAATTTTAACTATGAAAAAGGGGATTAACGACGTACCATCAGAACGCTTTCCATCAGAGCGACAAACACGTACTGGTTCACGAATGCAAGGAATAGATGTGGCGCGAAGAGCTCCGGCCAAAGTCTCATTTAATACAGAGTGTCTCGGTCCACGTCCCGCACTTTTATACAAGATAGTCTATGACGACCAAGAGAAAAAAACCGGTTCGCCACAGCAACAGGAATGTGGAAAAACTAAATTACTTCCCAAACGCAAATCTACTGCACGACGGGTACATTGATCATCAAGTATAGTTCGCATCTGAGATGAGGGAACAGCATTAAGCCAATCTACAGCCCAAGGCCTAGTGATGGCCTTCAACCTGGCTCGTTCTACATCGCTCGAAGCCTCATCAAGAAGGGACTGTTGAACTGATTCATGATAAAACTGCATCCATTTGCGTTGAATCCCCATATCTTCTAGTTTCTTGAGCAGATCAGAAATCGAATACATAGACTCGATGACACTGGATCCAGCTAAAGAAGCTGCTGCTGACAGACCAGGTCCCCCCATCCCAACAGGAAGTGATGCTTGTTTTTGCGCTATCGGAGAAATGTGAATGTTTAACAAAGATGACAAAGAATCCATAACTTGATCATTGAATAAGTCCAGTAGATCGCGTTCGTCTAACATATTGCAACCCCTGAGCAAGTGAATAATTCTTCCAACAGACAATGAAGTTCTCATTAAACAAAGACATCTGTGTGCTCCTAGTAAGGGCAACCTTTCCAGCATAACCCAAAGTATTTCACACCGTGATTTGAGACGTGGCCGAAATCCGTCAGAAAAGAAAGGACATCGTAGTAGTTCGAGGTTGTCTCTTCCCACCTCTTTACATCCAGGAAGTATATTGCGAACTGTTTGTACTAATGAAGATCCGGTAGATAGGTCTGAAGAGAAGGTGAAGACTTCACTTTTTGGTTATTTTCAGTATCGCAGGCACTGTCACCCCGACCCCTTCCGGAGTTGCTCTACCGAAGACACGAAACAACAGAGGATGACAATGCGAGGCAACCTGGGAGTTCTTTTTTAGGAGCCAGAAAAATTCTCCGGTAGGGATGGAATTACATATTAACCGACTATACACATTGTAGTGTTAATGTGAATTTTGGTTTTTCTTGACATAACAGAGTCAACAAGTACGTTCGTTGTTTCCTGTCGTTTTGACAAATTATAACAATCATTAAGAAATGACTTTCTTAGAACTTATTCGTGGTCGGTGCAGAGCTATCATTTGATACGAGATTGTTCAATATGGACTTCAAGCTTTGTATTTTCAAGTCATTTTAGGTAGTGGCTTGCTCTTAACCTCATAAAAAGGTAATGGTTCTATGTTTATGCTGGGGCCATTGTGTGTTTGTGTTTTGATTATATGGATTTCGATTCGAACCCATGCACTGCATCACTTTGGAAATCTACAGGAAATCGTGTCGATATAAAAGGACCTCAAGACCGGCGGTACGGGATAAATCAAAGAGGATCCGACTTCGTACTAAAGTAGGTTCCTATCAGTTGAGCGAATTAGATTTCTTTTTACCTAAACTCCATCTGGTAAAATGGGGCTTGTATCTCGGTATACTCTTAGCAGTACTGAACACCACTATCAGTAGTTGGGATCAACATTAGTAGGAAGTTCCTACTATCAGATTACAAAAAATTGCAAAATATATGACAGAATCAATCGTGTGTTCCTATGGAAGACGATTAGGGAATTCAGAAACATAATAAGATGTACGTTGCGGAATTTTTTTCCTTCAAATTTGTTTATCGTTAATTGCATTGACATGTTATGATTTGTAATTAGCATTCTCTTTTACCTGGGTGATGGGGTATATTTAGTACCTACGGGTAAATGAATTGCTTAGTGGTCTACAAAGCATTGGCTTTTATTTACGTTCAAGTGAATACTTTTCTTTACTCGTTTATAATCAATATGCCTCATCCGTTTCTTCTGATTTCTAAGAAGGGCGATTGTCGTTTCTCTCTTCTACAGCAATAGTTCTCTCAACAATAACAACAACCTCAACACTGATAGCATACTGTTGATCCTGTTCTGTTAATACTAACAATTGTATTATCCAAATGCATGCAACTCTTTGGCTTAGTAATAACCAATGTTTATTTGACTTATGATTGAGAAATTAATCAAAATGATCAATATCAGGCGGATTTGGTCCGTGTGATTTCACGTTCGCCATCTCCCAAAGCGCAATCCGAACCTCCCCGGGAAAATCGGCGGAAATTACTGCGAATGATGAGAGAAAGTCAGGCTGTATACGAGGCTTCTCAGTCGGCCTCAACTGAGGTTAGAAATTCTCAATACTTTGCTATTTTGACTTGTTAACTTTTTTGTTGTTTGATTGTTTCGGCTGTGCAGGTACACAATGTATAATCTGTCTTGCAGTCCATTATCCTTTCTAAAGCGGAATAGCTACGAAAGTCGAATGGAATGAGTGAACTAATCTACAAATCAAACTTTACTTAGCATGTGAAAACACTGAGTACTTATCCATCGTAAAGCTGCCGAAAGAGTATTTCCGCCAAACCGGTTTTCCCAAAAGAGTTGTTGCATATATTACCAGGTTTTTTGGAAATTTGTGCGGATTTGTTCCTCTAAGTCGCACTATGTGCAGGAGAATAATTTCACTTACCTTGATCATCGAAGTAGTCGTCATTTCTTACGACGGTATTTTTCCAAAGTTCTAATATTATAGATCCGTTATGCCACATTTGTGTTATAGAATTCCTCCCGTTTCTAGGCAGAAAGCGATATGATCTCGTTTTCGACCTCACTCAGTTGAATGTTTTTATATCAAAATATTATAGCTTCTCATCGATTTAAACAGCGGGTGGCAGTCCGAAGCAGAAAGGCCGTAGAATATGAAGGCTGTTTGATGAGTTGCTAGCCTAAGTCACGGATTTGTTTCCTCACATGAGGATTAATGGTGGCCTGCTGAGGCATCATTCCCTTCCTGTTGACCAGTTTTAATCAGTTTTGACCTTTTTCCCAATTTCGACCTACAGAGATTATCCTCCATTCCAAACCTGTGGAACGCTGAAGGGACAGTTGCTACGTCAACCCTCAAAACACTCGATGAGTTCTCGAATGACCATTGTCTGTGCTCCGCGAATCTTATCTTTGAGGATCTGGTCGTCGATCAGATTAGATGTTTGTGAATTCTTCGTTGGCTCAAAGCGTCCTCGCTTTCCATATACACGGGTCATAGTCTAAAATGTTTGCGCGTCGGTATTACCTCTTCGGAACTGATACAAAAAACATAATGAATGTACAGATTTCTCTACTCATTTCGATGCCAGTTCAACGCTCCTCGCTGCAAGGCAAGAGCCGTATCACGTACTGTGGGCGCACTGTCGAAGAGAAGTAAAAAAAATCGCACAACATCTCGAACAACCCAACACCGTAAAGATTAGATATACGCACGGACGGATCCAGTGACAGATATGATGTTTGATGCAGCTATCTCATGTTGTACACTCCTAGTACGCTGAAAGGGGAATAGTACGGATGTCGTATCATTTAAAATAACATAAATCTATCGATTCTATACGCAGTTATTTATAATTTCATTAATTCAAGGTGGGTAAGGTTGACGTTGGTCTAAACGATGATTATTTGACATCCATGTCCAGCTCCATTAGACTGCATTTTTGCATTCACCTAGTAACCCAAGTGATGATCCTAATGATTTCGCGTCGCGACGCAGAATATGGCAGATTTGTACATTTACCGAGTTTCGTTTTAACTATAGGCTGGAATATACGATATTGTGCTCTTAATTTATTTTTTTACTTTGGGCCACCACTACGCTTGATGAAATGATTAAGTAAAGATATATATGTGTCTTTATGTTGGATTGATCCATAAGTCTTGTGCCAAGCCAATCAAGTGTCTTAAGTACGTCAAATAAAGCTGACATTTTAAGATCATATTCATCAATATCTACGAGATTCAAATGTAACATGAAAGAAAAACCGTGTCAATGTATTTCGCTTTTGCTGAAACTCACTGAACAGAATGGAACATGCTCAGTTTATTAAAATCGCTTTTTTTGGTTAATATGTTGCGTTTGAAATTGACGGGGGGTTTTCTTCACGGACTTATGCATCAACCTAATATATACATTGTGGACTCTTATTTCAAAATAAAAAAATCGAATGTGTATATTTTAACCCCCAGGAGCGTCGAAAGGAAGTGCAGAGGAAGGCTAGTGAGTACCAGAAACATCGGCCGGCCTTACCATTGCACCAGGACAGGTCAGATGATACCGGTGATAGTCACGGGGTAGATTCTGGAGCCCCGCAGGTTGCTAAAGAGAAGAAAAGACCGACACATGCTCCACGGAAACACGATTGAGCAACCAACGATTGGAGATGATCGAATCGCAACGTGAGCATCGTAGCATCTAAATGCTATCATCTCTATAGTTTATAGATCTGAGTGCATTAAATATACAATGTACCACATATTTTTATTTTTATTTGTATAGAATTTCCTTTTCTCTGTACCGTTACTTTCACAGCGGCATTATATCGAGGTGGGATTCAAATTGACGAAGAGAAGTATATATGAATATGAAGAAGTGCAAAGAAGAAACATCTAACCGCAGAATAGTGACTATAAAAAAGATTATATATATATATATATATATATATATATATATATATATACATATATATATATATATATATATATATATATATATATATATATATATATATATATATATATATATAGATATTTAAAATCGCGTGGCAACACCAGTGAAATAACAGATTCCGTGATTGGATGCCCAGCCGAGGATAAGGCGCCGACCATAGTGTTACATATGTATATATATAGACATTGCCGGTGCCTTGCCTTCGGGTAGGTGTCCATTCACAGAATCTTTTATTTCAATGGTGTTGCCACGCGATTTTGAATAAAAGATTAGAATGAATGTACAGTTTACTTTGCATAGAGAATTTCACTTTAGGTACTAATTGTACTGGACGCACTTGCGAATATTGAGTTCAATCAACAATAACGTGCATTTAAAATAACAGCTTTCACATAATTATCAATCACGCGCCAATTGTGGCAGGGCGTGGTGTAGGTATAGGGGGGCCCCAATAGACGGAACCTTCTATGACTTGCAGAGAAATTACCGTTGACATGACATGTTACGTTATTACCTGTTAAATAGATTTTATTGATTATAGATTAGCTCCACTGATTGCTTTGTGGTCGAGCAACAGTAGGCCAGACTACCTGAACTAACACACACAAACAGTCAGATGCACGCGAGTATTACATCGTCTCAGGTAGGAGAGCGCGTTCATTTTATGAAATGCTATTGTACGCTTTTCACAGTATCTTAACAATCTACGGAGCCAACGCCAGAAGCCAACCCATAAATCGAAAACGTCTTATCCACAGCTGTATTTTGTGGTTCGGCTGTATAATCTCTCTGATGTACTCTGTTTATTTTACGTTGTTTGATTCGGATCACGTGGTCCGACCCCGATATCAATATGTGATTCACTCAGCTTCGTACATTATCGACGCTCTCACAGTGATGTTTCTCTACCGATGGCAATTGAAGAATCGAAGTCAGATTTATCGGCTAGTTCGTTGGAAACCGTTGGACGCCGCGTGTTTCTTTATGGCCATTCTGTTGCACATATGGAGAATGCACGTGCTTATATTAATAGGTGCAACCGACAGCAATCCGTTGTATAAAACTGGTGGGCTTGTACTTCTTGGACTCATGGAAGGTGTGTACCTAATTCACGTTGATATTCTTGGTTTGCTGCTCCGTTTGTTGGTCAGCGCGATATTGCGATCATTGGAGGAGGACTTGTCGAACGTGATTGACAAGTCCCTCTATTCCACAGGTATGCCAATCAGCAAAAAGCAAGCTCTTCTTCGATTGAGCACGGAAATGAAAATTCGACTGGATTCTGCTACCAAGCTGCTCTCGTCACCCCTTGCTGCGATGTATTTTAACTATTTCTTCACACTGTTAGGCCAATTTGCCGGTGAGATTCCTGGAGGCAGTTGCTCAGGTGTTGCAATGCCTTACCTAGTCGTAAGCATAGCTATCATCAGTTACACTGTTCTATTAGTCGGACATCGCGCAGCTCGCATAGGCTTGCAAGCGAAGCGTATGCGGCGCTACATTTGCAAGCGGCTGATTTCTACAGAGAGCCCGCTTCATTCTAGTCGTGTGTGTGTTGACACGAATGAGCTGGGATTAAGGCTTATTCTCTTTCAGGGTAATGAACTTGGCGTGGAGCTTTATCGCGGCTATGTTGTGTCTTGGAAAACTATGGCTACCTTCTTTGCAGGATGTTGGTCGTTTTCCATATTGTTTTTACAGTTCGTCATGCAAACAGCGATGTTGGACTGGGATGCATTTTGCGGCCCCAAAGGCATAGAAATAATTTGAGACTTGCTATTTTGTAATTATTTGATGAAGGTGTCAAATACACGTAGTTTAGATTTAGGTATTTGAAAGAGAAGCGCATACGGAACACATTTGTTTGCATCGTAGGCCTCAGCTCGCTTTTACAGACCACAGCATTAGTAGAGTGTCATCGGTTGATGTTTCCAGCGTTCACTGTGGAGAGTATTCCATCCTTGGTACTCTTTGTCGTCTATTCCACTCGTGCTTGAGACTCCAGGTCTCCAAATTTCATACCTGTCTATAGCTGTTCGTTCATTATATAAGAGGTCTATCATTAGTGAATTCGACCGCATGCGACAGCTGGCCGTCTGCCCATGATTATCAAAATTGGTTGAAGACTATGAAATCAACCACATCTCTTCCCTACCGAGTCGTGACGCAAAACCAATAAAAAAATGAGAACATTCTTGGACTGTTCTCCGACCAACAACGTTTCGTTTGGTGCCGGTTATTTAGTCATAAGTAAATGTGAGTTTCTATTATTTTAACAAAAATACTTCAAGCAGGAAGAAGCATAACCAAGTTGCAACTCTCCTTTGTTCCTTAGGTCACGTCAAGTCAAATTGTTTTGTTGAGGGATATATTTTCTGGAAATTTATCATGGTTCGAACTCGAGTATAACTATTAAGTTGACGCTGGGTAAGTCATCGCAGGTTGGATTGTGCTATGGTATAAGATTCTTTAAAATGCGTTTGCTGGCAGTCGACATTCAATACACCTCTGAACAATTTAGTTTTATTAGGGTTAAGAACCTTAACATTTTACGTACTGAAAAAGTGTTAAGTGTTATTTTCGAGATACAATGTCCGAAAAGCCAGGTTCGGCAAAATCTAAAAATAATATTTAAAGATAAACCTTCTTTTTATTTATTTGTGATTATTAACATTATACCCTAACTTTACTATTCATGCTAAAACATATCCTTGTTGTCTAGCGGCAGTTAGGCGCGTAAGCCGAGTCAATCGCCTGATAATACCAAGACATGCTCTGTCGGCGTTGCAACTCCCTAATTCGACGATTATGCAATTTGGTTGTCGGCCAATGTGCACAGGTGTTAAAATACGACCAGGGTTCTGAATAGGCTCCATTGAGTGGTATATATATATATATATATATATATATATATATATATATATATATATATATATATATATATATATATATATATATATATATATTTATATATATATTCACACACCGTCACAAAATGATAGCCCAACTCCTCTTTTTCTGACTTTTTTCTCAACCGTAAGTAGCAATGTAGTTTCGCTGTCAGTCATTAGAAGTCATCACATTTCAAGAATATTCCACGAATATTCGCCTATCTAATTCCGATGTAGACATTTGATATCGGAAGCGGGCGAGCTCAATAACTGTATGTCTTGAGCTCCGAAGAACTTCTTGAACTGGCAGCACAGATCGGCTCGGCGTGATTCCTAGGTTGATCGTCCAACATCGTGTCTTAGGCACGACTATTCATGTGACCGTCTAAATTGTTTTTCGAGCTGACCCTCAGCTGTTCCCCTATCTGACAGGCCTCAGCTCCTGACCTTTAGGAGCTCGTCCTCCTAACCTATGAGGACCTGTCGGGGCCACCTTTGCTTATTCTCTGCCTTACTCGTACCTGACAAGAATCTTCAGATAAAGAAAGATGATAAAGAAGTCCAAAGATTCTACGCGTCTGACAGGGTTTGAACGCAGCGTCCCTCCGGTCTAGCAGTCCAAGACGCTCACCACTAGGGGACAATGTGACCGTCTACGAAAACCAAATCGGTCTGTCCGTTGTAGCCAATACCAGCCCAAATATTCAAACCACCACCTCCCACCTATCATCGACTTGCTCTTCTTTCTTTCCTAATGTCGTGCAAATAATAAGAGGGCCGTCAAGACTAAGCTTCTTTTCATCGGACAACAGCACACGTTGCCACTCTTCTGTCAACGAAATGTGCTGACGAGCGAAAAGTGGATCTGTGTTTCAATGTTATAGGTGGTTCTTGTTTGAGTTTTCTATGAACAAGATTTTCTGATGCCTCCGGTCTCGTTTCGACTCCAGTCTCGGCTGCGATTTCGCAACAAGTCAAAAAGCTGTTAGAGGCTCTTTGGAGGAGGGAGCGCTTTTCAAGCGCACTTACTGCTGCGGGTCGTCCTGGATCGCCTTTTTGGTCCCGTACTGTTCAGGATCTTGGAGAAAATTCGGTATCTCCTTCCTACTACTTTGCGAAAATCGAGCGATTTTCAATTTTGGCTTGTTCTCTTCATTGAGGTTGAAAATAATTTTTCTCTGATCTTCACTAAGTTGGCTGCTTCGGCCCATCGTAGTTTTCGCTGATAAATGGCCCAGAAAATTTGTAGGAGAACTATCTTAGAACTCAGTTGCGTTTCAGCTGTCGTCTCATTCGACAAACACTAACTGGCCTATAATTTTGTCGCATCAAAAAACGACAGTTTCCGATATCAAATGTCTGATAGATAGATAGCCAAATATTCGTGAAATGTGATAACTTTGAATAACTGAAAGCGAAACTGCATTGCTACTCACAGTTGAGAAGGAAGTCTGAAGAATGGGTGGGCTATTTGTTACGGTGTATATATATTAGGCTTGGGGGGGGGGTGTTGGCATGCTAATGCATGCCAACACCATGACCGCCCCCCCTTATGGAACTGTTGACGATGTTCAACAGCACCACCCTTCCCGGTATCGCTTAGCGCATTCTTCAGTAAGGGTGGTGAGATGTGTACAAGCCCAGCCACGAGCACCACACATCCTCCTCACCGTACGGACATGACGTGGTTAGCTGACTCTCAGCTGCTTCCCTTCTCTCCCAATCTCTCAAGACCTCTGTGCACTTCCCGTCTGTGAACAACTACTGTGATCAATAGGGTGTCTGTAGAAAGCCCCGTGTATGTAAACATGCAGTATTTATGACGCATACAGGGGGTGTACGGTGCCTTCCTTTCTGCACAGTGGTAGCTATGCCGCAGACCACATTAGTTGCCACTACTACTTAACAAATCTTATTGCGGAGATACTGCCCATAAAAGTAAATATGACTCCACTCAGATTTGAACCTCAGACTCCACAAAACTCCCCTTTTTGGTACTGCCTACCTTGTCCACCACGCCATGCCCGCAGGCTTATATATATTAGGCTGTCCCCTTCAAACTTTCGCCTCTTTAAATGCCAATAACTTTTGAACTAAATGAGTTAGAATAAAGATATTTGGGTATGAGTTAGAGGCGTATAAGTTTTCAAATTAGATGTTGAACACTCCACACGCATTTTCATCTGCTCAGCACTCAGTATATGGGGAACCCATTTTGCATTGATTTTCTTTATCTTCAGTACATTGGTGACAATTTTATGACATGTCACCCGAGGAATCCCAGTTTCAGCCGACAAAGACCTCATGGACCAAGCTCTAGTTTGTTCAAAAGCTGCCTTGATTCTGTCAATCCGTTCGTCCCTCGTTGCACCTGATTTGTGGTCCCCGCCTCGGTGGTCATCGGTGTCCATATCTCCACTGTTAAATTGCTTGCACCAACTTTGCACCGTTCGCAGGCATAAGGCAGACCTGCCGTACGCGTTCACTAGTTGTCGATGGATTTAAGCTGGAGGATGTTTTTGGAGAAACAAAAACTTTCCCGTTTCCCGCTGTTTTCCCGTTGATTTTTGGGGGAATTTGAACTTTCTGCTGCAGTGTCCATCTTTCTGATCGTATCGAAACCACTTAGTGTTCGAAAGGAAGCCACGTTCCTACCGCGTGCCCACTCCAAAAATCAACGCATTGTATCGCGTAGTTCGGATTCGGTGCGCCATTCGAAAGGCGCGAAGTTTGAAAGGGACAGCCTAATATATATATATATATATATATAATATTATTCTCATAAATCAGCCTATGCTGAAGGGCTTCTGGGGAAAACTAATGGGGAGTTTATGACTGCCGATGTGATCAGAAAGACTCGCATCATGTAAATTTCCAAGTTATCCCATAAAATAGATATGGGTGTGCAATTCAGTAAAACGCTGTTCATTGAAAAAGAGTTCACAGATGGGTTTTGTTCTCCTTCGCCATTGATTCACTACTTATCGTTAAACACAATTTAGATTTTCATCCATACTAAAGAGACTTAAACGGTCCCAGAGAGTATAACAATGCACTGAATTCTGTATTGTACGTTCGTGAATTAAATGTATGGTGCTGGAAAAAACAGTTGAGGGTCAGCTGGAAAAAACTCAGCTGAGGGTCAGCGAGGGTCCGCTGGAAAGACCCCTCAGCTGGAGGGGGGGGACCGTTTTGTTTCCCCCCTCCAGCTGAGCCCCCCCCCTAATAGTGCTACATTAGGGTAGTGTGTTCGATAAACCAAGTACGCGAAGTATCAGATTAGATCTGATCAGATGAGGGAACTCGCTTAGTTTAAACGCAAAACTTACAATACAAGAGCACAATTATTAAAGCCAGAGGAGCGTGATAGAATTGTAGAGTAAAAAAGTAGTTGTAGAGTAGCTACCATGTGCAATATCACAGTTCGAAACAGCGGGTGGCCCGGGTAATCGTTTATGTTGAAATAGCAAATATACACTAGTTTTATTCACAAACAGTGATTAACATTGTACATATATTGATGGAATTGAGAATGTTGGCGCGTTTCTTTCAAGACGCTCTAAGTGGAGATGCAAACGCCGTGGAGATGCCCTGTCGAATCATCCAGTTCCTCACACCGCGGTCTACAGCTTTCTGTAGCGGGAATGTGGTGTCCGACGAGTTGCACCGCCTACCGAAATCGTCACTGTTTAGGTCGAATGTCATCACACCTGCGACAAAATAAGAGTTTATAACAGAAGATCTTACTCGTTATATAATAATGATTTTCTACATTGTCTTACACACTTTCCCGGTGGAATTACCACCAATTGAATGAAAAAAGTTCGTTAAGCGACTGAAAACTTTCAATGGTGTGGTTTTCGCAGAATTCGTTCCCAGTGACCATCTACGCTCGTGTTCGAATCATAAAACGTTCTAAATCATCATTTAGAACGGAGTATTCTTCGAGTATCAGTTAGTTGTATTTTGCACTCCCTCATTGTAAGCCGGGTTTGGATATTGAACACGGGTCTTGTTAATTTCCTGATTCCCTTTCTCTCGTTTCAAACGCGTCCGTATTTGTTAAGGGTTATAATGTATGCGATCTTCTCGGACAGACTATTTGCCGAAGACGATGTAATCCCTAATAGTCTTTGCTGGCGAGACACTTCGTAATTGTGTCGTGGCAATAGGTTTTTGAAAATCAAATCTATTTGTTGCAAGTGTTTGGTGTATTCAGTTTGCTATGGAACCTAAGACCTTCTATTTCTGTCGGTAGATTACACCCTAGGCACTCACCTGTCACTACGTAATGTAAACCCCAAATATGCGTTTTTTGGGGATTGATCCATTCGGAAAACAAAGAAACAATACCGATAATAAGCCCGAGTTAAATGAGTAACACATCAAACAACCAAATCGTCCCATTGTCAAGGCGACCGTTTAGATCAGTCTGCGCTCGACGTTTGTACCTATCCACCCATGGACATGTGCATCGCATTCTAGATGTATCGATATAAGGAAGTCATATAAGACAGCCATACTAACTAACTAATAAGTGACTAACTATTTATAGGAAATGATGATGCCGATTCGAGTATACAAAATGAAATTATAAACCACACGCCTCTAGGTTAACAATGGCAATATTAAACCATTATCATGTAAACGATAATCCATTTTTTAGCTTGTTTGTTGGTGATATTTTTTTAAATATTTTCTTTGAAATAGATCACTCGAGAATCTCATTTGGGGATGCGGACGGCTACTTCGCACACAGCGGCAACATTTACCGCCGTTATTTCCCCCACGATCAGAATTGTCGATGTCGAAAGATCTGTCTGTGTACCCAAACGAACAACGATCTATTCATCTACAGCTATGTGGGCTCTGTGGTGGTTCTATTATATATCTATCAGTAACCCATGTTTCACCGTAACAGCAAATCATGTATTATGTGTTCAGAAAAAAATAAACTCAAAATAGAGAAGCAAGAGGTATCCCCCTAACGAAAGCACGATTCACAACAACGACCGGCAAACGTGTTCCGTTGCTGCATTTGATCTCGTACTAGCGTGATTGGCTCTGTTTGCTATGTCCCATTCACAATAAGTTAATATTTGAAACTTTGTCAATATATTATTAGCATTCCTTGGCACCGCATAATAATTAATGCATCGTTCCAAATTAGCCTCCCGTGTATACGAATACATTATTAAAGATCTAGGTTTCAACAGAGAATGAAGAGATGCTCCAGATTATATTGTAATATTGTTTCCGGCCAATTCCACATTGGCAATGGGGAAGGTTTGTTCCGGCTGCATGCGCTCATGAGGTCGTAAGCATCAATAATGCATTCGAAAGTATCTGGTTACTAGCTCTATATCGAGAAAGCTCTATCCTCCATGTAAGCGTCATCGCACGAACTTTGAACTAAACAAAATACCATTATACTGGCTAGGTCAACATAACAACGGAGGCAACGAACACGTCCGCTTGTCCCAGGCCTCTATTAAGATCTGCTTATGCATCTCAGTGAGTGCTACCGACAGATAAACAAAAGACGAAGAGACCTCTCCTCGTGTCGATCTCTAGATTGCGTACTTCGTATTGTGATTCGCCTGACCCGTTTAGTTAGCAGACTGTTCTGGCGTGTGCTAACGTCAGGAAAAAGCTGATTCCTACGTAGCGTCAATGTGTGAAGTGAACGTCAAGTGAACGAGCTCCCCATTTTTCTGGGTGTTTTTAGGATAAACTTCAGGACTCTGAACATACAACAGATGTAAGAAATTAAAGTTAGTTGCAGCTATATTGAAACGGAAGGCAATTAAAGGTGGCCTTCGCACGAGTTGTACCTGTAGGCGTTTGGTATTGCTTACTATGCTGGCTCGATGTGATCGAGCAATTTCGTACTCGCAACAACATCCGAGAGCTCATAAAGTGTTGCACGTGTCATGGGACAAATACTGATGTCGTTCCTTGATTAACCATCGATGTCTCGAGGATCGTGTAAAAGCACATTAGTGCAGCTATTATTATAGTGGTGATATAACCATTGAATCTGTTTATTTTAATTATCCAGTCATTTACCCTGACGGAGAGGCGGCTTGGGGACCAGTCATTCAACATCGAGGCCAAACTACGATCCGAATATCAATCCCCCTCGATGCCACGGTCAATGAGCGTTTTACAGGAATATAGGCACTGACAGGTTTCAGCGTAAGCAAAAAATATTTTCAGCTCACTGTCGCTATCAGTTTTGCTATCGCGTAAACTATTGCACCATTCTCTATACTAGTCCTTAGATGTAATACAAATGGGTCCACCGACACACAACCATCACCCTGGTGTGAAGTGTGTTGCTGCTTGCCATCACGACAAGGTTTTGCACTTCTGGAGTTATTGTGTTCGTATTCAAAGACAATCTGCCTTTCAAGCGCAATAGGGCTCGGTACTAAAACTCAACTGACAATATGGGTCATTTTAAAAATGGCTATATATAACTGTATGGCGCTGGTAATTAAACTAAAGTCTTAATTTAAATATACAATATTTAATGAGGAAACACTTTATTCATGATTCATAATTCCGCTGGAAGTGGGAACCAGTGAGGATATCTCGTTACAAACGTTATTGCGTCATAATCGCGTTTTAACTGACTGGAATCCACTAGTGCACCTAAATGCTATTATAGACAGTCAAAGGTTTTGCACCCGTCAGATCCCTGCAGTTCTGGCACAGAACGAGGAATGATCATTTCATGAACTTTGTCAAAATACGCCAATCAAATTTCTACAGTCAGGGTCGACTGCTGTGTTGTCAACTGTTCAATGCTTCTGTGCATTGTGTTAAGAATGAACTATCGACACTTCAATGCTATCTCCACAGATGGACGGACTGATCAAGGTTTGGCCACGTAGTGTGGGGCGCTATCGGTCGGCGCAGCCTAATGCATACGTACGTTCTCGGTAGACGCAGACAGAATATGAGGAGTTAGCTTGCGTGATAAATATAATTGAGTCAAGAACGGTGATAATGATCGAATTCTGCATATTTCATTGTGGTTGTTATGCGATTGTTTTATCTGGCGTTAGTGCCGTCGACGTTCGGATGTATCCAGACAGGGCGTGATTGTAAAGTGTGTCAGTTTCAACACAAATCGTAAGATCGGGCTGGATATTTATATAACATAGCGGAGACAGCACCACCACGTTGAGGATGCTTTCTGCATAGGGGAGTATGTCGTGCTATCTGTGGCCACTGTGGTGGTTGTGGGTGTTGTGCTTATTCTGAGTGTAAACCTTGAATAGCAGATATCGTGTGTTCGTCTACGGTGACAAACAACAGGTGCCTACTAGTAGATATCTACCACTTGGTAAGAACTGTAGAAATAAGTTACAAATGTCCAGCCATTGGTGTGAGTCAATTATGGATCGCGCTAACCAGTCAACCATTAATATACGGTATAATGAATCACGCTAATCCCGTTGGCAATATAACAATACCATGAAAATTCTACCATAAAGTCTGTTTCAACAGGCAGGGCCACCGCCAGGAAAATCTTTTGTTCAAAAGTTCCGTGTTTGCGATTTCCTTGCCCTTACTCCTGAGAGCGCTCGTATTTTTGCTTCTTTAATCGAAATTCAAACATTACCTTGACTTTATCTAGATAGCAGAATTCGCTATATAGTTTAATATCTACTGCCCTAAGGTGTGACCATTTTCTAAAATATTTATATAACCGACAATAAGGTTAGAATCATAACACACGCTTGTTTACGAGACACGTAGTGTGTGATTATGATTAGAGCAGGTCTTACAACCAGGCATTCGATGTCATCATTGATTTGCACAGAAAACGCCGCTCAGGGTAATTATTGAGCCATATCGGAAATAGCTATCTGCACAATCTTCCACTTATTGTATCAAAGTCCCCACGTAAGACTATAGTAGTGGCTTTTAACTCCCCTTGTGTAATAAATTCACGCAACTATGTCCCTATAGGTATTCAATAGTATTGGCCTCATATGGGCATCCCCGCTAGCTCAAATAGGTGGTCCACTTTTGGTCCAGGTTTTTACTTGAGTGGGGGTATATACCTGAGAATTATGTCATTTGAAGGTAAATATATATATATATATATACATATATATAGTTGACTCGATTGTTGTCTCACAACGGTTCTAGATAGGGCTTAAGCGACTCGATAGCATTTAACAGCTGTAATTGTTTAAAACCCAATTTTCTCGAACTTGATAAATTGGGGATAAATCGAATATATATATATATATATAAATGTGTATATACATGTGCCATTATTTGTAGGATCCCTTTGATGTGAGGGGCGCTTTGTATACAATTCTCAATGTGATTTGTTTACCTTATTTCAGCTTAGGTGGCTTCCAATGTTTTCATACGCTTGACACAGAGGATTCATCGCATATAACACCCTGATACCTTTCAAGTCGTACTCATTTGGGTAGAGAGGGAAGAGTGATGACGACGTGGACACACCGCATTTCTCATAGACTAGACGAAATAGTGTTCAATTAAGTTGTAATGAAAAAATCACTCATCGAGTCATGTTTACACCAACATCACCACGATTCCTATTCATCTACTTTATTGGCACACATTCGGTGTGTGACGACGAGGTGGTCAACGGGTGCGGCAAAAAACTTTACCCAGTGTGCCTTCAGCGCCTTTAACAAATAACTGGTACGAAAAATTCAGCATTATTCAACAAGGCTATACCACTGTAAAATGATTAAGATGAATCCACAACGTATACGCTTTATTCAGTCGGTATTAACGATCTCTACGGTAGATCAACCATCAACGTGCCTTTTCATGCAGAGTAAGGTGCGTCTATACCGAAAAATATCACTTTCGGTACAGGATTATTAAAATTGGTATGAATCGGACTTTCAAGCTACTACCCCTCTCCCCTCATAAACCTGTATGTGTTTAATTTCGAACGTGTTATCTTCGGCTTGGTCGATCTCTAAGGTTCTGCCTATTTTGAGGCTTATGGGAACTAATTTATCAAGTTCGAGAAAATTGGGTTTTAAACAATTACAGCTGTTAAATGCTATCGAGTCGCTTAAGCCCTATCTAGAACCGTTGTGAGACAACAATCGAGTCAACTATATATATATATATATAGGTAGGGCCCTTCACCGTTATTAGCGGCAGAGATAGGTCTCGTAACCTCGTGAAGGCACGGAGGCCTGGCTACCGACAACGGATGAGACTCAAGGGAGACTGAAGATCGTGCCATAGGAAGGTCCTGAATCGGTGGCCCGTACAACCAAACAAAGGCGGAAGGACGTGAGGACGCCGAACCACACGTACTATAGGCAAAAGTGCCGGACCACAAAGCGTGGCGATCTGTTAAATGCGCAGGCTCAAATGTGAAAGACCATTAGCAGTATTGTCCAGAACCGAACGGCCACTCAACGAATACCTGTAGTCACAGTACAATACCACGTCACAGTACAGAGTGGATGTGGCCGAAATGTAAGGAACCAATAATAGTATCAATAAACTTAAGAATCGGATCAGCTTGCGCACTGACCATACCTGCTGTCCTCGCGTGTAGCCAGAAATAGACGAATTGTCGACCACTGTTCGTATCGGGCAACTGCACATTGTGTCCAACGCGTTTTGGGTTAAATAAGTCGGCCGCACTCCGATCGCTTGTTAATATACGACTAAAAGCCTAGTCCCTGACAAATTATATTTCTATATATATCAGTTTTAAACTGCAAAATTCATTGTGCATTTTGTACAATCAGACTTCGTCTAGGCTCTCCTCCGTGCTGTGGTTTACGAATTAAGACACTGATAGCTACTGATATCTATGTATAGAAACTATAAGAGCATACTAATAATACTCAGCTTTTAGACTCGACAGGGCATCCTACGTATAATAGTAAAAATAATATATTGCAATGGTCACGACCAAATTAACGTTGTCCAATTTAACATCGCAATCCATGTGATTCGATGGAAGATGATGGGCAGTGGTAGTGCTGATTCAGGCTTTACATTCGTGCGTTCCTTTGTGTGTGTGTGTGTGTGTGTCTTCGTGGTCGTACAGTTCACTTGATTGGTCTATGCGACGAAAATCGTCGATACCAAAATAGAGTAAAAACTATTTTTGGCACAGTAAATTTAAGAATCAACCCAAACGGTACTGCGCTACGCTGCTTTACGTCCATTAGCCTATATAACGCTATTTTTGTTTATAAACATAATTACCCTTTGCCCAAGTCCGTTGATGACCTCTCCTAGAAAGGGCTATCAATATTCATGAATAATGAGTGAGAAAGAGCTGTGTTATAACGACATTTGTACCATTGGATGCGTCACACAGATTGCAGGGGTGAGTGCATAATTTATTGTTCCTTCGTTCCATTAATTTTATATGGTAGTTCAGTACTTATGCTGGCCTTTTCTGTAGATTAGTATATAATGACCTTCATCGTTGCATTAAAATTTCATTAAGAATATAAAAGCGATTGCTTGACTGCACAATCGACCAAATCTCGACGTCCCGGGCCAAACTTACGTTCCTTAGATAGAACACGCTACTATCAAACCTGGCGTGGATGTTCAGTAAATAATCGCCAATGGTTACCGAATTCTGAATGAATGAGTTTGTTTTATTTACCCTAGTAAGGGGGTTGATGACTAATGTCCGTAAAAGTTTTCGAAGTGCTCATAGACCATACCAGATGTTATAGTTCCGACGCTGCTGCTTTGTTCTAGCTTCAATCCGAACATCGAGTGTCCTCGAGGGTCCCTAAGGGAGTTCTACTGACTTTGCACGGTCTGGGCAGTTTTGAGCAATGACGTAGGTTTGTGTTCGCCGGCATCGTCGAACGCCGTGAGCGCGACCTATTTTTAGCCACGAGGCACAACCCACACATTTCACCGTCAATTATGGGACATAGCCGCCGCCGTGACTGTCTATATGTCGGTAGGCATCCCCTCTCTTTGGACTCCTTCCCCACAAGCTGATCATATGAACAACATGATCAACTGTTTGATCAACAGAAATGGTTGATCCAGTGAAAGAGACAGAGGCACAAGGGAGCGAGCTTTGACAGCTGTTTGGCTTACATCATACTCTACTCTAGAGGACGAGCATAGGAACGATATCATTGGATAAATAGGAGGAGTCTGAATAATCGCCTCTTTCAGGATACAAACGAAATTTTGCGATTTCCAAAGCAACTAGCGTGAGTTAGTTTCAATTGATCTTGAAGATATGCCTTCACAATATAAAATACGTTTAAGTCTAGTCTGAAAATAGTCAAAGCACCCTTGTTTGCCCGTTTTAGCTGTCCCTTTGAAAGGACGTTATTACCTATCGGTATTGCGTGTTATGCATCAGGTGCATGCATATTGCGCTGTTTCGTTAAGCGGAGGATTTAAAACCAGGAGAATGGGGATAGAAAGGCTTTGTCCGCCTGTTAGGTGATGGAAGTGGCTTCCTTTGCTCAGGATCTATCTATCTCCGGATCCCCGATGCAGAACACCATTACCTTTGATCGTAGCATTATTGGTCACGGGGCCTGGACTTGTCAGCTTATTTATTTATAAGGTATTGATTCTTCCTGCCCTAACCTGCAGTCAACTACAGCCCGTCCATGAGTCAATTCAATACACGTAACTATATTGGGTTAGTTGTATTATAGCTCCAATCTCGCGTGTGTCTTTAAAGTTCAAACGACGATATGGTCAACACAATTTCGTCTTCCCATTAACGTATTTTTATAGCGCATTGTGTTGTTGTTTACTGCTGTTTCAGAAAAACACAAGGAAAAGGATTCCAATGACTACGTGCGGTCGAATACGAGTGGCCTCTACGTTCATTCGCTGCTTCAACAGTGTACGCTGTATTTGGCTACTAGCGACGACAGCATGCATGTTGTGCGTTATCCTCATCGCGGTTCGTGACAGAGACGGCCGTCGCGTAGAGATGATGACTCGGAGAATGACGGAAGAGATGGATCTCTGGAAAGACCAATACCTTCTAGATCTGCCTGGCTGTCAATTGCCGCACGTTGACCCAGACAACAAGATCATCATGGAAGACTGGTTTCGGACCACTAAGTTTACATGTGAGCAAAAACGGCACATCTTCTCAACCCGAATCGTCGACAATAACAGAAGCTGTCCTGTGCTACTTGAAAAGGTTCTGTGGCAGGACTACGCGGCAATGCCTAACGAGTTACGATGTTCATACTTCAACGTGGACAGTGACGTGTCATTGGAGATTTGGATGAACAACGTGACAACCTCACAGCCTCGAAGTTTCGACATCGATGACTGTCCAAGTGAGGGCTTGATTTGGATCAAATGCTTGATAAATGAAGAGACATACGAGCAGCCATTGTACACTGTTCCCAGCAGGAGAGTGAACGATGCTTTAACGATGTCTAAGGAGAAAATTGAGGGAGTCAATGTCCTCGTACTGGGTGTTGACTCTCTTTCACGGCAGTCGTTTCACCGGTTAATGAAGGACACAAAGCGGGCCCTGCATGGTATATATGGCAAAGATAAAATCGAGCTAAAAGCGTTTAATAAGGTCGGCGCCAACTCGGCTCCCAATCAAATTCCAATGTTAACAGGAAGGAAATTTCGTCATGAACAAGACATGAACAACGGCGAGTACTTTGAAGATTTTGCACGCTTTATATGGGAGGATTTTGCCGAACAAGGCTATGAAACAATGTTCGCCGAAGAGCAAATGGATTACGGGCTGTTCACCTATCCATCGAGAAAGGGGTTTCGTAGTATCCCCACACACCACTGGCCCCGTCCACTAATGATCAAGCGAGAAGCACTTCGCGCAAAGGTGAAGGCTCTCACGCCCGAGAACTGGGAGTGTTTGGGAGGTGAGCATGTCTCAGCAGCCGTCCTAAGATATTGGATGGATGCGCTTGAGATCAGCCCTCGGCCGCTGTTCAGTTATGTGTGGCTGAGCGATTCTACTCACGAGAGTGTTACAGGAGCAAACCACATAGATGAAGTATTGGCAGATTTTTTCTACGAGACAGACCGAAGGCGATTGAAGGATGAGACAATCATATTTTTCTTAGCCGATCACGGATATCGAGTGGCCCCGTATCGTGACACTCCTCTTGGCAGAATCGAAGATAATCTCCCATTTGCGTTCGTTTTACTGCCAGAGTGGTTTCGAAAACTCCACCCTGAAGCCGTCGCAAGACTTGAGCAGAACAGCAATCGGTTAACGACACCGTACGATATCTACGCGACGCTTGCTGACTTGGCACTACTTAACAATGACACACAACGTATACGCGGTACTACAAATGGACTCAGTCTTTTTAACGACACCGTATCTAAGGACAGGACATGTGAAAGCGCTGGAATTGATCCCTCATTTTGCACATGCTATCGTAAGTCCCCAATACAGGCCACCTCAGAGGTAATCACTACATTGGGGCAGCTCGTGGTTCAGAGCATCAACAAACTACTTGACGAACAGGGAGCGTCCAGATGTGCACGGGTCTACTCGCCATGTGTTACCAGGCTGGTCAAACTACTGCATGGAAATCAACCTACTGGATATGTGCAGGTATTCCAGTGATGGCATAGTTGTACCCATTTTTTATCAGTTTAATATATTAATCAAGTGGTTTATCATTATAATTGCTCATTGCAAGCATATGTTTGATAGAACTCCTGGCAGTGCTCCCTAGCATATTGAGGATGCATTATAGAGTCGATTTCTCCTTTGATTCGCGCATACATGGACGCTTAAAAAGGACTCCAATCTATGCGATAGACATCACAGCTGCAACGCAGCACCAGTACGGAAAAGGCAAGTGGTGAGACAGAAAGTTCAAAGTACGACACCACAGCACCTGATATAAAACAGTTTGGGTGCGAATAACGATATCTTGGGGCACCCACATTGGAGTGAGCCCGCCTCCGATTTTCAACATTCGGACCTATTTGTTAATCAAGTTCAACGTTGGTATTCTTCTAGTAAATTTCGTAGTCGCCCGTAACGGGTATTTAACCTTTCGAAATATCACTATTTTTACATCTCTGAATGACTTGCAGAGGTAGGCTGAACTGCCATTGTATAGAAAGCTATACGGTGTCTAGAATCAAATTAGGTTGACACTCAGAAATCCAATTTGTGAAATGGTTGAAATGTAAGATTATTCCAAACAATTCACCACCAACGATCTCCGGTTAACTTCTTGACAGCCAGGCCGTTCAAGCAAATGTATCTTAGAATGGATGTACAAATCACAGCTGTTTTATATATATATATATATATATTTCCCCAATAAGGATGAAGTCGCCAAAATTATTACTTCATTAACATATCAATGGTGTCGTAATTATGCACTATACTTAAATAATGAGTCCGACTATGACCTGATGTTACCTAACATTATCTATTAACAGTGGGAAGTACTTCTCAGAGTGTTGTCAAGGGTTAAATATCAGTCAATACTGTTTTCATTTCAGATCACTGTCTCGGTGTCCCCAGCTTCACTTCAGTTCGAAGCAACTTTTAGGAAATTAGATGGCAATTTCGTCCAACTCGGATTACCGGACAGGCTTGATCGATATGACATTCACTCTTACTGCGCCGACAATGTCGTCCACCAGAAGTTCTGCTACTGTATATCCTGAGCCCGATTGTTTGATCGATTTATTATCATCACAGCCAACAATAATGTCTTCAGTGCGTGACGAGGTTGTCGTTCTAAACCGAATTGCGAACGATTAGGTTACTGAAGTCCTGTCTGCCGCATGTGGACATTTTATTTGCAAGGACTGGAACCTCTCAACACCGACTCATCCTCTGAAGCCCAAGGCCATAGTGGAAGATTTACCTAATGCCTTTGATACACTGCCCAGAAACATAATCGCAGTGGATGTCTCCAGAGGTAAAAATATTGGCGTCGATTAATCCTATTTCTAAGTGTGACGTATTACTTCAAGAATGTGGCAAATGGCATGAATATGAAGATATATTGCCTTACTACGTGCCGTGAAGAGATGCTGACATGAAAAGAACGCCTGTGATAAATGTACATTTAGTAGATCGCTTCCTGGCATATATATATATGTTCGAACCCGCGCCAAAATGGACCACAAGTGGGTGATTTTTTAGAGTAACGGAAATCAGTACATGTAGGTGGTTTAGCCTTTTTCGGTCTTTGATAAGAGTTCCCGAAGGTAGGGTATCCACAGAATTTGAAAATCAAACCTTGTATATTTTGATCGTATCTTTTGACAAAATTATCATCCCTGAGACTTCACTAGGGTGTCGATGGAAAACGAACAAGTTCGGACTTTTAAGCTCGCGCATCCAATCAACACGATCGAAGCCCAAATAGAACAAAACCTGTTCTTTTTTCTTATAGTACCGTTTCAAACTTTTGTTCATAACTCTGGTATTGGGTGCTGTAGATTTGTTTTCCTTGAGTCTTATTGGAACGCAAAGACCCTGCACTTTACACTAGTTTTGTCAGGCCTCAATTATGATGACCAAAAAATTTACGAATAATCAAAACACTTACTTGCATGCCGTTGTGTCCCTATTCTTAAGATTTCTATTTTACTCTTGGTTGTGATAGAAGTCTTCACCATGGCCTATTTGCCTAATATATTATGAAGTCTTGTACTTACTTCAAAGCCGTAATGAACTCAGTCAAGGGCATACACGTATGCTTCACGAACACCTGCTTAATGAAGGGCTGCATTATCTGACCAGATAGTATATATATATATGTATACAGTGGTGTGCATAAGCTCAATGCACCCCTATATTTCAACAAATATTTACAAAGAATACACATTTGAGGCATAAGGATAACGCACCCCCAGTTATCGAGTGTTCTCTCTGAATTCATCCAGTTTGTGCTGAGTATTCAAGCTGTACTGCAGTCATGGGACACGCTTCGAGCCTTACTAATGCAGGGAAAGCAGATATTACTGCTTTATACCGAGCAGGAAAGACCCAGGCTGCAATTGCCAGAGAAATTAGCAGAAATCGTCACGTAGTGCAAATTTATTTACGCAGTCCGTCGACGTATGGTACTAATAAGTCTAAAGGACGTCCACGAAAGTACAGCCAGCGAACTGCCATGCATATCTGTCGATTGGCCTAGAATTCGGCCATAAGTTGTGAAGCAATCGGGGAAGGGTTAAATCTTCAGGTTCATAGGTCAACAGTTTTAAAGACAATTAAGCGTTATCCGCGTATCATACGGGCGCAAATGAAAACAAGACCTCGTCTTCAACAACGCCACATGACTGCCCAACTAAACTTCGGTCGCAACAATATGGACGGAGACTGGACATTGATGAATATTGGGGCAAATTTTTTAAATAGTATCCCGAGGGTGCACATCTATCTAAAAGTTACTATGTTGTTTCAAATCGTCTTCAGTGACGAGAATAAGTTAAATTTGGATGGGCTTTTTTTTATGGGGGTTTCGGGAACGCGTAATGCACATGCGTGACAGAACAGCCTCTTGTCACCTAGTGTGAGACTCTTAAACTCACTAAAACCCGTTTTCCCCCCCACCCCTAGTTGGTTTGGAACGGCGTAAGCAATTCTTCAAACCAACGGGTGTTGAAGCTCTAATCTCCCGTCATCCCACCCTCCAGGGAAAATTTGGATGGGCTAGATGGAGTTAACGGTTACTGGCATGATGTATGTAGAGAGTCGCGGTACTTCTCGAAGCACATGTTCGGCGGAGCGTGCTTCATGGGTTGGGGAGCTTTGCAAACTTGGATTCGCTTTCGTCTCATCTCGAATGAATAGCGAGGACTATCAGCAGATGTTGACCAACAACCTACTACCATTTAGTAGCAGATTTTACCGACTGCCAATTGTTTTCTAACAAAATAACGCTTCAATTCACGTCAGCGCTAGTACACCTGCGTGGTTCGGACGGCATGACATTGAAACCCTAGAGTAGCCAGCATGTTCTTCTTATGTCAACCCGATGGAGAACCTCTGGGGCATTCTTGTCCGATGAGTATATGCGTCGAATCGACAGTATATATCCGTCGTAGCATTACGACAGGCGTTATTGGAGACCTGGGGAGGTGTCGACGACCAGACCCTGCTAAATCTTGTTGATAGTATGCCAAACCGAAGTTTTGACGTTATAATTAGCAAGGGTGGGCCTCACGGTACTGATTAGAACAAGAAAACGAGAATTAATTGATCGAGAACACTCCATAACTGGAGGTGCTTTATCCTTTTGTACACCCGAAAAACGACACATTTTATTGCAGCAAGCTGTTTGCGCCGTCATATGCGCTGTTCTTTGTGGTGTGTATGTATTTGACACGTACATTCATCTTATACAGAATAAATGCCTCAAATGTGTATTATTTGTATCGATTTGTTGAAATATACGTGCCTTAAGCTTATGCACACCACTGTATATATATAACCATATATTACATAGTATGTATAGCTTTACGCTGAGTATTCTTTTTTGTCAGCTGATCCTCAGTTGACTTTCTGTGACAGAAAGGCCTCGGTACAGCTATGTAGCATTGCTTCAAGGATCTATCATGTCAGTCATGCTGGAGCTATCTAGGCATATCTCCAACAGATCTACTTGGGTGTGTAACGCTAGGGCATAGCAAGGTAGGGCAGGGCATCTCGCAAACTAGTGAATCGCGTTTTGTTTTTAAATTATTTAAATTTGTGACACTTAGATCCTCCCGAATATTCCAGGCCGATCTCACAATAGTTCTGCAGAATCCCTATCATGGCTGTCTTGTGAAGCAAACGAGGGTACACTTGAACTCACGTTGCCTCTCTATTATGCCTTACGCACCTATAATAGATATATATTTCTATATTGAGGCAGACATTGTATATAACCGCCGACAGTTGCATATATATATATATATATTTATATACATATATATATGTAACTTACATTACTTATATATATATATATATATATATATATATATATAGTTTGAAACATGCGAACGCTTTAATAAAAACAGCTGTTTATTATTTTTTGCTGTAGTGGCGTTAATCAATTTTAGTGAACATGATGTACAAATAGCTTTCGTGGGCGAATCTAATGCCCACAGAAAATTGTCTAATATATGTACTTAACTAAGGAACAGGTCTAGCGTGTAAACTGCTTTTTAACGACACCCCGGTGACGCCTCAGCGGTAAAAGATACCCTGAATACCGTTACACTAACCTAGAAAAATGGTAAAGATACCTACACTATATATATATCTCCTTTACTCTAAAAATAACCCTTCTCGTGTACCAAAAAACGAAATATCAACGCTAGAAGAAAGCCAAAGTAAGAGCCCTGCTGGCTCGATCTGACTGACATATATATATATATATATATATATATATATATAAAGCACTACCATGTGAATTACTCAACGTCGCAGTATGCGTACAACAACTTTTAAAAGTGTAAATACGCTGCCCGAAACGAAACGCCGTGCCATCAATGTATGCGTAATATGTTATATTCTATGTTATATTCTTGTTCGGTATAGACCTCCTCCATGGGATACAAAGGATATCCTATACACCATCTCCGATCTCAATTTACTGTTAGCACAGTACCTGCCGTGTTTGTGTTAGTACTTTATGGACAAAAGCTCATAGCTTAAATAAAGAATAATTGAAAAATAAAACACTAAGTAATATGCAAGCGTTCGTCCAAAAATGCAAGTATTTTTTACTCGAAGACCGTACCCCTGTGAAAAAAACAACATCGTTCGGGTTGCAGTATCTGCTACGCAAGTCGCACGGAACTTCGGATTTTTCTTACCACATGATACATCGTAGTGTTAAGGTGATGTTAACGTTAAATAAGCGACGATGGCTATATTCTCAAAGGTACTAAGGTAAAGGTCTAATCTTACTGCGGGTTCGAGCCCCGCTGCGTGACATGTAAGAGAGCTTAAGCATTGTAAAATTGCAGCTCCTTTAATAAACCAATAAACCTTTAACAAAAACTATATACTCGTTAGATTTAATCTCTCTTTGTCAACAGGCATATGCCTGTCGACATTCAACTGTCCGTTTATAACCCTAATTTATAAAGGAAAAGAACCTGAGAATTATCCTAGTTCCACCGACCGATAGCCAATACACATTTCTTATCTAACATATTTGAGCGAAGTGTGTTTGTTCAGCTACAATAATTTGGAGCGGTGTTATATTCTGTTCCTTCTAAACTAATTCAGTTTCAGATAAGGATGCCCTAAAGAGACAGTGTTGTGGAGTACGAATGAGGTCAATGAAAATGCAGTTGGCAGAAATGCTGCTGTTGGGGTATTCCTGAACGTTGCTAAGGCCTTTGATTGGTTTTTTTTTAGATAGACAGATTCGGGAGGCAGCTCTGGAGTCCAGTCATCGCCAGCGACTCAATCCGGAGGCATTAGTCAAGGAGCTGTATAACGCCCCGTATTTTTTCCTTCTACATTAACCCTATTTTATACGCCAGAAAAAATAACCCACAAACTTGAAATAATGCAAGTTTTAATTCCATTGTATTCAGAATAATGCCAAGTTATAACAAATGCGTTTTCCTTCTTGAGTGTACTCGTCACCTGTCAAACTCACTCACCATATACCCCTAAGTAAACAAAACGCAGACTAGCCATAAATTGCATATTGTACACGTTGAACACGTGGCAGATTTGCAGCTCGCAGGGGACACCTGAATAAAAATACCGTGACTAAACTTTCAACAGGTTATGCCCTCTCCATAATAATAAAGGCGACACTCAAATTGCTGTGACTTTCAACTTCTGAGCAAATTTTAAGAACTCAATAGCTTATTACTTACCCGCGAAGTTGTTGTTCATGATCCATTCCACTTTCTCTGCAACACTTTGAGCGTCATCGTAGGTTATCCAGTCTGTATCGTGAAAGGCATACGGCACTCGAGATTCATTGTGAAACACGCGTGTCCACCCATCCCGCAATAGCGAGTTACACACCTGTGTGCAAAAATGATCAATAGGAAAGAGACGACAGTTGTAGGTGGTGTGGCACATGAGAGTCAACTTCAAATATACTGGAATACCCAGAAATAATGCCCACGATGCAAATGCCGTTATTCTTAATATGCAAATATTATACGTGCGTCTTAGAAGTAAGAAAATAAATCATTAGGAGATGGGCGTGGTCTGGGAAGTATATTAACTCGTCAATTTATGATTATATAGAATATAACAAACCTGAGTGTATGAGACACTTCCTTCGCCATTTCCTTCCTCGCCTTTGACAGGGGCCCCCACGTCATGCATTGCAACGTTGGCTAACTTGAACGCAACCCCGTAGAACGGGATACCGACAACCAGCTTACTATGAGGCATTCCTAAAATAAGTAACGATGCATGTTGAACCTGTTGAAAAATCGACCACTGCCTACAAAATTTCCAACATCAAAAAAGCGGTCTCTGCCAAAATAAGTTATCATTCAAACATTCCTGCCAAGAAAGGACTGTCTCAAACTGAGATCATAAATCCTATTAGTTGTGATACGGTAGATCTCTATTCTACCCTGTGCCCTAATCAAGACATTTAAAATGTATAGGTAACAGCGGGATCAACTACTACGCAAGTAAGTAACTGACCGAGGTGACGGAAAATAAGGCAGACCGATCAAAACCTAAGGCTAATGTATGTATAGCCTAGTAATTTGTTCCCAGTCAGGTAAATCCGATTTTTATAACCCTCCTACATACACTCAATATTGGATTCCACCTATCGTCATGGAGTTCAATAAATATAATGCATTATATGACCATGATAATGATGAAAATAGCGGCACGTCACGATACGATCAAGACAATTATAAAGAGAAGCAAATGTGTTAATATCGTACCTTTGGTAACCCAGAAATTGCTTGCATATTCTAGATTAAGTCGGTCAAGGAATGAAACTTGTCCTTTATGACGTAGCAAAGGACTGTTAAATTCGGCAACGGGAAAAATAGGGTTGTACCGGTTGAAGTCGTACCCCATTAACAGACAGTAGTCCAGATACCTGGAGAAAATCACGCGCAGCCCAACAATTATTGCATCCATCTGAATAATGCAGATCATCTTAATCCACTCATGTGATGACACACGGGTAGACTACGGTAGAATCAAAATTTTATTTTTTCAAAGTGCATTGTTGAAAAACGGTGTTTAAAACATTATCCGAACGTCGAACAAAATCCAAATATCTAGTTAAACAATTTTAGCAGCAGATAACGCGTTTCCATAGTTCAAATTAACGTCCACCACTGCCCGATACCCACCATACGATCTAACAGCCTTGTCGCTCTGATACCCGACCTGCCCTCCTCAGGATATCCTTTCAAGTAACCAAAATAGCCTAACGTGTTGATATTCACATGAAAGTAAACAATCACAGTACTATACAATATATTTAATTGCAGCACACTTACTTGGCCATATTGGGCACATCATAGCTGACATCTGCGATAGTGAAAGGCGCCGCAACGGCTGATGTAAGCAGAAGGTGCTTTCCCGTGCCGAACACATTGCTGCTATCGAATGCATCTCGTAGTTTTGCCAATAGTTTAACGAAGTTTGCACGATCCGCCCAGGGCATTCCTGCCCATGCGGGAAATTCCCAATCGATATCGAGGCCGTCGAACTCATAGTGCTCGATTACGCGCAATGCTGACTGAACAAACCTAATTGAACGAATTAATTCATCCAAGTTTTCTTACTCTGTGTTAGGTATTGGAAATGTGTAATCGACAATTAACAAACGCATATTTTTTAATGAGATCAGCAATAATATAGAAGCCACTAAGAGCCCCATATATAACAGCTCAATATGCCTATTATTATACATGGACGAATGCAAATATAATTTGGTTCAAAATGGAGTCCTTAGGAACAAAGCAGTGATATGACCAAGAATATGATTTCGCAAATGTGGTTTCGGTCGTACTTATTAAGGGTTTCGTCCGCGGCTGTTGTTTCGCTGAAGTTTCCACGCGTCGCGCCCACCGACAACATGACCGAGACATGGGGGAAGTTCTTTTTGATATCAACTACCCGACGCCAAATAGCGCGAGTCGCATTTACGTCCTTGCCTGTACATGAGAAATATATGTATATTAGTCGAAAAAACCCAGCTCATACATACAGTATAGGTAAGTTATAGTTGTCCGAAGCTTTTACGGCGTATGACATTCGCATTTGCCAAAAGATAACTAACGACTAGTTTAAATTAGTTATTAAGCCAGTGTTGTCTAAACGTGCTACCTGTGTGTGCGTCTAGATTGTGATATGCGTCTATGTGCTGTTGGCTTTAGTCATCGTGGTGGTTCCAACGTGCGAATTTCCGGCAGCTGAGTCGGCCGCACCAGAATTTGCAGTAAAAAATACCGACTTTTCCCAATGGCCTTATTTCTGAGAAGGGCCATCTTAAGATCATTTCTGTAGTCGATAATTAAATATTGGCAAGTTTAGAAGTGGCAATTTAGTACATAGAAAGCTCGTAGCTAAGAGGAAGCCACGAAGTTACCTCTCGGATATAACGTGTGGTTGATAATATCAGCGAAACCGTATATAATATGTGTACACAGGGTTCCGTCCACGGCTTCAGGAGTGAGGTCGTCGTCGCCACCAGCGTAGGCATAGTAGCAGAACTTTACCGGGGTCGTTTGAATAGGGTCTAAAACCCTCGCTGAAAAGATCATACATCCGATTAAACAACATTTATAAGTCATTACTGCACTGTTGGCATCATAACCCTGGGAATCAGTCCAACAATGCACCATTGAACAAAACTGTTGCTTTCAAATATACCAATAGAATCGCCTCCCCGGTGGAAACTATCTGGTATTTGTCCCCTTGTATGAATTTGTTTATATTTCAAATTTAAGAGCAATTACATTGGTATACGTTTAGAACTATTTTTTTACCGTGTGATTCCTATTTTCGTACTATTCCGATGTTGGGCTTTTAACTGATTTTAATTTAGAATATAGTCCCCAATGCATGAACCAACTTGTTTCCACACATTCATGTACCGAAAAATAACCGATGATGTTACCGCTGTAAAGCAAGTGCTATGAATATATCGAACACTACTTACAAAGCAGAACGAGGACACTAAACGAGCGTAACACTGCGTTCATCCTTTCAGAGTCACCTCATAGAGAGTCTTGCATTAAACAGCTACAATAGACAATAGCTCGTCAATACAATTCGTTTTATTGCTGGGCAACCACGCAAATTAGATCTAACAACATAGTAAGCCATCGTCGGAACGTACAGTTGCCGTGAAAACAAACACACTCGCATGCACATACAAATGAAATTATATGTGCCTAGGTCAGGAACGATTTGCACAAACACACACACACACACACGCACATGCACACGTAGCAGCCTATTGCGGTGGTCTATTTGTATAACTCCATTGATACTTTTAGGGCACATAGCTAATTTAGATCGAGAAGATAGGAGGCAAAGAGGCACTGTAAACGCCGGACAGTCGTTTACGTATTACACTCGTCCCTATTTCATAAACAGCAGTCGACGAATTGAAACAATAGAAGACATGACCGCTGAGTGTGATCGTAGTGGTAGCGTATAAAGAGCTGGATACTAAATCGAGGAGCGGTTTTTAACTTGAATAGAATATATACGCGATCTTAGTTCACAGACTGCAGATTTGTGCTGTAATTACATCACATCAAAATTCACTACTAAATGATCCTGCTATTGTTGTTGTTTTTCGTATAATGTAGGCAGGCAAAACTACTAAGAGAGACGATAAATCCAAATGAAGAGATCATCCTTGCACAGACGCAATGAATAAGTCGGAGCACATGGGAAGCATCGAGTAACAATAAATAATAAACAAATGTGAATGAACTGGTTTAACGGAAAGGTTGTCATTGTTTCACTCTCTCATTCTCTATCTCTCTCTCTTGTTTACACTGCGTTTGCAAGTATCATGTTGCGATTCACCAGAGCGACGACAAAAAACATAGACACCTCTACCGTGAATGAATCACTTAACACGACGGAGCGCTCTCCGTCGTCACTCGAATAAACGTCAAATGCTAAACGAAGCGGTCGGTCCAAGAGGCCTCAACGAAAGCGGTACATTTCTCTTTGTTAAGCAAGAATTGGCTTTTCGATAAATTGGTCAAAGGTCGCTTGACACAAGCAAGCTATCAAAAACAAAATAATGAGCACATATGGATAGTATCCATATGTGCTCATTATTTTGTTTTTAAGTAATTGTGCTGGATATGTGCACAATTACCGTAGAGTAAAAAGTAACTCGCAATATATTAAGAGTGATCTTTTTTTATTTGGTTGGGTATATATATATATATATATATAGAAAGGAAAAAGCGGCATACACCGACTTATAGATACAGGGTGGAATAGGACCCAATACCTCTCGATGCTGCAAATTTACCAACTAAAACCACCATTATTATTTCCAATTTCCTTCAGATTGCTCGATTGACCCCTAGATCAAATCTCGGCCGCCAAAACGTAGCGACATTAAGTACAGATATCGCAGATATTAGACATGCTTAAATATCAATTATCATAAGAATTACATCATAGGTTTTCCTCTATTCCTTTTGGTGTCTTATCACAATGCTGAGTATCCGAAACATTACGCTGTTCACTTCTGTGTGTTCGTCTCTATACACCTACAGACCACCTTAGTGCCCTACTCCTCCTCCTACTACTGGTTTCATGTTTGTACCACATGTCTCTAGTCCTTTGGCGACTTCGTATCGTCTCGGTGAGCCGCAGTCGCACGTAGCAGGCCGGCAACAAAGAAATCACAGTTGCTATAGTACAGTAGCATCAGTAGTATGTGTTCCTGTTTTGATCAACGACCCTCGTCCATTACAACAGAATAAAGCCCAGTCGGTCGCCACTGTGGTCGGAACGAGAGCGACTCTGCGTAGAAAGAGAGACCGGTGGGGCGGAGGGCATGGGTAGGGGTTGCTTGAACACGCGCCATGTTCTTTCCTTGCCTGTTGGCTGTCTGATGTTGTATCAGCGAAGCTAGACGCTTTTGGAAAGAGAAAGAGAATAGACGCTGTTTTCCGCAGTGGTGTGTGGCTCATAGAATAGAAAGAAGGACGAGTAAACATAGAATATGCCCTATCTTGAACAAGCTGTTCGAGATTTGATTCAGTTTGAGTTGAGTATATCTCGGGCAATAACAATGGAAATAATCAGCACCGAAAAATATAGTCTCTCATAATAAAATAAACGGCAGACGCTGTGGTAGAGTTTGCTAGCCTCAGGGAACTGATTCCGATTCTTATAATGTTATATAATTTTGGGAGAATGTGAATTTTATACTTCACGTAGTTTGTGTGCGTATACTGGGCCATTGATCCACCCTCGTGTTGACGAAGACGGTGGTTATCGGATGGCAAGAAGGAAAAGAAGTGAAATATATTTCTGAAAACCTCATCCTTTTAAATGTTCCTTTAATGATGTGTGGACGATGTTCGTCTTACAGGGATTGAAGTGAGTCTTTGATTACACTACGCTCATGGTGCACAATTGTCGCTAAATTTTAACCATAGGATAAATTCTGTGTACAAAAACATGAAGTATTTGTGTTAAACTACTCATTCGAACTCTTAGAAACCAATGCAGAGAATCAGTTCTTATCGCGACCTGGTTCTGACTTGCTCACATTTTAACCAAGTCGCAAGGACACTGCTAATAACTAGACAGTGCACAGTCCTAGAGACAGATTGAACCCATATATGAGCCATCCAAAACGAGTACTGGGGGTAGTTGTCGATTGGTTTATCACTAAAATACAAGTAACTGTTCCTTGCGGTCTGCGTTTGGGTGAAAAGTTTGCAATGAGAGGAACCGAAACAATTTGGGCTAAAATACTCTTCATGTGACTTTCATCATGGAATACGGGATATCGGCAATTTAATTGATTTTTCTTTTGGCCCGTAATACTCCCCACTGGTCAGAAACTCCAGTCTCAAAATTGTCAAACATCAACTGATCGAAACTAAGGATCCAGCCTGGAATCGACCTGGATTAAAAAGTGTGTTAAATATCTCACCACACTCTTATCAAGTTGGTTTATAATGGCATTTCTTTCTATTGTAGAAATAACAACGGACAGTTGTATGCTCGAGCTCACTAGTGAAAACGGGATTCATTTTGCATATTCTAAATGTTATGTTTATTAATATTTGGGTCAACTATTATTCAGAGCTTAACAATAACTATTAACCAAATTACCCTTGTGCTTACAACCTCAAAAACAGTAATCACTTTTACACTAAAATTACACTTCATAAGATAGCTACAATGCGTGGTGCGAACGAACGGTATAACATTAACAAAATGAAGATATATATCTGTTCTTAAATGATACAGTAGTTTACTAATTGGTCTAAATGGTCATGCCATAGCTGAGATGTATAGGGATATAGGGGTCTCCAAGTTATCTATATCTGCCAACCCCCAGCAGGTTGAACAGCAGCTCAATAATAGGCATGGTGTCCGATGTTGCCAACTGCCGGGATGCCGTTTTCCACGTTGAATAGTAGCCGACAAGATATTGTTATCACAAATATCATGTTCTACAATGGTGTGATATTACCATTGTAATGTCCATTCTGGTGTCACGTGTACTTTTCCGCTGTTTCGTAAGCTCATACTACAAGTACGAAAGGCCTCTTTAATCGTGTCTTCTACTAAACAATTCATAGTGAAACGACATCCCGGCAGTTGGCAACATCGGACACCATGCCTATTATTGAGCTGCTGTTCAACCTGCCGGGGGTTGGCAGATTGTGTGTTAAAATAAGCAGAATTTCTGCGGCAATAACTCACTTAGGCAAAGGGATTATCCATCTGATGACCAATCTGCCTGTTTGTTTAGAGGGTTTATACACGGCAAAAAGTTCACTCGAAAAATAACAGTGAGACGCATTGAGGCGTCCGAGCGACTTTTAACTAATATCTTTGCAAGCCTATCATAACAGATTTCATTCTCAATACGACAACGTAGCTTCAATAAATAGTATTACGAAAATCGTACATGTATTATATAAAGTATAAGAAGCCAAACGTATTAAATAGTATTAAATAGTCTAGGGTGTTTGTTAATTAATGCAGAGTGTCTGTGTGTGAGCTGTATATGCTATAACGTATACGTTATAAATTTCAACAGTACATTTCTACATATTAGAATATAAACAACCCTAACCTCGCCTCGTATACCTTTATTTGGAGGTAGTCATCGATAAAACTTGACTCTCTTTACGTACTACCTACCAGGGTATTCTACAAAAGTAATTCTCCGAATCAATTTGCAACCAAGTATCTTAGACATCTGCATCGGATGTGTCTGTAGGCTTACATAAACTCCTTTTCAATTCTATTCACTCACAAAACAATATAAGTCCTGCAACTTTCATCATTAAACATTAAATATGGTTTGTAGAGCTCTTTCGATTTAGCAGTACAAACACACCAGCCCATTTAGAGGAGAAACGAACAACTCCTACTTAACAACTTTTAACCTCTGACTGTTTATTTAAGAACAGCTCATGTGGTATTCTGAGCATGTCAAGCATTCATATGGCCAAAACAGTACATCATGTTTTACGTGTAGCGCAATAGAAGCCGCTTGATTCAATTAATTGATGTTTCGGCAATAACGACAGAAAAGTAGAAATTGACACAGACCGAATCAATCAGTAGCCCATTCGAGGAGGGTCAATCGTCACGGAATCACGCACCACCGAAAATGTATTCACAAACGTGACCTCTCACTGCTGATCCTTTTGCGATCGTTCTGATGTTATGATGCATAAAGATACATACCAACGTAAATGATGTATAGTGCTTAATCGTTCCAGTTGGACGCTGTTCTGACGTATTGGCTACCATGCGGAACATTCACTGCTCGTATTTGAATGGAATAACATCAACTACGCGACCCGAACTACTCAAACCAGTTGGCGTCTGTGTGTCTGTAGTCAGTACATGACAGATAGGTGGATAGTAGAGAAATGCCATCTATGGTAATAGCACAACGAACGGGTCAAATAACCGTGATCGCGTAAAAACCAATAATCATAATAATATGAGTAATGAACTCATGATAAATTTCATAGTTGCTCTCCGTCAATATTTTAATGTGTATTACATAGCATATACTATATACAATACAGAGGAATGGAAGGTCGATAAATGATGAAAAATAGGGAGCCGAACAGTCCAGAATAAACTGAAGTTCATCTTCACTCAATTGAACGGCTTGAATGAAGTTGTTTATTATTATTATTATTGTAGTCAGTATAAAAGTTAATGTCCGTACTTGCTTGGATCATATAGACGATCGAACACGTGATTAGAAGGGCGATAGCTGTAATCAGGAGGAAGTTGAATATCCGCTGACGTCGCTATATTCGTGTAATTGTCCCACGGTAGTAAAATGACATGAAATCGAGGGAAGTTCACCATCGTCGTCAGCACCGATACGAATGTGTCGACAGCAATTTATATCGTAGTTCGTTGATTGACAAACGTGCAAGATGCAATAACAATAAACAATGAAAACACGTATTAGAATAGTGCAAACGTTCGGCGATCATTCATTTCTCATAGCATTAATGCGTACACAATTGTGAACACAACTTCATTAGCTAAAACGAGTAGCACAAGGGTTATAAGAGCAGTTAGATGAATTATTATAAGTGTAGTGGTTATTACATAATCCTCAATCGCTTTGTCTTTGTGTAGGGGTAAATGCCGTAAGTTTCAGTTTATACATTTGCAACATTGTAAATGCAACGGAAAGCACAATTTGCGCCTCAATGCTTTGTTTTATTCTTTTCAGTGTTTGTAAAAAATCCCGAAAGAGCACCTAGACTAATAGAGTTCACCTCTATGTCGTCTATATAGGCCATGATAGATCATACCACATCCGTAAATTGATATATCAAAAGCTTCTTCCACTGAAGCAGCAGCGTATTACTTCAACCATCGGTCGCCATGAAACAGCTGCCAAACGATACGTAGCTTAAATCGGATACCAATACCTACTAATAAATACGCTTGAAGCATTTTATACATGATGAATCACAGAGAATTTCAATGCGACAATGCAACTATTGGAGGACAGTACATCTATTATAGGATACGCACCTGGCTAGTTCTGACGCGGGCAAGCGCTTCCATTTTGTTAAACGGACCATAGCTCACCGAGGACGATTCCTATAGTAAGTACAGAAAATGGATGCCTAAAAGTCAGACCATATGTTCATGTATTTTGAATGGAGTTGTGAGCAATTCAACTTTCCATTCAACGCCTATTAAATATTATAATAATCCGTTATTGATAAGGTACTTGTAAAAAGAAGAAAATAAAAGAAGTAATCAAATATCAATCGGGCGGGCTGTGTTTTGGAAAATTATACCTGGGAGTGGTTGCTTTTGATAGCCACTCAATACCAACCCTCTCTTTGTATATTTTGTCTCGGTTCATTTACAGGAGGTATTGTCTAGCCGAAGCTGTGAATGTGATTGGAGTATATGACCGATATAGAACGAAGAAGTCAGTTGCTTTCGTGGATTCAATTCTATATTTTTTCATCATTTAATTTCATATATTTTATATTAATGTGTATTGCATATATTAGAATATATACTAATATGCGCATTAATATAATGACGTAGTAGAATTATCTGTCGAATACAATTACATAACTTTTCGCCGCTACGAAGGTTATTCTCTTGAATAATGAAGAGCTGTGTTATCATTATCTTTCATAGCACTCACTGTTTACCCAAGTGTTGTATGCTTGGGAGGCTTCCCTTTCAATGTCACCTCTCAACGATGTCCATTTGACAAACATGCACTGCCCACAATAAATGGAACCAATATGCGTTTTCGGATGCACACATAACAGTGGGCAAAATATAATAAAGCCAAACTCGTGTATAGGTTTACACAGACTTCAATATTTTTAAGTATAAAACATCTGAAAAGTGTATGACCAAATAGAAACGTTGCAATATATATGATATTACACCCTGCTGTATATCAGGCGGAACAATCACGAGACTTGGATTCTATGAGAAGTTGCATACAGGTACGTATCTAAAATTATGCATATCTTCCACTAGGGTGATTATTAAGATCATCATATTCACGTATATTAAAATAGAAAAGGATCGTCGAGGGTCTTCATGCTTTAATAGTAAATAAAAGCAACTACACTGTTGTTGAAGATATCAGGTCTTCGACAAAGCATTTTTACAGCGGAGTACAGAGGCATCAAAGAAGGATTAGAGAAAACCCATATCTGTAATAATTATAATATGGATTAAATAGGCACTGACCTAAAGTCAGCCAAAAATAGAGCCCCCAAACCTAGAGTAAAATTTTTGGTTATTATCCTAGAGGTTGAATTCGGGATCTGAAAGGATCCGTAAGCGTTCGTATGAACGAAATGGGGAGACCAGATGCACTTGTCAGGGGATTAAGTACTACCGCACATTAACTACACGATTATGCTACTTGGAGTATGTTGTCAATATGCCCAGCCTCCATCACTGTAAGTGGTTGCATAGAATAGCTCGAATCGGAACTTGTTCTCCCACTGGAGTTTGGTTCCTCGACTCAATTAAATCGGCAAAGAGAGAAGCTGTTCTAAATGGTTAGCAACTGAACTCATTCAAGGTATATATTTAGAAATATGCCCGCTTATTAAGATACGAAAACGCCACAAGGGAATATAAAGAGGCCCTCCAAAAATGAATACTATATTGCGTCAGCCGTAGAGAATTAAGTTCATTTCATTTTAAATTAAGCAAACGCGAAATTAGTTCTATGATATTACGAATTGGCGAGTAACTATATATGTAGTGTTTCAATTTACTTTCTAAATAAGGCGTGTTTAACCTTTAGAATCCTAGATATGACTATTTACAATGAATATTGAATTGCAACTAAATTGTAGTCAACGCTAAACAGAATGTTCTCGTAGGCTCGATGTTTCGTCAGCATCGCCTCGGAGGTGTCAGCTCACAACGAATTGCACGATCTGCCCATTGATCGATCGATCAAATATTAAACACACACGGCCTGGTGTGATGTCATCCAATGATTATGTTATCTGTTTGTTTGGATGTTATTTCATCTAAACTGCGAAAATTATTAGGTTGACGGAATATTTGTTACTCACTGCATTACTAGGTATACTACCAGTGGGTAGATATAGGTAACTACCATATCGATATTATAAGTTTGAATGTTTCTATCGTGAAGATTGTATATAGGCAGGCGGCGACGGCATACTGCAGACACAAAGAACCCACGCATTATGTATGCCTCATAGCGCAGCTTTACGAGTGTTTCCTACTCCAAATTAAACTCGCTTGTCGGACGGACACCACGAGCTTTAATAAATACTATAGACTATTCTTTCTAGACCCCCCCCATCTGTGATGTAATCGCTGCTCCGGAACCTTGTCCGCGTTGTTTGTTCTGTTGCTGGCAGTAGCAAAGCGATCTTAGAATGTAGCCGATTTTTACCTTGATCTTAATACTAGTTGTATTTACCTAAGCGAAAACTCACAGAGAGACTCCTTCCCCGTCCGGCTACGAGCTACTTTCTGTGGTTTATTCTCACAACTATCTTCATTCGCATACAAAATGAGCGCCAGTCATTGGCTCCTTGCACGTAACATTATTCTGTGGGGACATTTGCCCTTTAGTACTTGACTGGAGCATTCTGTGGAGCGATGGCTTAAATTGCTATTATTAATCGGTAAACACATAGTTATAATTGTGAGCTGTCGCATATTTGTCACATCATCGGTGACTCTGGAGCTGTCTTGAATATTTCATTGTGTGCGTAGTCACATTCTATGGTTATATGAGACAATGCTGCAGGCGTGTCATGGTACTTGACATTTATTTCATACACAAACAAGGCCGGTCTTCATAAATTGCTTTGGGAATGTGGATGACGAACTTGCACTATACTTTTAACAAGATTGTTTGTCTGTCTCCTTCAATACCGTTTCTTTTGTCAGTACTGAAAATTATTGATATTGATGTAATAGCACACAATTTCTAAATCATAGTATGAATTCTGATAAGCGCATTCTTCAAAAAGGAAATAACATTTAGTGTAAAAAAAGACACTCTTTTAGGGAAAAGTGATGAATCCGTACCACACCGTATATTATACCGCATGAATGTAGAGATTTTAGAAACTGTATTCATAGCATGGTTATAGGAAATATTTTTGCAGTTATATATTGGAAGTTCAACGCCTATTGAGTTCCTGTCATTCTATCTGTAAAAAAAATAGGTTTTTTGGGTTATCGACGGACCAATAACAGCTATCATCTGGTTGTAGTTCGTTGCAAGAATAATATTAGAAAATATTTATACCTTAACTTGCCAAGCATATCGATTAGAATATAAATGTAGGACTCAAGTTTAAGTCTTAATTATGCATACATCAGTCTTCTACATTGTCTATTGGTGAGCGTGTTGGGTTTCTAGACAGGGATTACATTCGGCTTGGATTCAAGGATCCTGCCAGTCGCTTTGAAGAAGCTTTGTATTTCTTTATTACCTTTCGTTATCTGTGGATTTATCTTGTCACGAACGACAAACTTAAAAAAATAAAGCAAATGCGGACCCGCAATGTCTTCGTAGTTATAGTGCCTAAATGTTAGTGGCGAGGCTGTCACAGGGAAGGGGAGCAGCTGAGAGTCCTTTCAAAGAAGAAAAGTTCTACATATATCATGTCATGTACTACTACGGCTACCGTCACTGGACCCTCAATAGTGGCACAACCTGGATGATACATCATACCTCACTCCATGTTCATTTACACGTTCGAACCTCCCAAATGTATCGCTGGAGAACACTTAATAAAAATTATAATAATCATAATAATAAGAGCCACCAATTGGACGCAGTAACCTGCCGTCTAAGACGTGGATTGATGTTTGTATTTTTGATAAATGTATCAAAAGCATTAAATTATTACACCGAAGACAACCTTTAGGAAATGAAAAAATGCCCTTTAGGAAAATGAGGTGCTTAGTGAAATTCTGAAATTGATTATCGCACGGGTCGACGATTTTGAAGCCCGTTGTTTACTTGCACTCAATTGTTTAGGGTATTGACCCAATGTGTTGACTATTTAAACGCAAAGAATGCATATTTCAATTTTTTTTTATAAAGGTTTATGGAAAAATAAATAATTCAATATGTTTCTAGAACTCATTAGTTAAAGTTATTAAAAAAATAAAGCAAATAAGGATCACGTGTAATATGTAAATAAACTTCAATACAAAAAAGAATTAATCCTTCTGAGATCGATCACGCTCAATAACCACATTTGGTTGTCTTCACACTACAACATTATATAGTAAAACTTTATTCAAAATTGACGAGAGACTGTATCACCATATGTGGTTATAATTTCAAGTATTTTTTGTTTGAGGATATTTCCCAGTACCATTTTGTGTACTGTGCTAGAGCCAATTTCACATCATCAACAAGAACGGCTTAGGAGCACTTTATATATTTTATCTTTTATGTATTTGTGTTATCTGTAATCGCTGCAGATTTACCATCCTCATTCGGTTACTATTGTTGTTGCCTTGTGTCTAATGATTGTTCTATTTAGCATAACTGACGATTATTCGCTGTCTTTATATTTTATTTTTCTTTTTTAATAAGAAGCTTACAATTTATTATTGTTATAAGTTTTATGGGTACATCAGTACGGTATTCGCCTCACATTGTATCCATTTTGGGGCATAATTGGTAAGCAAGAAGACCATTATTATTATTATTATTATTATTATTATTAATGATTGTATGTGAGGCTCACGATAATCTAGTGAGTATTTTAATAATCTGTTTAATATGCAGTAGTAGTTCTGAAACACAACCATTGTCCATCGTTAGGTGCAAGCAGGTGGCTATGCAGGATAAGTGAATATATAACCTACAGGAGAAATTTCCATATCACATCTCCGTTTTGTCTATGTTTTCTAATGGCATTTACTGAATTAAGTGCTGATATAGAGGATTCGTATCGGCTGAGCTCGATTATTATATAAATCACTATCAAGGCTTGACTCGCATTTTCTTACCATTTCACAACGTTCATAAAAAGTGAACTCATCTGACTCGTATCAAAATCACACTTATGTTGTTTTCATGATTGTTCGCTTCCAGGGACGTCGAACGTGGTTCGTGGCCGGTGACTTACCCTGCCGGCAGCTGTTGATGTCGATGGCGGTATCCCCATGGCAACCATACGGATCGTCACGCGAACCACAGAGGCCGCTCTTTGCAAAACGCGGCTGAATATATCGAGCGCAGACTACGATACAATAACACATGGACCAGTTATATTCTAACCCAAGTTACTCACTAAGAACTCCGAACATATGACAATGGTAAACACGACCACAGGACGAATGCAAGGTGTCACTCACAACGTGGGGTGGTATATTTTGGCAGCTACTTATTCGCTAGTACTATTATTGGTCGCATCCGTTGGTTTCGCATGGATGCTGTCTCCTGATGCTATAAAATCGATTGTGGACAGCGCGAAGGATTAGAGAGCCGTTGTTATCCACGATTTTATCTGGTGGCTATGGGAAAGTGGATTGAAAGCAGACAGTAATGCTGATTACGACAACGTGGATGCTGTCATGATTTCTGCAATTTCAATCATTTGCATAATGAGACAAATTTGCTGGGAAGAATTTTGTCGACTTTTCGTTAACTGCTAACCTTTGTCGGTCTGCTTGATATGGAACTATGTTTGACAGTTCGTACCTTACATTTATATTACATCTCAATAAAAGTCGGGCCTGTAATGCTGTATAAGAACCGACCATTATAAGCTCCCTATATTAAATACAGATGCTGGATTTAATCTATTAATTTAAGATCTGGCTAATTCACTTCGAGCCCGAAATTATTTGTTCGCTTGCAGTTTAACCAAGCAGGTTGCTTCGAATCATTTAGCATTCAGCATCATAACAATGTTAATTGTAACCGCCACTCTCGGTTGGTCGACATATACGAATTATTATTGTGCTCAGACGGTCGCGCCGCTTTACCCAACATAGACTCTGGCTTCGAGACGATGATATTAACCAACTTGATTAATCCTACTGTTACTTGCGCCTCCTCGAGTGACCCACACAAGATTGATAAGGACCTGTCAACAGGTTGAACATTGAATCAACGTTCAACGCCTTCACCTGAACACATCGAGGACGTGTTATTTTTCCGCCTACAAGTATTTTTAGTCGTTTTATAAGTATTTATTGAACAAGTTAATACAGAGTTAGGTCTGCCCGTTAATAATAAATGAACGCAATAAATAAAGCAATGGATATCCTAAAATATATACTAATGTCGACCCGGTCTCAGCTTAAATTCAATAGTTGCCTGCCTTAGTAACACTTTTTAATCCTGATTGTTGCCTTCGCCGAATTGGTTATGTCAGCCACATAACTTTTATCGATGGACAGATATATTGTAGAATATATCCCAGGTGGTGGATTTAAGTCCTGCCGTGTCCTGATAGAGGTGCGGATTCTCTTCTCGACATTTCTTGTGGTAATACCGCCATGTGGAAGTACTGAGAAATGGTTGCTAATGGGAGAACGGCTGAGAAGGGAGGGGTCTTTAGGCGAGAAAAATATGACTCAAACTGCTGTAGAACATAAGGTCGTTGATCGCGATATAACCTGGCCGTTTTGTGTATAATGAAATCAAAAACATATGTAGCTAATTTTGAAAATTACATTTTAGTCAACTGTATTTTTTTTTAGTTTTTGGTCTGAAATAGTAATGTAATTAGTAATGCGATAATGAAAGTACCGTTCTGACATCCGTCTTTTCAATCATGACTGCCGGCTTGGTTTGTAGTAGTCTCTCTCTCTATCTATCCCCTATACTTAGTCAGCATACGGGATAGATGGAGAGAGAGAGAGACGAACTATGAGAATGTATTCGAATTGATAGATAGCTCAATGAGCTAAGCAGGAGTCACATCGTATGATCTCGGTGGGTTCACTTCGAGTCAATTGTGTTGTACACTTCGCAATTGTACGATTTTTTTAGTTTTATATTTTCGATTAGTCAAGCTATTCTACCTCCAATATATATATATATATATATATATATATATATATATATATAATAGTAATGTATAATTGATAAATTCATATACCATATGACAGATAGGTGGGGTACTTGCTTAATGCGCTTCAGTCTTTTGCGCATAGTCGACGACAGCACGTGAGTCATGCGCTGGGTTCCGCTTACGAGCAAATACCGTGAATAGCCTTCACCGGCACCGCTCGTAATCAGGATAACTATCAAATTAACAATGTTCGAAGCTGCTCTAAGTAAACGCTTGCGCGCGAAACTAATGATCCTGTCGAATTAACATTGATTTGGATCAATAAAATTTCTGTTGCAATTAGGCAGAAGGTTGCTTTGTCTCAAAATTGTTATTTGAAATACCATTATCCTCAAATGCATATCGAAGTATGTATAACATCGCCATGTGTATTAGCTTTCATACGATCGTATGGCGAGTCGAGTTAGTTCTTTTAAGCATTTTAATGTACGACCGATTAAGCTCACGAGCGGAATACAAAATATGAACTGGTTATTAATACATGTTAGCATGTCCCTTTGAATATATCTTCTTAAAAATTGTGGACCCTTTGACCAAATATTAGAGAACACTGACATTTTAGTACTTCTTGTCAACAGATTGGTGCGCGCAGCTTGTCGTGCACTTTGTAGTGCGCCCTCTAGGGACTGGAAAAAGAATGAAGCATTTTTTATTGTGCACCTATACCGTAAAATGATTATCTCCGTAACTCCTGGAATTTCGCTATATATATATATATATATTGCGAAGACGAACAGTCTGCGTCTGTGCACTCTGTCTTCAGTTAGGCTGCATTCAGGTTTCTTCTCAGATCGGGCCAACGGGTCCAGGTAAATGATCTATTTCCTTCCTTTCTCTATGAAGTCATGTCAGTGTCTCTACCTTCGACGTCCCAGAGTTTGCCAGCTTCGTTCACCGACGCAGGTTCATTAGGGTAGAAGGAGATCGGGGGCAGTTCTCTTTCTGCTACCGCTTCATTTTTCTTCTCCGAGTAAGTGAGTAAGTCAGTAAGCGATTCTTGCGCTGTCACGAAACGCTAAAGCAACTATCTAGGATGCTGCTGCCGTTGATGGAAATCGTGATGATGTCGATGAAGTCGGAGATTTCGATAATCAAAAAAGTAAGCTATTTAAAACGGCGCTGTTTCGTCGTTATGTTGCGTCGCGCTGAGTTGCGTTGAGGTGATGACGGGTGAGTGGATGGGCGACTCCATAGACTTCCGGTGTTTCACGAGGCGGCGCGAGGTGCCCGTCGCGTTCGCCCTCAACTAATGGCTACTGCTGCTGCGGCTGCTTGCACGGGCTGCTATGCTTCATTCACTTTCAGTGCGCTAGTATATACGATCGCCGGATCAACGGGTGGAAGGTTTGAGGCGGAAGAGGGTCGAAACGGCGGTCGGGGGGGGGGGCGAGGAAAAAATGGCTACATCATCTCTCTCTCTTTCGGGGTTATAACGAGTCTACAATAAGCCCCGCTAGGAAGGGGGTCACTCTAATGTATTTATCCCTGGCGTCGCGTCCTGGCTACTAGAGTCGGGTGGCTCCACACCTCGTGCCATATGGTGATAATTGATACGAAAACACGACGGCAATAACTGATATGGGGAAATGATAGATAGATAAACTCTGGGCTCGTTTTTACCTGTGAACGCAATTTCATCTTACTGAGGCTCTTAGTGATCATCTACGATGACAGTAGATGAAATGGCTACTCTTACTTCCAAAATCAAGCACAACGTCTTTTAACAGTACCAGTGAAGGGATCATCGCATTTCACGTGGACACAACATGATACTCGGTATTTCGCAATCGTCTACTTAACGGCCACCTGATGACTTCGACGTTGATGCACTTAAAAAATTCTTACCATGGACATTTCTATTTCGTTTCGTGTCGAATATTTTTATATCGAAACATAGCACCAGGTTATTTTGGTCATATGTCATTATGAGCCATATGTCTGTTGGATGCAATCCCCCGGGGGTAGAGATCCGCTCATTCGAACCCGCCATGCGCATATACAAAGATTGTGACATTACAACGAGTTATAGTATTTAAATGATACCAAACATTGTTTGCATCGAGAAGCATTTACGGTCAATAATTATGCCAGCGAAACCTATGTGAACCAGGAGATGGCAAAGAGTGTTGTTACGCAAAGCAATCTATTCAGGATAGTTTGTCTCTACACCTTTTGCCTTTTGTGGAGTAAAATGGAACAAAATATATTGCATCCTTCGAATAAATTATACTATATCCAATTCACAACTATATCCGGAGGAGCATCACCGTGAAGGACCTCCTATGCTCCTTAAAACATCCAGATGGAAGCCTCGGCACAGACAATGTGGAAAAAGCGCATATACTGAAAAATTTCTTCGAAGGTACATATCCCTCTAACGATGAGCTAGTTGTCCGATACTTCAGGGCCCCACCCAGCCTTCTAAATGCCCCCCCTCGAACATATGGTGCATGATATTGATGTTTGCCCCGCGAAAATCTCGAAGACCTTAGAAAACTACAATCGAAGACCAGCACGGCACCCGACGGTGTTCCTTCATATGTCTTCAAAAAGCTTGGTATTTCAGTATGCGTTCCTCTCGCATACATTTTTAGGCTGTCTATCGATCGATCCGAAGTACCTGACAGATTTCAAACTACAATCGTGCGTCCCGTGCACAAGAAATGGCTAAAAGCTGAACCGTCCAATAAACGGACCGTGTCACAACATCCCGTGGCTCCTAGAAAGAACCATCTGTGAAACTGTCTATGATAACGCTAATTAACAACAATAAATACTCCGAAAATTGCCCAAGCAGCGGCCCAGCCTCCGGCTATCTCCAGGGGACAATAGTGGAACCTCTGATATATATACTGTATATAAATTGGATCGATGTATATAGTACCGCCAACAATATCTGTCAAGGTTCACGCAGATGATGTAAAGCTATATTTGAAAGGTTGACTTCGATGAAGACAAATCCCAACTGCAGGAGGCCCTAAATCTGTTTCCGGAATCGACTTTAGATTTTGACTTCAAACCTTCTATTGAATAATCTTCTGTCATTCACATTTTTGGCATGGAAATCCAAGGCATGTGCACACCATAGAGGGATCTTTGAGCTGCGCACACACCATAAGAGCTTAGGGGTGATTACACTTTAAAATACACTGTGCATGCCACTGATATCGTGCTCCGTGCAACACGGCGTGTCAACTGGTTCCTGCGCTCTTTTGTACTCAACAATTCAGCCCAATTTGCAAATCTATTTACGATATACATATGTACAACCAATTATGACGTATGACGCGCCAGTGTGGTACCCTGGTTTAAAGTGTGACAAAGACAGGTTGCAAAAAGTGGAGTCCGCGTTCGCCAGAAAAGTGGCTAGATCAGATGCCAATGTGATAGATCAGAGGTGAAGATTACGCCAATATTGACACACATTGATAGCATGTATAAGCTGACATGTTCATGTATAAATAGACATCTACCCACCCTAGGGAACACTATCATTGATTTGATTGTAACAACTACAAGAGCTCGTGTGTTGTACCAAAAGTTCCTTCAAGTAAGATACGTGTTAATGGTCCCTTCCCGTGGAGAATCTCCCGGGACTTGCGGACTGGACCTATCTCGTAATATATAGCCTAGATAATTCACAACTCTCTACTGAACACCCACCAAATACCTCCTTAACCTTGAATAAGTGAGTTTGTATTGTATAGGTGGAAGGTATTAATAGATTGTCTATACATATTTTTCTTCAGAGGTTCGATTGGTAAAAACGCTTATTTTTTGGCTGAATGTAGACCACATAATAAACATCAGTGCACTTGCTAACCTCGCACTGTGCAAATGTCTTATTTGAGTTTTCAGTACTCTCATTACCGATGTGATTTTTTGGGCGACGGAGTTCGTTTTAGCTTTATGACACGTGTCTACGGCTTTCTGTTTTACTCACATTGTATATCGAAAATAACTAATCTAGGGTTCTTCTCCCATAATACATGTCCGCCTTGTAATTGAAGCTTGCTGTCTGGTTGGTTATACCTTGATTCTCCAATTTGCAGACAACTTGGTAGAGACACTAAGTATCATTGGAAAGGCAAACCATAAAGATTCTGTGTGGCCGCCATATATACATATTGCTATGTGACCTCAATTTGATCGAAAGGAAAACATTAAATGTGTATGGGTAATCACAGTAATGTTGAGGGCTGGACGCTTTGCCTTTTTGCCAGCTGTGCACGTGTTTGCACAGTCATACTCACTTTTACGTACACACACAAGTACCCGCAATGAACTCGCAGAGTACAGCCTCAGGCTACATGGAAAAAAGCAGTCTGCTTTTGTATCTTTCATTCTACACTCGTCTAGTAGCTGCAGCCCTCCACACAAGATCCACAGCCCTATTCTTGTTCTCGCTTTGTTCGTTTCTCGTGTTCCGCCTCAAGACAAGTGAAAGAGAATGAGGCAACCGTCAGCTCGTCCTTCTAGCGAGACCAGGCTGCTAGCTGTTAGACGATCGAGCCAAAACGAATCAACCCGATATTATTATTATGATTTTGCTCCTTCCTGCGATGTTGGAATCGCTGTTCACGATGCGTTTATGCGGATGATGGCGGAGGTGGTGCTAGCATTGGTCGAGGGTGAAAAATACGGGTTGGGGAGCTAGCAAGAGCATCGCCCGTAATAGCTCGAATCACCCGCGCAGCCTTTGGCTATAACCGCCGCCTCGGGCATTATCCTGCCAAAGTGGCGCGTCACGAGCTTCTTTATGCCAGCAAGGAAAAGTATATGTATGTATATATGTACGTGTATAATGTATAATATATACCCCATCAGTTAGCCATTTCCGATTTCATAGGCAGTTCTGTTTGCAGAAATAGTCCACAGAACCGGCACAGGCCTTTACAATGTGCTGGGAAATAGGGCCGAAGAAGGAGAAAAGTAAGAGTTGAAAAAAAGAGCTATACCTATTTATCTATCAAACACACACATACACACACACACACACACATATATACATATATATATATATATATATATGACAGCAGACCTGTTAACGAGCGACCAAGCTCTTGGTCTGTTGCTGTGCTCTTGATGGACAAAATGTTATGTTCGTGTGTTTGTGAAAGATAAAGTAATTCAATAGGAGTGAGAAATATTCAAAGAATTAAAAAGAGGAGGACACAAAAAGGTCGATAAGCGATTTTACAAAAGGCGACTATCCTCAAACACGTATTATAAATATTTTAATGTGAGACAAAATAATCTGCGGAGTGAACAAGCTGTGTTAATTATACAAATCGCCAAAACCAAAGAATAAGCAATAAAGATGGATGGGTACTATTGTGTATTTCCTTACTTCTTTTCTTATGTTTCTCCCAAATCAACAACCACATACTATAATACTGGGGAATATCTATTGGGTGCATATTAAAGGAAATCTCTACGAAGGGGAGATTTGCCCCACACACATCGGTATTGAAAAAGATATAAATAATCCTGTTTCCTTCATCACGTTGCATTTTGTAATATAGTAGGTAGCGATGACGAAAATGTCATTCAAAATCCCAGCGCCAGTGAGACAACCGACGATACCGGATGCAGCAGTTTGACTAATGCGAACTAATTCTTTTTTTTCATAGGGGCAGCGTCCAGCGTTGTCTTGGGCCTCGTGTCATAGCTCAGTTGTTCTTTCATTCGGTCATTGGGCGTCACCCCCCCGCCCGCCCCTCGCGTTCAAAACAACAAACACCACAAAGTCGTAGCCGTCATTGTTGTTGTTCATCGTGCGTGGGAGGGTGTTTTGCTGGGCGTACTTGTGCGTCACCGTCTCAGCAGACAGCTGCGGATTATGCTGTTGTTGTCGTCCTGTTCGTCTCCGGTTGTTCTCTATCCCCTAGGGGTAAAATGATGGTAAAGCCCATGGTGCTCTGTTTGCTCCTCACTTGTGAGCCACTTCGACATCGTCAACGTCGTTTGTGCGTCGTCATCCTTCCGGCGTTCCTCCGTCTTTTGTCTTGATTGTTGCGTCGATCGTTGAGTCTCTTGTTGTCGTTGTGGCTGGTGTCATCGCGGCCGCCGCCCTGCGGCTGGGTAGATCGTCACCGTCGTTGTCATTTTTCGGCTGCCCGGTCGCGTGGTTGGTCAATGGCACGACTGAACGCAACAACAACAAGGCACGTTCCGGCTGCTGCTCCTTCTGTTGCTGCTGTTTCTGCCACCCTCATAGTTGTTGTTGTTGTTGTCCTTTATTGTGGTGTCGGCAGCGGGGCCCATGGACTGCTGACCAGCAGCTGCCTCGTAGATGCCGTTGGCTCTGGGTCATTGCTGTACGCTCTATCCTACAGCTCATCCCGTCGTAGACCGTGTGGCTTCCACCCTTGCCTCTTGGCACAACATATCATTCCCTAACATCTCGCACACCCTGGCATCGTTTCTCCCACCACCTACAAAATGCGAAGTACAGGGAATGGGGCAGGGGGTGTGCGGGCCGGACCGAAGTGGACAGGGAGGAACAAGGATGGCAAAGGAAAACGAACCGGGGCGAACTTTTCTCTGTCTGCCTCTCTCACTCCTCAGTCTCTCTCATTCGCGTTCCCTCCCCTACGCAATCGCACCACAAGAGAAGACGCGCTGCTTGAGGCAGACGCAAAAGGGGAAGACAACGACGGATGACTCGATACAAACCCACCATTGTCTCTATGGACGACACAGTGACTGTGTATGGATGGTTACGCTACAATGAACGAATGATCGACAAGAAGGAGGTACACACCTACACAAGAGCAAGGCGGTAGACAGACAAGAGAAATAGGGAGGAATGGGGCCATTCGGGGAGGAGGGCGAACACATCGACATAAACGAGAGGGAGAGGGATGGAGAGAGAGAGACTAGGAGCAGAGAATAAGGCTTGTTACTCAGCCCTTCATTGCTGCTGCTGCTGCTGCTGTTATTGTCGTTGCAGCGATGTAGCTGCTATATGACTGCCCCCGACCAAATCGGAGCGAACGACGACAGAGGACGTGTTTGCAGAACAGAAATAAGTGGGAAAGAAGGGATGGAGAGAGAGAGAACTGAAGAAGATGTTGTATTTAGTAAGGGAAGCAACCGAAACGAGGAAAAAAGAGAGCAACGAAGAGGTGACAAAAGAATGGATGGATGGACGTATTATTATTATTACTACTGTGAGAGGCATACGGAGGGCGCAGCTGGTCGGCAACTGTTATAGGAAGGAAAGAAGAAGGGAGAGATCGAGAGAGAGGGAGAAAGCCAATATTGGAGGAGTAAGAAATCGTCGATGAATAGGTGGGGAAGCGGCATTTGTAGGAATCTGTCTGATAACGGTTTGAGACAGTGATTATAATTTGATATTATTGTTTGGCCTGCCAGTGTCTTGCCGACACGAGGGTGATCAGGTTCTGCTTATTCCATTGCTGTGAACCTGCGATTTCAGTCGGAGTATAGAAATGAGCCTGAACTGCGTGTACGAGACACAGTTATACTGGAATCATCGAAACCTTTAGAAGTTCCCCTTTCTCTTTGTACTGTGATTGATGATTTTGACAACGAGGGCATTGCCATCTCACTCGAGCATTTATCACGTTCCGACAACTAGTCTAGCGATGATGGGTCTCTTGATGAGCTTCAGATGAATAGGACATATACTTAAATTGTAGTAGGAGCTATTTACTCGTATTGAGCTTATGATTTAGATTTGTAGTCTTCAAGCATATAAAGCAACCACTAATAGGATGACGATTTAGTATTGCTCGTGCACTCGTCTGTTGACTGCTAACATGATATTGTTATCTAGATGGGTCTCTCGCGATCAAACAAGATTCAAAAGAGTTGCTTGTTTCAGATCGGTCAAATTATTTTGAACAATTTCATTCAAGTACATGTCGCACATGGTCTGATAGCCATATTTTCTCATGCTGTTTCGCAAATGCAAATATTTGTGAATATTTCATTCAGTTCCTTTATTGTTGCCATAATCCGAGTATGCTCATTTAATGGATGTGCTTGTTTCGAGTTTGAACCTAGACTGCTAGCTAAATCGTAGGAAGAGGTTTATTGCTTATAAGAGATTTATCTGAGTTATAATAGTTTCGAAGGTTGCTGGGTGAACGACTTGACTCGAGAAGCAAAAGTGAGAGTTGACTATTCAGCTGAATACAGGAAAGAATACACGTTGTGGTGACACTATGCTCAGATTTATTTGACTATATAGTGGTGGCGGGTGGCCACAATATATGTGGAAACCACAGTCGGTTGACCTTATAACATTATCATTATTGTACTATTCGTGAGAGAAGACGAATTGGCAGAGAATATTTTATGTGCAATTGATAGACAATACCAAAATCAGGCAACACACCCACTAAATATGGCTCGAATCTGGCCGGTTTAACAATAACAACACATTTGTTCAGAACTGTTTCGTCTCTGATTTTTGCAATTGTGGACCAGCACACTTCGATTTATCCGGCGTCAAGACGAGACACTAGTGACGAAAAACGATACTATCCGCCTAAAATATAGTTGTCTATATGGACAACTTAGCTCTTATGTTTATAAGGAAAGTAACCATTATACTATAATCTAATAATAATTGGTGCGATTCGAAAGCAGAGACGGTTACCTGAAGACGACAAGCATATATTTAGCATAGCACTTAGTAGAACTTAAAGAAAGAGCTGCTTCATAGCTGCTCAGAGTGTGGTGTTCATACCTCTCAGAATAAATAATAATGCATTTTTTTCTTAAACTCATTACCATGATTACTTAATTAATCCATCAGTTGTCTTTCAATTTTCTTCTCTTAAACGACGCTGCCTTCTATTTATCCATACTCCGAAAATGAGGCGTACTTCCGGTTTCCTGTAAGTTAACATTTCACGTTTTAAATAAGATGAATTAACTAAATGCTCACCTAATTCGAGTGTGATCGAGAAACAAGAATAATCATCCTCATAGGAATACCTGCTTTATTTTCTGCGTTCATTGTACGCCATGAAATGACATGGCTCGTTTACTTACGATTTTGGATACTGAGTTCACCTAATTCAAATTACTCTCAACTCTATTTATTGCATCTCCAAATAATTTTGGGGCAAGGTGTTCCTATACTCTCTTGCCTTAAAGAACGGTTTATGGAATATGAGTTTTTATGAGGAAAAATAATATTTTTAAGCATTATGTATTAATCATTCAGACAGGTTACCGGTGGTAATCTCTCAATCACGCAGGTGAACTAGCAAGTGGCGTTTGAACTATGAGTAGTTACATTAAAACCGGGTGAATTTCAAAAATGTCAAACAATGTTAAAATTACGATAGGATTGAACTACCTTTCCAACAACCTTGTTTTGTTACCACGATCAAAATACTTAACTGCAAAACTTAAAAATGCGGTTTGGATATTTGCGCGAGATGAACGCTTCTCGAATGACCCTTTCTTGGCACAAAAGTACCAGAGACCGTATATTTGTTTGTACGAGCCTACGAAGACCTCCATCATTACAGCTTTCGTTAATCAAATGTAAGATAGAGTGATAAAGTAAAACCTTATACAGGATAAAATGTGTGGAGTTATCTTAGAGTCACTACTTCAATTGAAAAACTGGAGACAATTGGACCTGAATTCGTCGTTCTCGTACCCTTAGTTAGTTCTTGCATGCATTCATGGTGTATTAGTTCATTCAAAGGTACTAGAATAATAATAATAATAATAAAAGTCAGGTAGGAACAAAATGTAATTCTCAACGCTGATTTTTCAATACTCAAAGTAGAATTATTAAAAAAAATTTCATTATAAGCGAAGTCGCGGAAGGAGCTGTGTTAAGCTAACATTCTGCTTTTTCATATTCATTTTGGTGCCACTCAAATGCTAATCAACCTAGCAATCAGTCTAGCAACCTTCAGTTGAAGAGTGTACCTTATAATATATCGTTTTCTCGCATACAACGGAGTATCTTCGCGGAGTTTGAAAGGTATACGATCACTTAGCTCGGCTGCTGGATGAGAAAATCACCAGGGTTCGAAACAGCAGCAGTTTAACACAATACACTTAATACCTTCAAAAATTGCATGGCATGTGCTTTTTCGAAGATATCCAGTATTTCCAGATCCTTTCTCGGAGTCAAATTGACAAGCCATGCGGTTAACTGATTCAGCACTTTTCGACATAAATTTGCTTGTCTATTTGAACATGAGATATAGACTCATTTGCTTGGACGGCGTGATCGTCCTGCCTATAGAATTCAATTTTGTGCACTGATTGTCACAAAGTCACATATTTTCTTAGATCATGTCAATCATTCTTACATCAATCTTGGCGTCCAACAACAAAATAGCTCTGTGCTCCATGGTCGGATTATGCTAACTTTTTCCAAAATGTCCCGTAGCAAAACAATAATTTAATTCTGCTCACTTCATGGATTTGTATTGTCTATTAGATAGGTATTTGGATAAAGTAGATGACTACTTTAAAAGCAGTAATTAATTAGTGAAATGCTTATCGGATTGCAGTTGTGCAGGGCAGTTTGAGTTCAGGCAGTCAAGTATTTTGTATCGTAAAAAACGTTATATTTGCATATGTATCTCATAGCCCTGTTAGAACTTCAGACAGGCTTGAATGAGCGTTATAACAGCTCCGAAGGTTGTTTATACGTTAATTAAATGGACTAATTGAATTACGCCACCTGTCACGTAACTACGAATCAACATCATTCGGAAATATGTCTATCGCCCTTCTATCAATTAGGCCCCCCGGCCAGCAGCGATGCAAAATACTCAACAAAGATACCCTTCAATCTTAGATTTCGGCAACTCGCTGGTGACGTGACTAATAAATCTCTAATGTTTGATTTATAGTTTATAATGTATATTTACCGCATTAGTTGTCTAGAAACGATATCAAATGTGTCTTACTGTTTTTTGTAGATTATCGAAGAGTTGCTTTGTTCTCTCCTTAACAGAAAGAAATCCGGGCATATCTGCGGTACAAACAACCGGCCTCCTGTATCGATCACAGGCAAAATTTAAAGCCAAGTTCGAGGTAATTCCATCAGTCTCATTATAATTGTCTTGATCTCCGTTGATAGAAATATTTGCATTTTAGAGAATTTAGAGCCTTAGAGAATTTTTTTAGAATACCTAGTATTTTTCATACTAGGATTTAAGGAAATTATACACAATACAATGTCCTGACATATATATGACTTTAGTTGAAAGAGTCTAACCGGCAAGAAATAATGTATCAAAATTCTAGACTGTGATACTGGCAAGCTTTTAACAGTGTGAATGAATGAACCACTTGATATAAATCAGTGAACCTACAAGACCAATTATTTAGTCAAAGATAAATAGTTGCCATCCAAGCGATTTTTTCAGTATGAATGTTATTAGTTAAAGTTATTTATTACCTGGCAGATCGGATGGTGACATTTTCACAGGGGGTCGACACAGATGTGACGTCTGAGCTGAGGGACCACGAACTCGCCGACAAATTTGAGCGATTTAACAATGATCCTGAAAATTACACCGTGGAAAAGAGATTACAAAAATGCAACGCAACTGCAACTTTCATGTGCTTTTAATATGTCTGTCTCTTTGTGTGGACAGTCACTTTCATGTTGACCGTTGTATATATATATATATACATTTATATATTCATATATATAAATACATATGTTTTCCATTCCTTGGATTAATCTTTTCTGTAGCGGGGCGCCCGCCAGGCGTACCATGTGTGAGCGCTGTGTACATTCCAGATTATTATTACGAAGTTCATTATTATATATATACATTCTAGTTACAGTATTACATTACTTTAGCCTATTTCCATTGCTGCGACCATATCCCCCCCTCCCCCCGTCAGGCCGCAAAGAAGAAGGCTGATGAGGAGGGGAATCTGAGAATACTGGAACACCCCTTTGTTTTCGTTCCGCACTTTTTATGAAAGATGTAGCTGCGATCACATATGCAATAGTTCTTTGAAAATATCCACCCATCGATGAATCTATTCCATTTTCCATCATTGTCTCCCACAACTTCTCCCTATTTACTGCATCGTAAGCTATCCTAGTATCTGGGAAATATCCGAGTAGCCCCATTTGCTCCCGTAATCGCCCAAAAAACCCATTTGCTCTTGACGTCGCCCATTTTATAGTTTCTGCAAGCAAAAATAGGTAATCCTCTGTTCTACGTCCTACTCTATGCCCGCTTTCCCAGGGTCCTATCGTAATTTTTACCTCGATTTCGTCCTGTAGTCTATTTCCCAGCATTGCCGCAAATATTCTACCTGCTTGTAATATTTATAGGCTCCAATTCTCTAGCCTTGAGTTGTCCTCGCCTGACTTAGGAATATATTGTTAAAGGTATGTACATATATACATACATACCGTACCGTGGACGTTAAATGTTGGCTGAGAGTCAGCCCGAAAACCTTTATATACATACATATAATGACAAACAAAAATTTGAAATTGGTCAAATTTGATATTGTTCGACAGAATTGAGATGAGATAAGGGGTCGAAATTAACAAATTATGGCACAAGTGGCATAATTTATCGTCATTTTGCCTTGCTGTTGTCGCAACTAGGATAATAATAATAGTTCTATTCGCTTGATGGTGATGCTGTAAAAAGTTATAGAAGTCGGTGAAATACCTCTAAATATCAGAAAACGCTGGAAAGCGCGAAAGAAAATAGGGTTTAATAATATCAGAGCATGAATCCATGAATGGTAATTGGAATGAACGCAAGCCTTGTAATTAATAAAGAAATAAATAGATAGCAATGAACAAACAATATACATAGGAAATCGGTAGAGAAATAGGAACCGATATCACGATCTCTGTGAGGTATCATAAGTTCATCATGCGACGCGCGTGATGAGAATAAGGCATAATACATGCAGCATTGTCCACAAGGTAACACAACGCTCCTTACTGTGGACTAAAGACTAGAGACTACAAAAAGCCGCCTACGGAAAGGGTAGCGGCGGACGTTATACGGGTAGATGGATGAATGGATGGATGCTCGTGTGAATATTCAGCAGTGTGATAAGATCACAGATTTATCTAATTTATTACATCGATGTTAGATATCAACCGAGCAGACCGAGTGACATTTGCTTCCGTTGAGTACCACGAACGATCATATTCCTATTGCTGCTGCTGTTGATGCTGATGGTGGTGGTGGCTATAATATACCTAATGTTGACGTGTGGAAAAAACTGTGGAGGCCACAGACGCTGCTACAGCCCAAACAACAATATAAATGTGCCACTTTTTCGATCCGGAACAACAGAGTGGAATCACTCACCCATCCATCCATCCACAATCATTCATGCAGAATGTTCCACGACAAAATATCTCATAATTGAATGACGTCCTTTATTACAGTCTGTGCAACTAGATCTGCTTACTTAACTATTACAAATAGCCGACTTTTCGTAAATACAGAAAACAAACATTGTGTCATAAAAATGTTCGTAACAGTTCAGAGGACGAACAGTTAAACCGAGTGATATAATAATGTTAATTTTGTCTGGATGTGTTAGCAGTGCTATAAAACTTGTCATCAAAATCATCATAGTTCACTTCGGCTGCCCTGACCGAGATGCGAGAATGGAAATGCTCACAAAATGACATGATCAGTTCTGGGTTAGGTTGGTACGACGTTGTTCTATCGAACAGTGATTTCGTACAAATGGCAAGTCCATTGCATTTACACTCTACTTAAACCAGTTCGACCGAGATATACATATATATATATGAATCATGCATGCAGTTCATCCATTCAATGACCATTCATACACAGGCACACAGTTACAATAAAAGGACGACGACGATTATAAAAGTATACACAATCTATTTATTTAATTGTTCAGTATGAATTCGGTTTTAGACTATAAAACACAGAATTAGTATACCATACACAAAGAATGATAAACATCTACATCGATTTTTGTTTGTATAATAGCCAATGACAAACACAATATCATGCAACTGTTCGGCATAGGCATAAAGATTATGCCCAATGTGCGGCGCCTATTTTACATGCCATCACCGCATCACAACATATACGTCAGACAAATATGGATTACATATAGAAAAACATATAACGATATACAATAAGATCGAGTCTATTGAAGTTTAGAATATATGCGCATTACATTATATAATTCTCGTTGATTTAGAGTCCTTTCATTTGTCAGAGGGCGACAAACAAGTGGAGAGAGAGAGAGAGCACAGCTGCACATTCGTGGGGGTATGCTAGATATTTTGCAACGTTACACTGTTCTTCTAAACAGTAGAATATTACGAGGAATGGCTTTCGTTCAAAGATAGTTATATTTGTCTGTCGAAAATGTGCTATCGTTTTGAGGTGGTCACTAAGACCGGGCGCTATGACACAGTCACAAGTCGTCCACTACCGGGGTCCGAAGGTGCTGTCGTACTGTAGTTGCTGTTCAACGAGAGGCCCGAATCGTTGGGTGGGCTTAGGGCTGCATCACTCTCATCACGGCGATTTGAAGTGTTGAAGTGCACCCGATCAGTGCTTTGTTCACCTTCTGCCTCTTCAACTGACTCTTCTGCAAACACCAGACAAAACCCGAAGATTCGAAAAAGCGTACATAACCACTTAATAAAAAGCTATCGATGTTTATAGATAGGCCACATCTTTTGTTTCACGTAATTTACCTTATTATTGAAATATCTGAAGGCAAATCATGCTTTCCTGTACGCTATTGTTATCGCTCACCACTGGGCGCTGAAAACGTATTTTTCAATCAACATTTGTTAACTATTTGAATTGGAGCACCATATAACTTTAAATGTACCCAGCAGTAATCTTACCTAACGTCTTAGCTACATAATGTATCAGTTAACGCCTTTCTTTATCAAGTAGACAAAGCAAATGACAGATGTTGATAATGATACTAATAATAATTGTTATGCAAATAAATAAGAGAGTATTTTCTAATAAAAAACGAAAATATATACATATAAATTGAACGTGGGTCATTCCACGCACTTCTCATTCATGACTGTGAGAGCGGACATCACTCTACCAAACTCCAGCGCATTTTAATTAATTTCACAATGCGTACACATAAAATGGACAACGCGATAGCCCAATCTCCTTTTAGTATCATCGATCATTTTACGCTCACACTACTCATTAAAAGAAACTAAGAAAACTAACAGATTGCTCCAGTTCTTCCACCAATAAAGGGGTGTAGGGCAGCATATTAGGCAGGGCCGATAACACGCCCCAAGGAAACACAGGTTTCACATGAGTGAGCCGAATTAGTTGCGTGGCGCTAATTTTTTTCCCACAAAGGGTATCCCTCCAGACGCTATGAGGGCTTAAGATCGAAGAGTGTAAACGCTGTCTTCAAGGCTAGTTGATAAGGGGCTCTTCATCGAGATTGCCTTCACTGGTATCAGTTTCTTCCATGTCCATCAGTGTTTTCTTTATATATATATATATATATATATAAGCACATACATAAAAAAAACTCGAGACTCGATGCAATGCCCATACTCTGATACTGTCATTAGTGTTATTTCAAGGTAAGTGAACGATGCCAGCTATGTTCACGTTGTGTCTTCTAGACGCAAGGTATCTGATGCTGATTCTGCAAAATAGCTTTCTTGACAAAACTTCAACTCACACACATTTGCTGATTGGTCGAAAGTTAAAGCTATTCCTACTACTATAAATAGTATGAGATTTGTTGGCACATTTTTCGATTAGAAGGTTCTTTCTATTATATTTAATACTTTATAATTATAGTATTTTAATTACCATTTTCAATGTATTTTTGGGGCTAACTTACCGGCGTCCTCTTCTTCTTCAATGCTGGTAGCTCCTCTGTCCTGTTGGGTCCGGCTCAAGCGAACCTTGGTTACTGCGATCGAGTCTCGCTTCAGTTTGAACTGAGGTACAAAGAGAAATTGTTCTGTTAGCATAGAGCACAACCAGAACTTTCATAACAAGCTCCGAATTATTTTCATTCTTCCCTCACATGAATACCCTCCTGACAAAATACAATACCATATTTACGATTCTATTAAAGGGAATAATTTTATCCATTGGTAAAAACGATATCACCCTAACATTCGCCAAGTGTTAGGAAATATCCTAATCACATACATATAAATGGATATAGACGTTTATCTGCTATGAGGAACCCAATCACGCGCTACAATTCAAACCTTATGTAACAGTGCTAAGCTACACAACTGATTTTTTGCATTAATCATATTATACTTTTGGATTTGTTAGTTTAAGGAGGCTGATACAGGAATGTATTGATGAGACAAAGTTAGACATTTGTAAGATTATTCGGCAACAGAGATTAGAAGCCTTGTTCACTGTCAATTTACGATTTCATGTATCATCATATTTCAATGCCGAGACTTGAACTTTAATAAAGAAATAGAATCGATGCTATGTTAATGCCCCATCTGGTTCATATAATCATAATAAGTAGGAAAACAATGAATGATGAGCTATTGACCATGAGAGCTTTTCCAAGATTCTTGTGATTTAACAACTCGGTTTATTGACCTATAACAGATTGAAGATTTCGCTAGTTAGTAATTGAAAGTGTTGTGGAATTTTTTTTGTCCATTATTGACATGTCATAGTTATACATATTCCATTGCGTAGGCAGTCTTCCTTTAAGATGACTTAAACTGAACCAAAAAAATTAAGAATTTCTAAGGTCCGTGCTTTAATGTCCATTAATATGGCTATGCTTGCCGTCAGATAGCAAGCGGCGGAATTTTTGTTCTATGCAACCAAATCTAGGTATTAGATTATGTTATCTACTGCAACACATACATTAGTATTTCGAACATAGTGGCTATTCGCTACCGCTCGAGTCGAAGGCTGCGGTTTCTTCCTTTAATTTTTTCAGGCTTATTGGTTTAAGAATAAACCAATAAGTCCGAAAATTTAAAATAAACGTGTGCACCCATCACCTAGAGAGTGTTGTGGGTAAAAATGGTTTTTGTCTATTTAATACACCGTGCAGAAATTCACTTGAGATGTTTTCTTCCCGTTGATTTGACAATAAAAATATTACACATTTTATTAAATAAAATTAAAACTACATTGTATGTTGTTAGTTCTAGTTTCATTTCTTTTCAGCCAGTATCGGTTTGCAAATGCAAAATTTTCCTATTATTGCGTGATAATCTGATCGACGTATTTATAATTTTTGTATAATAGTTTATTATGGCCTTACCTCTGACGAACTAAACATGCCACAAAAGCTTAAGTACATAAAGCACTCAGAATATAATTTTATGCGCCATTTGCATACAGAGTAGTAGTAGGGGGAACATTTGAATTCAACCTAAGCGGGATTCATTAATTTTGAGTGGTTCAATTCGATCGATTTGAATGCCGTCCCGTCCTGCCCTTCGACAGTCGTTGACCGCCACTGGGCCACTGAACGATGAGACAACGCCGCCGCCGCCGCAGTGAATTTTCTGTTGTTCTAAAACATTACCTATGATCAACGTATGACTCATTGCTTGGTAATTCTAATGAGCGACGACCTTGAATATTACCGATAGTTGAAGTATTACTTGCTTGAACTTACTGGCTCGAAAGACCGATTCCAAACTCAGAGAAGGACAAACGACCCTGTCTACAACTGACATTATTGATGCACCGTAGTTCAACTTATAAATATTGATATTCATATCTTACGCTCCTATAAAACGACTTTATCCTAAACTTAAAAATCTTGCAATAAATCGTATATCGTATTTGCAATAACTGTAAATGGGGCTTCGACTGTATAAATTACCTGTCGCAAACAGTCAATAATAGCAATTCGTCACTAACTTTTCAACACATGTCCTGACTTCCCAAGGTTGTATCTTTTAAAATAGTTTGTCTACTCTATTCTTTTGCATTGTTGCACAGCTCACTTACTCTATTTCAAGTTGCTGAAAATATATTATTGTTTGCTAAAAAGGGGAGAGGCCTGATCCCAAGTATCATGAGGGTGTCAGAAATACCGATCTGAGCTCGATGCACATTTCATTGAATGAAAAATAAATATCGGAAACTAATTATATTCATTAATTGGTTCATTACGTATCTCTTTAGCCTCCCCAAATCATGGCTAGAAGCAGCAAAAGCAACACGAGCAAACAACCTATGACACGAATATGTATTGAAATGGAGCGGAAATGCGATCCTAAACTATACACGTACACATAGGTATCGATGTTGACCGAAGTTTGTTTATGGTTACATTTGCATATTTGAGATCATCAGACGAACTTTAGTCAAGCTATTATACCTGTCTAGTGTGCGATGTTGTTCGAGATCTTGTCTTGTTGGCTATTCGGATCTGGTTAAGCATAAGCTATTAATGTATTTATTTGCATAAATGATTGTCTACTGGTGGCAGTACGTGTTGTACAATTCTAAAATTCCCAAAGTCAGCAAAAGTCGTAGCAAACTCGACAGACTGGTTATCGACTGTTCGACCCGTCCGCGCTAAAACCCAGCCTTCGTATCAGCATTTTGCCAGTTAGTTACAACATAAATATGGGCACACATGTGTCTGTCTGAATAAATATTCGCCGCATAATCACTGTCCAAACATCGTTAACTGGCGTGGGACAACCTGTGGCCTCCGTCTTTGCCAGGCTTTCTTCCAGTCGAACGTATCAATGATATATCTATATATATATATATATATACGCAGCGACGAACTGCTGCGGCGTCTGTCTGTTTAATGCTACGATAATCGCCGCTGCTACCGAAGCCTAAAGGCGTCCTGACTGAGGTTTGTTTAGCTGACTGCAGCGTAATGGCGATGGCGGGAAAAATAAGATGAACAAGTCAGCGGTTGCCGTTGTTGTTTCTCATATACCAACGGTAGTGCAATATGTATATATATATATATGCATATGTATATATAGTAAAGATAGATTACCACACGTGCCGCCTATGTAGGGGGTTATGGTATCCGATTTTCCTGTGGGCTTATGGAGAAAATTAGGGGATATGCCTTGTATTTGAATTTTGATGATAGATTATGCATTTTGTAAAATTGTGGGTGGCCATTCACATTATCCATATTTTTTGCTTTTACTTAGATCGAATAGCACAGTATCGGACTCAGTTATTTGTATTTCTGTGCACCACACCAGAAGACGCGCATAGATGTTCTACAAAATATCAGCAAACAAAGACGTAACCATTAGACTATAAGACTGTATGACGGAAATATTGTCAACATCCGTGTTCAATATGGAGTCAATTCTAGCTCAAGAAAATAGTCTAATAGACAGTGTATTTAATACTGTTGCTAACAGTCTAATCTCGTTCGATTATTCAATTGAACTACTCTGTTCCAGTATTATGCAGTTCAACTCTGATACTGGTCAACTGTGTCACTCTCTTCAAAACTGTTCTTCGCAGTTATAACATTGAGGACAAATGATGTTTCTGTGCAAATGGTTGAGTTGTGATATCATCATGTATCGGTGTGGTGGAAATCTCAAACGGGATTACTTGTAGTGAGAAAACAACACAACTGTGCAAAGGTAATGGGATTACTGTTATATTGTAGTGGATGAGCTAAATCCAAGTATCTGGGTAAGAGGATATGTACAACGGATAACAACTGAGCAGCAGCAGCAGCAGCAGCTCTATTTCCCAACTATAGTTTAGCTTAGGCTAGATGAAATAACCCGACACGAATCAGCATCACTCGAAGCACCGGCGAAAGTGACTAGTTATACATATATGTGTAAATATTACATATAGAAATTAGGTTCCTTCAGAGTCACCGACTGCAACTGTCCAAACCCTACCGTTGTGTTTTTGTTTTATTTAGCAAAGCGGCTTTCATCGGCGCCATGAACGTAGAGACGCATGTAATGTAGGTTCGTCTGTGCGCCCTCCGGTTTGTGATGTCAGCTAGTCCAGTACAATTAACATCGTCACCGAAATATACTACAGCTACTGTCGACTGCTAGGCATGAACCTTCCTTCCTGCCTAGACCAACCTACACGAAGACAACGGAGGAGTTGGCTCGTCTATCCTGAGTTGTTTAGATGCGTGATTAACGAGTCTCCCTGAATCGACGATCCTATAGCGGAAGCTTTAGCGACTGCGAGAGCAACAAACCACATCGGTGCCACCAGCTGACGCTTATCAGAGGATTATTACAACATCCGCTGTAAATCCGCTAAATGGAGGACAATTTAATGTTTGCTTATATGAAATAATCTGGTCTGTCGAATAGGTGAAGCAACACAAATAGAGCCATGACAACAAAAACGATGACGACAACCGATTCTCTTGCCCTCTATTGGTCTGATCTATTTCTCAGTTCGAGGTCGGGTCCTACCTGCAGGAGCCATGGAAATAGGCAAACTCTCGAGTGAAACTTGGAGAACATAAACTGCTTCAAATTAGAAGCTACATGACTAATGTATGCCAGGAGATTTATTATTATTAACAGAGTGTTGGAGAACGTTGCCTGCTATATCATATTCAAATTGTACCCGACTAAATTCGAAGTAATGCTACAACCTCTTTGCTTGTGTTCAGGTAGTGCTTATTTATATGACAGAAACGAAGATTATAGTGGTGTTCCGGTCAAGTAAGATGACTTGTTTCAAAATCTCTTACAAAAGATCAACACTCTGCACCTGCTCTTCTGAAGTCACCAGACACTGACTGCATGAAATAGAACAATAAATAGATGATGTGAACATGGAAAGGGGCATTCAACCAGTCACACAAATACAGCGATTACATGAGACGTAGGAAGCAGATTACGATATCACGACCATTTGGCCATTTGATCGGCTATCGAGATAATGCTCTCAATTTGATCAACAATATGCGCATATATATATATATATATATGTTTAGATTTTGATTTCAGTATGTGAATGATTCAAGATCATTACAGGAAAACTACGATCTGCAATGTTTGATTACAAAATATTCCAAGATAATATGTACGTATTTCTTGAAATAGGGCTAAATTTTCAAACGGAGAGATTTTACTGGCTTCAGTAATGTATTTTTCGCATGTTCGGAATATAGTCGGTTGCCGTAATACATATGATGGGGTTAGTCGTTTAACCCACCTAACCAAAGCACCGCGTTCACACCCTTTCTGTATATATTTTGCACAGTATTCCGTTGATCCATATTTTAGGAAACAGGGTTAGAACGAAACTGGACCTAGGGTTTACTTTGAAAACTGAATTTCTTTTCGTGCTTCCACTTTCTCTTTGCCGCCGTGCCAGTGAAGTCCGCTATCAGCGACTCATCTACATAGTGGCCTGTTCCAGACTCCAAAGCCATCGGCGCTATTAGAAACAGCTGCCTCTTCCACCAGCAGCAGAACTGCCAACCGTCTCCGAAAAAGGCCCAAATCTCGGAAGCTACGCAAGCCAACATTCGATCGAGGTAGCGAACACAACAACCGATAGGCAAGAGTCATTGATTGTAGTCGCCTTGAATTCAACGGAGCCACTGTGGTGGTGGGTGGTCGCGGCAAACAGTTGCAGTCGACTCTGTTCTTTTATAAAGCTAGGTACTACTTGTATGCTACTACTACCACTGCTGAGTGTACCGCTCTGACTGTTATCGTTCAACTCTGTTATGTGAATAAATGTGTATCCCGATAGTAGAAGAGACTTTCTCAGCGACAAACTTCAGTGGTTACACGTGTCACCCACAAACGTTTGGCATATTCGATCATACGGGCTTTTGTTGAGCTTAGAGGATCGTTACATAAGATAATTGTATCATTGTCATTAGTAGCGTCCTTGATTATGTTGATCTTTCCTCTAGTTGGTTACGATTTATTTTTTGTGACTTAAATTGAAATTGTATACGAATGGCCAGTGTATTAAACATCTAGAATCTAATCTACTCATAAATGGTGTCAAATGTCATTTCTTATTTCCGAAAGTCTAGTTTTCTTGCTGATGTATACCAATTGCGTTCGTACCACTTGTTTACACAGAGAGATATTGTCAAACACACGAACACATTGATAGATAGTTACAAATTTCTATGCTGTTAAAGGGCTGAGGGAGGCATTATAGGGATACTTGGGAGGGTATATTGGATGCAATTATACAATTACGACCCTTTGGCATAATGCTGCTATTATTAGCATCACCTGACCGCTGTGTTTTCAAGACGGCAACTAAACTCAGGCGGTCATAATAAAACCCGTTTCACTGCTCTATTGTCCGTATTATATTAATTCGAATTAAAATACTATTGCTTTAGAATCCTAATAGGTATACGAATAGAAAATCTAGACAGTTAGCCACAACTAATGTTCTAGTGCACTTTTCAGATTCAATTTCATGTGCTGTATCGATATGCTATAAGCTACTCGACTTTTTGGTCTATCTGTGTGCACATATTGTGCAAGTCTAGCAGAGGCCATATTGAGGGACTGACCCAAATCTAGATACAACGTAACTCGGCCACTGTTAAATGTTCTTTTTATTGTTTTCGTCTTTTGCGAGATTCTAAAATTGCAGGATAGAGCGGCGTATAATTTATATTTAATATCCGTCGTTATCCGGCCTGTTTCGGTTCTATTTGTTATGACCATAATAATGATAACACCGTTAATCTCCCTCAGGTTGGTTAAGTGGAATAGTTCCACTAGTTTATGCCTCTGCCCTCTACGTTGTGCTATTTCCAAATATTTGTCTATTGACGAGTCTATTTTACTTTACATCAGCAAATGTGGCAGCTTTAAATTGTAATTTGAATTTTCAAATTTTTCTGAGGCGCACATTTGTTACTCGTCAGAGTAAGAGTTGAATTGACTACACATCGACAGATGAGCATGGTTTTATCAACCATGTTCACTACAGATAGATAAGGCAAAATAATCAAGGATTATAAAATGCATAGTGATCATCCAATGACGAAGGATAAACAAATAGGTCTTAAGCTGTTAGTGTTATTTTGCACCTCTGCACTTCTCGCAATGGTTTTCCTGTGCAGCCCGTTTTTGTAGCATTGTTCCACGGTATCAATTTTCATTTGTCTTTTTTTAGGTAATAGCAAAAACTTCACGGGCAGTAATACCACAGAGTCGTCGGGGAGACTTTCGATAGCACGGAAGGATTGATTTTACAGTGTCCTTCATGTAACTTACAAAAGCAAATCGAGGAAATTTGTACCCAGAAACATGGCAACGCTAATTAGCTTAATTGAGGACATAGATACGAGGTACTTGCACCTCTGCAATGCATTGATTGACAGAATAGTCCAGTGCTATTATATTTTATGAGGTGTCAGGTGAAATAATAATAATAATAATAATAATAATTATTATTATTATTATTATTATTATTATTATTATAGTGCGTGGTTACTCAACTACAATTGTGATATGTATAATAAGAACATCTCTCAGCTATTATTGGTCCTATTTTTAATGTTAGCCCAAATGAGTGTGAATACCTTTCTGGCGAGAGGCGTCGGCTCTTCCGGTAGATCATCATCATCTTCGCCGTGATCGGACAGCTCGGTCGGTTTTTGTTTCGGTATCATCTTTCTTTCCTGGTGCTGCAATGTTTTTTCATCCAGTTGTTGTTGTTGCTGCTGCTGCTGCTGTGGTTGTTCCCGTGTATCACTGTTACGTTACGCGTTGGACATACAGATAGACAGATGGAAGGATGTATGGATGGATTGAAGAGAGAAAGGAAAAGACATCGTTGATGATGACACCGCAAAGGCGGCGGTGGAGCGTTAGCAGTATTGAGATGTTTGTGATGTTTGTGGGATACGATTGGTGTGATGATGGTAATGATGATGATGACGATGGTCATTAGCGCAGTAGAGGCAAGATAATATACAGCGCAGCAGGAATGAGCCACCATAACAGTGGAGCCGTCGCACACCGACCCAGCCAGCCGCCAGCACGCAAACGCACACACGCACACACACGCATACACACAATAAGAGACACAATAAAATACATAGATAGATAGACATACAGCCAACGCGCAGACGAGTCAATTGGAGAACACGAGTCAGGGATAGGATGAGAAACAGAAACACAGACAGAGAGAGAGAGAGAAGAGGCGAGTCATTTAGGTTGTCGTTAACAATAGACATTACTCCCTATCCTTCTGTACCTATTGAGTGAAGCTTGCTCCGCTATGGAATCCCTTTGGTTAGCACTCACTCGCTTGTGCACTGGATAGACAGGTAGACATAAAGTGTGAATACAGATCATGACTGCGCCAGGACTGGCCTTTGGCATCTTGCAACCACTAACTTATAATATCGATTTTAAAGTGAGACTTACACGATTGAACTACTTCAAGTTAAGTTCTATATCACTGTATAATCATTTTTTGTTTAGGTGCACACCAATATATAAAATTGTCATTGAAACTAAATGCACAAACTGTTACTACTGAGTGTCGAGGTATCGTCCGTGATACTTATCTGTAATGATAATGCATTTTGGTTATGCCTGCTACAGGAATACCTTAAACGAATAATTTCCATTACTTGTTTACTTTTCGCCACCTACCTGATCTTGACGATTTTGGGAACTCCATAGTTTGCCGTTGCCTGCTTCTCTTGTACTGCCTTGGTTCCGCTGTGGTTAGGCAGTTGCAACCCGAGAGGTTTTTTGCTGTTGAATGCTCCCATTGTGGTGGCGGCGGTCTGTTTCTGCGGCTGTGACGCGCTCCGTCTCAGCTGAGGTGGTGCAATCGTCCTCCTGTCGTTGTGACCCTCAAGTGTTCCTGTTGACGCTGTTTCTCCGGCATTGGCTGCGGCAGCGTCCGCTTCTGCGCACCTCTCGGCCACCTTGTATCTGCGGCTGTCACAGATGGCAACGCCTCGGTAGAGGGCTCGCTGGTCCTCGCATAGAGAAGCATCCCCGCCTTCTCCCCTGTCTCGATTGTCTCCGCCCGCGACTCCCACACCACCGGTATGATCGTCCTTTCCCACTCGCCGATGGTCACGACGAGCTCGGGCAGCGCCCGTCGCAGAATCGGCACAACCTATATCTGCAGGCTTAATTCCGTCAGCGATCCACGTGAGCTCGTTGTCGTCGTTCCTAGACTCCGATCCACTTGTGCTTCGTGTGCTTCGGTGTGTGTTAAGAACGTCAGCTTTACCGTGATGACATGATAGCGATGCCAGATCGGAATGTGTCTTGCCGATTGGGAACACGCGCGGAGTTGCTGTCGGACTACTGAAGACATCTGAGGAGACGACTCTAGCACCCGACGAGCAGACCGTACGGCAACACGGTTTTGGCGTTGAGTGTTTCACAGTAGGTACGGTGAACTCCTCATCGTGCACCGATGAAACTCTGAGTGACCGCAAACCTGTTCTGCTTGGTGAAATGGGTGTGCGGTCCCTTTTAGGAATTGTTTGGGGCAGCATGTTCTCCCTGGAACATTTGTCGGCATGACCTCGTCTGGGTGATGAAGACGAACAGTTGAAGTCGGAACGTGTTGCTCGATCCAAATGGGATGAGAGCGGCTTTGCAAGATCTGCCTCAGTTGACGCGGGAGGCGTTTCCGCAGGAGGAGTTGGCGGTCCACGCGATGGAGGTATAGGAATTGCTTCGTGACCATCCGTTCCACAGTCAGCGTCATTCGTTCCCTTGATAAGCGAATACCGAGCGCTCGTCCCGCGAAGAAGCGAATTCAGATAGGTGGCCCTACTTATAGGGATTTTACTTACTGATTTTGGGCTAGAAATTGATAAATTGACCTTGTCGCTGACGTCGTCTGGATGTCCGTTGGACGATGTCATCTTAAGCTAAAATGGTCCACCGGGAAAAATTGGCAATGGGCGAAGAGCAACTGAAAATAAGCATGGTTGGCAGATGATTACCCGCTTTTTCAAATCCCATCATTGATTGGATCTATAAGTCGATTGGTGCTATGTGTTATAATAATAATAATAAAAATAACTTTAATCGAATTTAGAAGCAAGGTACTGATATTTGTTAGAATTATAAAACAACTTTACCTAGGAACTCTCAATACATGTTTACAATCGAAGCTTATTTCGACATTACAGGTAATATCAATGCAGAGGGCATTGAGATAAACATCTTTAGTTATGAAGTCTATTGGGCAGGGAGCACTTGACTTTATTAGTCTCGTATAACACTTTATGATATATACTCCAGAAATGTTACTTGATCTTTTCCAGGGATGCTACTAGGTCTATTTTCTTCTCTACGCAGTATAGATTTGACTCTAGGATCGGTGGTTTCAATTGATTTCAATTACATACAGATTTTGAACGAGTTCAAAGAGCCCACTTATAAAAGAAGAGCACCAATATAGGCAGGTCTCAGGATAGTCACTAATTATGCACAAGGTTGGCGTTGCAATCTATCAGACGACCCGAATTTTGAACATGTATGAGGAAAGGGAGGGCGATTTTAAACAAATGCATTAACCCTTTCTAGTTATTTTTTTGAATTCAGAAATCCACCGCCCAGGATGCCATCGTGAGTTGCTATGCCGGCCTCAACAATCAAGAAGGAGCAGACATAATTTAGCACGCCAAATTGAATATGGAGGTAGCTTGCCAGGATGAGGATAAATTTATCCCGATAATTAGTCATATATCTCGACGATTCCGCTAGATCGTGGTTGGGGAATTGAACGAAGAGAAACAGAAATAAATGTCGGAGGAGAGAGAGAGAGTAGGTAAATATTTAAAACGGGAAAGAGACGAGATTACAATTTTATTTTCAGTACTGTGTATATGTTGCTTCGTGTGTGTGTGTGTGTGAGGCAAAGAGAGTGAGAGAGGGAGAGTCGTGTGTTTGTGTGTGTATTCTATGTGTTCATGTCACGTAGTGGTGTATAGATAAATCCCAGTAGATAGATGTATAATAAATACGTCCCACTACCACCGATGCTACCGCCACTGGGGCCTTTTTGCTCAAGGCGCAGTCACCGTCATCGCTACTACCGCCACCGCAGTCCATAGCGCAGTAGCCATTCTTTAAGAAGCATTCTTTGACAGGGCGCCGTAGGTCAGGTCACTTGTATCTACAATATCATCATGTCACTTGTCATATCACTATATGAGGCGCAAAGACATGGACAGATGTGGTGATCACGTGAAGCGACGCCCTAACGGGACAACCGAGGATAGCAGACCCCGCTCAGCAAGGCAGATTGTTGTTGCTATACATCTACTATTATATGATATGATTATGCCTATTCCTATCAAGACTACTCACTCAATTGTATACTCCTATTTCTTCTAGTTGAAACAGAATTAAAGTCATCTCTTTCCGTTTTACGAAGTCAATAACGCAGTCATTGTGACGCTCAGTATCAAATAGATTTATATACGATAGCCATCTAGAAGTAGAGATTTTACCGCAAACATTGCGGAGACATCGAGAGCTGTAATCGAGTAATATTATATTATTAATTTATTAGTTAATTACAAAAGTGGGTGACAATTGCACCCGTTGAATGTGAAATACATCTAAGAAGACCTTTCTCTATATATTCTTAATAGAATATCTAGAACAAGGAGACTTCCCCAATCCTCAAGCGTGCCAAAAATATAAATTGCGTTGCCCTTTAGATATCTAAGGAAAATCTTGGCATTAAAAATTCGTTTCACGTGATTCACCTGTAGCGGATGCTGATCTTTGTACTAATATCTGAACAAGGTTTAACGACTGTATTCCCGGTTGCCCCATTGTTTCGAAGGCTACTGGTCTAAAGTAGTGCTCATTCATCAAAGAGCGTCTTTTCTGTTCCTGGCTATTTCGGCTGTATTAGCTGTATTGTATTGTATATTATATTATTAATTTATACAACTCAGGTATGTAGATAATGGCATACATCGTAACATAAACGTATATATTTTATTATAAGATTGAAACGAACCCATGTCCATATGCATCTTCGTTTAAGAAATTATTATCGGCACATTACTTCAAAGTGACAAAATTGTTGCCACCATAAATAAACTGACTGTCGAAGATGCAATTGGTTTCAGAACCAATCAATCGAGACAAAGCCAAACAAATGGTCACACACATGATGATGATGAATGGTAGTTTTATCTTGAGCACATCTTATACCCATTTACTACGGCATTGTAAGTACTTGGGTATCAGCTACCACCAACAATCACACACAGAAGCACACAGTTACGCACAAATCGAATTATAGCCTCGTATATGGCGAACATATTGTATATATATATATATATATATATATATATGAATTGTATATATATAATATATGGTATTAGGGCATCCCCGTGCGTGTTGTGCTATCATAGTATAGTGACGCATCGAGAGAAAAGTTACCCAATCTACTCATGAGAGCTGATTGCAAGAAATTTTTTATCTGTTATTAAATTGTTTTAGAAACTCTCGTTGGAATTACAGCCTAGAGAATATGCCATTGATCTCATAAAATAAAAGGGCTCTCCCTCATTTGGCGCGGCTCATCAAAATGTAGTAAATATCAAGTGTAAATGAACGACCATGGAAAAAAAATAGTAACAGAAAACACTGTCGTTTAATTTTAAAACATTTCGAACTATATTTTAGGTAAGTACATCGACTACTCCACATAATAAGAAGCCAATTAGCCTGCATTACGTAATTGTCTTATTGAATTATTAATTGCCTGCCCGGTTACTGGCCTATTCTGCCTCTGTGTCATAGTAAGGTATATCGAGTTGCAGAGGTGGTCTTAATACTGGGCTGAGGTTCATCGGAATAGCCCATCTGTGTGATCTACCAGCAAGAACTGTAAACGATTGAGCTGCACACCTTTCGAGATATTACACAAAAACCTATGCAGGATTAAGCTGATCTATTTTAGGAAGCAACCATTCTCAGGATTAGGACAAATTCATTGCTGTATACAGAGGACAGACCAGGATGTGTGTATAAATAGCTTAATAATGCATTCGTAAACATTAAGAAGAAATATAATAACTGTGGTGAAAACTTACGCTAAATGACCTGCTAGCTCCTTTATGTCGGTAAGCATTGCCAACATCGAACTACCAATTGAATTGGCTAACTCGTGAGTTGTTCAATTGCAAATAGACAAAAATAGACAGGCCACAGTGACCACAGTGAACGAAACGCTTAATGCCAGGCAGGCCTTATGGAATCTTTTCACCTTGCACACCACTTACAACCGCATCAATTCGTTGGCTAGTTGTGTTGAGCAGACGTTTGGTTGCCGTTGTTTCCGGCGGTATTCGGAGGATACAAGTTGTCATTTCTTATGTGAATGTTTCACATCACGTGTTGCGTCATTTGAACTGTGAATGATAGATTCGATATAGCGTATAATGTCTAGACGTTGTGATTTGCTGCAAGCTGGTGATGGTGGTGGTGTTAGCAGACATGTTGTGTAGCAATGGTGATAATGTAATAATTCTTCTCTATGAAATGACGACACATGAAATTTAGTGTGAAATTGCCTGAACGGATGCTCAATGGGTAGCCAGAACAGATAGCTCTTGCTATCAGTACAGAGTTTAGAACATCAGTATGTTACTTAGATATATTATATGATATGTATGTGTTGAGAGTTTCGCCGTCGCCATAGTGTCGTTGTTATTATTACCTCGCTCAACTTGGTTGTTGGTATACGTTCACGTTCAGTATTAACCTGATATTATAAACCGACTATATTTGTTAGTGATTGACAAAGCATTCAAACATCCAAGTTATACATTCATGCTCGTCATCTGCTTTCTATACTAAATCATACTATCATTCTACGACTTTATTCATCGTCCAATTGTTCCCTACGTTCGCTGTACTCCTTGAAGAACGATTTTTTGGACCTTTATTAATTTAGTTTTTCTTCGAATTGTTGGACCTTTATTAATTTAGTTCTTCTTCGAATTTTTGGACCTTTATTAATTTAGTTCTTCTTCGAATTTTTGGACCTTTATTATTTTAATTCTTCTTCAATTATGCAGCACTTTCTATTCATTTTATCTAGTCGTATTAAAAACGGATTCGCTCAGATTTGTATTTTTCACTCACGCAATGCCAATATGAATTCATCCTGCATCAAATTATAACATAGCACATAACGGTACTTTGAAGTCTATTTTTTTACCTTATAGTTTAAATTACTTCATTCAGCAACGACGTGGTTTGTCTTTTAAACCTAAAATGATTACCAAACGCAACGAGATATGGCCCATGAAAAACATTTCCTTTTGTTTTTAAACAGATCGCATATCCAGTCCGGACAACGAAGGGCATTCGCTTGGAGCAATCTCAGATAGGTTCGTTTTGGAAAGTTACTGTGGACATACTTACATGCTACATACACTCCTCTTGGTGAGAGTCTTCAAAAAAGCTTTTTTTTTTTTATAAAGGAGGGGTGTCGGCATACTAATGTATGTCAACAACATGCATGTGACCCCCCCCCGTGGACCTGTTGACTATGTTCAACAGCACCACCCTTACCGGTATCGCATGGCGCATTCTTCAGTAAGGGCGGCGAGATGTGTATAAGCCCAGCCACGAGCATCAAACATCCTCCTCACCGTACGAACATGACGTGGTTAGCTGATTCTCAGCTTCTTCCCTTCTCTCTCACTCTCTCAAGACCTCTGTCCACTTCCCATTTGTGAACAACTACTGTGGTCAATAGGGTGTCTGTAGAAAGCCCCGTGTATGTAAACATGCAGTATTTATGACGCATACAGGGGGTGTACGTTGCCTTCCTTTCTGCACAGTGGCAGCTGTGCTGCAGAGCACATTAGTTGCCACGACTACTAAACAAATCTTATTGCGAAGATACTGCCCACAAAAGTGAATATGGCCCCACTCTGATTTGAACCTCAGGCTCCACAAAACTCCCTTCCTCAAAAAGAGCTACGCTAATTGTACATATGTAGGTGATAAGCAACGAAATCGGAGAATCAGCCTTTTCATGACTGTACATATGGTAATCCAACGATACATAATGACATGTCCGGGTATCTTTGTGTGGGATAACATTCTGCGAAATAGGTAACGTGAACGTATTTAGTTAATGTTAAAATTGATGCGTACCACGGTGGGATGATGGCATCACTTTGCGTAAAATCAACAGATAGTATCCCGTCGAAAAATGGGGGTTTTTCGCCTGCTTAACTCTGGCTTATTTCCCGAAGCCAATTAATGACAAGCATATTCCACATGTACACGCTATTGTTTTCTTGTATGCCCTTCTTATGTCACTTTCATCATGGCCTATAAGGAATGTGAAGTACGCGAGGTATTTTGCCATAGGTACCTAAGATACAGGAATTCAGTGAATTAGACTATGTCTTGAATCAGATGGTGACAGCGGAAGTAAGATCTTTTGTAGCTAACAACACCTTTATTTCACATAGTGCTCGTTCAAATACTTTATTTTAGTTTATGTTCAAATGCCTATCCAGAGCAATTGGAATTTGATTTTAAAATGGGGGTAAACAGCTTATATATATATATATATATATATATGTACATTATGTATTCTCATGTATAGCTCATACATCAGAATAAAGTAGAGAATAAATCACCCTCATGGTATAAATATTGCAGCCTATCTACTTACACATCTTATAGATCGGCGGTTAGAGATGGATTTTTAAATGTGCAGTGCTTTTATATGTATTATTAATATTTGTTAAGAAAAACTGCGTTCTCACTCGGGTCTTTAAAAACAGGTTATCTATCTGAAATACCCTTCGTTGGGGAGTGTCCAGGATAGAAATAAAAAAAGAACCCTCTCAGACTTCATCCTAGCCCGAGTCGTTCTATTTTGTTTTTTCCATCTCTCGCTTCGGGATTCATCATTATATTGGTACAACATATTTAGCAAACTGAGATTGTTAGTCCCAATAATAATAACGGCATGCTTTCTCTACCTCGTTTAAATACAACATTGTGCGCTCCGAAACCGGTTGTTTCTATCTAGGGCTAAACTACACTCATGACTTGGGTACCCCCTTTTAGTACGAGTGCAGTTTAAGAGAAACTACTTTGGAGTTTGATGATGATATTTATGAGAGCTATAGAGGGTACATATTTTTTTTTTTGGTCATCGACAATCGTATCCTAGAAATAGTTACCGAATATGTGTACATGTATATCAATATGTATATATAATACACAGAACACTAAAAAACTGCGGATAATAAATTTAACACTATATTGATTCTAGACATCGAAAGTCCATTAGAGTTAGTCTAGTTCATAAATCATTGTTCTCTTATCATAGTATAAAGATATATTAGGCATCTACAACTGTGTGTTTCTAAGATCTTTAGATATAAAGAAAGAATATAACGTATACTGTACAAACAAGAGTTTCCCACATTTGTCCACTTGAAATATATCCGGTGAACAGTGAAGCAGGAAAATACAGACAATAAAAATATCTTCCACAGCTGAAAGTGCGAGTTGTTTGCGTCAAAGCGAGCAATCGCCATATCCTCGAAATCGTCGGATTGCCAGCACGTCTGGCTTATTTCGACGCGGTGGCGTGATGCTCCCGCTATTTCTTCGGTGTAGCGTTGCAGCAAATGTCTGATGCACTGGAGACCTCCTGATGAACAACATGGGTAATGCCACTTTTAGCGACCAACATTCACTCAATTCATTTAAGCTACTTGTTTTACAATTTACCTAATACACTCCGTAAATATATTGTGATAACCAAGGGACTCGGTAGTAGGTAAAAGTATTGTAATCAAAACAGAACACCGTCGAATAAGAGCGTTTCTATTACAGTCGCCCTTCAACGCCATCCAGGTTCTCAGTTTCATTATCGCAACTTCGAAGTCAGGGAAGTTATAGCTGATGGACACGCCGTGCACCACAATAAACATAATGATGAGATGAACTAAGTAGAGGAGGTACAAATAGTTATGCTGCAACATGAGACTTTATAGACAAGACAGTGCTGCGTATAAATGCTAGAGCCGCGATTTTCTAATACAACACACCTTCAAAAATTAGCGCAAGCCTACATCATGGATGAATGTTTTATAACGAAGGGAGCTATGTTGTGGGTTGCTCTAACTTACGTATCACTATGGATTGGTTGGAGCTGGAAATCGAATCAAAAAACTAACTCGGCTCGAGAATGTATGTAGTATTATTATTGATATATTGTACTTTAATTGAATAATAATTATATTATAATAAATAATAATCATTAGTTATCATTAGTTCGTCTTCCTATTTAGTGAGGTGAGTTGTAACTATTTCACCCAGTAGCAGAGACGTTTGAGGTCCAGTTGTATGTCCGTTTGGCTGCTTTTCTTTCCACCCCAGGAGTGCTCTTAATTGGTTAATTTGTTTGTTAATCAGTACATCGAGCGCAGGCAAAACGTTCGTCGAGTGGATAATTACACAAAAATGGTATTTGCCAACGTGGCTGCAGTCTTCTTCTTCTTTGTCCACTCTAACAGAATTCATGGCATCTATTTCCTACGCGCAAATATTTCGCTAGGTCCGTCAAAAGTAATAAATACTGTGCTCTATATTGCCCATAATATCATTAAGAAAAATAAGCGGGTTCAAGAAAGCTTGAGTATTGATACGTTGTAAAACTATCCGTTGTTTTTTGGTGACAGTGAAGATGACATTTCAAAGCTATGATTCCCTAACAGGTATCTGCAGAAACTAGAAGGAAGACGTTTTTCAGAAACACCATACGTAACAACGTCATGTTTATCACCGCATACCTATACCCTTGAGACATCCTCAACCTATCGTCACAACTCAATTCAAATTTTCCTGCCGAGCACAAAACAATAGATTCCTAGAACCTCACTTTTGTCTAGACGGAATTTTTGTGGAAGGCGACACAATTTGAAATAACACAGTTGACAGACCCCTAATGCTATAACAAGAAATTATCTGGCGAGCTGCTAGCAAGAGCGTGCTATAGATGTTTAAGCCTAGTGTGAAGATTAACAGACCAACTGTAGTATACGATTGCAAAAATAACTAATAAACGTTCTGTACCTATTGTTACCCTGTAGATCACGAATCAAGTACAGAGCGTGATCGTTGGAGTTACTTTTAATTGTGATCAGAGCTTCAACTCTACAGAACTGTGTTGATGTTAAAGGTTGCTTGCTTATGCATCCGTTACTGAATTGTTAATGAACGCTTGTTTGTCCGGACCTGTTTAAAAATTTGTAATTTCATTTGGTAGTGATTGCAAATAAAGAGGATTATACCTTACGATACTGGTTCGATGAGTCAGAGTGATTAATATTAAGGGTAGAACCTCGGTGGGTTTCGCTTGGGACCGTCGAGGTATTGTCTGTGGTGGCTCTGAAAGCAGAGTTTAAAAGTTAGATGCTGTAAACCTATGTATCAGCAATTTCTGAACAGAAACGTAAAGTTAGGAATCTGGAATTATGGACTATTGGACCTAGTCACACAGGCAGAAAAATTCAGATGTATATTAGTAGATTCTATTGTGGTTACCTCCTTCTGAATATCTCGCGAAGTGAGGACACCGATTTGGTGTTTGGACAGGACCACCAATCTGCCGCCGACATAGAAGACGTCGAGAAACGTACTCCTGAAAATTGACTGATGGTCAGTTCTGCCGTTTAGCCTTAATTGCACATACGAAACTAACAAAGAACTGATAAGTCATAGCCTGCATGTTCTATTCATTCACTTGTCCTTGCAGAGAACAGGTCGCACTTTTTGACATAGGCAAGTGAAATGCACAGGGAATATATATAATTGAATTCAAAAAGTTATTTTAATAAATAGCATATAGACTAGAGCTCGATTGCCACTATATGTCGCGTTGTAGGACTCGAAGCAGTGGCCTCTGGCTTCGCAGCCGAAAACTAAAGTTCGGGTCATCGCATCGATAAACGATTGTCAGTGCTATCAAAACTGGAAAGTATATTGCGGCCCGAGAATAAAACATATCAAGCCTCATTATCCGGATGGGATGAGAAATACTTATATGAAACAGTATAAAGTCAAACACTGACCGCTTTTTCTGGCATTCAAGTCAATTCCGTCTGTCTTCGATGAGTCTGCAGAGCCTTTCGAGAAGACGACGCTACTAGATGGCTCATTAGATCTCACTAAGGGTATAGGATCACCGCTGGAGCAAAATGACGCAGATTTTAATAATTTGACAGAATACGGATCTTCAGATTTTCTCGGACATTTCTCTGACCTCGCTAAATGACCTTTTTCCAGTTCACTAGACGAAGACAAATTTGTCTGTTGGCACAATTCCGCTCCTTTGTCGTATCCAGACAGACCTCGAGATTTCGGAAAAGCCGACAACGGGTCTACTGTCACGAAGCTTGGTGCACTCCTCAGACTTCCTCTCTGAAAATATGATGGGTAAGAAAATATGTATACAAATTCCTTTAAAAAAATATGGATACGAAATTTGTATATTAAAAAAAGCATGTGTATCTTAAAGAATATATGTATATTACAGTAGTCAAGGATTTTACTTCAACATGGAATAAGCATTTGAAGCTATTTAAGAATAATTTCAACTGCATGATTACGTCAGCCCTGCTAAAAAATACATAGCTTCGTGTTCAACTTTAATCCGGACTATTGAAAAGACTGTGTTGGAACGCGGCAATCGGGACAGTAATCACGCAGTCTCATACATCCTAAATTGTATAGAAACCTTCCGAAAAATGAGCTTTTTCATTATAAGTGACAAAAAGAATCGAACTCTCCAATCCCTATCTTTTTGAGTGTAAAATGTACACATGTCTGGAACTCCCTAATTACTTGGGAGCGGTACACAACTGACATCAAATAAACGCTTCCGAATGCACTCAACCGTGTAGGCCAAAGATCTCCGTTTAGTGCCATTGTACTTGAGAAATATTCCGCTTCAACTTGAAATAAAAAGCGTTATTTTAATTTCAAGTATTTTAATTTTTTTTCGAGACGTTTATAGATGGGAAAAATGGCTTCTGTTTAGGGAAAAGTGGATTCACAGTTGGCCACTTAATTGTAATCACACATTCGAATCCAAATGTGCAACGGTTTGGATGAAATCCTTGCATCTACGTGTCTCCTGCACACGAATGCACCACGACGCCGGGCACCACTAATGCCATGTAATACGAAACATAACTCACATCAATTAGTTTAATAACTAAACCATACTACGGTGTTAAAAATGGAATCCGATAGAAATACAATATATTAAATCATCTGTTTTGCCGCACTAAACGTTAACCACGGTAAACCTTCCTCTGGGAATGCTCGTGATCCGCCTTTTCCTTCGATTATGAGGGAAACTCTTCCGCAAAGGAAGTGACGATTCATGACTTTGAGCTGCTCATTATCTCCGAGGTTCTTTGCCTCTAGTTTTAGACTACCTATTTGCGCGTTATATGAGGGTAGAACCGATGAGTTTTGTATCACTGTAACGGACGACCGAACGAGGTAATTATTTAAAAATATAAGGCTCTAAAGACAGATACGATGTGTGGTCTTTATCCAGGTGGCCACCATCTGTTTCTGTAGTCAGAACCAATGAATTCGCTTTGCGATGTAGGACACAAATTGTCTTTTGTCAAGCATTGTTTCCTTCACGACCCTGAGAGATGTTTCCGTGATGTATGTATTTGAAACAGTAATTGGCGTCGCCTGAGGTTCGTTCCTTTGGCGTAAGTCATTGGAGCTTCATGGAAGGAAACCGAGAGTTGCTGTGAAGCCAGCAATGAATAATAATAATGACGAGATAACGATTAACAACGAGATACATTTGTAAAAACGTGTTGGTCACCTATTTGAAGAGAAACCTTTGGATGAGTGAGTCAAGACTAAGTGCCTGTACGTGATACATCTGCAGTGATACTATATCATAAGAATCAACGCTCCCGTCGCATTGCTTAATCCGCGTTGGCTATCCGGCCTGGCTCAATAACTATAAGCACATCAGGTCTTGAGTTAACATTTCTGCATAACGTCCATTAGTACACGTTAGTAGGCGTCCTTTCCATGAGAATCGGGTTTAGAATTAAACCCGTAATACTGTGCAATATCATGTGTACTGCAGCTTAGTCTTGTATCTTAGAATAACCCAGATGAGTAAAATCAATCTCGAACCGTTCAGAAAATGCCTTAAACTAAATCTAACAAGACCAACACTTTTCTTATAATTATGGCTGTGGTTAGAATTGGTTGCGAATTATAATGTTCATTATAATTACTAAACTGACCGTTCGACCCTCCTGTTGGCTGGCGCTGAGCTCCTGCTTTCTTTTCTCCATTTGCTCACGAATTTTCTGTACGAGCTCCTCCAGTTCAAGAAGACAAACATTGAACGGAGCCATCTCCGAAAATCAGACTATGTCCACCGTATTTCTTCAACCTTATAATGTGGCACCAAATGAACCGCTAGCACATCACTTCCCTTTGAATGCGTTTGATACAAATATTTTATTTAATTACAAACATGGTGTGCTTGTACCACGAGCGAAGAAATCATATTTGATAGTGTCGTTATGTTGGAGAGTATGTATACCTCCATAAGCCACAAATAGCCAAACAAGAGACACGTGGCGAGTATGTCTGACGAGGCAGGTAGTAGTAATTATTTATTCACCTCGCACAAGCAGCCGACGCCGTAGGTAATGTGTTTTTACGTTCGTTGAGTAGCGTATCCTAGACTGATACAAGAACAGAGAGAGAGAGACATATTTGGCTACCGTGCCAAACATGCAGATCCTCTACCTGATCGATATCTGAACTAAGTATAATCTGTCTTACTCTACTTACAAAATATATTATTTGTTCAAAGACATTGTTGCTACATAGCGTTTAGGTATGAGACGTCAACTGTGATTGTCAAAGGTTATCCATCCTATTGAGAGTCCTGGATTGACCATTTCTAATAAAGCACGACGCTTTTAAGGTAAGTTCTCAGAAGTTGGAATATGAAGGAACGCACCGTAAAAAGACCATTACATTAACTTATTATTTTACTATGTATACATATTGCTACATTAGTAAAATACGATGCGTTAGTTAATATTTGTTTTACTTAGTATTTCATATACTATATTGAAACGAAACGAATGAAACGCGCCGATTTGTTGTCTCGCCATTGGCCGGCGATGGAGTAGTGTTGTGAGTCACTTAGCTTTGTATACCAACCGACCCCTATATTCTTTAAATATCGTAAATTCGTTATCGTTATCATCATAATGGCCAGACAATCTGGTCATAACGACGTGGCGCACAATATTGCATCAGACCCATTCCAATATATAAGTACTATACTATATATTATTAAATGACTATACTGTTGAAGATAAGTCAACGACAATAGTGAGGCCTTCTGTCAAACGGACTGAGTTGTCTCCACACTTCCGGAAATTTATATAACGTACCATGTCTCTCTATGTAAAATCCCATATTCATGTCCATCGGATTTGTTGTGTAAAATACGCAAATACATTTTAAACGTGCAAGATTATGTATTTACTGAGTGTATATTTTACTACCGTTCAGGCTTCAACGTTTGTGTCACCAGCAGCAACAAGGGCTTGGTGATCTACCGCCCAAACTGCAACTGTGTCGTATATTGATAAACTCAGCGTAAAACCATATTAACGGAACGACTTTATTATCGTAATAATTGCCCACTTACGTGAAGAACATTGGTCTGCCGATAAATATGAACAAGATGGAAGCCATGAAATTCCGTCATGGGGGTAAATGTCGGCTCGCTGCCTCGGATACACTTCATACAGAAGGAACAACTTTGAAATAAGTCAACAGCTTCAAGTACCTAGGGGTGGTATTGCCCACAAATGGCCGCTACTTCGTAGAGCACGTCATGGACAGAGGATGACGGGCGATGGTCGCGGCTATGGGAATCCGAACGCTGGCGACACTTTTACTGCGAACGGCGTTAGCTTTGTTCGAAATCAAAGTGGCACCGGTTGCTTCCAACGGTATCCAGGTTATCTGGGAGCACTTATCACAGGCACAGTTCGAAAAACTCGACCGAATAAAACCTGCCTTTCTGAAGTGAGCCCTGGGACGTCATCGCTTATCTCTGAATAGATATGTGTACCTGCTGAGTGGCATACCGCTGAGAGGACTTGAAGCGTAGGTTTAAGCTTCCCTCCACACCGGCGTACCTGGAGCTCCTCAGTATATGGGAGAGGAAGATTCGGAAATCGACCCAGATTTCTACAGGATTGGTGCTATGATCTCCGAATTCTGGAAATTGCCAGAAAGAACGAATCGACACGTTCTGACGCGGTCTGCAGTGCATGGATTTCACCATATACTGTGCTAAAGAACGGAGTTCCACGCACCTGCCGGCACCTGCTTCAGTTTGAGGTGAGGCCAACCGTGCTCCCAATACCATGCATCCGTCCCGTCCTTAGGCAGCCTTGCCGAGCGGGCTTTCTCTTGAAAGTTTAAAATTTTTGAGGCGTTTATACAAGACAATTGTATTTTTATAAACATAAATAAAATTGACACCTTATGAAAAATAATGATATAAGGGGCAAGTCTGGTCCATCATCAGCAAAATCGTGAATTTAATATTCTAATTTTACTAACACTTCTAGGTTCGGTTTTTTCGACGGGTTTACATTGCTCTCGTTTTCTATTCTAATGCTCTTGCTAGCATACTTCCTATATTTAATTTATTAATAAACATATCGTACTTATTTATAACATCTTGTTTGCGTCTTCATCTGGATCCGACCTGTATTATTCCGGTGTTGTAATTCAATAAACATTTACAATATATAAGAACTGCCTTATAAATCTCATCATTTAGAGCAACACCCAAAAGACCAACTGAACTGACACATTTGAAAGATCTTCTCGCTGGGGGTCTGTTTTTAAGCACTTAAGAACGCATCTATTGAAGTAGAGCGTTAGCATAGTAACACTAAATTGGTTATAGTAACCTGTGCCCGCCACCTAAAAGTTGAAATATTTAGAGGCTAAGACCCATTGAACAAGCCTTGTTCATACATTTAATCTATTCTGAATACCTACTGTTATCTAAATTTCGTTCTCAACTGGCGGATTGAAGTAAAATAGTTGCACCGAAGGCCGATTCGTCCAGTAAAGCCAATTTCCGGTTAGGTTTGGCCGAAATATCGTAATCACGATATCGACATGTACTCTGTACGATACAATATGTATAGCACTCTGCTATCTTGTAAGGTTGTCTGGAGTACAGCTAAAAACTAACTGTATCGATCAATTTCAACGCTAAGTCTGCCACAGCTGTAAGGCAGATATTTGGCTTTCTGAAGGCCAATAATAATCTGATCATAGAACTAATAGTCAGCGAGTAATTCTCAAATCGACTAATTGGAAAGTTGCATCCCTATAGAATTTGAAACCATAAAAAAGTCCAGCGCGACCTACTTCTTCGTCTAGCTGTCTATCTGAATACCGCCAACCATTGCAATGTGTGTAAACGCTTGTTTTTCTCGCAGCAGCAGTAAGACCATTATCTAGATACGTCCGTTTTATTAGGGATTATATGATGTAATCACAACAGTAAACAAGAATGAGTAATTATCGCTTGCGGTGATTTATTTCTCCAACGGGCGAAATGTAAACAACTTCACAGAAATGCCGAAGATGTGATTGAAATACATGGCCGAGTTTTTAACGGCACCGCTCCACCACATGTGCACGCTTGAGTATTTCCTACATTGATGATTATATGTTTACGTATGCAAAAGGCGTCAATTTACATGAAATTAGATATCTCCCCAAATATGCAGATTTGCGGCACAGATATGAACATTATAAAAACATAATTAAATAATATATATATATATCTCCCAGATATGAGGAGTGGGTGAACAGGTGGGCCTCCATCCAGCCCGGGCAACTGGGGCACTGGACGAGGTCACTGTTGCCGGACCTCCGGGCCAGGTTAGCGGCCTGTCACGAGTCCCACTCCTACCCGCTGGCTCAACTTCTCACTGGCTAAGGACAGTTCCAGCAGTACCGTCACAAGATCGACAAAGCGGCGTCCCCAAAGTGTACGTTATGCACCTTGGGAGTCGACAACACGGCGCGGCACACCTTCGAGGCATGCCCTTGTTTCGAAAAGCTCCGGCGAAACCTCGCGGCTAGAGTCGCACAGCCCCTCCCGATTTCATGCGGGGATATGGCCGCCATAATGATGGGAGACCGAGAGGGATGGGCCAACATCCGAAGATACGCCGAGGCGGTGCTCAAGGACAAGGAAAAACTAGAGCGGCAGATCGGAAGGGGTGACGTTCTCTAAGGGTGTCAAACGTTGGGGGTAGGGACCGGATTTTTTCAGGGCCTCTGTGAGGGTATGCCGGATTGCGGCGGTTTTCCAGGGGGTTCCCTCCCGCTTGGGAGGCGTGGGGAAAGTGGGGTAGGTATTTCCGTTTTTTCCTCATAAATAAAAAAAAAGATATCAGGAGTACAAGCTTTTGTGTAATTATCGTCATCAGAAACAAGCCAGAGAGCATCCACACTTCTTTAGTGGTGTCTCACACTATTGGAGAGCAAATCAAAAAGCCTTGCGTGATCGAGGCCGATAGAGGTTTCTTAGAGCAACTATTATAGCTATTAAAAATCATAGCAGACTGGATCGCTTCTTTCAATAATTATTCGGAGGAAAGAGGTCGAATATTGGCAACGATTGTCAGAGGTGGCCTCCGTTGCTGCTACCACTGCAATCTATGACCTTGTCATAAAGACACATATTGAGTAATCTTGAATTCAGTGTCAAGGTGTTGAACCCATACATTGACATATTAAGTAGGTAACATAAGTATGATGCAATACCGTTTTAAATAAATAATAAATATGCAAAATCGTGGTCGGAGAAAAACGGTTATGTGATTAACTGGTTGAATTTAGATGATGGTCGTTTAGAGGCAGATAGCTCGAAGGAACGATGCACATTATATCTGTATGCATAATTTAATATCAATCGTAAAATATTTATCACACTATGTATGCTTTCGGCAAGGCTCTGTCTTAAGAAGCACTGCCGAAAGCAGTACCGTGGACGTTACATGTTGGCTATGGATGAGCCCGGAAAATTTACCTACTAGGTAAATTATTTGACTAATTGTATACCTCATGACTGTTCATATTTGGGGGTATATTCTTACGTGTCATTTTTAACCCGGACGAAGCGAATAAATCCGGATTGTTAAATGCATTTAGCGGTGATTTATATTTTCTTTCACTTTCTATAAGGACTATTTTCTTATTTAGCTTTACATTTGAAGTATCTGATCATCTAGCAGCTAAATATCAGTGAGTGAAAAGTATTCCCTTGTGGTAGTAGTACTCTCCTAATATAATAGTACCGATAACCCAAAAAGCGTAATTGGTAGTGGGTATACAATAACGAACGGGCGTAATTATACCTATAATGCATGCATAATATAAACGAACCCTACATAAATAAGACACTGCCCCGTAGTCTGTTCTGAAAGGACTGTTGAACCCATAATCTATTTAAATTGCGTCCACATAGCTTACAAGTAATATGGAACCTTCTTGTTGGACTTAGGCCAACAGCTTGATAGATAGATAGTATAGCAGATTTCACGTTTGTCAGTCACTAGACAATATTGTTTTCGATCTAAAGCATGAAATACATAAAGGTTATTTCACGTGCGCCGCACCAAACACCGCTATTGTATTAGGCGGCGACCTTCCACTTAGCTATGCTTGTCATATTTGTTTTATCTAACATGCAACAAACGACAAAAGCGGTCTTAAGACTGGCCAACTCTATACAGCAAAATGGTGGCATGATAGATGACGCCATATGATTATTATTATTGCTACTATTATTTTATAAATAAGCATTTTTTTTCACAAATAAGCATTTTCTATATATACGAGATAACTGATGCGAAGTTGTTGCCCTGACTTCCGACAATAGCGATAGATATATAATAATACCATCGAGACATCTGCGAAGCTCAACAGGGTCCCCGCTAACCGTTGGGTGACGTCACCCACCAGGGTCACGCGCGCGAATTTTGTATTCATCTGAACCTCCGATTTATCAAATGCGAAGTATAATTGCTTTCGACTTAGAGCGACAGGTCACTGGAGACAATCTAACGTTTCTGTGTTTTGATTCAAATGATGGTCTAGGCTAATAAAATCTGTAACACCGTAACACGTGCACAGCAATTTTCTTAGGGACAGGCAATTTTGTGCCGGGCACAAACCTTCTGAAAAAGACCGATTTCGTAACGAATCCGCAGTGTAACTAGCGAGCTGGAGCCGAGCATCCAGTCAACACGCTTTGAGTCGCTTCACTGACCCCGTAGTTCTGAAGTTCTAAGATAGCTTGTTTGGGTTCGCGTATCTGATATCCACTGGGGCATTATAGTGAATGACTGCTGCCGCCCTCTTAATTATATTGTGCCGCCAACTCTCACTCAACGGGCAAGCAATATAAACGCGAGCGGTGAAATCGTCTTGTGTCAGAATTTTACGGGAACAACGCAAAGTGAGAAGAACTTCTTGTAAATCAGCAAAGAGGCAACACGGAAATCATTTAAGGTTAGATAGAGAGAGAGATAGAGACAGGATCAACTCGAACAGAAAAGCTACATTTTCTTGGGAACTTATTTGTTAACCGTCGAATAGGAGCGAGCGCGGTTTAGCACAAGAGCGTCATCATAGGAACGGAATGCAGTTTCGGTTAGCTCTTCGTCTAGTTGTGGCCCTCATGATTGCGGTGTGGACAGTTCAAACGCCTGTCAGTGAAGCCAAAAAACTCAAGAAGATACTTAAAAAAGGAGTTCCGCTAGCTCTCATTGGAGCAGGTGGATACGGACTCGGTGCTTACAGCCACCAACAACCTGCGCAAAAGCCTGTCAAGAACGTCTACCACATCAATGAACACCATCATCATCATCATCAGATCAGCGGCTTTAAGGGTGCAACCGTTGGATGGGGTGGTTACGGTGGAGGATTCTGGTAGCAACGTGTGTGAACATCTAACGTATACTTCAATACATTGCTACCGTGCGGATGCGCCATGCTCTACGACCCTTTATTCTCTACGCAACGTAGCGGGGAATCAGCGGCGGCTGTGACGTGCACAACGCACGTGGATCTACGCACGTGGATCGCGTTTTAATTCGATAACTTATTTATGGAGAGTTCGTCCGATCACAATTACTGGAAACTACTAATCTTATTACCAAAAAAATGGTGTCGCTTAGCGTGATTAATCACATTATGGAGATACGTACACATTGCAGTGGCATCAGTTGTGTTATTGTAAATAAAATTGTAATTAAATAAGAGAAATTTGGACGATCTGAGATTCATTTGTAAACATAAAAATTATTAATAACTCAGCCCAGATGAATGTTAGTCCCACTTCGTTTTTAGTAATCATGGGAGTCATACAAAGTTTGGAAGATAAGTTCTTCTTTTAACATAAAAAGGCCCCAGCATTATGTGTACGCAGTTCGGAAGGTCACGTCCTTAACTGATTAAAGACCAAGGTTCGATTATCCATTAGCGGTGAAGCAAGCGATTATGACGTTTCTTCAATAGACAGGATTCGCTCTCTATGATGACTGTTTCGTCTAGTCTTCGTAGCAGAGTACGTATTGAGCGCCACGTGAATCATCTGAGACCGGTTAGGAATGCGCCAGGGACATATGATATATATAATATATATTCAGCAGGTAATCAAACCACGTGCTACTAAGCGAATGCCACCGCCGCCGCATTTCCATCCGAGGTCCATCTTAAGAAGCAATACCGAAAGCAGTACCGTCGACCCTAGAGACCCTGTAAAATCCTACATTAAGTTGGCCTATAGCAACTCGACCGTTTGAACAAGTGCATGGCAATTGCTTCAATGCGTGGAAATTTAACCTGAAGCGTTGGATGTCGTGTTCACTGTTCGTGTCAGCGCGGTGGCTTGGACGGCTAAGTCTCTGGCTGTCGGAAGCCAGAGGCCGCAGGTTCGAGCCCCTCTGTGTGACATATAAGAGCTCCTTTGATAAATCAATAAACATTTACCATTTACTGTGTGGGTGCAAGATCTTATAGGCAAAGGGCATCCTAACTAGTTTCCTAGGAGAGTAAACTAGGAAGGTGATCCCTTATACGGTGGTCTTCATTACCTTAAGACACCCCTCTATATTTCAACAAATCGTTACAAAGAGCACACATTTGAGGCATTTATTCTGTATGAGATTAATATAGGTGTCAAATGACATACATACCACAAAGAACAGCATATATGACAGCGTATGCATCCGGCTACAATGACTGTGCCATTTTTCGGGTGTTTAAAATGACAAAACACTCCCAGTTATCGAGTGTTTTCGCTGAGTTGATTCTCTCTTTCTTGTGCTAATTAGTACCGTGTGGCCCCGCCCTTGGTAACTTTAACGTTAAAGATTCGGTTTGGCATACTACCAACGAGATTTACCAGAACCCCCTCCCAGGCCTCCAACGTCGCCTCTTGTGTTGCTTCCACGGATGTATGATGTCGATTCGACGCATGCAGTCGTCGGGAAAGAATGCCCCAGAGGTTCTCCATTGGAGGACATGCTGGCCACTCTAGAGTTTCAACTTTGTGCTGTCGTAACCACGCACGTGTACACGCGCTGTCTCTCAACATCTGCTGATAGTCCTCGCTTTTCCTCGGGCAGTCATGTGGCGTTGTTGAAGACGAGGTCTTGTTTTCGTTTGCGCTTGTATGATATGCGAATAACGTTTAATTGGCATTAAAACTGTTTATCTACAAACTCTTGCCTAATTGCTTCAGAATTGCTGGTCAAATTCGGGGTCAATCGGCAAATGTGCATGGCAGTTTTTGTGCTCATTAGTATCATACTTCGACGGACTGAGTAAATAATTTTGCACTACGCAACGACATCTGCCAATTTTTCTGGGAAGTACAGCCTGCGTTTTTCCTGCTCGGTGTAAAGCAGTAATAACTGCCTTCTGTGCATCAGCAGGGCTCGAAGCGTGTCCCATGACTATAGCACAGCGTGAATGCTCAACATAAACTGGATAAACTCAGCGAGAACTCTCGATAACTGAGGGTGACTTATCTTTATGAACATAAGAATAATGATACATTTCGTGGTAGCGCGTAAAATGTGTATGTATACCATTTGTGAAATGTACGTTATTTGACCAGTACATTCATTTAATACAGAATAGATTCCTCAAGTGTGTGCTCTTTGTAACAATTTGTTGAAATATAGGAGGGTCCACTGTATATTAACATTTGTGTATATGTCACATATGTTTGTATTACACATACCTATGTGTAATGTCACATATGTTTGTATTAGACATAAATATGAGTATATGTCACATATGTTTGTATTAGACATACCTATGTGTGATGTCACATATGTTTGTATTACACATACCTATGCGTATATGTCACATATGTTTGTATTAGACATAAATATGAGTATATGTCGCATATGTTTACACATGACAAATATCACCTACCCGACGGTCTGTAGGGTAGGTTGCGATAGCGTGATGGTATTCGTGATAGACGGGGTATTCGTAAATCTGAATTTCACGCTTCGTCAGGATGGTGCTTGATCGTATCCCGTTACCTATCTCTAACGACAACACGGTTCTTTGGTGCGTACTGATCGCCGTCTCGTACGTGACTGACTCTCCAGAGACCGGAGAGCGTCTGCTTTATTGTTGCACCAAGGATACAAGTTTGGTGCGAAGTTTGCTGAATGCGTACCTATGTACGTGTGTCGCACACACGCTCAGGACAATCGGAGCGTCATAATTATTGTACATTTCATTACAAGTCCCGTGAATGAATTATTGAGCCTTCGATTTCGGCAACACTAATGTAATAGGACATCACAATTATTGACAGTCCACCCTGCGAGGTATCCGGGACAGGTTACCTCGCACGGACCCGTTTACTAAACATTATACAATTTCTAACGGACAGAGAAGTTGGGCTGCACGACGGGTGACATAGCCATTTGCGTATTTAATCGTATATGTCCGTATTACACCATCTCGTCCGGGGTGGCCTTCTAGAACGCGAACCAGGTTCCACTTGACTCGAGGGATGTTGTCTTCCTTCAGCAAACACACATCACCGACTGCGATTGTGCGCGGCCGTCCTCTATTGTCTATGTTCGCAGTGCGTAGCTGAAGCAGATATTCGCGGAACCACCTGGTAGATAGCGATTTGAAGTAGTTCGTCCTTTGAAGGAGCGTCGAACGTAGCTGGTCGGGGTACGGCTCGTCTGGCACCCTACCATTTGGGCCGAGGCCGTCGAGTGGTATTTCTGAGCAGAGCGCAGACCTGATGGGGCCTCCATGGATGAAGTTGGCAGGCGTGATCGCTGGCGGGGCGTCCAGGTCACCACTGACGTACGTGAGTGGTCGGTCATTGATCACGGCGGCGAGTTCCGAGACGACGGTCCTGAGCTCTTCGAAACAAAGGAGACTCCGACCGAGCGTCTTAAAAAGCGCTACCTTAAATGTTCCAACCAGACGTTCGACAAACCCGGTGCGCCACGGCGCGCGAGGACAGCTGAACGACCATTCAATCCGACGCATTGCGAGCAGTTCGCGAGATGCCGGATCGCGCACTGAGTTAAAGAGCTTCTTGATGTCGGTGGCGGCCTTGGCAAATGAGCGCCCGTTATCAGAGATCAGTCGGGTGCAGCCGGGATGAGTTGCGATGAAGCGACGCAGGGCGAGATGGGTGTCAGATGCGGTCATCGTGTGTACCAGTTCAAAATGCACAGCACGGGTGCTTGTGCAAGTGAACAGCGCGACGTAGGCCTTTGCTGTTGCGTCCTTTGTGCGAACGTAAAATGGTCCACAAAAGTCCAGTCCCGCCGAATTAAAGGCAACTAAGAGCGTAAGTCGCTCTGGCGGCAGCGGGGCTTGGACCTGGTCGGCAGCGACCCCATGGGCCTTTCCACAGGTGACGCAACGATGGAGGATCGACTTGATCACCTGACGGGCTCGGGTAACCCAGAACCGGCGCCGAAGCGCGGAGAGGATGACGTTCACGCCGAAATGAGCGTTCACCCGATGATGATGCAAAATGAGCAACCTAGCCAGACGTGACTCTCCCGAGAGTACAATTGGGTGAGTCTCATCATGGCTTAAGTGCCGACCCTGGCGTCAGTCGGGTCTTCACTCGCAACAGGCCATCGTTGTCGAGGAACAGGTTGAAAGAGGCGAGTGGTGACTTCGTCGATGGTCGTTCGCCACTCCTCACTGCTGCCATTTCGTGCGCGAAGTAGTGATGCTGGGTTACTTTGATCAGCAGTCCTTCGGCGGCTTTGCGGTATTCGACATCCGACGCCATGGGTGGTGTTTCAGCGCCCCTTTCCGTGCGCTGTCGGCACAGTCGGACAAATTTCTGCACCATAACCATGACTCGGATTGCGCTTTCAAGGCTGCTGAATCGGTTGAGATCGATGACGGCTGCAGCAGTGGTTGCAGCGGCGGCGATGACACGGCGTTCGCAGGCGATGTAAGGTTGTTGTTGATTTTCGGCGGGGCGCAATTTTTTACACGGCCTGTCTTCTTCACGAAGTTGCAGCCATGCTGGGCCCGACCACCATTCTTGATTAGCCGCAAGTTCCGTAGCCGAGATTCCTCGGGTCGCAATATCCGCAATATTGGACACTCCCGGCAAATGGTACCAGTCGTCCGGAGTTGACAACTGCTGTATCTCAGCTACGCGGTTGCACACAAATGTTTTCCAACGCGCCGGTTGCTCCGCGGTACACCAGTAGTACGTCGCCGACGAGTCCGTATAATGGAAGACTTTGTCGACCGCAGCCATGAGCTCCAGTCGCGGCAGAGTGAGTGTGTTGCGTGGTGCGAGCCGGGACTTGGCCATCAATAGCACGCAGTCGCTGGTACCATCGGCGTAGTTGGTCTGCAGGTAAGCCGCAGCTGCATAGGCAGCTTCGGACGCGTCCCCGAAAACGTGTTGATGATACGTTTTGACGGGCTTATTGGACGGACTGTATTGGCGGACGATGCGCAATTCGAGCAAATCGTTGAGCTCCATCGCCCATTTTTTAAATTCTTCGAGTGGTGCGCCTACAATCTCTTCGTCCCACTTCAGTGATTGACTCCAAAGCTGCTGTATGAGTCGTTTGCCACGGAGGGTGTACGGTACCAACCATCCAATCGGATCGAAAATGGATGCGACGAATCGCAGCACCATGCGTTTGGTCGCCCTGGAGAGTGAGGTGGTCTGCCTGGCGAGTGACGTAAGCTGGACGCGAAGATGATCGGAAGCCGGAGCCCATACGACGCCAAGTACCTTCAAAATTGCGCCCTCGTCAGAGCACGCGCCAGCCGACTGCATACCACATGTCCTGAGGTAATCCACCACGCCGGGCGAATTCGTTTTCCATTTCGCCAGTCGCATGTTTGCTGACTCGAACCATGTCAGCGCCTTGCCGATGAATAGCGTGGCCTCAGACGTCGTGGGAAAGCTTCGGAGAAGATCGTCGTGGTATAGTGATTCACCCAGCCTATGTACTGCGGCCGGGTCCACCCGTTTGAATATATCACGAAGTGTCGCTGCCAAGAGGAATCCGCTTGGGACGGCTCCCCACGTAACCTTCTTCATTTGATAGCAACGTATGCGATCGTCGTTTGGACCTTGCCAGAGGAATCTGAAAAGCGGGCGATCGCGTTCAGCAAGGTTGAGCATCATGTATGCTTTCGTGATGTCCGCCGACACGGCTACGCGGTGCAACCTGAAGTTTAGCAGTAGCTTCACAAGGTCAGGGTTGAGATTTGGTCCTGGCAGAAGGTGGGAGTTCAGCGACGTTGTTCCGGGTGCAGATGCCGAACAGTCGAAAACTATTCGCCACTTCTCTTTCCCGTCTGCCTGCGTGATCACTTGGTGGTGCGGCATGTAGTAGGAACCGTCGTGTTCTCCAGCCCGTGCGCGCTCAAAGTCCGTCACTTCTTCAGCGTGCCCGTCGTTCAAGAACGCCATGATCTCGTCGTTGTATCGCTGAAACGCGGTAGCATCGCGAAGCAAGGATCGTCGCTTAGACGTGAGCCGTCGCACTGCGGTATCGAGGTTGTTAGATAATTCGGAGATCGAACTTCGCTTAGGCATAGTGACTGTATACGCGTTTCCGTCGTAGACCAACCCTGCATTGAATTGCTTCACCGCCTCGTCTTCTTCTGCCGATTGTGCGCTGGCTGGTGCATCGGTGACACCCACGGCCTCCAGGGACCACAGCCGTTCCAGGTCGCGCGCTGGCTTCGAGAGAGCAGCTGCGCAGCATACCGCGTGGACACGCGCAACGTTGACACGTGTCGTTCCAGTCGAAACCTTTCCGGCGATGACCCAGCCAAACTTTGTGTCCGTCCCCACAAGCCCCTTGGTTACGTCCAGTAATGGACTCCGACGCACGATGCTGTAGTAATAGTCGATGCCGATGAGGATAGCCGGCGGGTCTGGGTTCGCTCCGTCGAGATGCGTGGGGTCGGCGAGCTCATGCGTTCGCCCGAAGGTTGCGATCGCTTGCAACTCTTGCTTCGAGCAGCGGTTTGAAGGATCCACTTGGAAATCGTACGAATAGGCTGAGATGTCAATGCGAGTCGGATCGTCGTGACAGCTTTCCAGACAGATTCGGTAACGTTGCATCGTCGCTGTTCTAGCCCCGGCCACTCCCTTGATTGTAAGCTCGGCTTGGCTCTGCGGACGAACTCCGTGGAGTTTACCAACTGTTGACGGTAGCACAAACGTGAGGTCACTTCCGGGATCGAGGAAGAGTCGGACGGGAAAACGCTGACCGCCGTGTACGATCTGAGCTCGGGCGGTCATCACAAGTGAGGATGGCATAGCTACACATGACATAGACGACACTGATCTTGAGGTGGCTCCATTCAAAGTAGCAACGGCCGTGGTGGTCGGTCGCTCACTGGGGGGATGTAGGACTGTGTAATGGTCCCGTCCCTGACACGTACGGCACGGCACTTTCACACCTACGCACTGTTCGCCGTTTAAATGTCGTCGGCCGAGACACACAAAACAACGATTTTTCCGTTCCAGTACAGCTCGTCGCTCCTCATAGTTCATTGCACTAGAACACCGAGAGGGACGATGCGAGACATCGTTGCAAAATACACACGCTCGAACATTTCGTTGGCTTGAATTGGTACTAGTGGTGGTGGCAGCTACCGTTGTTCGACTCTCATATGGTGGCGGATATACAGCTGATCGGTTCGAACGTTGCCGCGGGGGGTACTTCGGCCGGTGGTGTTGCATGTTGGGCACACTGCTCTCCTTATCGGTTCTATGAGGCTGGTAAGTGAGCATTACTTGTTCCTTGTGGTTGGTGTACCGACGAAGGTAGTCCACTAAGCTTTGAATACGTTTTGCCGCTGCGCAGCCCGACATTTCATCAGCTGTCTCACTGGCGTCGTTGGGACCGCCGCTTGAGCCATTCGGAGCAACAAGTTCGTCTCTTCGCTTGGACTCAGCATGGTCGAATAAAATTTGTTCGGGGATCGCTCGGCTTATCGCTGCCTCGTAGGTAAGCGCAAACTGGGCCAGGTCGACGTTAAGACCCTCCATCTGCAAGATAGAACCTTGCACGTTGTTCAGTAATTGCCGTAGGCCCCTGACGTCACTTGTTGACTTCACTACAGGCACATTTAGAACGCGGTCAAGTGTTCTGGCGCGCTCTATCGAGACCTTCCCAAAGTTTGCATTCAACAGATGGAGCGCTGTGTCGTAGTTGGAGTCGCTGATTTGCAAATGTTGGATCAACTCTCGCGCAGGTCCGCGCAGCAGTTTCAATAGAGCAATCAACCGTTCCGTTTTGGATGCCGATGTGCGCCTGGCCATCCAACTATCGTATTGTTGACGCCAATGACGGTAGTTGGTTTGCGTTCCGTCGAATGGCTCAGGTTGCGTGTCGAGCGTCGGCGGCGGCGGGCACAATGCGACGGAGGTCACAGCAGCATGCTGAGCATTGTTGGACAAGATTGCCTGCTGATTGCTAGCTGCACCGACATCTGGTGACCCAAGATGACAGGCACGACCTGAGTCTCGGCCGCTCAACAATTGCTGTAGTTTAATGACGTAGCGATCCATCTCTGAGTTGTGGACACAACTCTCGTCGATGTCCCGTTCCAGTGCTTCAGCAGACATATCAGGGTGGTCCTGCACCTTGTCGTCAAGTTCTTCAATGACTCTTTGGCGTACTTGGATAAAACGCATAGCCGCATCAAGCTCCAAGGCGGTAGCTGGCTCACTTTCATCACGGTTAGTCACAGCTTCAAATTCTTTTACTTGCTGATTTCGAGTTCGCGTCCGGCGTTGTTTTAAGGTGCTAAGCCGTGTCGATGATTGATGAACACCGCTTCCTGCTGGCAGCGGTGGTTCCGTGGTGTTTCGTTGATTCGGGGGTGGGCTATGGTCAAGTGCCATATTTCTTCAACTCGTCCACGATACAGTTACACGTCAGAGTCACAGTCACAAGCACAGTTTGTCACAGTCACACTAGGGGTTGGTCCCTTAGACGGCACAAATCCACCAAATTTTTAGGCGATCCGATTACACACCTTACAATGCACTGCTCGCTGGTTTATGCCCTTTCTTTAATTACTCAGATCGGGCGTATTCTTCCATGCACATTTGAAGACAGATCGTTACCCGACATTCTGTAGGGTAGTCTTCTATAGGGTTACGTCGCCACTAAACTTCGCAAAGTCACGCATGACACACCGCAAGGCACGGTAATGCGCGATTCGGGGGGGGGGGGGTTGTCGACTGGTTTCGGCAAATTCGTAATCGAAATGGCCTACTCTGCAGTGAAGGTGGGTAACGGATTGGTAGTTTATCCTGGCCACGGCACCACTGAGAAATATCACCTACCCGACGGTCTGTAGGGTAGGTTGCGATAGCGTGATGGTATTCGTGATAGACGGGGTATTCGTAAATCTGAATTTCACGCTTCGTCAGGATGGTGCTTGATCGTATCCCGTTACCTATCTCTAACGACAACACGGTTCTTTGGTGCGTACTGATCGCCGTCTCGTACGTGACTGACTCTCCAGAGACCGGAGAGCGTCTGCTTTATTGTTGCACCAAGGATACAAGTTTGGTGCGAAGTTTGCTGAATGCGTACCTATGTACGTGTGTCGCACACACGCTCAGGACAATCGGAGCGTCATAATTATTGTACATTTCATTACAAGTCCCGTGAATGAATTATTGAGCCTTCGATTTCGGCAACACTAATGTAATAGGACATCACAATTATTGACAACGCATATGTATTATTACACATGTGTGTATGTGATATGTGTATGTATTACGCATGTGTTTATATGTGATATGTGTATATATTACACATGTGTCTATATGTGATATGTGTATATATTACACATGTCTGTATATATGCTTTTGCTACCCTTGCGGTTTCTTTAGGCCTACCCAAAATGGAGATATAGACCCTGGAGTCCACGCAGTATACTGCTATACGCAGTATACACACGTCTATCCCGGAAAGGGGTCGAAGAAGACCTTCATCGCCAAGTTTCACAGGAATCAGGCGAGGGAGAGAATCAAGACCAATAGCCAGGGCAAGGGCAAACTTTCTAGTTTCTGCAGGTAACAGTGGTTCCCAGCTACTTCCAGCTTGTTTCCTTCCAGAAGCGAAACAGCTGGTGTGACGGATCCAAAGGTGTGAGTTTTGCCGACTCGCAAAGGGTATAGGTTAAGTCTTAAACCGGTATATCTTGGGAACGGTAGGTCGTACGGAGCTGCCATTGAGGAGATGGTGGACCAAATGATGACCTGGGCGGAGGGATGGCGGGAAACCTGCCGTTTCTTCGACGAGACGATGGCCGAGAAAACCAGGCTCGTGGAGGCCCGCAGGGCTCGTTTTGGAGATGCGCCGAGATGGCTTCGACGACGACGAACGGCGGGGGTCGCGGATGACAACGACCAGGCCGACCAGTAGATCGGTAGAGAGAGCTCCTTGACTCGGGTTCCGAAGTAATATTCCCGCAATACCGGGCCCGGGGAGAGAAACGTGGAGATGAGGGAGGGTCTTTTCACGGGACTCTCCTGGGGTTTAGTCTCGGCGGACATAAGATCTGAGCCGCCGAAGGCGGCTTACCATCAGGCCACCTGGTAGGGGGGCGGGTTTTAGAAAAGAACCTGCCTCGAGTCCGACACAACGTCCGTAAAAGGATTCCCTCCTCCACGGTGAAAAAAAAAAGTCGTACGGAGCTGATATTTAGTGGCTTGTCGAGCTCTCGACTGAGTTGGCCCAACCGAGCCGATGAAAGAGGTGCCAAGGTCCCCGTCGAACAAGATGAGGCGGCGATGGGTTTCGGTCAGGAAGGCCAAGGTCAGACGACGTCGATCCCAGTTATCACACTGGGCGACGACGACGACACGAACGTAAGTTGCACGGAGGAAGGAGGCGAGCACAGGGACGCCAGCTCCTCTGTCAATAATTGTGATATTGACATATTGTGTTGCCGAAATTGCAGGATCAATAATTCAATTCACGGGACTTGTAAGAAAATGTACAATAATTATAATGTTCCGATTGTTCTGAGCGTGTGTACAACACACGTACATAGGTACGCATTCAGCAAACTTCGCACCAAACTTGTATCCTTGGTGCGGCAATAAAGCAGACGCTCTCGGTCTCTAGAGAGCAGTCACGTACGAGGCGGCGATCAGTACGCATCGAAGAACCGTGTTGTCTTTATAGATAGGTAACGGGATACGATCAAGCACCAGTCTGACGAAGCGTGACATTCAGATCTACGAATACCCTTTCGATCTCGAATACCATTATCCTATCGCAGCCTACCCTACAGATTGTCGGGCAGGAAGATTTCTCAGCGGTGCCGTGACCAGGATAAAGTACCAACCCGTTACCCGCCTTCACTGCAGAGTAGGCCACTTCGATTACGAATTTGCCGAAGCCAACTGACAACCCCCACCCCGATCGCGCACTACGTGCCCTGCGATGCGCATACGTGACTTCTCGTACCTAGGTAACCCGACAGCAGACTACCCTACAGAATGTCGGGTGCAAATCTGTCTTCAAATGTGTGTTGAAGATTACGCCCGATCTGAGTGATTAAAAGAAAGGACATAAAACAGCGAGCTGAGTGTTGTAAAGGGATATGATTGGATCGCCTAAAATTTGGCGGATTTGTGCCGTCTAAACGACCAGCCGCTAGTGTGGCTGTTACAAATTGTGCTTGTGACTGCGACTCGGACATGTAACTATATCGTGGACTAGCTGGACAAATATGGCACTTGATCATAGCCCACGCCCGAATCAACGAAACACCACGGAACCACCGCTGCCAGCAGGAAGCGGTGCTCATCAAACATCGACAAGGCTTAGCACCTTAAAACAACGCCGGACACGAACTCGAAATCAGCAAGTAGCAGAATATGAAGCTGTGACTAACCGTAATGAAAGTGAACCAGCTACCTCCTTAGAACTTAATGCGGCTATGCGTTTTATCCAAATACGTCAAAGAGTCATTAAAGAACTTGACGACAAGGTGCAAGACCACCCTGATATGTCTGGTGAGGCACTGGAACGGGACATCGACGAGACTTGTGCCCACAACTGAGGGATGGATCGCTACGTCATCAAACTACAACAATTGTTGGGCGGCCGAGACTCGGGTCGTGCCTGTCATCTTGGGTCACTAGATGTTGGTGCAGCTAGCAATCAGCAGGCAATGGCCAGGCGCACATTGGCATCCAAAACAGAACGGTTGATTGCTGTATTGAAACTGCTGCGCGGACCTGCGCGAGAGTTGATCCAACATTTGCAAATCAGCGACTCCAACTACGACACAGCGCTCCATCTGTTGAACGCAAACTTTGGAAAGGTCTCGATAGAGCGCGCCAGAACACTTGACCGTGTTCTAAACGTGCCTGCAATGAAGTCAACGAGCGACGTCAGGGGCCTACAGCAATTATTGAACAACGTGCAAGGTTCTATCGTGCAGATGGAGGGTCTTAACGTCTACGAGGCAGCCATATGCCGAGCGATCCCCGAACGAATTTTATTCGACCATGCTGAGTCCAAGCGAAGAGACGAACTTGTTGCTCCGGGTGGCTCAAGCGGCGGTCCCAACGACGCCAGCGGGACAGCTAATGAGATGACGGTCTGCGCAGAGGCAAAACGTATTCAAAGCTTAGTGGACTACCTTAGCCGGTACACCAACCACAAGGAACAAGTAATGCTCACTTACCATAAGAAGATCAGTGTGCCCAACATGCAACACCACCGGCCAAAATACCCGCCGTGGCAACGTTCGAACCGATCAGCTGTATATCTGCCACCATATGAGAGTCAAACAACGGTAGCTGCCACCACCACTAGTACCAATTCAAGCCCACGAAATGTTCGAGCGTGTATATTTTGCAGCGATGTTTCGCATAGTCCATCTCGGTGTTCTAGTACAATGAACTATGAGGACCGACGAGCTGTACTGGAACGGAAAAATCGTTGTTTTGTGTGTCTCGGGCGACGACGGCGAACAGTGCACAGGTGTCAAAGTGCCGTGCCGTGCCGCACGTGTCAGGGACGGGACGATTACACAGTCCTACATCCCCCCAGCGAGCGACAGACGACCAAGGCCGTTGCTACTCTGAATGGAGCCACCTCAAGATCAATGTCATCTATATCGTGTGTAGTTATGCCATCCTCACTTGTGACGACCGCCCGAGCTCAGATCGTACACGGCGGTCAGCGCCGAGCTTACAATCAAGGAAGTGGCCGGCGCTAGAACAGCGACGATGCAGCGTCACCGACTCTGTCTGGAAAGCTGTCACGACGACCAGACTCGCATCGACATCTCAGCCTGTTCGTACGATTTCCAAGTGGAGCCTACAAACCGCTGTTCGAAGCAAGAGTTGCAAG